>CM076599.1:70608750-71217500 GCA_038502835.1 Octonoba sinensis
ATTATTTTTACATATATACTATTTTACCTATACCCAAAGAATTAATTTAGAAATACCAAAAAATTGTTACATAATTTATAAGAATCACGGATATAATTGATTAATAATAATGATATTAGTGCAATGTGGTAATGTACTGTCGACCTTCAAGAACTCCAAAAATGTGAAAGGTTTGTCACCACATTCAGTTGCGTAGCTTTATTATACTCACAATGAATTTTTAACCTAAGTCGCTACGTATTGTAAGATTGTTGAACTGCACGTCGGTTATTACAAGCATCTACTATGTCTTGATATATAGTGAATAAATAACTAATATATATATAGACAGATTTGAAAAAAATAATAATAACGGAAAAAATAAACACCTAAACATGCGCACAGCAGTAGAAATTTAAATAAAGCAATATATGATCGATGCAGAGCATCTCAAAAATCCCGAACGAAAACACACTAGAGCCGATGATGTCGGCTCTAGTGTGTTTTTGATCGGGATTTGCGAGGTGCTCGTCATCGCTCATTCTTTGAAACAAACCAACCCTAAAGAATCCTTATCTCATTCTCAAACCTTTTTAAGAAATATTTTGATTTGTAAACCTTTCAAAAACGTTTTACTACATTTCTACTATATGTATATATACATATATATATATATATGTATATATATGTACCGTATTTTATTGCATATGTCCAAAAAATTTCAAAAACAACATCTTACCTCATTCCCTGTTTCGATCTCCATGACTCCTGGCAGCTTTGACATGTATGTTCCCAAATGAGACAATGTGGGTGGAAAGAGAAGTTGCCTAATAAATGCTCTCCGCTACATCCGTTGTGTACCGGGAAATTGTTTCTTTTTCGTCATGAGCGGAAAAATCACGGGATCTTTTTGACTCCTTTACACATGCAATCAGAATCGCATTTTCCGCCGCTTGATAAGGCACTTATTGTGTTTTACGGCACTTTCTTTTATTGTTAAAAATAGATATCGTCCTAGTGATTCTTTATTTTATTTTGCTCCTATAAAAGTTATCACGGAGTGTTTGTTTCCAAGGAGTTTTATCCTATTTACAGAGCGTTGAATTTGCCGCTAATATATTTTGATGATGACAATTTGGGTGGCATGTGTAATTTATTAACAAAAGAAGTTATCTTATCATTTAAATTAAATCCTTATAAATTTGTATCTCCTACTGCAGAGTAGATTTTATAACATCAGTAAATCATAAATCAAATACCTCTGTCTTTTATAACACAACAAATAAAAACAGTGAACGTTTTTGTTTTTAGCGTGAAATTTGTATAAGTTTATACTAATAGTACATGTTTAGTTAAGAAGTTTTTTCTTCTTGTTTTTGTAAAAGGTTATATTTAACTTATGAAAGTTCGCACTGATTCTAATAACTGCTCACGCTAAATTTTATTGCATTATTTAAATTCAAAATTGTATTTCAATTTTATCTCATAAAAAAACATTCGATGAAGCTTATGCATAATAATACATCCATCTACATTTGACACCAGAAAAATTTCAAAAGAATCAAGTAAAATAATAACGTTACAGAAAAAGAAAATTAAAATAAAAAATTATACTACGTATTTTTAATTATCTCCATGTGCTGTGGTAAGAAAAAATAGGGAATGCCTAATATATTTTTTAAGTTATATTTAATATAACTTAATCAATGAGATTTTTTTTCTTTGGTAAATAATGGCAAAGCTTTCTTCTTCAACTTATATTACCTTATAGGTCAATCACCGTCGCTACACTAGCCTTCTAAATAAATGTTATGTATTGAAGTTTTAATTCACGTTTAAAAAGTTGATTTGCAATTGAACGGTAGTTGCAAAGCAACACAGCATACGACAAACATAGTAACGTAAACACTAATATGCAGCTATGCTTTAGAACCTGCGAACTAAAAGGTAAGACGTTGATATTGTATTTTTACCAAGGGGTACTTATGAGTTGATTACTATGTATATTGATATTCTACCTTGGTGAGTAATATATTTTCCTCAAAGCTCATGACAATTACGTAGCAAAAGTTCGCTGCTTAATAAGACTGTCTCGTCATTTGTCAATAGGTGGTCAGAATGGGGCCAAAACAACTGGTGACCTTTCTGAAAGTTTACTTGTAGAAATGGACAAATAAAGCAAAGTCTAAGAAGTTCCTCAAAAGCTAATAACAGTGAAGGATTTCGTGTTTTTCTTTTATTTTTGGGAAAAAGTTGAAATAAAGCTCCTACTTAGTACTTGCATATAGTCTTGAGTAATTATCTATCTCCAGCTGAAAAATGATCCTTTGACCGTATCCAATTTCTAACTACACCATCAAAATAATAAATAAAGTGTTATTTACTTTTTCGAAAAAGTGACAATAATATTATTGCACATTTTTCGCATGCAATAATACAAGGAAACGCTTTAAAACAGAAATAATTTATTCGTAACGTACAGAAATGTGGGCTGAATAAAAATGCATAGTTAATACATGGATGAATGGTCGATGCATAGCAAAATTTCTAAGATCTTTTAGATTATTGTTGTCTAGCAGCAGTAATATTTATATAACATGGTGGAGTGAAAGAATCTGATTTAGTTATGTCCAAAACAGCTGAGTAAGTTGATATACATCCGCCAATTATGCCAATTAGAATGATTACAGTGAGATATACTTTTTCCCAGCGTGGCACTGTTCTGAAAAACAAGAGCGACATCATTTTTTATTATTATTATTTTAAAATGACAGTCAAAAATACATATATGATTAATGAAAATTATCATAATTACAAAAATCTGGACTATTTTTCTCAAAGTAATGTACGAGTATGAATGATACTTAACTTTACGACTTCTCAAACTCCTTTTTTTTTTTTGAGATTACGTTTTTGAGTACTTTAAAAAGGAGATCGTACCGAGTTATTGTCAACGAAAGGTTTACTTCAAAAATAACAAGAAGTTCCGTCTAGAACTATACGAGCCTACTTTCCCGTATACACCGAATTCAAATTTATAATCTAGCTATCTCTCTCTCTGTCTTTCTCGTTTAGCTTTAGTTCTTAATTGGTTCAAATATACCTTTTTCAACGATTAATACATATTCATTCAATCATTCATTTATTAAGTCATTCATGTATTTATTCACTTATTTATTCATTCATTATTTTGCTTATTCATTTAATCATTCAGTAACTCAAAAATATTCTTGAAAATTCCGAACAAAAAATTTCATAGGAAAATAGGCTCGTTAGTTCTGGATGAACTTTCTATTTTTACATGTTCTACATCATAAGAACTTTCCGATAAAGTTTGTTTCAAGCAAATCGGTCCGTTAGATCAGGAATTACATAGGATTTAAATTTCCCCGTAGGCGGTATGTTAATTTTTTTTGAACTGTTCAAAAATGAACAAAAATTGTTCAAATCAATATTTCACGCCAAGAACTTCTTCCAGTGAGCTTTTGCATGGAGCTTGGATCTTGTACCCAGAGTTTACATAATTTGCTTCATTTTCACCCATAGGCGCTGAATGTTAAAAATTTTTGAACTGTTCAACATTCAACAACAAATTGTTCAAATCAAAAAGTAAAATATGGAAATGAGATGTCCTCGCCGAGATCTTTCGAATGCAAAAAAAAAAATTTCCAATCGGACAATTCGTTCAAAAATTATTAGGGGGGGGGGGCGGAACAGACCGACAGACAGACAGACAGACAGACCGACAGACCGACAGACCGACAGACAGACAGACAGACAGACAGACCGACAGACAGACAGACCGACAGACCGACCGACAGACAGACAGACCGACACACTTTTTCCCCATCTCAAAACCCTACTTTCAAATTTTTTATTTTTCAATCTTTATTTAATTACTTAACTTATTTTTGCCTTTTCTTGATCTCTAACGATATTTTCACGATACCATAAAGCCTTCTTTTTTGCTTTATTATTATTTTTTTTTTACTTTTACGGGAAAGTAGGCTAAAAAGCGGTAGTTTCGAATCTAAGGTGTTTTGACTCGGAGCTATTACAAGAACACGATGCACTTGAAAATAGGCTATTTTATCTCTATAATAAACATTTTGATTTAAGAGTGTAGTATTATTGTCATTGAATCTACTCAATTCTTTACTATCTATTTGCGCAAGCCTACTGTACTTAAAGAAATACTACAGGTGCACCCTTATATCACTCTTTAAAGAGGTTCAGACATTTTGTAAGAATCATCAAAATTAAAAAACAAACAAAAACAAATAAATAAATAAATATAAAATAAACTAGTATATCGAACGGTGAAAGATGAATTCGACCTTGTACTAAGCAAACTGTGCAAAACAATTTTCTAACATTTTTAATTTTGCACTGTCAACATTAATCCGCTTATTACATGAAAATATTTACATCTAGGGGAAATCTTAATATTTCAGATCTGAAAATTGTACATTGAACTAGTGTTTGAATCTCTTTTTTAATTATCCTTGCATAAGTCGTGGTTCGTAACAGAGTTTAACAAGAAGTTTCGTCTAGTACTATAGGAGCCTACTTTCCCGTATACAGTAAAAGCTCTTTATTCGCGGGGTATATGTTCCATAAATATGCCGCGAATACATAAACCGTGAATACGGAATGGTAATTTATATGGGATTATAGGGGACACGTTCCTAGGTGACAAAAAAAAAAAATACATAAAAAAATAATTTAATTAAAGTTTTTGAACATTTTGATTAATTATCTTAAGGCTTAGGCAATGGTTTGAAGACTTTTGTAATTTTCTCTTGCTTGGCAGTTTTCAAAAGCTCCTTCAATTCAGACGGATTCACAGCAGTCGCACTAGCAATTTGCCTCTTAAAAATAAGACTTCGTTCCATAGACGGATCAATGTTCATAAAGAAATCGCAAAGCTCATTTGCCATTCTTAAACCTTCACTAAGATTTTTCAAATTAAATGTCACGTTTCCAGTGCTTGTTGAAGCCTCTTCTTCAATGGGCTGTGAATTTAACATTTCCTCCAAGTCGGTTTCAGTCAAATCTTCATCTTGCGATTCAAGCAATTCCTGAATGTCAATTGATTGTATCTGTTCGAACCCATCTCGTCCTATTCCATTCGCGATTTCGGCTATGTTTGCAGTCAAAGTTGGAACTTGCACAGATTCTTCGTCATTTTCCGCAGTCAGAGCAGGCCACAGTTTTCTCCAGCATGACTTCAATGTGTGTGGCTTCAGTTCTTCCAATGATTCTTTTATGTTTACGATGCATTTTGCTATGTGAAATTTCTTCCAGCATTCCATAACATTCATTCAGGATTACATTCCATATTATCCAATATTATTTTGAAGGTTCGTCTAATGTAAAGAGCTTAAAGGACTGGATTATTCCTTGGTCCATAGGTTGAAGCAAAGCCGTCGTGTTGGGAGGTAAAAATGTCACTTTTATGTTTGGATGCAAAGTTTCAAGTTCGCGAGGATGACATGGTGCATTGTCCAAAAGTATAAGTGCTTTAAAGTCTAAATTCTGTTTTTTTTTAATAAGTTTCAACTTCAGAAACAAAACAATTCCGGAACCAGACACAAAAAATAGCGCTTGTAACCCACGTTTTTTTATTTCCCTTTATAAGCGAATCTTGGAAAATTATAAAAAACTTTTCAGCAATGCTGCCGCGATGCATTTTCTTAATAAATAATTTCAACTTGAGCTTCAAATATTGGGTTGGATACCTATTAGAATCCTTTTAATATTATGTATGTACTTATTAGATCCGCGAATAAAGAATTTTTAGCCGCGAATATAGGAATTGAGTCGCATTTTTTTAATCCGCGAATAGTGAAAACGCGAATGAAGGAAGCGCGAATAAGGAACTTTTACTGTACTTCATTTTCGAATTTATAATCTAGCTATCTCGCTCTCTCTGTCTCGTTTAGCTTTAGTGCTTTAATTACTTCAAATAAACCCTTTTCAACGGTTAAGGCTTATCCATTCACTCATTCATTCATTCAATTATTTACTCATTCATGTATTTATACAATCATTTAATTATTTTTTCATTTATTCACTCATTTGTTCATTCATTCCTTTACTCATTCATGTATTTATACAATCATTTACTTATGTTTTCATTTATTCACTCATTTGTTCATTCATTCCTTTACTCATTCATTTATTCACTCATTTAATGGTTCATTCATTCACTCATTCATTTATGCATACATAAATTCCTTCACTCTCTAATTTATTTATTCATTCATTCAGAAATATTCTTAAAAATCCCGATCAAAAACTTTCATAGGGAAATAGGCTCGTTTAGTTCTGGTTGAACTACCTATCTGGGCATGTTTTACGGCCTAACATATTTCCGATAAAGTTTGTTCCAAGCAAATCCATCCGCTAGATCAGGATTTATATAGGATTGAAATGTCCCCGAAGGCGCTGGTGTTATTATTATTGTTGTTTTTTTTTTTGAACTATTCAAAAATGAACAAAAATTGTTCAAATGAAAAAGTATTTCACTCCGAGAACTTCTTCCAATAAACTTCTTCATAGGAATTAGGATCTCATGTGCAGAGTTTACATAATTTGCTTCATTTTTGCCCATAGGCGCTAAAATGAAGTTAAGGTTTTTCTAACTGTTCAAAATTGAACAAAAAATTGTTGAATTCCAAAAATTCAAGATGGAAATGAGCTGTCCTCACCGTGATTTTTCGTATCGGACAATTCCCTGAAAAGTTATTAGGGGGGGGGGGGGGGGGGAGACAGACCGACAGACGAACACACACACATTTTCCTCATCTGAAACGCTACTTTCAATTATTTTATTTTTCAATCTTTATTTAATTATTTCACTTATTTTCGACTTTTCTTTATTTTTAACGATATTTTTATGATACATAAGCCTTCTTTGACACTTTATTATTTATTTTTTTAAACTTTTAAGGCAAAGTAGGCTAAAAAGGAGTAGGTTTACTTAAATTGAAGTTTTGAAAACGAGCTTTGGCAGGTGAATAGTAGCATTCCTGACGAAAGAAAACGTTCATTCAATGCGGGTTTCAGGACATTCAAAATATTTTGAACCTGATAAATTAAATAAAAAATCACAGAACTGGAGCATCCAATACTTTAGATCTGCTTTTCTCCGACAGCACCCCCTCCGCCTCTGCTCCCCATGCCAAATAGTTTTAATATGAATCATACTATTTATCATGTTCATTTATCTAATTTATTAATAAGTCCCACGGTGTGCGGACATCTATGGGTGCATTCCCATTAAAGGCGATACAGACACTTTGCCTCCATCGTGATAGATTGTTGCTGTGTTTATCAAACTAACAGAGCAGACATTTCTCTTGGATATCGCAATCAGCAAATCAAGGTCGTCTGAGTGAAAGTTACTCTTAATGACGCAATGAAAAAGTCAGTCAATACCAGGGCGGGGTTATTAGCTAACGTATAATCATGAAGTGCCCTGAAAGATTTTGTTGCTTTTGCGCTTGATGTGAATGCCCTGATGCATTCCCGATTTTTAGAGAATGCATTAGGTTAATTAATTAGTAACGGAACGTTACATACATAGACAAAAATAAATGTGAAACACATCAAAGATGCTATGCATACTAAAGATTCACAATCAAAATTAGTTTTTTTTCCTAATAAAAATAACGCTAAAGATAAACTGTATATATTTAAAATTTTATATTATGTTTTTTGAGGAAGCAAAAAATAAAATTCTTTGACTGTAACGGATGTTACATAAAATGGAACATTATTTGCACTATGGTGTCATTAGCTATAAAAGTCTGAATCTATTAAGTACATTTGTTTAAGTAGTTTAAAAATAACATTACAAGACATGCCGATAATTTGTCAGAACCTTCAAATAAAAATTTAGTCATACTTTGCCGTTATAAAAAATAACTATGTCGTGAAACAGACGTTACTGCATGTTTCACGGTGTTACGTTCCGCGACAGGCATGCTATTTCTGAATGTTAAATAAATAGATGAATCTGTAATATCTTTACTACTTGTAAACTATAATGGAATCATTAAAGTCACATTAAGTGGGGAACTACATGTAAAGCGGCGTATCAAGAGCAATTTTCATGAATTCTTTTAACGCATGAAGAATTAATATATTTTATTGAGGTTTTGAAGTTATTTTATAGATACATTAAAGAACATTTACTGAAATTTTCAAACATTTTTCTTGAAAAATCCCGGAGATATCGGCTGCTGCACACTGTAAGTCGCCACCCGGATCGGCAGTTTGCGTACATCCTGGAAGTCAGTTTTTATCTGAAATCATTTTTTTTTTAAATATACTTTTTTTTTTATAAGTGTTTCTTCTAGTTGAAGTAAAATCATCACAAAAAATTGAAAATTGCTATAATTTTTTTTTTTTTTTTTTTTTAGAATCGGAAAATTAAGTACGATTTTTAACCATTTTTTTTTTTGGTTTTTTTTTACAATAAAATAAGTAAAAATAAAGATATGTTTCTGATTCTAGTTCAACTAAAGCGTGTATATATATAAAAAAATGTATGCTAAAATTGATAAGGATTGATCAAAACCTCTGCGAGATAGAGTGTACGCAAATTCGAAAAAAATAGTTTCGAGAAAAACGTGTTTGAAAAAAAGAGTGGTATTGAAGGTAAATTTAAGGCAGTAAATTTTTTTATATACTTATAGATACTAATACTTATAGAAATTTCTATCCGAGGTCTCAATTGTTAAAAGAAATAAAAGGACATCTGCTAACGCTCTCTAATACCCTTCAGGTCATTCATGAGGGACTACCTGCTCAACTGCTCCAAAAGGGGCACTCGCTCAAATGCTTATAACTTTTCGACCTGGAATTTTACTTTGAAATTTTCAGGGTATATTATTGAATAGTTGTAGAAACGATTTATGAAGAAATATTTTTTTTTAAATTTTTTGAGACCTTTGCACGTATTTCCCCCCTTAAATGTGCTTTAAGATTTAAAAATTAACCTGTTAATGTAAATGATAACGTAGTATTATAAAGTTATAAAAATTACTTTGACAAATTATTTTAAGCCCTAAATTAATGGGAAAAAAATTTAATTGATACAATACTTTACAGAAGGAATGTGCCTCATTTGCATTAAAAAATGGATTTCATTTGCAGGAAATGCAAATAGTCCTTGAGCTGTCACAGGCACTGGGGCGCTGATTTGGCCTATACCTCGCGCTGTCTGGTTTTTGAGCAATTCCCAGTTTTTCCAGACCTGTGCAGTTTGAAGCTTTCCAATGATGTATAATATTTAGGGGAATTGTTTTAAGTGATTTTTTCCCCCAATTGGTTTCAAGTTAGCTGGAATTCACCAATAGGATTTCTCTCCTTCTTTATCACAAACCTAGATTTTGTAACAGAATTGGCTCATAATTGTTTAAAACAATCTCTCTGAAGTTTATGCAGAGTTATAGAAACCAAAAAAAAAAAAAAAATACATTTAATATTTATTATTATTATTATTATTAAATTTCTTGCGGGGACTTGTTTTCCCTTTCGGTTAAGATATTCAAATACAGTTTTCCTTTATTTAATTTTATTTTCACACTACTTTCATTTTTCGAAATTTTGAAATTAATACCTTTTATTCCAACCTGTGCATTCCTGGGAACACAGTTTCAGGTAAAAGAAACACGGAAAGACTGATGTAGTGAAAGCCGTCGTAGATGCTCCAATCAAGTTAAGAAGCTTTCCAAAGTGAGGGATGCTCTGTGCTATGAAAATGATTACCAGTATCATCACTGTTCTCAGAGCAATACGTTTCCAGCCAAAACCTACAGGAGGAAAAAAACAATAAAGATTTTTATGCATTTATTATTTAATGTTAGTTCATGAAATATATGCATAAATACTTATTGTTACATTTTATCTTTGCGTTTCGATGACGATTGCGTCCTTTAAATTCGGGCTCGGGGTGTTAATTCAAATACTGTAAGTGAAAGTAAGATGATGAATTCCAAACTGTTGTAGTCATTTCAATATTCTTATTTATGCCTTCCTTAAGACTAAACTAACTCGATGAACCCACTTTCTAATCGCCATAAACATAAAACATCCTTAATACTACCTGAAAAGATAAATCTAACTTAAACCGTAAGATCACAACCAAAATTAAAATATTAAAAATTTGTCATACAAAATTGGTTTGTACAATATAATACCAAAGATGTTAGAAATAAGAAGATGGGACACTTCGGTTTCGGTATTGCCCAGAAAACAACCGTGGCAGGTCTGAGGTGTATAACAAAAAAAAAACAAACATTTAGGGCAGCTGGCATGCATTTGCCGCCAAACTTCAACTGATCTTTCTTGGAAATTGGCGAAAGGTTTGCCATAGCTTTTCGCTCGGAATTCCTAGAAATTATAAGTTGTTCAGGGGGGTAGGTCGTTATCATTATCGTACCATCTTCCGGGGTCTTTGCTGCTCTCAGGCAAACCGCAAAATGAAAACAGATGTTTGGCCTTTCTTTCTTAGCTGTGTTAAGAGCTAAAGCATTACACTTGTATTTTTATACATGTGGGGTCGTTTGAGTACGAATACACATAATAGGCTTGTTTTCGCTACTCACCCTTTTGAGTTTAAAAAGAAAACATGAATAAAGATTCAAGTTAGGAGATAAAGATTAATTTAGCTTAGCGAATAAAGATACTATCAGTATTATTGAGTATTCTTCAACTGTTTATTTTATTAGATACAATATGAAGTATATCTTATTCAAATTTTCACTTCAAGCAAATGTGTGAAAAAGGTCAGTACCGGGTTTGAAGTTTTCCGAGGCGAGACAAAACTATCCCTCCCCCCCTCTCCATCCAATTATTACTCACATTTCATAAACTTTTATGTACTGGGATTTTTTTTTTTTTTTTTTTTTTGTTGAGGATTTTCTACTTGGTGGCCACTGATAAACCCAGAAAACTTTCTTAATGTTCCCACGACATGGCCCTTTCATCTCGACATTAGAGCGCACCCTCCCCTTAACTGCGTATGTGAAATTCTGACAGTTGAAGGGATGGATTCTCCCCCATTTAAAAAATTTTGAGGCCTTAGGAGATGCATTTGGGATTGCAAAAATATTAGGGAAAAAAACAAACAAAACTGCTTAAAATTTAAACAATTTTACTCATAAAAATATTCATAGAAATTCAAAACAAAATGAGCATTTTTTTTAAATCCAGGGAGAAGGAGCCCCCCCCCCCCTCCTCTTACTAACGTCCATATCGAAAAGACACACGTCTGCCTTCTCCCCCCCCCCTCCCCAAACGACACTTACAAGATCCCCTTCCCCCTCCGACCTCCCGCCTCTTCCCAAAAGGATGCTTTGAAAATTTGGAAAACAAAAACTATTTTATTGTTTAAGCATAGCATGAATTATATTTCGCTATTACAAGGGGAAAAACCCTTGACTTTTTTAAATTTAAATTTTGACATTTGCAAAATTTGGGCGCCCCCAGAGGAGCGGCCGACTAATCAACAACGCAACATATTGAGTATACCTAAATTTTAGTTTCTCACAGTTTAAACAAATAAATAATTGTATTAATCTGTTTTAATCGTTATCAAAGTAGCCGGTCAATGGTCAAATCAGAGCTCTGAACCAGGATTTTAATTCTCTTTCCAAAACTTAAATTTTCTTAATTAAATATTTTCCCATTTTTTATTTTATTTTTTTTCTTCTTCTTTTCCTTTGCCTTTTTATTTTTTGCATCACAGTTGAATTTGCCCCCTCCCAGAAGTGCCTCCAGGGTGACATTGCCCCCCCCCCCCCTATATCCGGCACTGAAAATGTTCATGGATTGATGATGTTTTTAAGATCAAGTTAACATCAACATCCCCAAGCAACACGTTGATTTTCATTAATGTGTATATTTTTTTAATCTCACTGCCCCCACCGTTAAATAACTGCTCATTGTGCGATCGTCTTGCAACATATGTTTAAAATTTCACTGGATCAAAATCAGAAATGTGTACCTAAGTGATTGAGAGTAAAATGAAGGGAAATAACAAACAAAACTGATCGACCATTTTCATTTCCATTTCTGGTTTTCTTTACGAAACTCTACACTACATTTAGTTACAGCCAAAAGAGTTTGTTGCACAAAAATTCTGCAGTCAAGTATCGACCTAGTTTTATAATAGTTCTACGGAAGGACAAGATGCAATTTTTAATTATTTGTCACTTGTTATCAATTTAATGTTCTAAAAACAAAGCATTTTTCTTAATTTTACTTCTATTTAATTGAATTTTATACTATGCAACAAAATAATTAATAAATATTTGACGGGTGAGAGTAATAGCTTGAAAGAAAAATGAACATGCATAACTTTCAAACTTTTTTGAAATAGTTAAATTTTATTAAGAAATGTATGCATTTTTTAAAGATTAGAAAAGCATTTAATTATATTAGGAAATACCAAGCTCCAGAAAAGACTTTTGACAATAAAATTAAACATTTTAGGATTAATGCTAGCGTGTCAAAAAATTCAGTTCATGAAATAGGTAAATCTCCCAATCTACAGCATGAGAATTTATTCAAACATTTCACATACGTGCTGAATAAGAAATTAAATAAGTGATTTTTAAATTAGTTTTTCATTTGATTATGTATTTAGTTATTTATTTATTTGCGATTAACTGCAAATATTTAACATGTTCCTCCTGCGCAGAAGCAATTTATATGATGACTGAATGTGTGTAAGAGAAAAAACATTATCGTCATAAGTGCATAGTTAATTACTTTTATTTTCTGAATTTTTCAAATTTAAAAATATTATTTAACAGTTTCCACCTTTATTTCAAGTATTTTAAACGATGTTAAGAATTACGCATGCATAAAGAAATTTAAATAAAAATAAAACTAGAGGTATTATCTTTTGAAATTTGAAAGTTCTTCCTTACGATCACGATTCACGAAATTTTGATTAAAAATTTCAAATTAAAGTTTTGGTGAAAAAAATTGTTTACCTTTTAACAAAGCATAAGAAACATCGAAAACTTACAAAGTCCAGTTCCCATTGCGGATGCAAAAAGATCACATTTTTTTCATATGTGGGCAAAAATTTATGAAAAACGGCAATTAAAATTAACTTTTTTGAATAAAATAATTTCAGAATTAACTTTTAACAAGGGAACGTTGAATCATTTTAATGATTACAGATAAGTTCATTGGAACTCTGGAATAAATCAAAAACAAATAAAAAATTTCCAGACTTCCCTGATATCCCTGATTTAAAGGGTTCTGTCGCCACCATTTCAAGGGTTCTCTCGGGCGCTTTCATGCTGCTAGGAACGAGGGGGGGGGGGGGACAAATAAGCCAAGTTAAGCGAATGTTGTACGCAGGAAAGGGCTTTCAGAAATTTCCAGGTTCTCCACTGGTAACAACTAATAAAATTTGAACTATAAAAAACAGTAGGTGTAGGTCTTGAAAACCATTAAGACAAATGAATAGGAATTTTGAGAGAGAGATACTAAATCTAATCCTAATAAACTTAAGACTTAATGTTACTTAGTAGCATTATTTTTTATTAAAATAAACAAAATTGTTCAATCAAAATATTCAGTAAAAATAAAAACACTACGTAATATAACAGCAGCAGTATACAATATGATATAAATAATGATCTGATAAATGGGAATACAGCTGAAAATGTTTTCAAGCTTTGACAGCTTTTCTCCAGAAACAAATCCTAAGGGAACAGAAATGTGAATTGAACAGACTGGAATTCAAAGCGTTTTTTAAATAGCTATTCAGGCAACATCCCGTTAGCCGGCATGATTATAATAAATGATTGCTTCACTAGGCTAATTTTTCGGCTTGGCTTAATGTTTTATTTTTGAAGATACTCCTCTAATACTTGATAAAATAACGAATCCCTTCGCTTCTGCCGCTAATGTCTGAGACAATTTTTGCGTGCACGTTCGAACTCTTACGGGGGAAAAACCTTTCAATGAAAACTTGGAAATAATGAGTTACAGAGAACTTTCTGGTGGAAAAGCTGATATAAAAAACACTTATAGATGCGAATTGTAGTTTTATAATTGTTCAATTTGAAATTCGGCGTACTTTTTTCTTCTGTTTTGCCCACGCAGATCTCAATTTTTAATGAATGAAGAGCGCTGGAGATAAACCTGTGCATTTACTCTTAATGAAGCCTTTTTTTTCTTTATATGATGATTGTATTTAAGTTAAAAAAATTAATTTTAAAATTCGGAACTGCAACTTAAAACTACATCCATAAGAGAAAATTTTGAAAAAAAAAAATGTAATCGTTAGAGGAGGTTTCGATCATTTGACCAAAACAGAATTTAAACATATTAATAAGCAAAGCCCAACAATTTTAAGAGCCGTAAAGGAATAAACACAGAAGAAATTTGTTATTAGAATTTTCTCTATTTATTTTTTACTATATTTGTATGTTGAAACAATACTTTAAAATATTTAAATCATTTTCCGGGAATCCGTGTTTCAAATTGTTGAACATTGGATGTCCATCAGACAGAATTGGGGCGCGGCCCCCGATGTAAACTAAAAGTACTTTTTGAAGAGAAAAAGTTTGTCTAAACTTCCGATTTTGAAGGAAGCTAAAGATCCCCCACTCCTTTCGCTAATCGACTGCCGTCATCTAAAGTATTTTCAATTTTTTTAATCCGATAAAATTACCCTCCCTGTTTCGTGACTTTCTAACGGCAGCGC
This sequence comes from Octonoba sinensis, assembly GCA_038502835.1. Classification (NCBI taxonomy): domain Eukaryota; kingdom Metazoa; phylum Arthropoda; class Arachnida; order Araneae; family Uloboridae; genus Octonoba; species Octonoba sinensis. The sequence continues at coordinate 70,623,473 of CM076599.1, forward strand.
TTTGTACTATAATTCACATGCAGCAGCAACAAAATTTCTTCTGTAATTGAATTTTTTCCAAAAAGGAAAGCAACTTATCGAATCTTCCTTAACAGGAGCAAATAGGTTTCATCCTGACAGTTGGGAACACTTCGCGTTTGCTTTTATTTTCCCTTATATATTTTAACTATGTGAAGCTCATTAAGAAGTGATTGACACTCGCCTAATAATAGCAGAAGGGTCGACCATGAACAACGTACCTCAGGCTATTTCAGCGCTTTCTGGCCCCTTTCGTTTTATTACCTCTCTGATACACGATCCGACCCCCGGGGTTTCGGACGATCTCGCTGTGCGTGCCTCAAAGGATCAGTGCATCCACTTTGGCGACTTACTGCCGCAATGACATCCTCAGTATGATTTTCGCCAAGATTCTCTCGCCAATCTCATCCTAAATGTTGCTTTTTTACTTATACTTCTGCTGCAATGCAATCGCATCGCTGGTGAGCTGGTGAGTAGTGTAGTCGGATCAGATTTTGTTGTTTGTATTAATATATTTTATATATTTTTGTGTTATATTATGCTTATGATTATTAAAAGTACTTCAGTTTTTTAATGATTATTATTTAATTACTTGATTTAATTGCTTTGTCGTAATTCCAGGGACATAATATTTCCCTATTTTTACTTGCAGGGGTATATAATTCATCAGTATTTTTAATCTCACACGTGTAATTAATCCGTATTTTTAATTTCACCCATGTAGCTTTTATCATTTTAATTTCAGGGATATAAATTGTTTGTATTTTTAATTTCTGGTATATAATTTATGTGTATTTTAAATTTCAGGTGTATAATTTATCTGTATTTTTAACTTCAGGTATATAATTGCTCTGTTTTTTTAATTTCAGGCATATGTAGTTTTTAACAGTATTTTTCATTTCATGTAAATTATTTCTACTGAATTCAGTAAGATTTGTTGGATAAAGCAATTTTCATGTCTTAAACTTGTCGTTTGGGTGAGGCAAGCAATTTTATTCTTTACAATTGGGATACAATTTAGAATTTCATTCTTATTGGGTCTATTGTGTGATTATTGCTATTTGTCATTAGTTTGTGGGAAAATCAAGCCTAAAACTAAAGTAAACAAGTGATTGCATTGGATAACTTATAAGAAAGTTAATGAATCTGTAAATGATGTGTCTATTATTGATTAGCAATCAACATCTAGTAATTTGACTGAGCAATATCATGATTGTAGTTCTAATGAAGCGTCAGGTTTTCCTTCTGATAGCTCGTATGAAAGTTCTGATAGGGAACTTTGATTAGTGTCCGACTCTGTGTGAGGAAAGTTCTCGAAACCGTGTATGTGAACAAAATCTAAATTTGCTGAAAGACTCGTCTAACTGGTCAGTTGAGAATAACATATCTCATACTGCAATTAATGGTTTATTAAAAACACTTAAGAAATATCTATTTGGGTCTGATTTACCAAGCGATGCACGGGGACTATTGCAAACCGCTAGGTCTGTAGCAATTAAAAGTGTCTCGTCTGGTATTTATCGCCACTTTGGTATTGAAAACGGAATAAAAAATATCATTCAAAATATTAAAGGTACAGTTCTAACACAATCAACAATTGAATTACTGGTAAATGTTGATGTATTTCCTATAGTTAAAAGTTCCAACAGTCAGTTATGGCCAATTTTAGGTCCGTTAAGCTATACTGTGAATTTTCCTTGTGTGTTCTCCATTGGTGTATTCCATTCCTATGAAAAACTCAAAAATCGTAATGAATTTTTAAGTGATTTTGTGTGTGAAATGAAACATCTAATCGAAAATGGTATATCTATTGATGGTAAAATGTGTAACATACATCTTAAAGGAATAATTTGTGATGCACCTGCTCGAGCTTTTGTATTATGCATTAAAAGCCATTCTGGGTATTTGAGTTGTAACAAATGTTTTGAAACTGGTATATTTTATAAAAATAGAATTTGCTTTCCTAATGTTAATTTCACTGAAAGAACTAATGTTGATTTTAGAAATAGGGATCCTGATGATGAACATCATAAATATGATTCTATACTGTTGGAGATAGATACTTTTTGCCTTGTTTCACATGTTCCATATGAGTATATGCATTTGATATGTTTAGGGGTCATGAAAAAGTTAATTAAGCTGTGGTTGAAAGATGATTTAAAATTTAGACTTGCTAATAATCAGGTAGAAAGTGTGTCAAAACAACTAGAACTTAAAAACTTATTTCCCTAATGATTTCGCCCGAAAACCTCGTTCTTTAAAAGAATTTGAACGTTGGAAAGGAACAGAGTTTCGTCTGTTTTTGTTATACACTGGGCCAGTAGTTTTGTCAAATGTTTTACGTAAAGATCTGTATGAGCATTTTCTGCTTATGCATTGTGCAGTTAAAGTATTAGTTACTGAGCCTAACAGAGAGATGGTATCATATGCTCAGGCTTGGTTAAAGTGTTTTGTCCAAAGTTTTATACTCCTATATGGTAAACAACATGTATCTCACAATGTTCATGGGTTATTGCATCTTTGTAAAGATGTGGAACATTTTGGCGCTCTAGACAATTTTAGTGCATTTCAGCTTGAAAATTTTATGAAAGAGTTCATATGACTTGAACTCTCGAGTTTATTCTTTTAGCAACAAACAACTTTGCCCCTATCGCCGAAACATTTGGTGACGGGCAGTGGTGTAGTCCTGAACAAAAAATGTTGGGGGGACGCTCATACATACGAAGATAAGCAATTGAAATAAAAAAGTGGGAGACACTTATGTTAAAATGTAAAATGTTTGGGGGGACGCTTGTATTAAAATAAAAAGGTAGGGGGACGCCGTCCCCCCTCGACTACACCACTGGTGATGGGGATGTTTTACCGGTTAAGTTACCAGTAAAAAATATAGAGGAACTGCAATGCTTAGAAGGTGCGCTTTTGAAGCCAGAGATTTTCAATTATTTGGTATGCATTAGTTTCTTTTAAACCAAGGCTTTCAGTGTATCTTGAATTAATTTTTCTATGAATTTTTATAGATTAACTTTACGTCAAACTGTGGGGGCGTAACTGTACTCCACTGTAAAGCGGATCATGAGAAAACTCCTGACAGATGTAGTGGCACAGGAGTTCAGCTGGATGGGAGCGAAAGGAAAGGGTGTATTTTATAAGCTGCAGCTGACAAGAGTGATATTTGGTACTAATTTATATGTATCAAATAATATAAATAATTTATATACATTAAAAATGAATACATAACTGTTGGATATACAATTATCATTAAAGTATTTTGAGCTTTATCTGTAGTGCTCTGATTTGTTTTCAAGTTTTTGTGAATGTAGCCGATAGTCAAGGATTGTTTGAAGAATTTTCCTTGAAGTATGAACTAATGAAGTCATGATTTTATTGTGGAAACCTTGTAACAGCTACACATGTTCTGGAAGGAGAGGGGTGTGAAAATACATGTTCATTGTTTGGCTTTCTTGATTATCAAACAAAGTTTTTGATTTTGTTTACCAAATTTCTTGTTGAGTAAATTCTCAGTAATTTTTCACTTGTTAATTAAATTGCTATTGAAATGTAGTTTGCTATTTTATTTTTCTTATTTATTTAAATTCTGCCTTGCTACAGGTGTTTTTTTTTTTTTTTCTGGTTAACAATCAACATTTTGTATTTAAATAAGTTTTTTTTTCTTTATCCATGTGCAGGTGTATATTTTGTGCGTAAATTGGACAAATGAGAAAATTCCTTTTACATTGTTATGAAGAGAAATTTGTTCTATTTGTAAAAATTCATTCTTGAAAATTAATTTTTTAGATGCAACTAGACGGAATGAAACAGTAAGAAATGCTGCAATGGATGCAGCAGTGGAAACTGCAATAAAAAATTGGCTTCGCCATGCGAAAGCATGCCATATGAGAGTGGCTGCAGAAAATTCTGCCAACTCCCCATCCCTTTTGGGCAATACTATTGTGTAAATAAATCTATTTTGTATAAAATAATCTATTTTGTAATATTTTCTGTATATAATTTTTGTGCCTTTTTAAAATAAAACAAAAAAACAACTTATTTGTTCAGTTTATTTTTTTGTCTCGGAGAACAGCAGCCTACTCTTAATCATCTTTAAGTCAAAAGTAATACATTTTTAAGAAAAAATAATCCTCTTATTGCTCATTGAATACCACTTGTTTCTAATGAAATGTCCAGAGTCACATCAGTAAATTCAATCATAATTATATCTGAATTATACTGTACACAATTAAAAAGGAGTAAAGTTTAAATTAGTATGAAAATCGTGAATGTATGAAAATTGCGAGTAATTTTAAGTACTCGAAATTAATGCTCTAAATGGATGTAAAATTTTAAAAACTTGTCTCATCTTTCAGAAGTAGTTTTATGAAGGAATATTTTTTATATTTTTTAAGTACGCTGTTTTTTTATGAGCTATTTAATACGGGTTCACAGAAAAAGATAAAAATGTTTTGTCAATACTATATAATTTTTGTTACATTTCTTGCTTATATATGTAAAATATCAAAATGTGCTAAAGATTTATTGCATATGCATGAAGTGTATTGACCTGTAGCCTAATATATATCTCTAGTATTGAATATTCATTAAAAATTTTAATTGCTTAGTCATATTTTCCTAAAATGAAGATTTGAAAAGAAATTATAAATATTTTCAAAAGTAGTTATAGGAAAATAATGGCTGTGTAATTATAATTTGTAATGGAGTAATTTACATTGCTCAAATATATGTTATGCTATAGGCTTTGTACTCTTTTTGCATATGTAATAAATCTGTAGCATATTCTGATGTTTTATAAATACCTATAAACCATTCATTTGAGACCTCCTATGGATATCCAAGCTATATCCCAATATCCAAGAGATGGATGTCTCTTGGATATCCTAGAGATAACCTTAGGACGTTAAGATGTCTATGGGATATCTGTTGGATGTTTTCAGGATATCTATGGGATATCCTGGATATCCATGGGATATCTAATACACGTCGCGATATCGCGACGTCTCAGGGAGGTCCAATAGCTGCAACCTTTTTGACGTTCTGTGGATATTCAGCAGATATGTAGATGTCTCAGGGATATCTCATGGATGTGGTTATATCTACTCATCTTATCCAAGAGATATCCTATGGATGTAATTTGGAGATTCATGGCTGTCTGGGTGATACACGATCCGACCCCCGGGGTTTCGGACGATCTCGCTGTGCGTGCCTCAACGGATCAGTGCATCCACTTTGGCGACTTACTGCCGCAATGACATCCTCAGTATGATTTTCGCCAAGATTCTCTCGCCAATCTCATCCTAAATGTTGCTTTTTTACTTATACTTCTCAGACCCCTCTGCTCCGAAGCATTTAACATAGGTTTCTACCAGAGTGTCCAATCTTTTCGAGTAGAAGATCGTTGATAATACCACCATTAGGTTAGGACTAGGGGCAAAATTAAAGAGCACAGTTGAAAATATTTTTAATTTCCCGGCATGTCCCAACATTGATTGCCTGTGGTTTTATAAGGGGTAAATTCTTTCTTTTATCCTTGTTTACCAGGAATCAACAAATAAACCTATAAATATTATCGCGCCAGCGCTTAATTTAAGTTTGATGAATAATAAAAGAAGTATTTGTAGGATTTCTTAATTGTTTAATAGTTTAATTCTATTTCTTAACTGCAAAAATTTTCGAACTTCGTATGAAGATACATAATGGTTACTTACATTCAAAATCATAAAAATTAAAAAGTGAAGTTTAAAATTCTTTCATTGAAATGCAAATAAATACGCGCGCGTACGAATTTTACAACCGCAAAAATAGATTGAAAAATAGTATAATAATTCAAAATATTTCTTAATATAAATTTTAAGTGCTTTTTGTTTAAAAAATTTATGATTGTTCATTAAAACAAATGTCAAAAAATTAATTGCGTCTTACCGTTTGGAATTTTCAAACATTCTTCTATTTCTTGTGCTGGAGAGTTTATGACCAGAAGGAATGCAAAGAATAAGTGAAAAGCCATAAGAATTTCTATTGTCACTTTTATATATGATTCAGATAATGAAAGTATAATATTGTAACTTAGTGTATCACCATAAGCCTTGTAGCCCATAATAGCAACTGGGACGTACAGAATCAACAAAACTGAAATTAAAATGATCATAATTTTAACAACAACAATTATCTTAATATTATTTTACTGTAGAATTCTAGAAAAAAATTCACTAGCCTTATTTATGCATAATATATAAAAAATCTTAAAGACTTCAAAGAAAAATTCGAAAGGAGAATAATAGAAAGGAAATGGGGATCAGAAGTATATCCTATGCATAGGTCACATCATTAGAAAAAAAACCTGCGTTAAAAATTGTGCAATAGTAAATCCATTTCTCCCTTTTGTAACATGAATGAATCATTTTCGAATGAGATCACCTCCCAACGAGTTCCTTCTGAAATCGCAACCTTAAATCCATGTCCAAATCACTTTCCATCATCGTCCATTCCTGAATAGAAGAATTTCACATTTGTAAATGAAAAAACTTGTATAACTCGAAGCAATTATTCGGGCAGCAACTCCAAGAAACTCATAGAATTCTATTCCTTATCCTTCACAGGTTGTAGAATGAGGAAATCAGAAATGCTCCACTAGAAAACGTCGTGTTTTTGAAGTTCCACACTGGATTTCCTCCTGTAAAACCTGCAAAGCATGACAATCTTTTCTTGGCCAAGATCATCATGCCTACAACATTTGTTTACTTCCCTTAGGGAAAAAAAGTCTACCCTAAGGTAAATCAGTTGCCTCATATAATACGAGTTTACAAACCATTATATATATAAGAAGTTAGTACAGAAAATGTACCTTCCCTTTTTCCAAGATCAATTTTTTTAACATCAGCCATACATTTCTCTCAACCGTCATAGGCTCCAAATTATTCCCAAAAATACCCCTTTTAACCAACTAAAATAATTTTAGAAAAACGAAACATATCTCTTACATATAAAAAGAAAATAGCTCATATAAAAGCAGTATGAAATGTATTCTCTCACACTATTACAGGCATTATAATTCGGTAAATTAATTTGATTAAGGAACATTTTCAACTCAAGTGCTTTTTTTTCTCTTCTTTAAATATGTAAGTGTACGAAGATAGAAAAAACAAGCTGTAGACATGAGTTAGAACAAAAATTTCCTCCAATAAACCTGATCTGATTGAATAAAAAGCAAATAAAAATAAGATTTTTTTTTACAATACTGCACAAAAGCCAAGATTGTAATTTAAACGAGCTAATACTGAAATTACAGTCCTTTTTCGTTAGTAAATTAATTTTACTTTTTAATCGAGGCAAAACAATTAATATTGGAACTTTACAACTGAAACAAGAAATGCACACCATAATACTCACTAAAATTGCTTGCAGCTATTTCTATTGCATGAAAAGAAAAAGCGCTTTGGAGTTGCTGAATCAATCAACCTTCGTCAATGTTAAGTCTAAAGAGAAATGTATTTAGATTTTTAATAATGACTTTTTGTTTCTTGGAAAGAACAAAAAATATATTTAGAATTTCTGCAATTTTCTCAACTTTTCTATACTAAAAAAATAGTTTTCACTCCCGTTGCTTTTTAGATATGAGGGCTTGAATTTCTCCCGTAGGTACTAATCATGATTTTTTTTTTAATAGTTTCAAATGTACCTTTAAATAATCGAAGTTAAAATACTTTCAAAAGACCTTTCCGATAAAATTTGTTCGAAGCAAATACCACTTTAGATCAGTATTTATATAGGATTCAAATTTTTAATATTAGATTATTTTCACTGTTAAAAATTGATCGAGAGCTTTTGTAAATCTAAAACATTGACAAGATCTTTCGAGCAAAAAAATGTTTAATTTATATTCGAATCAAATCACTCCATCAAAAGTTATAACGATCATCAAGCTCTTCATTCATGCTGCATAATTATGTTCCGACGGTTTGCAAATTTCACAATTCTAATTTTTGTAATCCATTTTATAAAAAAATCACTGATTATAATTGAATACTCAGTTTTCGGCAAACTGAATATCTCACTCATTTAGAAGGTGCATGGCTCAGTATAACCAAATAGGCTCTTGAGACACAAAATTTAATTTAAACATGATCTATAACCAACACAGCTTATCTCACTTATTACATTCAAATAAATCAATGCTACGTTTATCAAAAATGAAACTTAACGTACCAGAAAATCCTATTATAGCAGCTTTTGAAAATTGCTTCTTATCTTTCATATCGTTCTGGAATGTAGGAAAAGTAGATGCTCCTCCGAAAGAGAAAAGTATAGTTCCATACGCCAAAAAGAACGACTTGATATCCGTTGAGTTATGGCTTGTTGACGCGGAGTGATCCGTGGAAATTTCCACCACGATCAAAATACATGCTGATACTGTGGTAACTAAAGCCACAACTGCAGCAGGCCTGTAAAATATAGTTTCTGACATTAAATATAGTAGGTTTTTCCTTTCTTTATTTTTTTTTTTTCTTTTTTCAACTTTAAATAAAAGAGCTTATTTTGGTCATTTGTAATGTGACAAGAGCCAGAATTTTGGGCACGCTACTAGTGATGAAATGAATGTCATAGATGGAACTCAAATAAGGGGATCAAAATCTGTATTCGCGTATATTTCTCATAAGAAACACTAAAATTTGGAATAAGCTCATTTATGCCACCGGGGTCGGAACTCACAACTTTCAAGCTTATAGTGAGTAGACCATATTATGAGTGGAGCATATATGTTAAGATTTTCGAACGTGCAAATTTACTTCTCACATTCGGGAGTTAAAATGCTGTTTTTCCAAGTTCATAATTCGACTGCAAACAAAGATTTTCTGGTGCAATTTTTTAATTGCAAACTTGTGCCCCATCACGTTGGATTTGCTCAATTGTACTGCCCGCCCGAAGATAATCCCTTGAAACTGATGACTAATATTTAGCCAAATTAGTACACAGAAATAAATAACTAAATAACATTATTAACAACAAACAGATAAAATTGCTCTTTGATCAAAATTCTAGGTGATGCTTAAGATTTAAACATATTTAAATAGTAACTGAATACTGATTTAATGTAGTTAAATGTTTCTAAGCACATAGTTTAGTCAGCAGTGTAGCACAGTAAGTAACAAAGCGAACAGCTGCTTGTGTTTATCAATAAGGCTATTTCGAACAGGTCTAAGGAAGTTGTATTGCCATTATACAGAAGTTTGGTAAGATCTCATTTGGAGTATGCGGCTCAGTTTTGGTTTCCTTATCTAAAGAAGGATATTACCTTATTTAAAAGGGTTCAAAGAAGGGTTACTAGTTTGTTAAGTGGTCCCTCAGACTTTGATTATGAGGTTAGGCTTAAAAAACTCGATATGTACAGTCTAGAGCAAAGGAGAGAATTAGAGGAGACACGATTCAGTTATTTAAATTCATTCAAACGGGAAACGTTGATGGGCTGCAGTTATGCACTGAAGGTAGAAGCAGCGGTCATTGTTTTAAGCTTTTCAAATCTCAGGCTAATCTTGAAATTTAAAAATTATTACTTCAATAGGATTGTAGGCAGTTGGAATAGTTTACCGGAAGCGACTGTTAATTGCAGCGGGGTAAAAACTTTCAAGAAGTGTCAGGTGTTCATTGGGGATAGTTAAATTCACTAGGACAGGTTAGCTGGGCCCTGTGCCTGTTGCTGGTTGTCACTTTTGTATTTGTATTAAACTTATGCGACTTATGTCCTTGAACATCATCCCGGCGCAAAAGCTAAAGCACCAATTCTTCATGGAGAAACATCAAGACAGAATCTTTCTCTCCCCGAAATCGGTAGCTCAAACCTGAATAATATCATTTATTTACATATTCACGTAGTTAGACAATTTTTTATTTACAATGTACTTGAACATAACTTCTACTATACATCAAATGCATTTTATAGTTTCAAAAAAAAAAAAAAAAAATTTTTTTTCATAGTCTAAATATTGAATTCTCGGTTTTCTTGGCTAATTTTTGATTATTAAAACAAATAGGAACTGTTTTAAACCAGTTATGAGGGACTGATGGATTTAATGTGATGTAATGTAGCATTTACAATAGTTTTTTAAACTATTTGCTATTTAAAAATATAAGACAATAAGTACTGAACAATAATCGTTAATATTCCTCTTAAAGGGTTTTTTTCTCAACTGTCAAATATAATCTGGGATTTCAGAACAGAGAGGATCCCCACCCCTGATAATCTGTCCACTTATGATGTGCGGAAATTAAATTCCGAAAATTCAGTTGCGGCGTTCGAACCGGCAACAATGCACGACTGGCGCGCATGCGCCAGGTTAGATAAGTCCTTTCTCTCAGTCGCCATGAAAATTTCATAGTATTCGGACGTCTTGTTCATATTTTATGGTTGTTCTTCTGATACAAGTTTTTAACTCGGTCGCAGAAATGTCTCAGTTTTAAAGCAACCTGCTGTGATCCAATGTTTGATCATAACTGGCGAAAAACCTGCAGAAATCCTACGAAAATTAGGGCGGTGTATAGAGATGAGTGTCTGTCACAATGACGCGCGTTTGAATGTGCAAAATGGTTATTGAATCGTTGGATGACGACCCATGGTCAGGAACGCCAATTTCCACACATACAGAGGCAAATATCGACCGTCTTCGAGAGCTAGGTCTGTCTGACCGTCGCCTAACTCTTCGTGCCTTATCATGCGAGTTAAATAAAAAGAAAGAAACAATTCGGAAGATGTTACACGAAAATTTGAAAATGCGAAAGCTATGGGCGAAGACGGTATCCAAAGTTCTCACAATGGAACAAGAACAACTGCGAAAATCCACCGTACAGTTCTAACTTGGCCCCTTGTGACTTCTTCTTGTTCCCTAAAATGAGGATTCCTCAAGGGAACCTACCATGGAAGCGTAGAGGCCTTCAAGGAGACTGCGACCGTCATTTTGAAAGGCCTAACTTTAGATGACTATCAAGGCTGCTTCCAATCATGAGAGGAACTTTGGAAACGTTGTTCAGGGTTAGGACGGAGTTACTGTGAAGGCCGTTAATAAAGTTTTTTGCTAACTTGATTTACTTGTGTTTTATTTAAATATTCTCGGAATTCAATTGCTACACCTCGTGTATTGTTCAATAATGTTCAATACAACTAAAACTATGCATTACCAGAAATCGTCCGGAGTTCCCAACCACATAAGAGGACACAAAATAACAGCTAATATGAGGATCCAATAGCAGAATTCAATGCCGAGTTTAGATGCTAAGCTACTAATTAGTTGTGATGATAGTAGAAGAAATACCGTCGCCACTCCCATCAATGTAACTTGAATACAAGCAGAGACGATATATCTGAAAATAGGACATAGAAAAAAAGAATTAGCTTTATGCTTTCTAAAAGATCATGAAAGCGTGGCTTTTTTACACAAATTATCAGTACTAAATGTTCAAAATGAGTGCATACTGACTATTGAATTTCACTAGAAAACTTTTAGAAATGCGAAAAATACAAGTTAATAGAAAGTGTAAAATTTTTACTTCTAGGCATATGAAAATATAACACGCAACTATAAGAATAGATGTATGTTAATGTGTAAAAATTCATCTATTAACTCTTTTTTTCTAACAAATTTCAAATAATCACTTCATGTATCAATCTTAAAACAAAAATGCAAAGAAATGCTTGCATTCTGAGATGATTCGTCAAAACAATGGAAAATAATCTGAAAGTACGTATGCTTCGAAAAAAATAGATGTCCATTTAATGGACCGCGGGGTTGTCAACTTGGCATTTGTAAACGCTAGATTTAGCACTTACAAATGCCGTATTACAAATGCATTAATACTTGCAATTTTTAGTTAAAAATTCGAATCTAGAATTTGGCAGGAAAACTATCATTAAAAGGCTGGCTGTCTTGTCAAATGCTATATTTAAGTTTATAATGCTACATAGAAACGTAATTATTAAGTCTAGCATTAAAAAATGCTAAATTGACAACATTGATTGATCGATCAACAACATCCATGGTCCTTTCCGAGATTCGAGACCGGGTCGTGGGCGCGCAAGCTTCCTCCTCTACCAAAGATGCCACCGGGCGTCTCTCCCTTTTTTCAGTAAAATTAATTGCTAGATGAGATAATTTCAAAACTTTACACAAAGATTATTCACATAAATATAAAGGCATTTGATAATTTACACAAGGATGTAGATTTTGTAAAACACTACATCATTTGCACAGCTTTATTTTCATAAAATTAAAGAATTGGAGTTTAATTAATATTTACTTGACTAAGCGTATTTATCTTCTCAACAAAATTACATAGGAAAACTTACCTCATTTTAGGTCCCACAGCTCTATATGCAATTGCTGAGTATGGATATCTGAACTTGATATTTTGATATTCTTCATATCTTTCTTCTAAAATAGACCAGCACCTCCCAAGACAAATTACTGAGTACAATGTGTTTACGCAGCATACAAACAGCAAAACTAATCCACCCCAACCTAAAAATGAATAAAGGCCTCTGATATATATATTTATATATCATAGGATATATAAAAAGGGGGGGGGCTAGGGGACTTTGACCCTTCCCGGAATTAATACACTGAAATATTTTTACATGTAAACTGTATTGATAAAAGTGGAGTTAGTTGAATGCCTTTTTTATTATCCGTGGGATTGGAAGATGAGAGAAAGAACAGATCAGCAAATATGTAGGCCAACCAACCCTCAAAACGTTTGGTTACTTTGCCCGTCTCTCCCCGATCCACATTTAATGTGTATTCAGGTATCTGAACTTACCTATCAAATTAACTGAAGCCTTCTAAAAAATCAATATTATCCTATAGACTATCCTATAGCCTATCCTATAATAATATTATCCTAATAGCATACAGATTATAATGTTTCTAGGGTTTACACAAATAATTTTTTTTTAGTATCAAAAAGAAAAAGACACAGTAAAAATCATCTAGGCAGGCAAAGTATCACAGCAGCGTAACAAAGAAGATCCTGAAGAGCACTAGAAGTGCTCCATCTTTTGATGAACTGAAATTTTGTTTTTCTTGAATTTGACGATTTAAAGAGTATTTTGAAAACCATTTTAATATTTTGAAAAGGTCGTCAGGTATTCTTCCTGACAAAGTAAAATTTTCAATTTATACAAATTTTAAACCAGCAGTTTCCTTTCATGGAGATGATTTGAATGACACAATAAGTGGGCTACCATAATTGCAATGTAGTTTGTTCCACACATAAATACGCTGCTTGCATTTTATCCAATACTTCTATTCAAATATGGAAAATTTCTCTCTCCTGTGCTTTCTTTTTTGAATCTGTCTTCTGTTTAATATACTTGAGAATTTGCAATTCTACAATAATAATAAGTGTATATATATTGTTTATATACTGTGACTTCTATCAGCGTAATGTCTCTACAAAAATAGGAAATTGAAAAACAAGGTTTCCCCTACATTACCTATATTATCTCCTTCCAATGTATTTTATTATATCCATCCATGTTGTGCGTGTGTGTATATATATATATATATAGATCTTTACTCTAACAGCTTCAACTACATTATGAACTTTTATACTTCCATTTCCCGCTGCTGTACAAGCTTGTCATACATCGTACTATTTTACAATATTTCCTGCATTGTTTTAAACACGTATGTTCATTTCGGCTACCAGGATCCTAAGCGCCTTTACAACAGAAGGTTTCCATACAAATAGAACGAATAGAAATGTCCCATGTCATTAAATTGCTTTTGTTTTAATGGGAAAATTAAATTGTGCTAGAGAGCAACGGAGAGAGACTGGAAAAGGGTCTTTACTTTTTACCAATGATTCGAGGTTTACTTTAAAACAGCGTTTCATAATTTTTCTGATGCGCGAAGCGCGGAACCCTTTTTAAGGTCAACGACTCTTGTGGAATCCGTTTTCTTCAATCGTATAGTATAAATGAAATGTTCTGATAATTAATAATTTGAAAAAAAAAAATTGCATTTGCGTGAATTTACGTTTTATTTCTTCAAAATATAATACGAAAAATTATCAATTGAAACAAAAGTAATTTCACTGACTTCAAATATCATATTGAAACAAGGTTTTAAAGCTAAAATTTTAATGAGAAGGGTGGCCCTGATTTTTATCATCTGCAATAATTTAATGTTAGGCGTGATTGATGAACATTGAACACTCATGTCATTTTGAGCGTCTGTTACAGCATTTTTATTTTTTATCAACACATAAATTGATAAATCCATTTTGCACAGATACGTAGCTTGTAAATGGCAAAAGTGCTGACACGGTCTTTGTGACAATGGGGTATAATATTCTTCTTTCAAACTACCACAGAATTTCACTGCTGAAGGCATTAATTAGAATTTTTAAAGCAAGGTGTCAAGATGAATTAGGTGTCATTTCAATAAAAAGTTTTATTCTACGGAGTCGAAAATCGTACATTAACAACAAATGTTTTTAACCCTCAGTTTATTTTCATGCTTACTCTACTTTTGATTCGAAAAATACTGATTAGAAGTTTCACTCAAATCTGTCGGGCGCTCAAACATTTGTCGAATGAATGTCTCCCCTATTTCAAACCCTTTCTTTTTTGATCAGCTTTTAATTGTTGAGAAATAAGATTGAGAAGAAACAAGATTACATAGAAAGGATAAAAAATTTACATATTCCATCTGTGTTTAAAGATTTTTTTTTTTTCCCTGAGCGTTATATATACATTTACTTGTTTGACCTGAAAGGTCCAATTACGTTCATTGATATTTGAAAACGTTGCTTAAACAGATCATAACGTTGCTTAAACAAATCAGCTTATTTCTTTCAAACAGTCGAGTTTTCAATGAGAATTCAGGTGTAAAGTAGCAGGGCTCGTGTCCTGATAATGCTAACACTGCTACAGCGACCGGTATATCAAGACTCCAAAATGAAACTCCGTAACTGGAAGTCTGACCGGCAGTAAAAGAGGCATAACGCTTCTTAGAAATTTCATTGTTCTTTCTATGACTTTCTTGAATGTTATGAAGGGAAATCCTACAAGTTTCATGGAACCCTCTGTGGAACCTCAGGGTTCCGCGGAACACAGTTCAAGAAACGCTGCTTTAGAAAATGATCTTGAGGACGCAAGCAACTCACTATGAACGAACGTAATTGAAATACAACCCTGATAATGGAGGGAAAATCATATTGTGAACCAGAATCTGTTTGCAAGATCACACAAATTTACATGTGTTCAATGGAAACTTTGTGAAAATCAAAGATATCAAGACGACATCCTTGATCGACTTATGAAATCCTACGGTGCATCAATATTGGCAAATTTATAGAAGGTGGGGAGATAATGTTAGACCTCATCCAAATGAGTTTGTATGTAGACCTTTTCTGTTAGGGCTTGAAGGCGAATGGATACGCTATATAGTAGTCTTGACTTCAATACTTAGAAGAAAAAAGAAAGATAGATCTGAATTTGGTATAAGCTTGTGCCTGTGGTTTTTCTATATTTGGACGAATGTAAGAGAATCAGACACTCTTTTCTTTAAAAAAGTAGAGCATTGTCTTTCTCACCTCTTATTTTAAAGTTATTTTGGATTCTGAACCTTAGTTCTGTTAAATAAAGAGCAGAAAAATTGCTGGTAAAACTGATAAAACTTTTTTGCAGGATACTTTTATTGTTATTGAAATCATTCAGGCAAAAATTGCACGTAGCCTTGAAATAGATTAGCATCTTTACTCTTTACTAATCTGTCTTTGAACAAAATTTAACACTCTGTCTTTGAACAAAATGTAACACTTCTTACCTGCCTCGGCAAGGGCCTTAGGTAATGCCAATACCCCACTGCCAGCCATTTCTCCCACTATGAAGACAGATGCCAATCCTACTGATAATCCTCTTTTATGACATTTTAGATGATTCTTAGGTTCTTTGAGTCGATTTACCAGCAAAGATCTCTGAAAATCAAGAAATATTTTACTTGTACTAAATGTAATTTTATTTTAAAAGGAACTGTAGTATTTTGTTCTTTCATTTTTTAAATCCGAATTTATAATTTTGTGACCTGTCCCCTGTCTGAGTACAGAGATAAGGTCAACAAGGTTAACTTTTGACCTTAGAAGAAGAATTTTTCAGGAAAAGTTATGCTTCTTTCTCCAATTAATGCGTATAAGAATTCACGATTAACAAGTGGACTACAGATATTAAAAATATCCTTTTTGATATTTAAAACCCCATTTTGAGTAATGCTCATGTTGAATCAAGACATGTGGAATTACATGCATGTACAAAAGATTTATATATATATATATGTATATATATATATATATATATTAGGGATGTAACGAATAGTGATTTGGCCGAATAGCCGAATACCGAATATTCGGCCATTTCTTCCAGGCCGAAGTCGAATATTCGGTCCTTTCTTCAAGGCCGAATAGGCCGAATACAGAATATTCGGCCACCGAATATTAAAATTTCTAGAAAATCGTTGTAATCGAAAGTATTTGTCAAATTTAAAATTATTCACAAAGTCAAACACCAATTACGCACAATCTATGATGTATGATTTAATTCTGTTTGTTAAGAATTTAGAACTATTTAAAATTAATCTATTTTCACTATTGTTTTGAATGTAATAAACCTAAGAATGTCACCCACAAGCAAAATAGAAATGACAGGTTTTACAGTAGTAAGCATTAGCATTATTTTGCTAATTATTTAATTGCAATGAAAGAAATACTAGAGCTTAGTGAACTTTTACCTTGCTCAAAACTCTTTAATAAGGACATTTTAAAAGTTATAAAAGTTAATGTTTTTATTTTATGGAATTTTTACATACCTATTTTTAAGAGATCTATTAAAACTTAATGCACTTAACTGGAATATGTTTCTATTTTCAAAAACCCCAATAACCTATGCTATCTAAATATTCATGATATATTCTGGGCTTTGCTTTTCACATTTCTCTCTAACCCAATATTCACAATAAATCAGTCTACCCAAACAAAGTCTGGCTTCCACTTTGTTAATAATAACAAAATGAATATTTATCATATTATCTATTATAATTAACTATTGGCAGCTTTTTGGAGCAAATGCTAAATATAAAATGCAATATTACAACTTTAAAACGTGTGTTTGCTCAGTCAAGCCTAAAACAAGAATTTAAAAAAAAGTAGTTTATTCTAAATTATTTTTATTTCTTAAAACTATAGTGGACTAATGTATTTTTTTGCAATAATTATAATACAATTTTAAATGTTTAAAATCTACTAATTTCTTTATTTTTTTACTTTTTTACTGCAGCAGAACTATTCGGCCGAATAGTCCATCAATATCCGGCCAGGCCGAATTTGACTTTACCCAGTATTCGGCCCGGCCGAATATTCGGCTGGGTGATGAAATGACTATTCGGCCAAGCCGAATACTCGGCCAAATTGCCGAATAGGCCGAATACCGAATAGTGGCCGAATATTCGTTACATCCCTAATATATATATATATTGCACATTATGAGTCTCATCGTAACCAATATTCTATATTATTTCAGTCAGTATGAACAACACAACCACATTTTTTGCGATTATACTTTTTTTTCTATCTTTCTCTTTTTTTACAACCAGTTTTAGATATTATAGATTTTTAGTGAAAGGCAAGTGATTTTTAGCGAAGCTGGATCAATTTTTATTACATTTCAGCAATGTTTCGCTGATTTTTAGCCTACTTTCCTTTAAAAAGCTTATATATATATATATACGAAAGGACGCTAAATATATCGTAAAGATATCATTAAAAGAGGGGGAGTAAACATAAGTGAAGTAATTTTTAAAAGATTGAAGAATAAAATAATTGAAAGCAGAGTTTTGAAATGGGGAAAAAATGCAATTGGGTGTGTCTGTCTGACTCCCCCTCTAATAACTTCTGAGGAAATTGTCCAATTCAAAAAGTTTTTTTTTTTTTGCATTCGAAAGATGTCGGAGAGGACATCTCATTTCCATATTTTATTTTTTGATTTGAACAATTTTCGTTAAATTTAGGACGGTTGGTTCAAAAAATTTTAACATTAGCGCCTTCAATCCTATATAAATCCTGATCCAAGAGACGAATTTGCTAGGATCAAACTTTATAAATAAATGAGTGAAACAATGAATGAATAAATGAGTGAATGAATGAATAAATAAGTACATGAATGAATGACTGAATAAATACATGAATAAGTGAATGAATGCATTAACCGTCGAAAAAGGTATATTTGAAGTAATTAAGACCTAAAGCTAAATGGGAAAGAGAGAGATATATAGAATTATAAATTTGATGTTGATGTATACGAAGAAGTAGGCTTGTATAGTTCTAAAGGGAACTTCTAGTTAATGATTAAAATAACTTTAATGATAATGATTCGCTTATTTAAATTCGCTTTATGATCATGACTGTGTTATTTAAATTTTAATACTGGATTGGAATTAAGTACAAGTTTTTTATCTATATTTATATCTAGTAAATGGTGAGTTCTTTCGTTTTTTATCCCCTTTTTTGGTTGTTATTTGTTTAAAAAAAAAATCATTTGCCACACTGCTTTTTTTTTTTTGAATTATTTTGAAATTTTGAGGAAAATCTTTTGAATCCTTTGCTTTATTAATTTGGCACGTATGCTAAAAGTTATCGAACAAAACATTTTCACGGATGTATTTTCCCTCTTTAATTTGCTTGTTTGGCGCCAAAAAGGGGATTTTTTTGCACCAAAAAATGACGAACACGCGTCGGAAACTTTTTTAATGATATTTCATGCTTCTAATGTTCCTTTTGATTTTTAATATTTTGATCAGCACAAAGGTAAATTTTTACGTTTTATTCAGAATGAATTCCAAGAAAATCAAACAACGCATTTGGTCGACTGCGTAGCATACAAATGTACGGAGTAGTAAACGAATCCCCCCCCCCCCCTTCCAAACGATCACATTAAAATAAAACCTCACACTCCCTCTCCCCTATAAAAGTTAAAACACCGAAATCATTCTAACTTAGTATTACAATTAGAGTAGCAAAATTTAAATAAACGAAATTTTTGAGGCATGCGAACAGCTCAGGAAATTCGAAGAAAAACCGTGTGCTTTTTAAATGAATTATTACGACATTCTAAAAAGCATTAAAATGACCTAGCTAGAGCAAAGAATATTCTTTCGTGTTCATTGATTCCTGCAGTTTATAGATGAAAACAATTAAATAATAAGATTTTCCGACGAGGACTTAGCAACATACACAATTGAGCTAATTCCTCCAAAATATACAGCTCTAGTCCAATCGTGCGGCAATTATTTTTATTAGGTAAAAAAAAAAAACGTCTTGCGAAATTGCGCTTATTTACTTGAACGTGATATAGAAATATATTCCCGTGAAGATTGTTTTTAATAAATTGATTCAACTTGTGCTTTGCACTTCGAAATTGCCATAAGATAAAGACATTTTTAGACGTAAATGAAATGTAAGTTTGCGGAAAATTTATTTCTAAAAAATTGTTCCTGTAAAGAGTCATTGTTTATTCATTTTGCGAATAAAATATTTCATTTTGAATACATAAAGGGCGGAATCCAAACTATGTAATGGTTGGGAAAAAAAACCGTTTTTTTTGGTTCAAACCGGGTTTTTTTTTGGTTTAAATAGCATTTGTAGGAAAAACAATTTGACTTTTAGAAAAACATGAAGATTTTACAACATTAGTTGTGAATAAATGTTATCATCAATTAATTTCTTGATAATTAATTAACTAACTAAGAAAAAACCTTGAATTTTAATTACCTTATAAATATAGTTTTTATTTTTTCAGAAACTTAACTATTAACATATTATGATACTACACTTATACAGACCTTTTAGCAAACTGTTAAAGAAATAATTATTATGCATGTTGCGTTTTAACAAAAGCATATTTTACTAAATAAATAAAAAAGAAGCACAATTGAAAAATATATTAAAAAATAATGTGTGCTGATTTACAGTATCAGTAATATCAACAAATGATTACAAGTCTCTTATTATGTATATATTTTACTTTAAAAGTAAAAAACTCAATCACTTACCGGATTTATCAATGATAACACTAATACAAATCAGCAACATTGGCTTAGAAGTTATCACATTATTTTCATTTTTTTTAAATACAAACTTTATTTTTCCTGATTAAATATATTTATAAAAACAATTTTATAAAAGTAACACCGTGCATTTTTTTTTTTTTTAAGTAGAAAAAACTTTAAATAAAAAACTAGTTTTAAAGCCTTTTCCAGTCCTATTTTATTTCGTAATTTCGTCGTAAAAAGGATCGTTTTTTTTTTAAATTGTAATTTGTAACATACATTTGCAAATTGGTTATTATGAAGATACTTTATTATTTCTAATATATGTTATTTAACTCCAAAAGTTGCAATTGTAATATCATTTAATTTTTATAATGTGATTTTCTTTCCAAGCTAATTTTAGAAAGACTCAAATAGTCTGACATGTAGAGAGGAGATAAGAAAAATTTGTACTGCTCAAAAAAGAAAAGTTTGTTAATTTACAAATTCATTATTTATATAGTGCTATGCTTGTAATTTCTGCATAAATTAGATTTTGAAATTTTTAACAATTTAAACAATGGTTCAAACCTAGCAACCCTGATGAAATGTGAATTAAGTAATGAGCTTTTTTTTTTTAAATTTCGCTATTGTGCCACAAAGGGGTTACGACACTTGAAATACGAAGAATAACAATCAATCGTCTTCGAAAAATGTAAAAGTAAACAGACAGCTGCAGGATCAACAAAGCGAAAATACCTCTGAATTCTCGGCACTATCCATATCTGGTGAAACGCTTTCACTCGCAATAGCCATAGAGACAATCAAAAGAGACGACTGCTTTTCACAAGAGCTTAAGATAAATAAAAACGTAGACGAAAGAGACAGAAAAAAAAAAAAGAAGCGAGAGAGAGAGGGGGGGGGGGGGATCAATCACGAGTTTCAGGGGATAGCATTCAGATTGGAAACTAGTTTTCTCCCGACGCACGTGACTACTTTTTTAGAGCAACATCATCACTAAAATAAATAAAAACTCCTTCTCGCGTCGTATGCGAGCGCAGATGTGCAGAGATTTGGAATTCGAGGCTATTCTTTAGAGCAGTGGTTCATAAACTTTTTTGACCACGGAACCCTTAACGATTTACTTTTACTTTGAGGCACCCCCATTTGTGTTTCGCCATATTCGCCGACAAAATATAGTCAACTAAGGCTTTTTTCCTTCTTTGTTTAAACAATACTCTTCTTTTTCCCCCTTTTAAAACATTGTAAAAACCGTATTGGTACTTTAAAAAATGGAAGTTAGAAAAAAAAATTTAACCCAGTAACTGGTTTGCCCGTACGCGTACGAGCTACGGGATTTGCCCATATTTTTAATAGATTGAAAG
Source organism: Octonoba sinensis (assembly GCA_038502835.1). Classification (NCBI taxonomy): domain Eukaryota; kingdom Metazoa; phylum Arthropoda; class Arachnida; order Araneae; family Uloboridae; genus Octonoba; species Octonoba sinensis. The sequence continues at coordinate 70,644,954 of CM076599.1, forward strand.
ACAGTCATTCAGGGGCATTTGTGTTTCTTAGTTATAAAATAAAAAATGCTTAAATTCATTATTTATGAAATTTTTAAAGAAATTCTTTCATTTTCCTTTTATACCAAGTTAGGACATTAATTATATGCAATAAAAAAATGCTTTTTTAGGAACACTTGTGGTAAAAAAATTGACTAGTTAAGGGGTTAATAATCAAACAAAAATAATTTTATTGCTTCAACGCAGTAGCCTGTTTCATGAGGGGCCCAGGGGTCATGTGCCCCTTTCAATAGCATAAAAGAATTTTGTAATTATGTCCCATTAATAAAATTTTTACTTATTTTTCTGTAAAGTATATTACTAGGAGGACAATAAAAAACAGAACTCATGTGAGAACTATACTATGGGAAGTTTTTTTACGAAGCAGATCTACCTGATACTCCCCCAGAGCCCTCGCTAAATATTATTCCTATGGCTGCCCTTGCTTCAAAGTATCAGCACAACCACACGCAACTTTTACATCTCTGGTACAAAGAGGTTAAAAATAGAAAGCAAGATTATAAGCGCACCACTTATTATGCAACGCAGCTTAATTCTTTTCCCCCTCCTTTTGCTCAAAATGATTATTTTCTTCCGATCTTTACCATTTAAAAAGAGATTGCGCACACTGCAATCGTAGAGAGCTTTATGCTCTCTACGATTTACTTGTTACTAAGGCTCGACCGATGCATCGGCCTCGCCGATGCATCGGCGCCGATTGTTTAACAAAGTTGCCATCGGCCATCGGCATCGGCAGCCGATATTAACTTTATAAAAACATCGGCCCATCGGCCTTAAAAAACATCTAAAAGCCGATGCAAGGCCGATGTTTTTCGCAGGGACAACTTTCCAGAAAACATTCTCTGTCTTTAACTTATTTTTTTTCTCCATAGCTAAATTTCTATTTCCAGACAATCACAGGCAGCACATCAGTTTAAAAAAAAAGCACAAAAATAACGACTTGGTCGACGAGTTAGACGACTTTAGTCGTTTAAAAGTCGTTTAACGACTTTTAAACGACTTGGAATTTTGCTTTGAATTTTCAGGGTATATTATTGAATAGTTGTAGAATCGATTTATATGAAGAAAAAAAATTAATTTTTTTTAGACTTTTACACTTATTTCCCCGCTTAAAGTAATAGAGGCGTCTTATGAGTGCTATTTGTTATTCGCACTAGATTAGTTGCCTCATTTTGTCCGTTTTTCGCTCAATAAGGACTTAGTGCATTAGATGTCATATTGTGCAATAATCTTATACCATTTGCTTTTAGTTTGTCCTGTTTCTTATTATTCCGAAATTGTAAACAATACAAAGTCAACTCAATGAAAGTACGATAATAATTTTACCCGCTTAATCTTTTTTCTCTTAGCCGTTTTTTTTCTCCTTCTTCAATGCCACGTGTTACAGTTTTTTTGCAATTGTGCAGCAATCTCGTTGCATCTGCTTTTTGTGTGCGGTTATTCTCATTATTTTATTTTTAGTTCACAACATAGAAAAAAAAATGATCAAGAATAAGAAACGATTTTCGAGTATGAATGTTTATTGGTCGAAACTTTATGTGTCAAGGTTCGACTTGCAATTTTCAAAAATAGAATTCTTAAAATGCGAGTCCGCGCGACAGGATTTAATAATATCTTTATTTTCAAGGATTGATCAATGCCTATTTTTTTTCAAAATGCATCTTACTTTTTTATACGATAGTTATTTTAATTTTTCCCCGTGTAAACTTCGTTTTTTCAGCATATATATATATATTTTTTTCCTTCGATGCCACGTGTTACGACAGTTGACAGTTTTTCTGCTATTGTACAACAATCTCTTTGCATCTGCTTTCAGTTTCGAATATTTCTTGTTCTTTTATTATTAGTTTACAGCATAGAACATATTGATAACAAATATGAATCAATTCTTCAGTATAAATGTTTAGTGACCAAAATTTTACGTGGTTCAAGTTCGACTTGCAATTTTCAAAAACGTAATTCTTAAAAAACGAGTTCGCGAGACAGGGTGGAATAATATCTTGATAAAAATGCTACAATTTCTTTATTTTCAAAAATTGACAACGTATATATATATATATATATATATATATTTTTTTTTTTTTTTTTTTCAAAATACATCTTAGTTTTTATAATTGATCACGTGTTTTTTCAGAAGATTATTTGTCAACAGAAAACTGCTGGTGCTCAAAATATTTTTCACATTACAAAATATTGGATTATTTCGGTGACCTTACATTGTGCTCATAAAAATATAAAGAATATGTCGGGTATTTTAGTGTAATTTTCAACTCACAAGAAAAAAGCTAATAAGATTGGTTCTTAAGACCAATTCATTCATTGGTAATGACAAAAAAATCTCACGTCTGTTGTCTGTTCTTGAAGTAATATTCAGTATTTCTTGGTTATGAACATTTGGGGGGGGGGGGCTACTGCGAGCGAAACTTTTTAATAATAGCTCTTTTTATAAAATAAAAATTAATATTTTTAGTTAAAATAATTTTTATAATAAAAAATAAACAGAATCGTTCCCGCTTTTCTTTCAAAAACGGGGGAAAAATTAAGAAAAAAATCCGAGGGGTGTTGACAATTTTGTTAGATACAAACCCACATTATTTGATAGCCTGTATTATAACATCTACATTCCTCTCCATAAAAACAAAAATAAGAAAATAAAGGCAGCTGTACTTGTCATTTGCAGTGCAGGTGCTACAAAGAGAAAATGTTGGAGGAAAGGGAAGGAGACCCGATCCAATAGTAGTTGGAAGGATAAGAAAAATAATTAAAAATCCTCTGATATAGCTATTTTTTACCACTAAGGGATCATTCATAAATGATGTCACGCTTCGAGGGGGGGGGTTCGTGAAATTGTGACAAAGTGTGACAAGGGGAGGGGAGGGGGTAACAAGAAGTTTGACATCATGCATTATGCAACATGCATTATGCAGCGTGACGCGTGACAAAGGGGAGAGGGGGTCAAATATTTGGGAAAAAAGCGTGACGTCATTTATGAACGGCCCCTAAATAGTTTAATTACTTTACTAGAATCGCGAGTGATTCTTTTAGCTTTAATTATTATGTAAACTTCCCCGAAACAGTAACAGTTTTATGGTGCTTGAATAATGCATTTATGTTTTTATAAACATTAAAATAAATAAATGATTTATATGACATTTTTCAAATAAGCATAATGGTTAAAAGCGAATTTTTTCCATCGGCCATCGGCATCGGCCATTGGCCGATGGAAGAGAAAAATAATCGGCAATCGGCCATCGGCCGACCTCGGAACAATCGGCCAACAATCGGCATCGGCCCATCGGCCAAAAAATGCCATCGGTCGAGCCCTACTTGTTACTCAATAGTTCTAAATGAATTCATAATAATTACGCAATATTAGCTAAGCTGAACTTTGTATCTATTGAGAATGAAGGTCACTCTGAAATTCAAGGTATTCAACTTTATACATTCAAGGTTACTCTAGTCGTTCTTCAGGAATATATTTCACGTACCCTGTCCGACGCATATATCAACGGCAATTATGTATTGTCGTATATTTTTACTTCTTTCCAGACTGATTTTTATTAAATGAAGATGCATGCATCATTAACACTACACTGTAAAAGTTTTGGTGCATAGTTCCCACCATTTTTGGTGTTTAGTCATGAAATTTTGATGCGTAACTGAGCTAAATGAACTTCATATGCAAAAACATACTATACTGTCTACATTTGTTTTCACAGACCCATCAAAAATAAATAAATATATAAACACGTCAAAAATGGATAATTTCCATCTTTGGTGTTTATGAACATCAAAAATGGAGAAAACTTAACATCAAAAATTTTTAATGTGCTGATCGTAACACCCTTACGATCGTTACTTACTCGTTACTGCTCGTTACTTAAAAGCAATTGTAGAGTAGAGCAGCGATTCCCAAACTTTTTTGACCACGGAACCCTAAACGGTTCAATTTAACTTCGAGGAACCCCCATTAGTGTTTCGCATTGAAAATCAAATTTCACAATCTGAATAAGACTTACTTAAAGCCCCTCCCCCCCCCCCCCCGGCCGGAAATAAATTTAAAACTACTTCATTTGAATTGAAGATTTTCAGTATATAAAAAGTCATTCATTATTCAGTCTAAAGCTTTAATTTGGCATGCTCCATTCATGCTTATCTCGCTCACCTTGCCTCTCCACCCCATAAAAAAAATGCCAATAAGTTCCCCTGGATTTCGAAGTCAACCAAAAAGTTCAAAAATGGTGGCCGTTGGTTATCCTACTGAATTACCCTTTTAACCTATTTTTAAGTTATCAGGCTTTCAAGGAAAGACACTTTTGTAAACAAGAATTAATTGCAAAGTTTTTGTAAATTATTACGCCTGTCGCTGTACTATTAGTAATGACTGCAAAGGTAGGAGATTTTATATCAGATAGTTGAATACATAGACCTGGAGAAGCATTAAATCTAGATCTGAATTTGTGTTTAAATAGGCACAGGCTAAAATATCTTGATTTTTTGCATCGATATGTTACTGCAAAGGGAAGAAGGATTAATATAACTTGCTTACTTAAATGCGGGTTTTCATTTTGTGTTTCTTAATCTAAAGCAAAAATTCATTGCATGAAATATTGAAATATAATGAAAATATTGTTTCAAATAAGATAAACTCGAAAATTCTGTTACTCTCTAAAATCTTATTAATGATTCATACTATTCAGCAAGGTGAGCTTTTTTGTATTTATGATTGCAACCACTTCAAGTTATTACACTGAATGTCAAAAGTAAACTATGAAATGAAAGTTATCCTAGTGAGTCTATTATTTTAATAATTTATACCCATTAAAAACTGCAGTTTTAACAAACTAAAGTTGAAATCTTTATTTTAAATTTATAGTTTTAAGGGTGAAAAATACATGAGTCATGTTTCAACGGAACCCCTGCCATTCTTCTGCGGAACCCTAGGGTTCCGCGGAACACACTTTGAGAACCGCTGGAGTAAAGGACTAAAAGCCAGGCTGAATCTAGAATTTTTGGATCCGTTTGAAGAGTTTGGAGCCCATTTTTTGTTGAATTCAGAATTGTGAAATCAGGGTTTAGATTCATTTTCAATAACACTGAAATAGGAGTTGAAAGACTTTTATTCTTAAAATTGTACTATCCGACAATACAGCTGACTCGTATTATATAAACCCTGCGTTTAGAGGAGCCACTCTTCAAAAATCACAAATCAAAATTTTTGTTGAAGCCGAGTAATAGCTTAAAACATCAAAATTGTAACCAATAAATAATTGCTATTGTTGCCATTAAATGCAACTTGCATACGCACACACACACAGATACTGCACTGTTCTTATATATGTATGTAACTAAAAAAATTATAATACTAGCAGCTTGTCTTTCCTGAATGTTCTAATTGCACAAATAAAATCGAATATTTCTACGAAATCTTATTGTAGTACATAATTACTTTTACAGCTTTTCATTATTCCACAATAATCTGTATTACCCGAAAAAAAATATGTTTAAGGAAATGAAATGTATGATATACATGTATAAAAGTTCAAATTGTAATAAACACACGAAAAAAAAAAAAAGAGATTTAGTTTAATATCATCCAAATTTTTAAAAAATGTTTCCCAGTCATGTTGTGAAGAAATTAAGACTTGTTTTAGAGCAGTTTGGGTACAGGAACTTTTTGGGACTGCATTTATCACATGTAAGTAAATTAACTTGTGCGTTTTTTGTCTTGTTTTTTCTCTTAAGGGGGGATGGAAACCTTTTGCGTTAATAAATGATAATTTTTCAACTAAAACTTCTGTGTTTTCATTTATTTATTTATTTTTTGAGACACATCATACACATTTTCATGTTTAAGAATAAACAAATAAACGATCAATTTTTATCTCTAAAAAAATCGATTTTTATATATAGATTTTCTACTTATTTATTAAATGACTTCCAAAAAGAGGATGGTTCTCAACTCATTCTGTATGTATGACATATATATTTGTCCATCCATAACCGAATTAGGTGGCTTTTTAATATTTTTTTATCAATCGAAGGCGAATTCCTACAGGTCCCATACTTTCGTTTGATCATTTTCGATGAGTAGAAAAAAATAGTTATGGGTAGTAATTTAGTAGATTTTTTGTTGTTCATCCATAACTTTTCACTAAATGAACCTGTTTTAATTATTTTTTTTTAAATTCGACACAGAGTAGTAAAACTCAAATACCTCAGATCGATTTGACCATTTATTCTTCAGAAAGGACGTCATGTGTAAAAAAAACAGTATTTTCTTTTAATTTGGAAAGAGCTTAGCTTGATAAGTCTTTGTTGAGTAAATTATTAATAAATATAAAACTGATTGTTAAAAAGAATGCGTTACTATTAAGCAACAATATTAAAAGCAATGTCCCGCAGTGGACCAGTAGGCAGAAGTTCGGTTCCGCAGAACAGCGAAAGTTAAGCAACATCGACTTAGGTCAGTGTTTGGGAGGATGACAACCTCTCGCGGCTGGTTCCTGTGAGGCCGTGTACGCTAAAGGGAGCTGGTGTACGTTAAATAGGTCGTGGCTCCAATGTCCTCCAAGTGAAAGATGTGCCAACCCCAGATGACGGTCTCTCATCTGGGAGCTGGTTCGAAAAAATAAGAGACCACATATAAAGGGGCGGAAGTCGGACTCCTGACTATAAGGGCCCCGTTAGACTCAGGAGCAGCGCACCCATTCTTCTTCGCTTCGCGCGAGAATACGACAACAACAACATTAAAAGCAATTACAATAAGCGTTTTGAGTGTGAAGGTTTCTCTGAAACACAAATTTGACTATTTATTCAATTGCGGCAAATTTAACATTGATGTTGTTTATGGAATAAATTTATTTTTTAGTTCTTAGCACAATTTATAATTGTTCTTTTTTGAAGTTGGTTCTATTTTTTTTTTCAAAAAGATATTTTATTTTCTTCTTTTTAGTGGAAATAAATTAATTTAACTCCACTCGGCCTGTCAATTCTGGCGACTTTTTTTAACAACTTCAAAACGGAATTTAACGTTCAAATGATGAGTTTTTCGTCCCAATCACTGAATTGCTATTTTTGAAAAATAGAATATTGAAATAAAAAATGTATTTCCACGAAAAAGACTAAAATAAAATAACTTTGGAAAAAAAAACGGACTTTAAAATAGAACAATTATAAATTGTGCTAAAAACTAACAAAAAATTCAATCTTTAAACAACATCAATGCTACTTTTTCACATATTTTTTAAAAAGAATTTGGAAGATATTTTTCTTTCAAAATAAAAGGCAATGTTAAATTTGTGGCAATAAAGATAAAAAATAATTTTAAATTCCATAATTTATTACTAATGAACTGTCAATAATTCCTGTATATATGTATATATATATATATGTATATATATATATATATATAGAGAGAGAGAGAGAGAGAGAGAGAAAGCAAAAATATTATGGGTGAAAATTAGGAAAAGTGTCAAATTGAGTATAAAAATTTCAAATTTTGAAGATTTTTTAAAAATGATATTCATAGTGTATTTTAATTACAAATTAGTAACAGGTTTTTTTAAAAAATAGGGAAAACCTATTTTGAAAGATTTGCCCTATTTTTGAAAGGGTTTAATTTCAGGACTGTCAATCTGACAATTGTTACAGCTTCTGCCCTTTCCTTGAACAAAGTATACTGCCCATATTATTTATATAAAATAATATAATGTAAAACAAATAAAAATGTGTAATAATCATTTATAAATGGTAATACTGTTAAAATTTAAGCAAAAAACTATATCTTTTATAAAGATGTCACAATGAAAATTTCGATTCAAAAAGGTTTTTATAAAATAAAATTATTCCTATTTGTAATAGATCAAGTGTGTGGGTGGGTGAGGGGATAATGTTTGAATGGAAACACTAAATGGATAAAACACATACCTTTAGGTAATATTGTTTATATTTTTTAAATACAAATTGCGAGTGCAGCGCTTGCTATCGAAAATACGGTAGTCCTTTTTTGAGGTGGGAGGGGGAGTTAGCAAAAAGGTTGAATAAAGTTCATATTTTTGAAAGCAATGTTGTGTTTTCAGAAGTCTTGACGATCGAAGATCCGAAAATTTACAGAAAAAAAGGTTTTATTTCTTAAGAAACTTATATGTTTGGACCGAAAAAAATGTCTGGAGAAATCAATTTTGGGAAATTATCCTAATTTAAAAAGTAATCGAAACTTTGGCTACAATAGTGATACATTTAAGCTCATATTATTCCGAAAAAAGCAACTGTGAAACACATAACCAGAAACTAATTATGGAAAAAAATCGGAAACACACGCATCAGTGGATCGGCAAAGAGCTGCTTTATTGTTACCGATCTGATTGTTACAGATCTGACGAATTTCCCTTATTATATTCACTAAACACCGCTAATTAATGAATTGAAACCAAAAAATGTAGTGTTCTGTTCACAACATTCAATTCTTTTTTTTAATTAAAATTTTTAAATTAAAAAAATAATTTGGGTTTAACTTGCGTTACCGAACTGATCTTTCATTTGGTAGACACAGTAAAATAAAGATTGGAAAAATCTTACCTGTAATTCTGTTGAACTGAAGTTCAAACTTTCAACTGGTATTTGCACTTCACAAAAAGGGGTCCTAGCATACGTTAGTTGGTGCTAAAAAAGTTTTTTTGACCGCAAATGATATCTCGGAAGTCGGCGTTACCGATCTGATACGAAAACTTGGGACAAGGATAGATTTTGGTTTTTTTGCGATGTATATTTACGTTTTCGAAAACATGAAAGTCAATCATTATAAATAAACATAAAATACATTGTATCCGCTGGTAGTTGTTTTTTCTCCCGATGTTTTATAATACACAGGGTTCTTTTTAAAGATCGCGATTCGTAACTGGGACACGTTACCGATCTGATTTTGAAGAAATAAAAAGCTTCTTTTGCCATCAATTAAAGTAACAACTTATTAATTTTGCCATGTCAATCCATCTAAAACGAAGTTAACACTATTAAAAAATACATTTCTTTGGTATTTAATAGAAAATGTTTCAGAAATTTCGCTGGGACTCAAATTGTCACTTTTCCCAATATTCACCCTTATATGAAATGGTTGAACGAATTTAAACTATGAGTTAGGGGCCAAAAACAGCACTATTCAGCACTTTCCATTTTTGAATAAACTAAGACATAATAACGTAATATGGTTAAGAAAAAAAATTTAGTAAAAGAACAAGAACAAATTAACAATAGCAAATAAATTAATTATATTAAAAATATGAAGTTTATACACATTTAATTAATTAATTTGCTTGTTTGAATTGTGTTTATGGTTTTTGTTATAAATCCTTTCTCTTAACTATATTATATTATTATTTAAATATATACAAATAGCTCATTTTAAAATTTTTATTTTGTTCTATAAAAATATTCCCAATAATCATTTTATTCATTATCTATGTTGTATTTATTTTATGCAGAGAAAAGAGAGAAAAAAAGGTAACCTTCCATTTCAAAAAATGACAAGCCCTCTTTCAGAAATGAATTCTTTCCTTCTTACAGTTCTTGTGACGAATACTTTGCATAGGGATAATTCATAAATGATGTCAGGCTTCGAGGGAGGAGAGGGTTCCTGAAATTGTGACAAAGTGTGACAAGGGAAGGAGAGGGGGTAACAAGAAGTGACATCCTGCTTATGCAACATAGCCTGACATGTGACAAAGGGGGACGGGGGTTCGTTGAAGTGTGAAATTTTTTGACAAAGGGGGGGGGGGAGGGGTCAAATATGTGGGGAAAAAAGCCTGACATCATTTATGAGCGTCCCATATGATACTTAAATCATTCATAACTTTTTTTTTCATCTAGTTTACTAAAAATTCTATTTAATTTATACTTCTATTTTCCTTTTTAAAGTTCTTATTGTTCTAATTTATATTTTACAATGTATTTAATATTAGTACAATTTTTTTTTAACATTGTACAAAACATCATTATTTACATCAAATTTTTGCTTCTCATTATTCATTATTTTTACTGCTTAAAATCCAAACCTTTTATTTGATACTAAAAATTTCAAACATTTCATACTATATATTAACTTGGTCATTTGAATGTAATGATTTAACCCAACTTAAAGAAAAGAGAACTATTTGAACATCATTATTGATTCAATTGATACAGCAACTATTTGTTATGTCACAAATAATAAAATCCCAAAAGGGTTTGCACGTTTGGATTATGACACTGTATCTTATCAGTAGCGTAATTTTCTCTGGAGGACAGGAAGTTCATTTAAATTTTTATGTGCGTTCATATGTCATACTAGAATGGTAATATGTCTTATTACATTAGTCAAGAGAGGTTCACTAACAGAAATTTTTTTATTTTTGTTATTAATTCATATTGTGTTACAAATAAAAGTGTTTCACCACGTCTCAGTTATGCGTAATAGAGAATGAAAATGCCACTCTTTTTCATGATTTTTACATCTCATGTGGCCATCCTGTATGCTGACAACCCTGAAATCCCTCTTTAAATTTTTATTTCAGACACCGCAGCGTAAGAACATTCTCTTGTTAAGTGTGGTTTGATGGGTTGTGTGTTTTCGTGTCAGTATAATAATATATAATAGCAGAAAGATGTGATAAAGCTGCATTAAAATCTTTATTGGTCTCCCAAAGTCAAAAGCTTAAATGAAATGGAGTTTGAATGATTCAACATTTTGGCAATGCATAGAAAAGCTACATGAACAGTTCAAAAGAGCAACATCAAAACTAATACATGTGGGTGGTACCTTTTTGCCTTTCTAAGAATAAGAACTGTTTTCCTAGTGCTCATGTAGATATAATTCAGCTTAGTAAATCATGTTGTTGTAAATTTGCAGCATGCTATACACCCTATTTTATGGACTATAAGACACACCTTAATTCTTAAGCACCTTTTCTCAATATTAGAACTTTAAACACATATCATTAGATCGCAAAGCCAGACTTAAAATATATATATATATTCTTCCCTTAGTGTATAAAAATGAACTGACCTTTAAAACCTTACCAAATCATCATCTGAAGTTTCTTGTCCCTTCAAGACTGGTGGGTATTTTAAATCAAACATTGGAATTTTTAATATCAGTTTCTAACATAAGACATTCAAGAATTTTTGATGCAATGTCTCAATGAAAACAATGCCTCTCATAGTCTACAATATGTAGAAGAGGAAATTTAGAAAATTTGATAATTCAAATTTTATTCTTTTGTCTCCCTTACTCAAAGTTCATATAAAGAAATTTTTTACATTCTTCTTTTTTTTTAAATTGAGGAATAAAGGATTCAAGAGGAACAGTAAAGAAACCCATATAGAAATTTGAGATTAAAAAAAAACTTCAAGATATCCAAGTCCATATTTTATTCATAAATAAATAGTAATCACAGTTTTTTCCCTTTCAAGATTTCAATAAAAACTTCTTAAATCCAGGTGATGTGCTGTACGAAAACAAAGCTGCATTTGTGTTCATTTCTTCATCAATGTGATCCTAAAAATAAGAGAATCAATGAAATGAACTGTAATATTAAAACAATAACAACAGCAACAAACATCTATAAAACAGTGCTACAAAGAAAGGCTTAACGAAATATGTTACTTAAAAAAAACGCTTTTTGTACATAATATCAAGATGTTTATAGTTTTTAAAAGAGATAGCTAGTAAAATAACAGAGGTTGCTTTAGAGAAATTTTTACCTCTCTCACACAAGTATGCATATATATGTAAGTAGTCTTTCACACAAATGGGATATTAAGAAAAAAAAATAGCAAAGGCAATTATTGTTTTAAGTTCAAGAATATGCAATTTTGGCAGAAATTGAACATGAATTTTACATCTCTGTAAGGGTCATAAAACAACTATGTTAAGACCTCCTAAAATCATGACTGCAACCTGATATGTAACAGCATTTTACATCAGGTTAAATTACAGCTACGATAATAAAAGTAGGGGACAAAGCTCACTTTTCACCCATTTATATACAATATCTGGCAAACACATCACAGATCAATTTATTTTTAAAGTTTGGAAATTATGTTTGTATTTAGTATACAAGTCAGAAAGATAGATCACTTCCTAAACAATATGAAAAATTGATATGATTGGTTTTGCTGTATAAAAAAACTCTTTCATTTTAAAATTTTCTTTTCATTATTAACTTTAAGATTTTTTTTCTTTTTTCGTTCTATTTTGTTTTTTCAGAACCAACAAGTTATAAATCAAAGTACCCAATTTAAAAAAAGATTTAGTACTGAATAAATTCTAAAAATGTCTGAACTTTCCAAATACATATGCTTTTATTATTATTTTTATTATTCGAAAACTGCAAGTTGAAATGCCTTATTTGTTTTTTCCTTAATTTAAAATTTTTCAATTCACAGCAACTACAGCAAAGAATTTGAACAATTGATATAATTGAGCCGACACGCTACACAACAGATAAGTTATATTGAAAGAATATGCCAATTAAATACACATTAATTCAAAAATATGTATTACAAAAAATACTTGAAAGGTTGAAAATGTACTTGTACCTCTTCATCCTTATGAGAGCTGTTGTATATCCTGAAGTGTGGTTCAACCCAGCATTTGGATCTAAAATTAGACATAATCAGATTACAAGAGTTAATATTATTTTTTAAATAAGTATTGATCACATGCTATTTGGATCAATAAATAAGTCACTTAGATGGATCATAATTTTAATTGATAAATGAATTTCAATGTTGCGTTAATGAATTTAACTAAATTTTGTTTCTTTACAAAATTTTTTAAATGTAATTTAAACTCTTCTTTCAAAACTCTTTTAAATGTAATGTGGGGCGAGGGGGGGGGGGTGAGGGTGATACATATCCTATGGGGGAGGGGGTGGGCTTAATTATTCCAGTTAATGCAGCATCCTTATTTTAACTGGAATAGTTATTTCCCTTGCTAAGCTATTCCAGTTAAAAAAAGAGTGCTGAAAACAGATTTCTTTCAATAATTATGTAAAGTGAAGATATTGCTTTTGTGTAATGTAAGAATTTTTCCCCCAAGAAGAAACAAACTTTTTCAAGGTCAGGCATCTCCTTACCAGAGCTACACTGTATATACATATATAGGATATCAAATTTTGAAACAGTTTCAAGGAAGAGAAAAATACTAATGACTTAAAGATGCGCAAAGCAGCAAGCATTTAAGCAAAGCAAATATATATAAGTGCATAAAAACGTGAAAAGAAATAAAAATGTAAAAAATAAAAATTAGACGAGACAGACTCAATAATGCTTGTTCCTCTCTAAAAATGAGAAGGCACTAACACCTCTCCCAAATTTAAGAAAAAATAACACAATAACAAATGCAGTACTTTTCTCTATCCAACCTCTACCTGTTAGCCGATGCCTTAGGATTGCTTACGCACGGGGCGCGGTAGTGGGGTCCACTGATTTTACAAGCATTTATCCCCAAGTGTACATGGTGGGTATCGAGCAGGTACAAATGCAGTACTGGGGAAAAGCACCAACTACCATAAAGTTAAGCGTCAAAACTTTAAGGGGGTATGGACAAAACCCTAGTATTAATATTAATTTTTTTTTTTTGGTTTAATGCTGGTAATATTAATATTTTCTTTTCCCCGTATATACATTACACACACACACACAAAATATATATATATATATATATATAATCAAAAGATAAAGTGAATCTAACTGTGAAAAGGCGCACGAGGCAGCACACTTAAACAGTTGCAAAATATATGTATGAAATAGAGAATATATATATATAAAAAATAGTGGGTATGTGAAAAAACAACAATTAAATATAAAAGTCTGAACGTGGGGAATCACAAATATAAACATTCAAAAATGAAACAGAGCCTGCCTCTTCATCAGTGGGAGGGAGCAGGAAGCATATATAACGAATATAACGAAATATTGTCATTGCAGGTTTCTGAGAAATCCCAGCATAGCATGTGAGAAAAAAAATTTTTATAACTAAAAAATATAAGGCTGGGAGTTGCAAGCAAAGTGAATAATCAAAATGATTTGAATAATCAAAATAATTTATCCAGTTATACAAAGAACAAAAAATTTTTTTTTATCATTAAAAGAAGTTTCAAGTTTACGTGATATTGACCGAGTCTAAATGTAAAAATAGAAAAAACAACATGCTATAGCCGAAATTTCCCCTCGCAGACCTGCAAAGCAATACGATTAAAATATAGCTTCTAAATCTACTCACCTCCCAAGGCAGGACCAGAAAAGGAAGACGTCAACATCTAGCCGAGAAAGAGATACGCAATGTGATGGCTAAGTCCCTCCGTGTCCATGTGGCTGACCTTGACTTTCCGATCTCGCTCACAGACCAACACAACATCCAAAAACTGGCGTTCCAAATGATGGACTTTAGCCAGGAATCTTCATCCCGTGTGTGCCAATGAGGTTCCGTTATGGTTATATAGCAACTGCAAGACGCTACGCCAAAGTTTTAAACGACTTAATGTAAAAATTAATAAAATTCAGCGGATAATTATTAAAGTAAAAAAGGATTGCAGAGAAGGTGAAAACATTTTTATCCAAGTTATATTTGTTATTGCAGATTTTAAAGTACCTGTATAGTTGACCTGTGATAATATTTATAAAAACTTTTTTATGCAAATTACTTTGCCAGTGTGGCATAGTGATGGTATGGAAATTGAAGTCCTTACGTTTATCATATACGTCAATAACTAAATTACTGTTTCTAATGTTCAATGATAACTCCAAAAAGTTAGTTCTGTATGTATTATTATTAGTAGATTTTAAATTTAAACAATTGAGATAAATTTTTTCCAACTCCTCAGCAATATTAAAATTGATAACCAGAATGTCATCAACATATCTGAATGCACATATTCTATTGTTATAATGCACCACATATTTAAATTCGTAGTAGAATAAAAAAAGATTTGCAGCAGTGCTAGAGTAATTGGTTCCCATTCCTATACCCTTTATCTGCTTATAAATCAAGTTGTGGAATTTTAGAAAATTATTTTTGAAACAAAAGCTGCATAAATTAAGGGTAAAATCCCTATTCAAGTTAATTTCAGATTCTAGGTGAAAAAAAATCAAATAATTTGTCTATTGCATGTACCAGCAGATGAATTGGAATATTGTTAAATAAATTTTCAAAATCATAAGAGTATAAGAGTGTAGGAGGGGAAGCGGTTAAAGCTTTTACAACATCCGAGCTGTTGTTGATTGACCAAAAATAGCTGGTGTTATGAAATTTATTTTTTAAAAAATCGTAAATTTGTTTTAATAGTTTTTGTAAATGTATATTGAAAAAGCTATTCACACTACCAATAGTGCAACAGATAAATCTGAAGCCGATTAGAATTTATGGAAAAAAGAAAAGGAATTTTTAATTCCCTAGGAACCGAAATTTTTTTTTTTTTTTTTTTTTCGAATAGAGATTTGCATTCCTTTGCAAAAGCAGAGAAATTTTTGTAAATAGAACTTAATTCTGTGTCTACAGGTTTGTAAAAAGATGTGTTATTCAATTCGGTCATAATTTTTTCTTTATAAAATTGTTTGCATATAATTGCATAGTTATTGGCCGCTTTATCCACAGGTACAAATATGAATGATTTTTGTATATTTTTTATATAGCTTAAGTCTTTGTTACTAATTTTTTGATATTCAAATTCATCACTATTAAGATGGGTTTTTAAAAAATATATAAAATCAAGTAGTATGTTATGTTTCTATTCGGAAAAAGCTTCGAAGGGAGTGGTATATGTATATGCGGTTTTTAATATGAAATCATTAATAATTGCTTCCCCTCCTACACTCTTATACTCTTATGATTTTGAAAATTTATTTAACAATATTCCAATTCATCTGCTGGTACATGCAATAGACAAATTATTTGATTTTTTTCACCTAGAATCTGAAATTAACTTGAATAGGGATTTTACCCTTAATTTATGCAGCTTTTGTTTCAAAAATAATTTTTTAAAATTCCACAACTTGATTTATAAGCAGATAAAGGGTATAGGAATGGGAACCAATTACTCTAGCACTGCTGCAAACCTTTTTTTATTCTACTACGAATTTAAATATGTGGTGCATTATAACAATAGAATATGTGCATTCAGATATATTGATGACATTCTGGTTATCAATTTTAATATTGCTGAGGAGTTGGAAAAAATTTATCCCAATTGTTTAAATTTAAAACCTACTAATAATAATACATACAGAACTAACTTTTTGGAGTTATCATTGAACATTAGAAACAGTAATTTAATTATTGACGTATATGATAAACGTAAGGACTTCAATTTCCATACCATCACTATGCCACACTGGCAAAGTAATTTGCATAAAAAAGTTTTTATAAATATTATCACAGGTCAACTATACAGGTACTTTAAAATCTGCAATAACAAATATAACTTGGATAAAAATGTTTTCACCTTCTCTGCAATCCTTTTTTACTTTAATAATTATCCGCTGAATTTTATTAATTTTTACATTAAGTCGTTTAAAACTTTGGCGTAGCGTCTTGCAGTTGCTATATAACCATAACAGAACCTCATTGGCACACACGGGATGAAGATTCCTGGCTAAAGTCCATCATTTGGAACGCCAGTTTTTGGATGTTGTGTTGGTCTGTGAGCGAGATCGGAAAGTCAAGGTCAGCCACATGGACACGGAGGGACTTAGCCATCACATGGCGTATCTCTTTCTCGGCTAGATGTTGACGTCTTCCTTTTCTGGTCCTGCCTTGGGAGGTGACTAGATTTAGAAGCTATATTTTAATCGTATTGCTTTGCAGGTCTGGGAGGGGAAATTTCGGCTATAGCATGTTGTTTTTTCTATTTTTACATTTAGACTCAGTCAATATCATGTAAACTTGAAACTTCTTTTAATGATAAAAAATTTTTTTTTGTTCTTTGTATAACTGGATAAATTATTTTGATTATTCAAATCATTTTGATTATTCACTTTGCTTGCAACTCCCAGCCTTATATTTTTTTAGTTATAAAAATTTTTTTCTCACATGCTATGCTGGGATTTCTCAGAAACCTGCAATGACAATATTTCATTATATATGCTTCCTGCTCCCTCCCACTGATGAAGAGGCAGGCTCTTTTTCATTTTTGAATGTTTATATTTGTGGTTCCCCACGTTCAGACTTTTATATTTAATTGTTCATTTTTCACATACCCACTATTTTTTATATATATATATTCTCTATTTCAAACATATATATATATATATATATATACAGAGAAAGAGCAAACCTTTGATTATTTTGCAAGGGACTATTCACCTTGAACAATAAACACAGAAAAAATGATGGCGTGCGGATCAACATAAAACATAATCGGCATGACAGGATCATTAAATAAAGGAAACACATGGAGAGCAAACAGAACTAATATTTATAGTTTCTCTATATTTCTTGATTTCCTGTATTCCAGATTTTGTGTTTATAAATTCCTATTTTTTTTATGAACGTATAAACTATAAATTTAAAAAAAAAAGAATAAATTTCACCATACTGATAACTTATGCACAAAATTATAGTCCCTGTAAAAAAATTTGTAGCAGATAGTTGTACACATACATTAAAAATACTACTTTCAAATACACACTCCAGTTCTTATTTATACACTATTTTATAAGAATTTCAAAAACGGATTTTGTGTTTATAAATTCCTATTTTTTTATGAATGTATAAACTATAAATTTTAAAAAGAGAGAACAAATTTCACCATACTCATAACTTATGCACAAAATTACGGTCCCTGAAAATTTTTTTGTACCAGATAGTTGTACACATACATTACAAATACTACTTTCAAAAACACACCCCAATTCATATTTATACACTATTTTATAAGAATTTCAAAAACTAGCAATGCACTGCAGTTGTCTAAAAATAATTGAATTTCCTTAAAAATTGATTAATACAGAACTTTGAAAAATTATTATTTTCTTTTTTGCAAAAACTAGATTTGTAGTAGGATGTAATAAAGAATTTTGTGTAATGTAGTAAAGATTTTCCACCAATGAGGAATTCTGAAGGGTTTAACAAAAACATTTAAATGCTACTGGAATTCATTGAAACTCCGGAATGCTTCAGATAATTTCGTTTTTTTTTTCTTCTAATTTTTACTATAGGCAAAATGCTATGGGTGGATCTGATAGTTAAGTTAGTAAAGGAAATGAACATTTTAACAGTACTAATGCTACTCATAGATAAAAAAGTTTTTTTTTTTACTAAATGTCAATTAGCAGAAGTGAGTTGAATATAACTTACTAGCAATAATAACAACAATAACATATATAATATGAATATTGCTTACTTTTTTAACAAATAAGGATCAAATGGGAAAAATGTCCGCACCATGGATACAACAACACTTCCAGAGCTAGTTTCCCAAGAATACAGCAAGTTACGGTTATTCTTCTCAATTATAGGATAAACATAAGAAATTTGATAATTCCGTGCAATATTTGCAAAATTCTGTACAATAGTTCTATCGCAGTATCTTAGGGGATTTAGTCGACAAGAAACAATTCTGTCAAAATTCAGCGACCTAAGATATTCATAACCTGAAAATAAGCACATTGTTAAATTTGTGACCAAGTAAA
The DNA here is from genome assembly GCA_038502835.1 of Octonoba sinensis. Taxonomy (NCBI): domain Eukaryota; kingdom Metazoa; phylum Arthropoda; class Arachnida; order Araneae; family Uloboridae; genus Octonoba; species Octonoba sinensis. Next base: position 70,663,662 of record CM076599.1, read on the forward strand.
CGGTTAATACATCACATCTGTCAGTACACACACTAACACATATATAATATATATGTATATACATACACACAATAATACCTTGTTATAAGGTCACCCATCATCCGTATTGGAGAATATAAATATCAAACTATTGGATATTTATGATATATATTTAGGATATATACCAAGATGGTATGCATCACAAATGCTTTCATGCAAACTATTAATTTAAAAACTATGTTTATGGATCATCTCACAGTATTTTTGCGTTACATACGGGGGGACGTTTTACAGCTAATTTTTTGAGTATTTATATGTTTTAATTATGAAAATATTAATGAAAAGTTTTCAATTTTTTAGTACATTTTGTACCCTAGAAAAACATTGGTATTAAATTTCTTTTCAATGGGGTAAATAGTTATTTGTTTAAAAAACATTAAGATTTTGTTACGTGCAGGATATCACAAATCCTATTAAGCAGCACAATGTTACTTATTTGATGCAGTCATAAATCTTTCACAAATTATAAAATAGCGGCAAGTTATGAGGAACAAAAACCTTACCTTTTACCTTTTTATGAATACTTATATTTAAAATTGAGCATACAAAGAATGAAGCTGATTTTTTATGACTTGGAGTACTCTCTGTTAATTCAAAGCAATAAATCCTGCATAAAAATTGAGCACAATTTTAGTCTTGCTAACATCTACGCAGGTTTTATATCACAAACCTCTCATTAAAAACACTAAATTACAAAAAGTATGAATTTCAATTACAAGATTTGGAATACTTTTTACAAATTTCAGGAATTTTAAAAATGTAAACAAAAAATTGTAGCATATGCATCCTGAAATTTCCCTCCCACCTTGTTTTTAAAGTAAAAATCATTAAAGCTAATATAGACAATAAACAATATACAATTTAAGCCAAGAATTTGAATGAGAAATTCATAACTATGAGCACACATGATTAAAGAAAGTAAATTGTTGATGAAAACATCAATTAAAATCATTTTGCTTAAGTTCGCTAACACAAAATTGTGGCTCATTATTTTTTCAGAATTAGACAAAGTTATTAAAAACCAATCGCATATTTAAACACTAACCAAATACCTGTATGCTACTCTGATGTAGCTGAATTTTTCTTTAGTTAAACTGCTACAACATTTCAGATGCATAAGATATTGTACTGCTAAGAAGTTAGTCAATTTTAAAATCTTGTGGCAATTACATATTAACAAATAAATGAAATATGACACATATTTGAAAAGAAAATTACGTGTACATGTTTCTTAGTAGAATAGACTTTTGGTTGCAGTGCGTGGTGCTTTTGAGTCTTTCTTTGTTTCAATTCATTTAATGCACAAAATTCAGAGTTATAACTACGGAGTTATAAATAAAGTTATATCTTTTTACATACTTTCATATTATAACTCCAAAACACCTTAATCTAACATTTATTTCAAATTTGTGCCCAACACCACTTTATTTAATTTAACAAGTTGATTGCCGGCATGCTGACTGCCAGCGCTGTTTGTAGTTTATGGATCTCCAGACGATAGTTTAATTTAGTTCAACATATTGTACAAAACATTTTATTAAGTAAAAAATTACTAACTTGCTATAAATGTAGTGAAAAATGAAAAAGTCGGCAACATCAAGACATCTTGTAATTTGGTTTCTCAACAAGTTCACGTACTACGAGTTATCTCGTAGGTAGGTTGGCAGTCAATGTGTTAAAGTTGATGCCAAATCATTTTTGGAATTAAAGACAATCTACTCCAGTTTTTTTAGTATTAGGGAGCTGACTACGTAAGTAAGTGAAAGGAGTTCCCATTTTTGTTTGTTACTTATTTTAACACTCGCCAGCTTGATGTAATTTATAAAGTTCATCTAAATATGAAATTTATCATTGCACCATAATACAACAAGATGTGAAGGAAACATAATGAAACAAGAATAACACACAATAGAGCAAATGAAGAGAAATCCACTTTCAAAAACAGCGAAGTACTGTTTATACATTTTTCAAGGAACATATAGTAAATGAAAAAATGCATAATCTAAATTTCAATAATCAGTTCTTATTTATTACAAATTTGATAACTATTAATTTAAATTTATGAAAAGGTTTTATCTTCAAGTTTTTAAGGAAATAACTAGTAAACTACCGTACTATATTTATAATAAAATCAATAGTAGAATTAGTTGTCAATGAAACGTTAAATTCAAAACTTATCATAAAAAAAGAAAAATTGTACACTTATATTGCACAGATTGATCATGAATTGTTTAATATTGATTTGGGTATTTTAAACAAAGCAAATGATGTATAACCAATGCTTTGCCTTGCATAAAAGAAGTACATTATCATTGTAACAGATACATTTTAATCAAGACCTTGAAGAAACAACATGTAAACAGTACTTTACCCTATTTACACAATATAGGAATTTCACACTTTTTTCTTTTTATTTTTCTCCTCTCCCCCTTCTTTTTCCGGGGTGAGGGGAGGGGGGGACAAGGAAAACATTTTTAGATGTACATTTTATTAGAAAGAAATGTTAGAAGGGTATTAAGAAATCAAGAATTAAAACACAACATACCAGTTTTTAATTCAATTAATTCTTTGATTCGAAATGCAAAGACATAAAACACTGTTTGGCAGACACTGTGGAAGGTTCCATGAACAGAACAATCTTGTGAAGTATGATTATCAATGTAACGATGAATCCAGTTGCACATCAAATCAAAACATGCAGTTACAGTGCTAAAGAGAATTTAAAATTGAAATTTAAAATTGCTTCCAAAATTTTTTTTTCTGCATATACACAAGTACGTAATTTCACTTTAAAATATTTGAAAACAAATAAATAAACAAAGAAATAAATTAGCATTGCATTTAATTATTATTCACTTTCCTTTTGTTCATTAACTTTTATAATTAAGTTCTCAAGGAAAAAAATCAACTTTTTTACTTTAACATTAATGTTTTTTCAATCATTTCCATATCTTCAGTAAAGCCTTGGTTATCTGAGCCCCCACTAAACAAGTCCCGGGATAACTGAAGTACATTTGCCCTTGAAAAAAAATTTTCTTGGCGGCGTCAGTGAACGACGTCAGTCATCCAATTACTTTCTGGTGATATAAAGACCTAGAACAACAGTCAGAGACAACTTCAGCAGACCTTTTACAGCTACAATCATTTCGTAAAATAGCAGCAAAGAAGCGAAAGAGTTCCGTTAAACAGAAAACAATATATATATATATATATATATATATACTATCTACATAGACTTCTTCAAGAGACAACTTTAACTGGAACACGTATTCTACTGATGTGTACATATAAAATCAGATATTTGTATGTATGTAACGCCATTTTTTCATTTCATAATATGTGCAGTAACTGCCTTTTTTTGCATTTTTGACGACATTTCCATTCATTTTAACCCATGTTTCCCCTCTTGATTTGGACAGAGTCCGTATTATCTGAGTTTTCGATTATCTGAGGTACCCTCGGTCCACTTTACCTCGGATAATCGAGACTCTACTGTACATAAATAAATCATAACTGATGCAATCGATGTATTGCTTCATAAAGTTATAAATCAAAGGGTAGCACACTTATTTTAATGGTTTTGAAAACTAAGTGTTTGACTATTTGATATAAATAAAACTTTATTAAAACACATTTATAAACACAGAACTTACATCAAGAAACTTTATTAAGTGTAAAAATCACCATAATATTATATTATCCATATTTAAAAAGCTAACCTGATATTTATGTATTTTGCTCTTGCAAGTAGAGATCCAATATAAAATGAAGCTATTTGTCTAAATTCAGAGCTCATATTGGGGTCTTGTACTTTTTTCCATAAATAGTCGAGAAAGCCTTCATACAGTTCTTGTTTCAGACTGCAAATGTAAAACATCAGGTACTGAACATGACAGCTTCCATGTGTAGGTAAAATTACTTTGTCAAAAACAGTAAGTATTTCTTTATACAGCTTTTTTGTGGCTTCCCAATTAAGAGTTTCATTACCTGCAGAAGAAAAAATAAATAAAATGAGTTTATTAAACATTATCAATGAAAATATATCATAAGTTTGTGAGAAAGGTTTGTAGTATATTTTCAAATCACTAAGGAAACACTCAATTATCTAAATAATGCAATATATAATTTATATTAAAAATGAGTTTCCTCTTTTTCAGTTCCCCATAATTTTAACCTAAAATAAGTTCAACAGCACCATGATTATTTATTGACAAAGTTTTTAAAAGTAGCAATTATATTTGCTTTTAGAACAACTTAATATAATGAAACAGAAGTGAAAATATCAATAAAAACTACTGAATTCTTTCATTGCAAATTCAGGACAAAATGCCTTACAAGACTGTAGGCAAAGTTTACCTGTTAGCCGCACTCCCTCTTTTAAATCATCTATTGCATCTTGAGATCATTGGCTCAACATTTTTATAATTTTTAGTTTTCTAATAAAGACTGGATTTGAAATTTTGTTGCGTTGATAATCGTTATCATTAGCACATGGAGGATGCAATACCAAAGAGCTGTATACAGATTAAAGAAAGGAAAAACCTTTGAGTAAATAAATGGTTGAAATAAACTCTTAGCAAATTAGCTTAAAAAACAAATAGATGAACAGTTCATCAAATTGCAATAAAAATAAATAATAAATTGTTATGTTTATAAATCATGTACATAAGAGCAAGATTAAAAACATACCTTCAATAAAACAAACATTTCTGATATATCTGAAGAGACAATCAATTATTACATCTAATGTATGAACCACAGGTTTAATGTCAGAATTTGCATTCTCATCTTGATCCTGGTAGGAAAAAAATATATATACATAATTTTAATTCAAATTACAGAAACTCAATTACTTAAAAAAAAATTACAACCACCCAACAATCAAATTAAGCTACTCTTAATTTAATTTCCCAATTCAGATTTTCCTCTATTTTTTTCAATATCGATATATTGCTCAAGAGGAATCTTTTCTAAAGTACATTATCACATGCAACAAAATTTTTGAATTTAGGCTTAAGATGCAGAATCGGCAATCAAGTTAATGTAAAAAGTGAAAAAAAAAAAAAAGGCTATAATGATTTTACTCAAAATCATTATAGCCTATGAAGTTTAATGTTGAATTGGGCATGGTCTTGCCACCAAGAATGTTCAAGACACACAAAGCAAATTTAAAATGACTACTTCACAATGGTTCTAGCCTGAAGAGGGATATCATATGGTAGAAAAATATATAATTCAAAAGCACTTATGATTAGGTTTCAACTAGTACTTAAGAATTTTATTGGAAAAATGATAGAAATCAAAAATGAAATGTTAAAATTGAGGTCACCATTTAAACTATGTTGTTAAAAGTCAAGCATTTTTAAGTTACGTTAATGGGGATTTGTTGGAAACCAGCGATTTACTGACAAAGTTGATGTCTTGTTAAAACTGGGGACATTATAAACAAGTCTGTGTGTATTTCTCTTCCATATGAGACACATAAAATTTAAAGAACCAAAACTTCAAACATAAAAATTTACCAATTCCCCAATTTTTCCAGATTCACTTTATTATTAAAAAAAAGGAATAAATTTGTGTATTAATTTGTCTAAAAATATGATCATAATTTGCATAACATTACATACCATTGGAAAATCTTCATCATTTTGCATTTCATACATAATGTCTCTAAAGCAATTCACCTGGAAAAATAAATACATGAAGCATTTAAGCAGAGTACAAGATTTGAAATTATGCATTTAAAGACCAATTTCCATTTCTATAAGAGAAAAACCTAATAGCAGCAGATAAAGATGGATACATTTGATTTGATTTTTATTTATTATAAGTAGCACTGAAATTAACAAATGAGATATTTACGAATCAACTTTGCTATTTAAAAAGTGGAATTTTTAAAAATACAAAAACATCTTTTGTTAGTAGCAAAATAAGATTTGATTAATTTTTTTTAAAAATTGCAAATTTTGCATTTTTCTTTAGTAAATTTTGAAAATTTTTAATTATGTGTTACAAAAACTTTTCATTAAGCAACATTTCTTTCATGTAACTCTTTCACAATTTAAATTTCAATGCAGAAATATAGCTTTAAAAAAAGGTATAATGACTCATAACCAAATTTGTCTTGCTTAATTCAAAAATATCCATGTACAGTAAAACCTGTAAAGTTGACCACCTGTCTAAGCAGTGGTGTAGTCCTGGAAAAAAAGGTGGGAGGACGCTTAAATATACCAACGTCAAAAAGTGGGGGTACGCTTATGTTAAAATTCAAAACAAGTGGGAGGACGCTTGTGTTAAAATAAAAAGGCAGGGGACGCCGTCAAAGATGGTAGAAAGAAGAAAATGGGACACTTCGGTTTCGGTATTGCCCAGAAAACAACCGTGGCAGGTCTGAGGTGTACAACAAAAAACAAACATTTAGGGCAGCTCGCATGCATTTGCCGCCAAACTTCAACTGATCTTTCTTGGAAATTGGCGAAAGGTTTGCCATAGCTTTTCGCTCGGAATTCCTAGAAATTATAAGTTGTTCAGGGGGGTAGGTCGTTATCATTATCGTACCATCTTCCGGGGTCTTTGCTGCTCTCAGGCAAACCGCAAAATGAAAACAGATGTTTGGCCTTTCTTTCTTAGCTGTGTTAAGAGCTAAAGCATTACACTTGTATTTTTATACATGTGGGGTCGTTTGAGTACGAATACACATAATAGGCTTGTTTTCGCTACTCACCCTTTTGAGTTTAAAAAGAAAACATGAATAAAGATTCAAGTTAGGAGATAAAGATTAATTTAGCTTAGCGAATAAAGATACTATCAGTATTATTGAGTATTCTTCAACTGTTTATTTTATTAGATACAATATGAAGTATATCTTATTCAAATTTTCACTTCAAGCAAATGTGTGAAAAAGGTCAGTACCGGGTTTGAAGTTTTCCGAGGTGAGACAAAACTATCCCTCCCCCCCTCTCCATCCAATTATTACTCACATTTCATAAACTTTTATGTACTGGGATTTTTTTTTTTTTTTTTGAGGATTTTCTACTTGGTGGCCACTGATAAACCCAGAAAACTTTCTTAATGTTCCCACGACATGGCCCTTTCATCTCGACATTAGAGCGCACCCTCCCCTTAACTGCGTATGTGAAATTCTGACAGTTGAAGGGATGGATTCTCCCCCATTTAAAAAATTTTGAGGCCTTAGGAGATGCATTTGGGATTGCAAAAATATTAGGGAAAAAAGCAAACAAAACTGCTTAAAATTTAAACGATTTTACTCATAAAAATATTCATAGAAATTCAAAACAAAATGAGCATTTTTTTTAAATCCAGGGAGAAGGAGCCCCCCCCCCCCCCTCCTCTTACTAACGTCCATATCGAAAAGACACACGTCTGCCTTCTCCCCCCCCCCCTTCCCAAACGACACTTACAAGATCCCCTTCCCCCTCCGACCTCCCGCCTCTTCCCAAAAGGATGCTTTGAAAATTTGGAAAACAAAAACTATTTTATTGTTTAAGCATAGCATGAATTATATTTCAACTTTATAAGCAGAACATTTGTCATTTCTTATTCCTTGCAAAAAAATATGGATATTTCATACAAACTACACAACATGATTAAGTAATAAATAGTAACAAAACAAGGTGTCACAAACAAACTCTTTCAAAAAACCTTAAGATTTTTACATTGTTTATTTTTTTGAAATTTTAATTGTTTACATAACATTTAAAAAAAAAACAAAGTATCAGTGACAAGAACAGCAAATTATGATGAATTTAGATAGTTCAATTTCTTTCTAGAAAGACACCTAAAGTGGGAAAGAGACCTAAAATATCTATCATCTGGATAGGTACCTTAGTAAACAGAAACTAAACACACTTTTAGCCTACTTTCCCGCAAAAGTAAAAAAATAATAATAAAACATGAAAGAAGGCTTAATGTATCATAAAAATATCGTTAAAAATAAAGAAAAGTCAAAAATAAGTTAAATAATGAAATAAAGATTGAAAAATAAAACATTTGAAAATATATGTCTGTTGGTCCCCCCCCCCCCCCCCCCCCAATATCTTTTGAACTAATTGTCTGATTCGAAAAATTCTTTTTGAATTCGAAAGGTCTCAGCAAGGACAACTCATTTCCATACTTTACTTTTTGATTTGAACAATTTTTCATTCAATTTTGAACAGTTCAAAAATTTTTAACATTAGCACCTATGGGCGAAAATGAAGCAAATTATGTAAATTCTGGGTACAAGATCCAAGTTCCAATAAACAAGCATACTGGAAGAAGCTTTTGGCATGAAATATTAATTTGAACAATTTTTGTTCATTTTTGAACAGTTCAAAAAAAATTAACATTGCGCCTACGGGGAAATTTCAATCCTATATAGATCCTGATCTAACAGACCGACTTGCTTGGAACAACTTTATCGGAAAGCTCTTATAACGCATGTACAAATATAAAGTTCATCCAGAGCTAACGAACCTATTTCCCTATGTAATTTTTTGATCGTGATTTTCAAAAATATGTTTGAATTAATGAATGAGAAAGTAAGTAAATTAGTGAATAAATACATGAATGAGTGAATGAATGAGTGAATGAATATGTATTAACCGTTGAAAAAGGTATATTTGAAGCAATTAAGAACTAAAGCTAAACAAGAGAGAGAGATATATATAGCTAGATTATATATTTGAAGGGGGTGTATATGGGAAAGTAAGCACGTATAGTTCTAGATGGAACTTCTTGTTTAATGTTCACATAAAAAGCTTTTTGTAAAAATTAGTAGGAAGTTTAGCTTAATAAGTATAAAGTAAGAACAAAGAACTGATAAAAATATGGCTCAATCTGTTTTTTTGAGGTAAGATATTTATTAAGCAGCACGATTGGATTAAATTGCAGAACACTTCAATCTGAAATGCAATACTTGTGTAACATTTTAACAACACTAAAATGAACTCTAATATACTTACATCTATATGAATTATCTTTTCTACAACACACAGCAGTACAGTCAATCTTGTAGTTGGTAAATAAGCACATATACTCAAAAGATTCTCAACATAACAAAGCATAACATGTGTTGGAGATTTCATATAAGGGAATCTTTCTAACAGCATACTACCTAATTGGTAGCGTGACCTGAAGCATAAAATTACTAACATTTAAAAAGATACCATTAAAGATTTAAGAAAGAACGTAATAACAGCTAAAACAAAGAAAGAATATAGTTTAGTAATTAAAGACAAATAAAACATGAGGTATGTCCAACAAAATGGTTGGACATACCTCAATACTTGGATGTTGAAAAATAATAACATAAAAGGAGGCATTAAATCTTTGGGGATAAATATCAACACAGATAATGAGTACCATATTGAAAGCAAAATGTTTTAATTATTAAACACACACAACTTATTATTTTATTTGAACATTCACGGATAAATAACTATAAGCCTTTATTTATTTTTAAATAAATATTTTTTGCTAGAGGAAATGCAATTTCTCAAGTATTCAAACACCTCCACAGCAAAATATAGTTTATAATTGTATTCAATGATAATTTTCATCCTTTAAAAAAATTGTAACAGAATCTGGCAGTTTTTTTATTTGTCTGCAACTCTCAAAAATGTTTAACTTTTGTTCTATGGCTGAACTTTTGATTAGTACTTTTTGAAATTCTTATCATTCTGAATCACCTACACATGTGATAGGTACTTCCCCAATTGCAATTTAAAGTAAAAGATAATAACAGGTTTTTGCTTGTAAATTCATATTCAAAAGTTAAAAAACTTTTGTACTTATGTCTTAGAAGTGCAAAAGTTTTTACACAAATTAACAATTCTCCCTCCTTTGCACTAAGAAGCAAGTTCCTTGACTTTTTTTTGGGGGTGGGGGGGACTAAAAGGTTGGATAATGGTGAAGAATAATTATGCTGCTAGAAATATTACTTATCCCTCATTGGAGATGGATTCTATTTTCAATAGTTAGTTTTAAGTAATTTGATTCAAAAAAATTGGCACATCAAAGTTATAGACCAATACATTTTATCATTAGAAAACTTATTAGTAGAATGCACACTTTGCACTCAAAATATGCAAAATATGCATTCTACTAATGCACATTAGTAGAATGCATATTTTGTAAGGGAGAAGATATTTCATTCCGACATTAAAATTCACACAAGGTATTTGAAACACAAATCAATGAGATGAAATCAATAAAAACTGATAACACATCTATGAGCCGCATTTCAATGAATACTTTCAAAGATGAATCTTTTCAGAAAGGACATCTACTTTGCTTTTGGAAGCAAACCTTTTAACTTATTCAAACATAATAACACTTTATCTTTTGAAATGGTACAGTTCTAAAAAATTTAGTTCTCCTCAAAATTTGGGGATAAATATCAATTTAAAGTAACGCAACTGAGGAATCCACTATGCTTTTGAAAACTATAAATGTTACTATAAACATAGACAAATCAATTAATAAATAAATAATTAACAAAAATCAGAATTTCATTATTTTTGAAATTTTACATCATAATCACTTTTATTTGCATCAATAAAGTCATTTGGCCTACTACTGGCACAATAACGATAAATCTCACTTGTCTGCTGTGATATGTGGGAGATCTCGAGGATTCAAACCTACACATTTCATTATTGTGAATAGAAATACAATCACAAAACAAGCAAGAGTCAGCAGTCTGCTCTGGGCGAGATAGAAATGTTAGCATTTACAAATAGAAAGAAGCTTGAGTGTGATCGCAACTAAAACAGACACACATAATTTAAAAATAATTTATCCATTATTATTTTTTTTGTCATTGTTATTTATTTATTTATTTATTAAAGCTTAAAATAACATATAAGAAATAAAAACATACACGCAGAAGAGTATTAAACTATTTAAAGGAAGTTCAGAATAACTTATTTATCATATGCATGATTAGCATATAGCTCATAATTCTAAAAAATGTTCACACAAAGATACTCACAAAGGAACTATTTCAATTAGCCTCTTTAATAATCCATGAGCGTTACTAAACATATTTTTTTCTTCTACTGTAATGTCTTCATTACTGCCGGAAACTAAAATAAATTTAAAAAGTCTATATTTTATCATATCTCAAACATTGTGAGTTAAACTTATTAAGCTTAAATATGATATGAGAAAACAAAATACCTGCAATGAAAATTTTGATGATCATAGACAGCACTGATGTCAGCCATTTTGGATGAGCGGTAACAAGATTTAAAATAAATTCTTGATACTGTAATACTATCTGCTCATTTCTTAAATACCATTTACAATTCTAAAAATAAACACAAAGTGAAAACTTTACAAGGTAATTCTTTTGTAGTAAAAATGTAAAAATTTGTAGAAAAAAGGAATTATAATTAACTTCTCATTTATGTTTAAATAAATAAAACATGCTGCAGTAGCTTTCTCGTAAAGTGGCCTTGGTTCAAAGAATATTTTACAATTCAAGAATTACTAAAATTACATTCATAACAAATTGGGCTTCTTAAAAAAGAGGGAAAAAAACAAAAAAGAAAAGGGGAAAAAATGAAAATGAAAAAAAAAAAAAGAAACAAAAAGACTCCAAAATTTGTGATTTTGCTCTAAGAATTTATGCATAATATAAACTAAATATTAGGTCTAAAAATGTGGAAATCGTTTCTTGTTTTAGCCCTATACAATTCCATATCTCTAGATATATTGAAACAAATTTTGGCTCTAAAAGCTATTCCCCTAAAGAAAATATTAGTGAAATATAGTACTGGGCAATGTCTAATTTTTGATCCTGCGATACATGGTCCACATAATATTGCAATATTTCGATATATCGCAATGTTTTAGCACATTATGGGACCCCGAATTCAGAAGACCCAAAATCCGAAACTTTTTCAAAAAAAAATCGGTCGCTGAAAAAAAAAAAAAAAAAAAAAAACAGCTTTTGCTTTTTAAAGAAAAATCAGGAAATATTTTGCACCGTTTTTTTTTTTTTTTCCTTGGAAATAGACATTTTAAAAAGAAGGAAAATAAAATGTAATGAACATGTTTAAGATCGGAAATGTGCAGTTTTCAAAAAAAGTTATTTCGCCTGTTTCTTTTTGCGATTAGAGTTTTTATTAATTGTTGCTTTAATGCTAAGTTAATATCATCAAATTTTGCTTTTTAAATTTCTTGTAGTTATATTATATTTATTTTTTAAAATGAACTAGTTTTCAAGCGATACAGAACATTCACGAAATTGAAATTCGTTGTTTCTCACATTTTCCCGGTAGTCTCATCTTTTACTGCAATTAAGTGACTAGAGAATATAAAATCATATCAGAATTTGACGAAATTCTTTTCTTTTACTGTTTAATTAAAGAGGTTAAAATAATATCAGGAAAAGTCTGGATTTTTCGATGTTTTGCCTCAAATGTAAGTAGACTCCAACTTCGTTTTTTGTGTTAAATTACACGATTTATAGGCAAGTATATATGATAATAAAAAATGCTATAAATGAGCAAAAAGGTAATAAAAACTTCCAGAGCAAATTATATGGGGTCTTATGCTACTTACAAAATTTTTTGAAGGAGAACCCAAAGTTCGGAACGGAAAGATCGTGGCCCCGAGCGTTCCGGATTTGTGGTTCTATACTGTATGTTAAATTCGCTGTGTAGCTAAGCAAATATATAAAGGACCACTGTGCAGCATGATTGAATTAAATAGGTTGCTCAAACGTTAAGCATTGAATTTACTGTACACTTATCATGTTTTACATTTAGAGGATCTTATTTTTTGCAATTTATTTTGATGATTCTGTACCTTGATTCAAAACAAATTTAGTTTTCCTGTGATTTTGGATTTTGTAATTGTGTCATCATACATAACAGTAAAATAAAACAAAGAGGCATTGACTTTTCCGGGCACAAAACTTCATAAAGAAGTATTTGTTTTAAAGTGAAAGCCGTTTTTATTGACATAAATTTAAAGAATTATTATTATATTTTCTTGATTGTTAAACTTGAGAAAATCAATCTTTAACTGAAAGTACAATTATATGTATCAACTGTAAATTCATTTTCAAATTGGTACATTTCAAGTAGATGTTCTTTTTTGTAACTATTCATTTCAGGCAAATACATATAAGAGGCTAGCTAAAAGGTGGATTCCCAAAGGATTTTATAATTGCACCAAGTAATTGAGAAAACATCATTTCTAATTTTAATAAATATTACCTTTATGTATTTTTCTAAAATTTAGACTAAAATATTACATAAGATATAAAAAATACAATGAATAAAATTTAAATCCTTTATTTATTGCCTTTTATCACAAAATTTTGGATTATAAAAGCTTCCAAGCACGTCAGCTAGTTTTCACATTAAAAGGATTTGCTTACCAATAGAGCAAATGTGATAGATTCATTTTCTTGATCCAAAACCACAATATTTTCTTTGAATTCTACTATCCATTGCAAAAGTAGAGAATCCTAAATATAAATATAGATACATTTTAGCTCAAAAAGTGAATGAACAAATCTACTTATGAAGCTGAAACTATGAACACGAGACATTGAACAGAAGATAATTTTTATTTTCCGCTCGACTTAAAAAGAAAGAAATAAGCAGTCATTCACAGATGATGTCATGCTTCAAGGGAAGAAATGGAGGGGGGGAGGGGGGGGGGGAGGGCCTCCAGTTTCAAGAAATTGTGACAAGGGGAGGGGGTAGCAAGATTCTGTATTTAAAGCATTGATCCTGTTTTTATTAAGGTTTAAACTACTTTCTAGTTAAAAGTTTAAACATTTAAAAGAAAGTTTTGGGCATCAAAAAGAGTATAAATTTTTTTCAGAATTTGAACAATTAATATTTTTTACCATTATACAGTATAATTATGCTTTTTATTGTAAACCTTAACCTCATTTTATACAAATTAAGTACACACATAATCATTATTATTATTATTCTCACAAATGTCATTAAAAGCTCAAGAGTAAAATAAGAAATGGCATTTATTTGTAGTTCTGTTTCTGAACTGTAAATGCTTATGTAATATAGCGTGATATGTGACAAGGGGCAGGGGGAGGCAGTATAGTGAAGTATCACATTCTGTGACAACGGAGGGAGGATATCAAATATATTGAAAACAGTACGATATCCTTTATGAATGATTCCTAAATAGATACTAAAGAAAAGGAACAATAAAGAACATTTAGTATGAATTGTCGAAACACTCGCATTTAAAAAAGATTCGAGATTTTATTAATATTTAGTGGATCAATGACATTAAGCTACCTTTAAAATAATAATACCAAGCTATCTATACACTAATAATAATCTCAACTTAGTAAACAACAAATAAAACATAATAAATAAGATAATAAATGCAGTAGAACCTCGATTAACTGAGCTTCGTTTAGCCAAGGTTTCTGTCAAACAAGCTGATAACTAAGTATTTTTTTTGTAAATGGTCCTAGATAAAAGTCCCATTTTTTAGTTCACTATCTGTGCTATAGGCTATCCTGCCTTCAAAAACAGCATTTTTTAAAGAAAATAATGTACATTTAACAAATTAATATAGACTAAATTAAAAAATAAATAAGTATTTTCTTGAGATTTGTGCTATTTGGAAAAATGAATCTTTCAGCATTTAACTTAGTCTAGTTTTAAAATATTTCAATTGGTTTCTTCAAATTTATTAAGAATAGTTGATTTCCTTTTCAGCCTACTTTCCCATTAAAGTAATAAAAAAAGTATGAAAATTTTTTAATATATTGTAAAAATCTAGTTAAAATAAAGAAAAGTCAAAAATAAGTGAAGTAAGTAAATAAAGAATGAAAAATATAAAATTTGAAAGTAGGGTTTTGAGATTGGGAAAACATCTGTTGGTCTGTCTGTCCCTCTCTAACCTCACGATAACTTTTGAGGGAATTGTCCGATTCAAGGGATTTTTCTTTGCATTCAAACTAGGGATGTAACAAATATTCAGCCACTATTCAGTATTCGGCCCTGTGGCCTGGCTGAATAGTCATTTCCTCACCTGGCCGAATACTGGGTAAGGTCAAATTCGGCCTGGCCGAATATTGATGGACTATTTGAATAGTCCGAATAGTTCTGCTGCAGTAGAAATGTTAAAGAAATAACGAAATTAGTAGATTTCAAACATTTAAAATTGCATTATAATTATCGCAAAAGAATACATTAGTATATTGTTTTAATAAATAAAAATAATTTAGAAAAAGAGTAATTTTCTTAAACCTTGTTTTATTCTTGATTGAGCAAAAACAGATTTTAAAGTTGTAATATTGTATTTTATGTTTAGCATTTGCTCCCAAAAGCTGTCAATAGTTAATTGCCATGGAGAATATGATAAATTAATTCTGTTACTATTAACAAAGTGGAAGTCAGACTTTGTTTGGGTAGACTGATTTATTGTAAATATATCATGAATATTTAGATAGCGTAAGTTATTAAGGCTTTTGAAAATAAAAATATATTACAGTTAAGTGTAATAGATTTTAATAGATCTTTTAAAAATAGGTATGTAAAAAACCCCATAAAATAAAAACATTAACTTTTATAAGTTTTAAAATATCTTCATAAAACAGTTTTGAGTAAAGTAAAAGTTCACTAAGCAATAGTAGTTCCTTCATTTGAATTAAATAATTAGTAAAATAATGCTAATGCTTACCACCATAAAACCTGTCATTTCTATTCTTCTTGTGGGTGAAATTCTTAATTTTATTACATTCAAAACAATAGAGAAAATAAATTAATTTTAAATAGTTTTAAATTCTTAACAAACAGAATTAAATCATACATCATAGATTGTGTGTAATTAGTGTATGACTTTGTGAATAATTTAAAATTTGACAAACTCTTTCTATTACAATGATTTTCTAGAAATTTTAATATTCGGCCGCCGAACCGAATATTTGGTATTCGGCGTGGAAGAAATGGCTCAAAATTTGGTACTCGGCCAAATCACTATTCATTACATCCCTAATTCGAACAATGTCAGCAATTACATCTAATATCCATACTTTAATTTTTGATTTGAACAATTTTTTTATTCAATTTTGAACGGTTCAAAAAATCTTAACATTTGGACTACTGCAAAAAATGTAAAGCAAATTACATGAACCCTGTACATAAGACCCAAGTTCCTTCAGACAAGTTTATTAAAAGAGCTCCTGGCTCGAAATAGTTTTTGACTTGATCAATTTTTGTTCAATTTTGGGCAGTTCAAAAAAATTAATATTAGCACCTACAGGAAAATTTCAATCGTAAATAAATCCTGATGTGAAGGACAAATTTGCCTTGAAAATTTTATCGGAAAGATCTTATGACGGAGCACATGCACAGATGCAAAGTTCATCCAGAACTAAACAAACAAATTAAAATTTTTCTACTAAACTTTTTGATCTGGATTTTTAAACATACTTCCAAATAATTAAATGAAGGTTATGAATAACCACTGAAATATGAGTGTATAAATCATTGAAAAGGGTATAATGAGTAAATGAATGAATAAGTGAATTAATATGCAATAACCGCTGAAAATTGTATATTTGAAGAAATTAAGAACTAAAGCTGAAAGAGAGAGAGAAATAGCTAGATTATCAATTTGAGATTGGTGTATATGGGAAAGTACAGTTACCTTCTTGTTAGGTTTAGTGAGCTGTAAAACATAAATCTATATAATATGTTTATTTTTATCATTAAAAAAATGTTCTACTCTTTTTATCTTAAAAGATGTTTAATTTACGAGCATGGGGAGCTTTTATATACAGTTTCTATCAGGGCTACCGGATTTTGGCAGGGCCAAAAAAAGCTGGCCTGCTTTTTTTGGTTTAAACCGCTTAAAAACGGCCAGCTTTTATTTAAAAAAAAGTTTAATTTTTTTTTCCAAAGAAGTATTAAATACAAACTTATATTTATATCATTTACACAATTAAATTATTTCTGCAATAGCAAAATACTTGAAATAAGAAGAAAACTATTTAATAGAATGATACATTACAGAAATAGCAAAAAGAAATTGTTCCTTATTAGAAATTTATTTAGATTCAATACAATTTAAATGATTTATTTTCAAAGATTTTCGCTAAGAATTCAAAAGTTCACTTGACACTGCTATATGAACTAATTATTACCAATCATTTGCCTTAGTCTTTAACTAATAATCTTTTGCATGTTTTAAAGCACTTTTAATTTTTTTTTTTATGTCTTTTCAGAACCTTAACTAGTTCTCTGATCCAAATAAAAAGAAAAGCTATTTGTCAAATAAATTGCATAAAATAAAGATGCCCATCTTGAAGCAGACCTGCTGGTCAACATTAAATTGCACTAGAATGATACTGATCTTAAAAAAATGTTAATGCTATGTATAAAAAAAAAATTCCCTTATATACAAGCGAGCCAACTACTCACCACAGGAGACTTCTTTTACATTTTTGCCATGAGTAGTGCTGTAGATAAACACTAGTTTAGTTAATTAGGATTATGATAAGTATTTTGTTAATGGGAAGGAAATACAGTAAAACCCCACAAATCCAAACCCCGAAAATCCGAAATCCCCGGAAAACCGAACGAGTTTTTTTTAACAAATTTAAATTTGAAAAACACACGCAAAAGAAGAGCAACCCTTTTATTTTGTCACAACAAAACAATTAAAAACTATTACTTATTAAATTTATAAAACAATTACTATAACAATACAAACTCACAAAATATCAATTTTACTTGAAGTCGGTTAACTTCCAGTGTCGAAGTGACGAAAACCTTCCAGCGGAGGTAATTGAGCGCCAGCGTCGCATAAACATGACATCATTTGGCGTGGCTGCTGCGTTTACTATTTTAGTGCTGTTTTATGACTATAATGCATACCTATTTATTATTGATTTTCTTTCATTTATTAAAATGATCATATAAAAAATATATTGTTACCCCTAAATGCGCAGTGTTGTTTTTAAACAACATGTCAAATTTTCTCGAATTCTATTTGATAGCCATAAATGTCTAATTTTTAAAGGATTTTTCTTATCATTTAATTAAATATTATTTTGAAGAAAGTTATCTTCTTTTTTTTTTTTTTTTATAATAATTTGCATAATGTGCACGCTCGGATGTAAAATAGTTCTTGGAGCATTCTGCACATGCGTAGGAGTGCCGATTCTGCACATGCGTGGGAGCCCTTTTGGCAGCATAAAAGCTGCGTACAGGAGCTCCTAAGGCAGATCCTTTTTCTTACGGGGCTCTTGCGAGCACTCGCCGTCTTTTTCGTTATGTTCTTTTAATTTTTATACTCATGTTCATATGTTTTTACTGTTGTTATTTTTAGCCATGTCTCAGACCAAATAAATGTTCATTATAAGTTAAACAGATTCCGTTCCAATTTATTAGAAATGCCCAACACGAAGGGTTATGGGCCCAGGAACGTCCTTCCCTTGTGCGAACGAAGCTGGCTGAATATTTTCGTCGGGGAGGCCGACTGTTTATAGATCGTATTTTTGTGCTTTTTGCCGAATACTTTTGTTGGAACTGTGCATTATTTTTGCATTAAAAGAAAGAAAATGGCCACTCAGACGTTGCAGATTGAGAAATTAAACAATACAAGAGTGGGCTATGAACGTAAAATTTCTGCTTCTGGAGAGAAATTGTTGGGATATTACTGAAGGAACTGAAAAGGAGCCTGTTAAAAGTGCTGAATCAGAAATTACAGACAAGGAAATAAAGGACTTTAAAGAACGTAAACGAGCGGCCCTTTCTATAATTTTTTTAAATGTAGAACAGAATCTCAGAAAAATAATAGAAAATTGCACAGAGCCTGCGGATTTTTGGAAAAAGTTAAAGACTCACTTCTATCCATAAAATCGTTGCGTAAGTATGCAGATGTTTGCAGAACTGAACAACTGTAAACCAGAGAAGAATGAAACCAGAGAAGAATGTGGAGATTTCAGATAGAAATGACAATGTCCTTTTAAAAGCTCAGTTAAAAAATGGTGTATATGTTGTAAATTCTGAAAAATCTAATCAATTGCCTTTAAAATCTACTCATGTAAATATGAGTACTTCTACTGAAAATAGTCATGTAAATATTGAAACTTGGCATAAGCGATTAGGGCACGTAAATAACGAGTGTATACGTAAAACCGGTGATTTATCTGCTTTAAAAGGATTACCCAAGTTAAAAAATGTTAAAATTACATGTGATAATTGTAAATTGGGTAAGTTTAAACGGGTTAGTTTCAAGCCTATTGAGAAAATAAGATTTAGTCAACCTTTGGAGTTGCTCCATGCAGACGTATGGGGGAAATGCAACGTGGAAGGTAAAAACGGGGAAAGATACTATTTATCAATAATAGATGACTATTCTAGGAGAAGTTCAATTTATCCCATTAAAAGTAAAAATCAAGTGCCGGAAATTTTCAAATATCACATAATTAGGGCAGAAAAGTTTCTCGGGAAATCAGTAAAAGCTATAAGAACAAATAATGGGACCGAATTTGTGAATCATGAACTAGATAGTTTTTGTAAAGAAAAGGGGATAAGACACGAATTGACAAATATTTATAGCCCAGAGCAAAACGGAATAGCTGAGAATTTCAATCGTACAGTTGCTGATAACACCAGGGTAATTTTGGAGGAGAGCGGTTTGCCACAAGAATTTTGGCCAGAAGCAATGCTCTATTTTACTTACACCTGGAACAGAGTCTGCCATTCGAAGCAGGAGAAAACACCGTTTGAATTATACGCGGGGCGAAAACCATTGGTACGGCATTTAAGACCGTTTGGTACGGTAACTTTCGTAGGAATCCCAAAGGAACTAAGAAATAAACTTGATTTAAAAGCTCAAAAGGGTATTCTAATAGGATATGCATTTAAAAGGAAAGGCTACCGAATATATATTCCCGAAAGTAACAAAATTATCGAATCCATAAATGTTTCGTTCAAAGAAAACTCATTCTTCAAAAACGAATTCCAAACCAAATCATGCGAAAAAGATAAAAGCACCCTTTTCTGGCCTCTCGCGTAAAACCCAGCAAAGTCTGAAAGTGATTCGGATCTTAAGAAAGAACAAATTTTTTCATCCTCAGATTCTGACGTAACAGATGCTGGGGAGGGGGTATCAGAAAGTGAATCGGATTCAGAAAGTGATAGGAAACCTTTGCGAGAAGTTTCATGGACTCGAAAAGTGGTTCCTAGGAAGGATGGTTCTAGGGTGGATGTTTATTATTTTGAAGAAGGTAAAAATAAAAGACTTAGATCGCGGTACCATGTGCCATTGTGAAAGAAATAGTATAGCATATGATCCCGATACATTTAATTTCAGAGCTAAAAAGGAATCAAGAGGGGAAACTTCTAGTCAGCCTTCATGTTCTAGTGTAAAGGGAAATTTTTCATGACTAGACGGGGACATTAAGATTCCGCAAACCTTTAAGCAAGTTTTAAAATCAAATGAAAAGGATAATTGGTGGAAAGAAATGGAAACAGAATATAAGATTATGCAAGAAAGAAATGTCTGGACATTAGCTAAACTACCGGAAAATAAAAATATAACTCCTGTCGGTTCTAGATGGGTATACACAGTAAAGAAAGGTGAGAAAGGCGAAATTTTGAGTTTTAAAGCCAGACTCGTAGCTCAAGGTTATACTCAAGTACAGGGTCTTAACTATGAAGAAACTTTCAGCCCCGTAGTTAATTTTAC
This sequence comes from Octonoba sinensis, assembly GCA_038502835.1. NCBI lineage: Eukaryota > Metazoa > Arthropoda > Arachnida > Araneae > Uloboridae > Octonoba > Octonoba sinensis. Next base: position 70,684,404 of record CM076599.1, read on the forward strand.
GGTAATATGCTTTTTCTTTACTTTGCTGTTAGTTTTCGGAAAATGGCTTAATGTTCAGTGTGATATCAAAAGCGCGTATCTTTATGCCCCGATAGATGAAGTTATTTTTATGAATCAACCCCCGGGATTCTCAGTAAAAGGAAAAGAAAATTATTTTTGTAAACTAAATAAAGCTCTTTATGGGTTGCACCAAAGTGGTCGTCTTTGGTTTTACGAATTAGATAAAGTTTTGCTTCAATGTGGTTTTAACAAATTTTTATCTTGTAATTGTGTTTATTTCAATTCTATGGTTGTATTACTTGTATATGTAGACGCCATTGTCATTTTTGGAAAAGAAGAAAAAGGTATAAATAGTGCGATAAATTTATTTTGTAAATACTTTGACCTCAAAATTCTCGGAAAGACTAAGAAATTACTAGGAGTCGAATTTGACGAGAGAGGGGAGGATTTGAGATTGCATCAACTCGATTATATTCAAGAAGTATGCGATAGATTTTGCAATTTTAAAATTCCTATAACATCTCTACCAATAAGTAGAGGCATTATTTATTCTAAGGACAATTGTCCAAAAACCGAAAATGAAATTTCAGAAATATCAAAATACCCATACAGAAATCTGTTAGGTTGCCTAGCTTTTATTGCGAACAGAACGCGGCGCGATATTGCATATGCTGTGAACATTTTTAGCCAATTCCAGAATAATCCAGGCATTGTTCACTGGAACGGCCTTTTAAAATTGTTAGGCTATGTTTCGCATACTAGAGAGCTGAAATTAAACTTAAAATGCAACAAAATTCAAATTATAACTTTTTCTGATGCTGACTACGCATCAAACCGAGATGATAGGACTTCGCTAGGTGGTCAACTCGTATTGCTAGATAACGCGCCCATAGAGTGGCGTACTTTTAAGGAAAGATCTGTCAGCCTTTCTACTATGGAAGCAGAGTTTATCGCGATGGCCGAATCAGCAAAAGAACTAGTATGGTTTGACAGAATAGTTAACGAATGCATCGAAAATAGAATTTTTGAAAAAGGTAAAATTAAATCTATCCTTTATGTAGATAACCAGGCCACATTAGATTTTGTTAAGTCTCCAATAGAAAATCATCAAAGTAAACACATTGACGTAAAATTATTTTTTGTTCGCGATCTAGTTTATAAGAATATTTTCAATGTGAGCCATGTTAGCAGTAAGGAGAATATGGCTGACATCTTCACGAAACCACTTTCCAGTCAGGAATTGCAAATTTTTGTAGAAAATTTTTTGTATAAGATTTAACTTAGGAACTTGTGTTCCCTTTTTTTTTTGTAAAACCAATGTATCATGAGATGTCTATATTTTTTGTAAATTTAAAGTATTATATTAATGCAACTATATTAATTTTAAACTAAATATTTTTTTTTCGTAAAAAATATTTTAAATAACTTTTTATTGTAACTTATACAGCATGAATAATCTTGTACAATGTATAACAGTGCTCTATTCTCTAGTCATATTTTTAAATTTGGCTGCTATAATAAGTGTTAATCATTTTTTAAAGGGAAATTGTTAAATTGTAAAAGATCTTATTTTTCTTTGTTAAAATGTTCACTATATTAATACTGTTTGCAACTTAAAATTATAGACTATTTTTAATGCTGATTTGAACAGTTTACTTGCATTTTGCTTTTGGTGTTTCAGATTTATCTGATGTTATAAAGAGATATTAGAAGATTATAGAAGGTGTAAGACATCTAATGATGATTGATTTTCGGAACTGCTGTTTTTGAAAAAAAAAAGTTTTCTTTTTGAAGATTTGAAGTCTCGTAAGAAGGATCATGGATTCAAGTGTCATTGAGTGGAATTTTTATGACTGTTAAATGTTTTTCAATTGTATATGTGTTTGTTTTTCAGATTGCTTCTAAAGAAAGAAAAAAATGTATCATCTCATGGAAATTAGGGCAATATCTGAAAGAGGTTTTTGTATGTTTGTTAAATTAACAATTGTTTGTAGAAAGAAATTGTAACTAACCTAAGGCTAAAATTTTTTTTATAAGTTAAATTTTTTTAGGTTGAGTTAATTTAAAACTTTTTTTATCTTTAAATGATAAGAGGGGAGGCCGTGATAGCCATAAATGTCTAATTTTTAAAGGATTTTTCTTATCATTTAATTAAATATTATTTTGAAGAAAGTTTTCTTTCTTTTTTTTTTTTTTTATAATAATTTGCATAATGTGCACGCTCGGATGTAAAATAGTTCTTGGAGCATTCTGCACATGCGTAGGAGTGCCGATTCTGCACATGCGTGGGAGCCCTTTTGGCAGCATAAAAGCTGCGTACAGGAGCTCCTAAGGCAGATCCTTTTTCTTACGGGGCTCTTGCGAGCACTCGCCGTCTTTTTCGTTATGTTCTTTTAATTTTTATACTCATGTTCATATGTTTTTACTGTTGTTATTTTTAGTCATGTCTCAGACCAAATAAATGTTTATTATAAGTTAAACAGATTCAGTTCCAATTTATTAGAAACACCCAACACTATTTCCCGAATTAAATAAGAATTTTTTTAGTGTGTTTTCCACTTATAACTAGCACAAACAAACACACAAAAAAATGTTTTACAAAGAAGAAAAAAATTGCGCAGTGTAGGGTTAAGTCCTATACCGTAACGATGGTGTTATGAATAGTTTTTGGCTAATTCGAACAAATTGAAATCCGAACAGGCTACAGCCCCAATTTTCGGATTTGCGGGGTTTTAAAACTGTACTTCAAATCGCCGTTTTTCTTACTCTTCTCGCCTTGAGCAAAAGACCCTTTTTGTTTGTAGTGTCAAATGTATGCTAGAAAAAAATTAATGAACATAGTTCTTTACTGCAAGTTTCAGTATTTTGAATTATTTTAAAGTAATTAAATTCTTAATGTTACAATCAATTTTAAGTGAGAAGTATGTACTTGAATCTGTAATTGAATAGCTTCTCATATTAATTACGATAAGGTATTGTGCTCGACTATAGAAGAAGCCAAATTTGATTCCTCTCTCCCAACCTGGATTTAATTTCCATCTCCTTTTGTGTTGAAAAAAATCGATTGTGTACCAGCTATAATATTAGCCGAGGGTTTAATGAGAGAGTCTCATGAAATTAAGCACACAAACCCAAAAACAGTATTCTATATTGTAAAATACATTCAGGATGTGTAACAAAATAATTCTGAATCTAGTTTTAAATAAACTCTATTAAAAGAAAGATTTGAGCTTCATTTTACACAAATTAACAATAGCAACATAAATTGATATAATATAGATAACAAATTGTAATCAGTATTGTGCCTAATTGAAAAAGGCCAATTAAGACCTGCCTTTTTTAATAAAAGCCGGCCGGTCTGGTCTTTAAAAAAAGCCGGCTTTTTTGCAGCACTGGTTTCTGTTAACAGAGATCTTCCATATCTAAGATACCAGCCATCCCAATTTGCTCAGGTAATCAAAGTTTTACTGTAAAACATTTTTAAAGATACACAATATGTAGTTGAATGAAGCCATACAGAATCTGCAAACAAAAATGCATGTACTGTAAAAATCTTTGGATAGATCTTGTACAAATTCTATAAAATAGTGCTTAAAAATGCTTCAAGTTTCATAGATTCAATGCAATTACTTCTATTAAGAATTATACATATTTGGATATATTTAAAAATTCAAAAATCAAATAACTCAAATTTGCTTTTATTATTTATTTAGTTATATTATTTTTTTAAACTAAACTGTTTAAAAAGGATTGTAAATTATGGAAATTTTAGTATTAAACTGTTTAAAAATCAACAATTGTTCATCATTTTTAAAGACTTTTCTTTAAAGAAAAAAAAATTATGTCCTTTTACTTAATTATTTTTGTTGTACCTGTGTTGTAGGAGACAAAATAATTTTGGAAATTGAATTTGCTTTCATGACAGTTGAAGACTCTGCGTTTCCTTGCAAATATTCAATCACACTCTCATGTTCATCTGGAAGGTTGAATTTCACTCGAGATGTACTAGGAGAATTTGATGTTCTTTGCAATGAATTTTTCAGGATTGGAGTCAACACAAGAGCCATCCTGTTGTTGAACAAAGGCTTTAAAGAAAATGGAAAGTCAAGCTTTTATACAGTTACTGCATGTAAAAATACATTTTATACAATATGTTAATACATCACTTAAGTAAATACATCCAAGTGCCTTTCCATGTTAAAAAAAAAGAGTACTAAAATACTCACATAAGATTGCCTGCAGTTGGGAAGTGTTCTGGAAAGAAAAATTTGGAGGTATGCTTACAAGGGCATTTGGGGTATGCTTGGGGTTGGGGTATGCTTCAGTAATGTATGCACAAGCATATGTTACTGAAATCAAAAAGTGAAGGAATGCTTGTGTTTAAATGAAGAAACGGCCCCTCGGTGTCCCCATTTACTTTGCAACTAGTGGCGTTCACTAGTTGCAAAGTGGGCTTCCAAAAAAGTCAACAAGTATGGTTTTAAAGAACACAGAAAAAATTTAAATATATTATTTAAATATATGAAATTAAAATATTTCACTATGTCCTTCAACTTCCTTTTCAATCGAACTCCTGCCTATAAGGGCCCTGTTAGACTCAGGAGCAGCATACCCATTCTTCCTCGCAATGGGCTAGGACACGATAATAACAATGTCCTTTGTTTCTTTTAAATAATAGATTTGCAAAAATAGTGGGCTTTTCATTTAAATGATGAGCCTACTTGCCTACTGCTCATGGGTGCAAGTCCTGGAAGTTGCCAGGACTGAAAAAATTTTGCGCTGACTCAAGGGAAATTTTTCATGGAGGGGGGGGGGGGGTTCGGGAGGAGTATTTATTATATACAGGAGTCACACCAGAGGAAATTCGGGTCCGCTTTAGGACCCTTAACAAGTATCAAATCAATCAAAACACACAACTCCACAAAATTCCAAATTTTACTTTTTACACCATTATTTATTATAAAAGTGGCAAATAATAATAAAAAAATTCATCACTATATGTTTAAATTTTTAATTTTCACAAAATTATTGATTTTTCACAAAAATCTCTTTAAAATTCACAAAAAAAAAACCCCTGTTAAAAATGCTGAATCGACCAAATATAAGCAATAATATTATATACATACCTACACATGGTAAGTTTTACTACTTTTTTTACTGATATAACCTCATTGATATGCCACTACTTTTTTCCTTTCAAGTATACTTTGTGAGTGAGTTAAAATTTGAAATACACAGTATGGGACCCGGAGCCTCGGCGCCACGATCTTTCCGGATTTTGGATCCTAATTCAAAGAATTTTGTAAGTAGCATCAGTGCGATTTAGTTTGCTCTAGAAGATTTTATTTGCATTTTTCTTATTTATAGTGTTTTTTTATTATCGTATATACTCCTCTATAAGTCGCGAAGTTTAGCACAAAAAACGAAGTTGGAGTCGGCTTACATTCGAGGCAAAACATCGAAACCATCTAGACTTTTCTTGATATTATTTTAACTTCTTTAACTAACCGATAACAGAAAAAAATTCCGTCAAATTCTGATATGATTTTATGCTCTAATTCTCTAGCCACTAAATTGCAGTAAAAGATCAGACGAGCGGGAAAATGCGAGAAGATTGAAGAATTCGCGAAATTTTTCGATAATATTCCGTATTGCGTGAAAATTAGAGCTTATTTTAAAAAATAAATAAAATAAAACTACAAGAAATGTGGGAAAAAGCAAAATTTAATGATATTAACTTAAAATTAAAGCAACAATTAATAAAAACTCTAATCGCAAAACGAACCATTTTCAAAAAATCGCGAAATAACTTTTTTTGAAAACTCCACATTTAAGATCTTAAAAATGTTTATTACATTTTGTTTTCCTTCTGTTTAAAATGCCTATTTCCAAAGAAACGGTGCAAAATCTTTCCCGATTTTTCTTCGAAAAACAAAAGATGTTTTTCTTCCAGCTGCCGATGTTTTTGAAAAAGTTCCGGATTCCGTATTTGGGGTCCGGTACCGTACATGTCACATTTTCATATACTTTTCTCCACCAGACCCCTACCTGTTAGCCGAGGCCTTAGGATTGCTTACGCACGGGGAGAGGTAGTGGGGTCTACGGATTTTGCATGCACATATCCCCAAGTATACATGGTGGTCTTCAGTGGGTATCGAACGCGCGACCTTCCAGGTGGAAGTCCGACGTGCTATCCACTAGGCTACCACGGCCCACATTTTCATATACTAAAATTACAATTATTATAATTAATAAATGAACACCTTGTGGCGGTCGACGTGTGAGGACACGAAGGTGATGGTGGAGAAGGTTGTCTACCGGAGGCAGGGCCAGAACCTCGGACCTTCTTGATGGAAAGCCAGTGCTTCCGTGCTTTGCCAAAAGGTACCTAATAGCCAGGACAGAAGATAGCTTTTGAAGGTGTCAAATCGTACCGCCACATATACTCCCCCTCCAGGAAACGAGTGAACGACAGTATGGAGGTGAGGAGTGAACGATACCAACTATAGATGGGTGCGCCAGTGCCAGGCGTTCTGCCGAGATTGTTAGGCTCGTATCCGCGGTGGGGTGCTGATGAGAGCTTGTGGTCGAGTGCCTCAGTCGGGCGGATGAGTGCGAGTGTTCTTAGTGTGGCGGCCGAGCGAACTAAAGTGAAGAGAGGATTTTAGAAAATGATTATTATTGGATTAGGAACTGAAGTGAAGAGGAGATAGAGAGAAGAGGATTGGGATTGGATGGTGAACTAAATTATCGTTGTAGTTTTAGATGGATAAATAAAAGAATATATATTCTATAACCTGAATATGATTTAATCAAGAGAATTTAAAATAAAAAATAATAATGAGAAGTACTTTTTAAACAAAAGTAAAGGAAAAAAGTAAGGCCAGTTGATTATAAAAAAAAAGGACTTCAAATTTAACAAAAAAAAAGGGGGGGGGGGACTTTTAGGCAAAAGATTAGTTGTGACCAGCTTATTATGGTTGATTAAGAAATTAAAGGAAATATCTTTTCCTGATGCGTATTTTCCCACCAAAATTTAATGGCCGATCCAGGGAAACCGGGAAAATTTTCGCTCGTCTATTTTCCCGTTATTTTTCGGAGAAAACATTAAGTTTCCTTCATTAAAAATGGGGGTATTTGTCCAAAATATTGGCTGAAAAAAAAAAGCATTTTTCCATAGTATAACAGAAAAATACCGATAATAAAACCCCTTAGATAATAAACCCCCTATTCCTGATGAAATTGGAAAATTTTGGAAGGCTTAAAAAAGTAAGAGTGAGAAAAAGAACATATTGAATGTACTCTTTATAAAAATTAATTAACTTTGTGCATAACTGTAATAAAAAATATAATTTCACGTTAATTTAAGGCACAAATGAGCATTAAAATGCAGACATATGAAGCTTCATTTGGATGTTTTGCATCTAGAAGCTCCCTGTCGCATTGAAAAAGGGATTCCAAGCAATCCCGAAACATACGTCTGCATTTTAATGCTCATTTATGCTTTAAATTAACGTGAAATTATATTTTTTAATTTTTTTATGTACTCTTTATGACTAGTTGAAAGCTTTAATGTGGTAAAAAATTATTAGTTTTTCCATTCATAAAACAGGAATTCCGACAAAAAGGTTTTTTTCACTTTTTCAAAAACGGAAGAAAAATAAAAAGTCCGATAGCTTTTTTTATCGAGCTAAATATGGTTCTGCTTTTCTGTTTAAAATGAAGTAAAAATAATAAGTGCAAATTAAAGCTACGCAATTAAAATACGTGTAAAACATCCTTGTAATGATTCATCAACCAATTGGTCTTTAATCTTATACTTATTGAGTCATCAGTAATTTGTTCAAAGAAACTTTTAGTATGGTACAACTCATGCATTTCAAATAGGATATTTTTCATATCAGCTAGTCAAATTGAGGAACAATGACGATAAACCCACAAAGTCGTCATATGTAAAGTAAAACGATGCGCGCCATTTTGAGAACACGTTGTTTTAAAAATAGTCCGATAATTCAAGCAAAGATTTTGAAAAGAATTAAAATAAAAGCTAATGTTGGAATTTAATAGCGGAAATTTGCTATTTTTGTACTTGTAAATGATCCATTGAGAATGCGATCGCGATTTGTGTAAAAGGGTTCGTTTTTGCGTTTGTAACTTTTAATTGATTAGAGCGAGTGAAAAATTCGTTTGCGGATGAAAAAAAAATCCCTTCCTTCCTCGCGATCTTGTCGTATTTTCTTTCCGTCCGTCTTCCGTCCTCGAGTATTTTCAAAAGACGGAAATCCGTCCCGTGGACGGAAGTCTTGCACCCATGCTACTGCTCCCCATGAACTACTTAATAACAAACCTACTCGCATAAAAAAATTATATTGTCATAGTCTTTTTTGTTTTGCAAATATGCATCATGATATAACTTAGCATGGAACTATAACTGGCAACTTCATATCAATCCAGCCAATACAAATAAATTTGAAATATGAAAGAACAAGATCATATTTATGAATGTGCCATTCTGTGCTTGACCTCAGGCAGGCAATTTCTTACTTTTTTAATTTATTCAAAAGATTTTTAGAAAAAGAGTATAAGTATTTAAAATACATTTAAATTTTAAACCAATACTGGAGATCCTAGGCCTGCCTAAAACACGCTTGTATCCACTGTACCAGTCAATAATAAAGCAATATATAGGCTATAGGGTGACAATTCTCAGCCAAAAAGTTGCTGCATTATGAATTGGTCAAAATAATAACGGAACTTTGTGCACAAGTAAACTGTAAAAATAATGGCACATAAATGTAATAAGTGCATGTAATTGATGCTCATTTGTGCTTTAATTACGTGAAATTAATTTTAGTTTATGGATTGGTCATTTTAAATAACTTAAAAGTGTTATCATGGAAAATCTCAAACTATAAAAAGAATAAAAATTATTTTTAAAAAAAGCTGTGATCATGCAAATAGAAATCTTCCACATCCCATATTTTAATGTACTCAACTAAAACCAATTTGTTGGAAATATCAGGGCTTGTTTTCGCTGATGTTGAGTGTGTAGGGGGGGAGGGGGATTTTCTTAAAGCACAGGGGCACACAACACCTTAAATACACAAACACAGATTAAAGTCCAGTAATGCCTTTAGACTAGCAATTGAAGTACATTTATTTTCCAGTTCGTGTGCTTAGTCTCGGGACTCGCTTATGAACTGTCGTCCAATATGACAGATAACACAAGACAATACATGAAAGATTTTATTACATCACAAAAAGAGGAAATAACAGAAATACACCCAGGGCAAGGTGGGAATCAAACCCACGACCTCGTTACTGCGCCCAAGCAGCAGGCGGAAACTGGTACTAAGACCGCTCAGCCACCGAGGCCCCCACGAGACATATCATATTATCCAAATAATATGATATGTCTTATAGTTACGCCTTTTATACATGTAAAATTTTGAAAGAGTAAAAACAACATATATTATGCAAATTTTTCAAAAGATTTTGAGGCTGCAACGAACCCCTTTTTCAATGCAGAAGAAGTGTACTTCTAGGTAAAAGCATCCTACTGAAGATGTATCCGTTTATTGCCCTAAATCACTTTATCTGCTCAGAATATTGACTTAAAATAAATGTGTCTTTTTCCTTATAAAACGAGCTTTTAAACCTGGGCTGCAAAAAAGCTGACTTTTTTTGGTTGGCCCGCTTTTATATAAGGATTTTTTTGTTATACACATAACATTAAAATTTTTAAAGATGAATATCATTCTAGTGCAATTTAATGTTGACCAGCTGGTCTGCTCCAAGATGGGCATTTTTTATTTCATGCAATTTATTTGACAAATAACTTTTATTTTTATTTGGATCAGAGAACTAGTTAAGGTTCTGAAAAAGGTTTAAAAAAATAAAAAGTGCTTTAAAATATACAAAAGATTATGAGTTACAGATTAAGGCAAATGATTGGTAATCTATAAGTTCATATAGTAGTGTCAAGTGAACTTTTGAATTCTTAGTAAAAATCTTTGAAAGTAAATCGTTTACATTGCATTGAATCTAAATAAATTTCGAATATGCAGCATTTTCTCTTTGCTATTTCTGTAATGTATCATTCTATTTAATAATTTTCATTCTTATTTCAAGTATTTTGCTATTGCATGAATAATTTAATTGCATACATGGTATAAATGTAATTTTTTATTTAATACTATTTTGGAAAAAAAATGTAAACATATTTTTTAATAAAAGTCAGCTTTTATCAAAAAAAAAAAAAGCCGCCCTTTTTGAGGCAGTTTAAAACAAAAAAAGCCGGCCGGTCTTTTTTGGCCCGGCTAAACTCCAGCAGCCCTGTTTTAAACCATTATAAAGCAAGCAATAGCAATGTCTTGAATCGATGTTCTTTCTGAAGGCAGATTATTTAAAAAATAATTTAAGCTTTGCATTTTAATAAGGCTATAATAATGAATACTAATAATTATCAACATGATCGTCGAAAGTTTGGGTTAAGTTAAAGATAAGGGGAAAAATACTGACTGTAGATATGTTTTTTCACATGCTTTTTTATTTTCCCCATAACATAAAATTTCTCAAGCAATTTCATGGTATCCTTGATTTCTCTGTGACCACTAAGCTTCTGAGATAATTTTTAAAATTCCAGAACGATCGTAACATCAAATGAAAATTCACTTAGAATAGAAAATCCATACAAGTTTGCCACTGCAGATGTAAAAATATACATACAGTACCAAACCCCAAATTCGGAATCCCGAAGTTTGGAAACTCCTAAAATTCGGCACTTTTCCCGAAAATTTCCGATTTTTTTTTTTGTAAATTCAGAAAAATATTGATGTAAGAATCTGTTATAATAATAAATGTCAGTAAATTTTGATTCAAATAGAAGCAATTTTGTAGATATATTTGTGCTTTATATGAACTAAACTCGGGAAACTAAGATAAAACCAGAAAACTCTACTATGTTGAAAAGTGAAAATTGATTTCTTGGGCTCAGGTAGGCATCTTTTTTCCCTATAAAAAAATTACTTTTTCCCTTAAATTCTTAAAAATTTGTTTTCCAAGTTTTATTCCCTGGAAAAAGAAAAAAGAAAAATATTGCTATTTTTTTTCCTTTGTGGTCATAAATGGCACCCAGTATTCCTTGCAATTTTTACAAATCGCCTGGCATTTTAGTTTGACTTCTCTGCTAATATTTTTTTTAGAGATTTTTTTTAATAGATTTTCTTTTTCATGCAATTGCAGGTGATTCAGTGAAACGGTTAACTACCATGGTGGGTATGATTTATTTTTGCTGAATTGTGTGTTGTAATTTGGAGCATTTTATTTAAATCCATGAATAAGGTATTTTTTTGTTTGGTAAAAATATTTTAACATATGGCTCTACTTATATTACCTTTTTAAAAAAAAAGTTACTTATTTATGTACCATTTAAGAAAACAGTGCGATCTGAAGTAAAAATGCGCATATTAGCGTTGATGTTTTCGTCAATCCGCCAATTTTGGTCCTGTAAATCCGCCATTTTTGGTCGTGTTTCGAAATTCGGCAAATTCCGAAATCCGGCTTGGCGCCGTTCCCGAGCATGCCGAATTTGGGGTTCGGTACTGTATATATATCAATACATGTAGATTTTTATCCCATTTACCAGTTTTGAAAAATCCATGTCATGAATGAATCATCAGTGTTCCATGACTATGACTTCTGAGTAGGAAAAGGAAGAGGGGAAATAAATTTAAGGCATCAAAAATTAAAATTAGGGCCTTTTGCGAGTTTTTGGAAGAAAATAAAAGGCCTTAAATATAAATTTCCAAGTTTAAGGCCATGGGAACCCTGTATAAATGAAAAATAAACTTTTTATGACAAAAAAAAAAAAAAAAAAAAAAAAAATGCAATTAGCAATTGATTCAATAATAATTTGACCATGAATAAAAACCAAAATCCCAGACTTAAAAGAAAAAATCAGGAGATTGATTTTTGGCTCTATGCCAAATTTGCGAACATTCTGCAATGTTGACTATATGGACAGTAGCACTTTTTTTTTAAATAGAGAATGCAATAAGGCTATAACAAATTTAAGAGGGAAATTTTATTGATTATTTTAATTCAAATAAAAGCTAAGCAAAAAATCACAATTGCGAAAATGAACCATTTTATGAAAATTCAATAGAGTTTTCTTTTTTAAATGTATAATCCGATAAAATTGTATATTATCCCTAGATAGATGATAGTCTTAAAAGAAATCTTTGGACATTGAATCTACATATTGCTAGGTAGAAATCAGTTTCCAGGGTGAGTAGCCACATTTTAGTTCAAAAAGTAAGCACTTATAAGCACTTTGTAAGCACATTTTCAGAAAAAAATAAGCACATGTTTAAGTACACATATACATTATTACTTGAAAAATTAAGAAGAAAAACACGACTTGACAAAATTATTGTACTTCTAACAGAAGTAGCTAACAAAAATGAGAAGAGAGGCTTTACACTACATAAGGAAAACAAGTAAGTTTTATTTAACAGATGCATTGCTTATAGAGCCTGTTTAATTGTAGTATTAACTAAAAAACAAACAAATTGCAGTTATTGCAGATATTATTCTGATAATCTAGCAAAAAGATACAATAAAATAATAAATATCAGTTAATGACAGTAATATTCTGATAATCTAACTCAGGGTCCGGAAAACCCCGGGCGCCAGGTCGCCCGGGCGACTAAAAAAAATGCCTTGCCGACTAGTTTTTCAGGTGTTGACAAATGGAAATATTATAGCTGGCTCCTAAAAATTTTCCCTGGCTCCTAAGATTTTCGCATTTTTGTCGGACTCTGATCTAACTTAATATAATGAATATATATATATATTCTTTATTGGGGGGGGGGGGGAGAAATAATGGAATTTTCTGAGTAACATAATATGGCACTGCTGAGAATTTTTTAAATCTTAAGTTTTTTTTTTTTTTAAATCTAGATCCCCCTGCAACAGGGTTGTTTGGTTTAAACCAAATCTTTTTTCATTAATTTTGCACATCATTAAAAATTGCAAAATCCAATTTGTGCAGAAATTACAAGCACAGCACTGGATAATTAATCAATTTGAAAATTAACAAACTTTTTTTTAAATCAATACAAATTTTTCTCATCTCCTATCTACAGACTTCCTATGACAGACTATTTGGGTTTTTCTAAAATTAGCTCTGAAAAAGCTAATTTGAGAAAAACTCTTCTCAGTCATTATAAAAATTAAAATGATATTGCAATTGTAATTCCTGAAGTTAAAGAATATATTTTAAAAATAATAAAATAACTTCATAATAACCAATTTGCAAATGTATGTTACAGAAAACAATTTTTAAGAAACCAAATCTTTTTTCATTTATTTTTCGCATTATAAAAAATTGCAAAATCCAATTTGTGCAGAAATTACAAGCACAGCATTAGATAAATCATGAATTACTGAATTTGTAAAGTAACAAACTTTTTTTAAAATCAGTACAAATTTTTCTTTTTTTCCTAAATTATTCTCTCCTTTTTAAAAATATATTTATTCTTTAATCAGGAAGAATTGTATTTAAAAAAATAAAATAAAAATAGTAGTGATAATTTCTAAGCCTATGTTGCTGTTTTGTATAAGTGTTATGGTGTAATCATTTGTTGATATTACTGATACTGTAAATCAACACACATTTTTTAATATATTTTTCAATTGTGCTTCTTTTTTATTTATTTAGTAAAATATGCTTTTGTTAAAACTCAACCCGCATAATAATTATTTCTTTAATAATTTGCTGAAAGGCCTGTATAAGTAGAGTATTATAATGTGTTAATACAGTAAAACCTGTGAAGTTGACCACCGTTGTAAGTTGGCCACCTGTCTAAGTTGACCACTTTTGGTCAGAAACGGAATTAGCCCTATATTATTTAATGTTGGAAAACCTTTGTAATTTTACCACCTGTCTATATTGACCACTTAAGTACCAAATTTGGGTGGGAGTATTATAAAAAACCCTTTGTAAGTTGGCTGAATAATTATTACTATATTTATTTATTTATCTATTTTTGCAAAGATAAGAAAAACCTGGAGAACTTATATAAGTTCTCCAGGATATTTTTTATGCTATAATGTTAGACCAATATTTGTCTGGATGGATTAAACCTCTGTGTAAGTTAACTATTCTAGAAAACTACTATGAGCCTCACTCTTGTTCTTTAAATAAGACATGGCCTACTATAACTCCCCTTGTTGCGCCACTACAATATCATGTACAGTACAGTACCATACTTGCCAACCTTAGAGGTGGAAGAAACAGGAGATTTTTTCAATGACCCCCCCCCCCCCCCAGACACACACAAAATAAACAATTAAACTGACTTACAAATTGAAAAAAATTCAATGTTCATTACAGCAGTATTTGATAAAATTTTATCATCCCCCCCCCCCCCCCCCCGCCAAATGTTTGATCGAAACATTTTCCAGCAAAGCTATTTTTTATGAGCAATAGGATGTTCTCTAGATTTTCATTTGATAGCATTGGACAAAACTTGGTTTCACTTTACAGCAAATGCATTACTGTGCGGAATGCACAAAATCCCAAGAATTACATTTAGTTAGATTATAACAAAGCCAGTTCTTCCAAATACTTACTAACTTACATCTACACCATAATAATTCAAACAAAATATCATGACCACGCCTGGTGTGCACTTAATTACCCCACCCCCCCAAAAAAAAAAAAAAAAATATTTGGCCATTTTTTAGTTATATATTGAATAAAAATAGGAAGAAATGTTCTTTATCTATTTTGTAACAATACATAATGACTCCCAAAAAGGAAAAAACCCAAACCCTAAGTTGAAGAGAAAAAAAAAATTAATTCTATGCAAAAAATATTTTTAAAACACTATTATTAATAAGGATGCAATTTTTTATTGTTATAACTAACTAATATAATCACTAAACTTTTTTTAAAAAGGCTAAAACTTTACACTGAAATTTCGAGCGGGTGTGGCAAAATGAAAAGTGCAAATCCTCTACTACAGAGGATAAATCGTAAAAAATAATAAAAATAATGGTAAACCAGAAGTTATTGATGCCCAAGATATGGAATGAGATAGTACACAAGAACTAGGGGCTTTTACCGAAGCGGATGCAATCGGATTTCAAAAAAAATCGTGACTGACCCTTGAAAGCATATGAAAGACAAAATGCGGAAGTTTTACTGCTAATTTGTAAAAGTTTCGTAAAGCAAGTATCTACACACGCTACTTCAAGATTTTCTCATTTAAAGACGAAAAATTTTTCCAAAATTACGAATCTTCGCGGAACCAAAATTTTGACTTTTCAAAAATACCAAAAATACGGAAAATCACATGAAAACTACTGGGCGAGTAACTGCGATTACGAACGCCGTCTATTGAGCAAAAAAATATTGAAGCTTCATTGATTTATTTTAAAGCGAAAATTACAAAAAAAACGGGAGAAAATTGTGTTAAACGGGAGATTGGGAGACAGACACAAAAGACAGTGGACTTAGTAAGCATGCAGTACCGAACCTCAAATTTGGCAAGCTCAGCACCAACGCTATGCAGAATTTTTGAACACGACCAAACATGGCGGATTTACAGAACCAAAAATGGCGGAATCTCGGAAGCATCGGCGCTGACACGCGTTTGTTTACGACAAATTTGCAATGTTTTCTTCACCCACAGACAAATGTTTTTACATTTTTACTATGAATGGCGATCTGGGCCAGCTGGTTTAGCAATCGGAACGCCATTTTATGCATCCGATGTGAGTAAACTAACGTTCGATTTCTGCTAGGGGGGAAATTAAACATTCGTAATTTTTTTTAGAAAATGGAATAATTTTAAGGAAAAGTAAACACTTATAAGGGCCCTTATATTTTATTTTCAAATATAAGCACTTATAAGCACTTGTAAGCACCACTACACACCCTGGTTTTCAGAACCTCCTATCTCCCCTACCTAAGAGATCACTCATAAATGATGTCATGCTTCAAGGGGGTGCTCGTGAAATTGTGACAAGGGGAGGGGGTAACAAGTGTGATATCAGTCTTATACAACATAGCATGACACGTGACATCATTTATGAACTGCCTCTAAGAGGCTGCGAAGAGGATGTACAGGGGCGGAAACAGGCCACGATGCAAGCTGGCTCAAAGATGCAAGACAAATGTGGGTAAACGCGAAAAAATATTTTTCGCATTGATTTTTCTATATATTTTACTCAATCATTTTTTTCCCTTAATGAAAACTTTGCATCCCAGGGAACACGTAACATTTTTAAATTTTTTTTTTTTTGCATGCGCATATTCGATTTTTGCGCATTTGATGCACTGTAGCATGCCCACAGTATCACTGAAAGTCTGTCATCATATCAATGAAATTTAATTTTTTGATATTTGTACGGGACTTTAAAAATGTTCTTGCATCACAAAATTATATGAAAAACTATTGTCCCCATTGAAAATAAATTTTAAACTAATGTTGCTCTATGGGTATAAAATGTACCACAAAAACTTTTACCATTTCATTAATATTTTTATAGTTAAAAAAGAATAAGTAATCTAAAATTTTGTTATAAAATATTGCGTACCTAACACAAAAACACTGCAGAATGAACCATATAGTGACATATTTATAAATACAAGCACATTTATACTGACTACATAACATTTAATTAATTAATAGCTCATTCAGTAATATTGACTTGTATAACATCCCAAATTTATCTCATCGTAATGTTTTATTAGTTTGTTCATGAATATCATACTATCCGATATTTTGATATTTATATATATTTCACGACATTTTCAATGACGGATCAAAAGCTTGAATATTGAATAAATCGCAAAGGAACAAATTTAAAAGTTCATGGAATGATTTAATGATTCTTTCATATCTTATATGATTACTAAGGGTAGAAACTCATGTACTCATTTATCTTTTAGAAATGTAGACAATTTAGTTCAAGCCGTTAAGCTCAATGCTTACTTTTAAGGTACACTTGAAAGTAAATATTATGTCAGGAACATGGTTAAATCTTCTGAATTTAACCTTAAAAAATACTTAAAGGAAACTGTCACTTACCGTGGTCAATTAGAACAAGAGAGAATGAGAAAAAGTTATTCTGTCTGATAGTAAATTGATGATTTGTTTACAAAACAGTAAAATAGAAAGTTCTCTATTTACTAGTGTAACATTAAATGTCACATTTTGAAATAAAATTGATTTCGTTTTTTTTTAAGTGTGAAACATACAAACACATGTTCGTACACGATCAGTTTTTGTAGATGTAGAGTAGAAGCAGTAGCAGTGCGCAAGAAGGTGAGAGCATCGGCTTTGCCACTTGTTATTAATGGAGGATAGAGTTGAAAAAATTATTCAAGTCTGACACTATTTAACTGTTAACTGTCACAAAAATTTTGAAGTGGCTATTGAGCAATAAAAAGCGTTCATTTAAGTCCATTTAGCCACAGCACCTAAAGAACTTGCTTAACTCAACAGCCAATCATCGCTCTTTCTTTATGCTTCCCCCCCCCCGCTTTTTTCCCATCGTTTACCGCGGCACGTTCGTTCTGGTTTGTGGGAGAATTTATCTAATAAAAGAGTCATTTTTAGCTCTCTTCGATACCATATTTACATAACGATTTCCATATATCTACTTATAATTTTGTGCTTTAATTGCTTCGTTTAATATAATCATGGTAACTAGTTGTTTGTTAACGTTTCAAGGTGTGGGGTAATGTGTTTTGGAAATTACACTAGCCCAATTAACTGCACTTCAAACAAGAAATTTTTTTTGAACGTGTGGCGATTAAGCACTTCAACTTCTAAAAAATAATAACTTTCACTTTCACCAAAAAAAAGAACTCTAATAAAAATTGTTTAATTTAGCGGTTGTTGTAGTAGCGATGTATGTCGACGCTTGTTGTTCGGAAGCCTCATTCTTAATTGTTTAATACTGCATGATTGTGTTTATTTTTTATGTAATAAATATTTGATAAGATGACAGAGTTATCATTGTACGAGTGACACGCAATTTTAACTTCAAAACCTTGACTATCGTTAGTATGGAATAGACTATACTACATTGGTGACCAAAGAACGTGTGAACTTTTACGATGATAAGTGCAATCGAAAAATATCTAAGCTGCGTAAGTTACCGCACGATTTTATTTGTCTAAATGAATTTGGTTTTATATTCACGAGTTGGTACATTGCCTTTCGATGTTGAGTGACATAGATTCTCTTTGCTTACTTATGATAAATTGTAATGTCGTTTATGATAATTGTCGCCTTGATGATAACTTTCTTTTTGAGTGCTACTTTAATGTGTGTTTTTTTACGTGTTAATCCCTAATGGAATTAAATTTGTAACTCAAGTTATATATAATGTCGACATCTGAAGATCAAATTTTCAACGAACCACAAATTTCTCACGTTGCGGTGAAACCACCGCCGTTTTGGAAGAATAATCCTAGCCTGTGGTTCCTCCGCTTAGAAGCACAATTTTCCTCGGCACATGTGACGACTGACGAAACCAAGTTCAATTATGTTGTGGCAGCTGTTGATTCGGACATACTAAGCTCCGTAAGTGATATCATTATGCGACCTCCCGAAACCAACAAATATGAGCAGTTAAAAACACGTTTGGTTGAATTACACTCAGAAAGCGAGTCGTCTAAAATAAGGACATTGTTACAAGGGTTAGAGCTCGGTGACCAACGTCCGTCACAATTGCTTATACGCATGCGTGCTCTAGATGGCGATTCCGTAGGTGAGCCATTGCTTAAATCACTCTGGCTTGGACGACTGCCCAACAGCACGCAATCGATTTTGGCAGCGTTAAATGAAGATTTAACGAAACTCGCATCTATTGCAGATAAAATCCACGATTTAACGCCTCAATCGTCCATTAATTCTGCACAAGTCTCTATTGCACCACAAAATATCGCGCTACAGGCGCAAATTGACCAATTAACCCTGCAAGTCAAACAGTTAACTTCTATAGTTCAGGAGCGAAGTACACGGAGGGACAATTACATTAGAAATCCTAGACACCGAAATAACTCTCGCTACCGTAGCAATTCTCGCAATCGAAGCTATAAAGAGCCAGAAAATGGTTTATGTTTCTATCATATTAATTTTGGTGAGAATGCCAAAAAATGCAACCCTCCTTGCTCTTTTCGTCATTCGGGAAACGTGTAAGGCGATCGCTTACCGGCCATAATGCTGACCGCCACCTTAATCGCATATTAATGGCCGATTCAAAGTCTAAACTTTCCTTTTTAATTGACACTGGTGCGGACGTATCAGTCATTCCTAAAACGTACGCTCCGCACTCTAAATCGCAATATTTAACGTTGTATGCCGCCAACGGCACAAAAATTGCTACTTATGGAACAAAGCGCATGACCATCAATTTGAATTTGCGCCGTGATTTTATATGGTCCTTTGTAGTAGCAGACGTTAAACAACCTATTATCGGCGTAGATTTTTTAAAATACTACAATCTGCTAGTTGATGCTAAAAACCATAGAGTTATTGATGCGAATACTCGACTTTCCTCTAATGGACAACTACCTTCACTTAACTCTCCTGAATCGAACATCGCTATATTGGTTGGTGATGGCATACTGGATAAAATCCTTAGTGAGTATCCTGAGTTATTAAACCCATCGCAACCCATGAAAGGTAGTAAGCAAGATCAAATTTACCATCATATCGAAACAAAAGGTCCGCCTGTATTTTCAAAACCTAGACGACTAGCTCCCGACATTCTTAAAGCTGTTAAAAAAGAATTTGAATATTTATCCGCTCAGGGCATCATCCGACCATCTAAAAGCCCCTGGGCAAGTCCTTTGCACGTTGTCAGAAAACCTAACGGTGAGTATCGTCCTTGCGGTGACTACCGTCGTCTCAATTCTACAACCGTGCCTGACCGCTATCCCGTTCCGCACATCCAGGATTGTACCCAAAGCTTGCATGGAAAAATAATTTTTTCTACTCTCGACTTAGCAAGAGCGTACCACCAGATCCCTATAAACCCTGCTGATATACCCAAGACAGCTGTAACCACACCGTTTGGTTTGTTCGAATACACTGCTATGCCATTCGGATTGCGGAACGCAGGGCAAAGTTTTCAAAGGTATATACACCAAGTTTTATCCAATCTTGACTGTTGTATTCCCTATTTCGATGACATATTAATAGCTTCTTGCTCAGATGTTGAGCATGCTAAACATTTGCACGAGGTGTTATCCCGGTTAAAAAAGCATGGGTTAAAATTAAACCCTGACAAATGTGTATTGGGAAAACCTGCCGTAAAATTTTTCGGGTGCCTCATAACTGCTGCAGGCGTTAAGCCGCTTCCTGATAAAGTTGAGACCATCATTAACTTCCCGAAACCGAAAACTATTTCTGAGCTGAGACGTTTCTTAGCGATGCTAAACTTCTACCGGCGGTTCTTGCCAAAAGCCGCAGAAACGCAAGCGTCTTTAAATGAATTTCTGAAAAATTCTAAAAAGAACGACAAACGTCCTGTGCCTTGGGATGATAAATCGACTCTTGCATTCGAAAATTGCAAATCCGATTTGATTAATGCCACAACATTGACGTTTCAGTCACCTGAGCATCCACTGGCCCTCATGGTCGACGCCTCAACCACTTCTATTGGAGCAGTTTTAAATTCCCAGTCTCCTAATGGCCCAAAACCGCTCGCATTCTTTTCTCGTAAATTATCGACTGCCGAAGCCAAGTACAGCACATATGATCGAGAACTTCTCGCTATGTACTCTGCTGTAAAGCATTTTAGGCACGCACTTGAAGGCCAATGCTTCACAATTTTTACTGATCACCGTCCCTTAATTTTTGCATTTACTAAAAATTCTGACACCTGTTCCCCTCGCCAGCTCAGACATCTCGACTTCATTGCACAATTTTCAACCAATATCAAATACATCGCCGGAGAAGATAATGTCGTCGCTGACACATTGTCTCGCATTCAAGAGATTTGTCCAATTCCAATACAGTTTGAATCTTTATCACAAGCTCAAGAAACCGACGCCGAATTACAAAATCTCTTAGGCACAACCAACCATTCCCTAAAACTGAAATCCGTGCCAATTTCTCCAACGTTGAGACTTTGGTGCGACATCACAGACGATAAGGTGAGACCATTTGTACCAAGCAATTTCAGAAAGCCAATTTTTAATTCTCTCCATAACTTATCTCACCCAGGTATCCGTGCTACTAAACGACTAATACTGAACCGTTATGTGTGGCCGTCTGTGGCTAAGGATGTTGTTACTTGGTCACGTGCTTGTGTGGACTGCCAGAAATCTAAAATAAGCAAGCACACTCACAGCCCTATTCAACCATTCTTAAAACCAGCACGAAGGTTCGACCATGTGCATGTTGACTTGGTCGGTCCATTACCACCCTCTGATGGATTCTGTTACCTCATGACTTGCGTCGACCGATACACCAGATGGCCCGAGGCTATACCCGTGACTGATATATGTGCAGAAACAGTGGCACGTGCAATTGTGAATCACTGGATTTCACGTTTTCGGGTACCATCCATCATTACAACAGACCAAGGTCGGCAGTTACAATCCACACTTTTTGCTTCTCTTTCCCGACTATTGGGAGTTAAGCATATAAGAACAACCCCATACCACCCTGCTAGCAATGGAATGGTCGAGAGACTTCACCGTACCCTCAAACAGGCTCTTAAATGTTACCATAACCATCGATGGACTGAAACATTGCCTCTTGTGCTTTTGGGATTGCGTTCCACCTTCAAGGACGATCTCCAGTGCACTACTGCAGAGCTGGTATATGGCTCAACACTCCGACTGCCAGGAGAATTTCTCTCTCCGTCCACGATATCCAGTGAAGAACCATCTGAATTTGTACAACAACTCCGGATAATTATGCAAAATCTCTCCCCGACACCAGGATCTGCCCATAATAAACAAACACCTTTCATCAACCCAAGTTTACTCAACTGCACCCATGTTTTTGTTCGGCACGGTGGAGTTAAGAAGCCGCTACAAACACCTTACGATGGCCCCTACAAAGTCATAGAGCGCACTCCTAAACACTTCACCCTGATAATCAACAACAAACCAAGCACGATTAGTGTTGACCGTCTCAAGCCAAGCTTTTCCTTAGCTACTGACGACCTGCCTACTGCAAGCAACTGTGCGCCCTCAACGCATAATCTAGCTGACGTCCCTGTTGCTCTCCCAATGAGCAATGAAACCACCGACATCCAGCAACCCGTTCCAAGAAATGAAACCACAGACATAGTACAACCTGTCCCAATAACCACTCGCTCAGGAAGACAAGTTCGCTTCAACAGAAAATACTTGTAACATCAGTGCCCTTGGCACTTGGGGGGGAGTACTGTGGCGATTAAGCACTTCAACTTCTAAAAAATAATAACTTTCACTTTCACCAAAAAAAAGAACTCTAATAAAAATTGTTTAATTTAGCGGTTGTTGTAGTAGCGATGTATGTCGACGCTTGTTGTTCGGAAGCCTCATTCTTAATTGTTTAATACTGCATGATTGTGTTTATTTTTTATGTAATAAATATTTGATAAGATGACAGAGTTATCATTGTACGAGTGACACGCAATTTTAACTTCAAAACCTTGACTATCGTTAGTATGGAATAGACTATACTACAAACGTTTAATTTTTTTCTTAATTAATTAATGAATTTTTAATGAACGCTCTATATCAGTGTACTAGGCATACCGTTTGATCGCTGTTTTTTGTAATTTTCAACATAAATAATTGAAACTTTTTCAGAAAAACGTGGGTTTTGTATTTTTCTTATCTCGAATCCATAATTAAATAAATTAGTGTAGGGGAATGATAGAGGGTTACAGGGCTCTGGGAGGCGCTTCGCGACGGATCTCTCCCGACCAATAGGAGCGGCACGGGAAGTTCAACTGCACTTCGTTCGGAACGCACCCTGTAAAAAATGAATAAAAATTAATTTAAAATATTTTGTTTTTAAATGTTGTTGTTTTCAAATGGGCTGCGTATATTGGTTCTGAATCCATTAGACATATGCATTCCCTGTGATTGGTACCAGCTATTCCAGTGGCACCACAAGTGTGGTACCACTGCCGCAATTTTTTTGACGCTCAAGTTTCCCCCTTAGATGGGGGCTGACCTCTAATTGATGCAAAAACCTGCGTTAGGAATTAAATGTAGGCAAAAGTATCCACTCGACGGATCTTTAACATATCTCATATCATACGACATGGGTGCTGTTGATTTTCTGCATCTTGAAAATCTACCGATCCTGCGAACTTTATATTAGGAGTACGACACGCCTGCGCCTTACCACTACGCCACCTTATCTCCTTGTTTTTTTAATAAAAAATACTGAAATACGTCTATTTTATGTTTTGTTATTATTATTCAAAATCAAATAAAGCCGAGTTTGCATTATATTGTTTTGACGATTTGTGCTTTATTTTTACGATGTTTTCCTTGTACTCATATTTTTGATCAAAGCATTTTTTAGCATTTTCCTCATAAATCTGAGTTTTTAAGTGATATGAAACTAGTAAAATTAATATTTGTAAAGAACAATTTTAAAAAATGAATACATTGATTTTTTTTTTCCTTTTACTCTGACTTCAATCTTCAAAACCGAGTTTCTGCATGGGCTATAGAGCCTCGAATTTCAAGGTCTTAGAGCTATTTAACTTGGCCTACTATTCTATTCAACCTGGCCCCAGCTGAATGGTTCTTGCGCTATTCAGCTTGTCCCAGGCTCAATAGCCACGTGTATTTCGAAAGTTTTGTTTGAAGTTTGAACGTCTTTTAAATGAAATTTGTGATAAAGTTAATCCACTTACGTTGATTGCAAATCTTAAAGGTCGCAAAAGTAAGTGCTTTTATAAAATAACAAGTCTAACAAATTTTACAATTTTAAAGTGTCTTTTGAATGTAATATTTGAAAATAAATAAAATCGGAATTTTGTTAACAAGTTCTACTTTATATATTGTGGGTTTTTTCGTTTAGTTGCTGTGTCTGTAGTTTTATATTTGCTCGGTTTATTATTTTAAAATTGGTGGTAATACTTTGGTGTTGCGTTTGTATAAATATCGTATTGTGAACTTTAGTAACATGCATGAGAAAAATGAACTTTAACTTTTGCAGAATCTGAATGTGAAAGAACAAGATCGTGGCGAGTGTTTGTTCTCTCACATTTGTCGTACATGATTGCATGCACAATTTGCTTCTGCAAAATAGATTACTACAAAAATGCATATACTTTTTGCATAGAAAAACAAACTACTTTGATAAAATATGACAAAAATCATACATACATAAAACTATGACAATGGGGTCATAGTTTTATGTATGTATGATTTTTGTCATATTTTATGGGGAGGATCTCGAATTTCCAGTTTGTGGCCGCTTTTAAATTATCTGTGGTCCAATTTCACCACAGTACAAAAGATTCTGTTATCTATCCTGCCAGATTTGATTTTTTTAAAAATTAATTAATTAGCATGTCTTGAAAAAATATATATAAATAGGAAACTGATAGGGTATTTAGATTGTAGATTTTGAAAAATGTGAATAGAATTTGGTTCTCAGAAATCAGAGTTGGATATCCAATTCGGATCTGTCAGGACATGGGACATTGGATATCTGATGCATCCCTCATTTTGACCTCCTGTCCTCCCTTCCCCCAGAAAAATCCCAGGTGCGCTACTGGAAGGGACCCATGGAAGAATTTGGCTTCTAAGGGGGGCACAAGCGCAAAAAGGTTGAGAAACCCTGATTTAGAGCAATAAAAACAAAACTTTTTTATGTTTTTTGTGTGGACTCACCATATTTCTGATTTAAAAATAAATACAAATTCATATTTTAAATTGAAATCGTGTGTGAGTGCATAAATGCTTTTCCTATTTTTCCATTTCAAGCAAAATTTTCATTGAAAAATGTTTTATTTGTGATCTATGTAAGAAATGAAATTTTAGCTTGTAGAGTCCACAACATAGTTTTTTTTACAATTTTCTGATTAAATGCTGCATATCTCTATAAATAAGGCAAATTCAAAGCAACCAGCATATTTTCATGGTTTAGGCACTTGACTTCAGATATTTATTCAAAAAAATTATAATCAATGAGTTTTGTTGCAGACACTGTTTGGGACAAAATACTGTGAAATGGTCCTATATGTAACACTGTGTAATAGTTTTGAATGCATCATTTAGTTGTTTGATGTAATTATTGTTATATTATTGATTTATTTTTTATTACTTTGTTGGGTCGAGGGCTGTTGTATGACTTTCTTGTTCAATTTATTTCTTAATGCACTTCTTTCTTCTGTAGCGTTTTTTCTTTGTTCAATTATTTTGAATGCTTACATTTGCTATTTTTTATCTGTAACATTCTAAAAAAATAATATTTCTCCTAATCTTTTAAAATGAACTCCACATGTCTTTTCAATTTCAGGTCTAACTAAAGCTCTTTGGAATTTTTGATAAACTCAATAAAATCAGGATTTTAAAATGTTTTTATGCTACTTTCTTGTTAAACTATTTATCTTACAATAATTCCATGCTTTTTAGTATTATTAAAGCTTGCTTTCTTTGAACAACTAACTTGTTAAAAGCATTTTTGTTTTCTTTGAAATGGCACCATATACTGTACCAACTCCTCACATTGTTCCATTACGCATACCATATTTGGATGGATCAAAAAATATTGATACAGAGACAAAAATTGAACTTTTTTGTGATACCTATATAGAACACGAAGTGTTTTATACTTTGGATGGTACAAAGCCTCAGCCATATGCAGGAATAATTCAGGGAAGTAAACTTTACAAATATACTACTCCGTTTACTCTGCCAGTTGGTAAAGTCACAGTAAAAGCTATTGCCCTAAATGCAAGAGTGCATTCTATGCGTAGCAATGTGATAACAAAATGCTTTGATGTAATAAGTGCCAAAACCGCAAGACAAAAATCTAAAATGAAATGCAAGAAAACAAAGTCAAAAGGGATTGAAAATTCTGATAACAATCTTGTAGAGCAGGAAATGGTTAGCCATCTTCCAAACAAGCAAAATGGTGGTGCTGAAGATTTGGAAAGCGGGTAAGAAAATTATCATTACTATCTATTTGTCACTTATTGATTACATGCTATTGTGTCATGCAGCTTAAACTTAACCCTTTGCCCCCTTCCTTATTTTCCTTCTTTTCTTAATCATAACTTTTGGAGCTCATCTGTTATTGCCCTACCTTGACAACGGTTTTAGAAATGTCACTAACATAAATTTAACGGTTAGGAGTACTTTATGTTGTTGAATAAAAATGTAAACATTATAAAATTAATAATGCAAGAAATATAAAATGTAATATTTTAACAAAATCTATTTAGACAGTTTGATTTCCGATGGCCATTATTGACTTGGGGCAGTTATAATTTTATAAACTTATCGATTCTTAGATTATAAGCTCCAAGTTTTAATCATTTTACCTAGCACATTTTATCAAAATGAAAGGAAAACAACATGGCATACTTGTAAAACAAGTGACTATTAATAAAAGTTTTAATGAAAGAAAATCAGCATATATGCTATATTTTAAAAAGAAGGTAGGTGCATAACCGATAAGTACCTAACTTTTTCAAAAAATTTCAGATTCTTATAGAAACATATTTCAAATGAACTAGTGCCATTATTCCTCTACCAATTGTACAGTACTCTGTAATCGACCAAGCTTTTGTTCTGCCTCAACCAACTTGTTTGTATGAATTAAATATTTATTAGTTTCATTGAAGACAGGAAGTGTTAATGGATAAAAAAAATATTTAAATATAAATTTATGATTTGAAATCAGTTACTACTGCTCAAATAAAAATAAGTATTCTCTGAAAATCTAGAAACACTCCACATTTTAAAACTAATGCCGAGTAGCACTTGTGAATTACAATCATCAGGTCACCATTAGTGACCAATATATTTTCATAGCCGACTGATTTCAACTTTTTTTATCAGCAACTTTGTTTTTGAAAAGATTTAAGAGGAAATATTTCAACTTTTTTAAGACTCAAAATTCCTTTTTTTTAAATGCACTTCGCAATCAGATTGTATCCGCTTCTGTGGTCAAGAAATGCAACCTTTAACAATAATCAATTTATTGCTTGAAGGCCAAATATTTTTTCATTCATGTTTTGCTATTAACGAAGCAGTTTTCTGAATATTTTAAATCAATATATGTGTATATGAGCTTATAAAAACTCCTGTAATAGAACTTATACACAACTTGAATAAGAAACAACATGAAAATTGGAGAAATATTTTTCAACATTATTCCAGGATCATGATCGCTATGAGTTGGGAACGAAAAGGTTGATGCAATCAATTATCTTAGCTGTCAGAATGATGCATTTGATCACAAAATGTGACTAGCAGACACTTTTTTTTTTTCTAATCTCGAGTGCTCAATAAACTTTTAAAATATACTTATTTTTAGTTCATTATTTTTTGAAATGCAATAAGTTTATTTACATATGTAAATAATTTCTTGATTTTTTATTTCAAGTAAAGATTTATTTATTGTTTTATTTTAGATTTGAAAACAACAAAGATATTGAAGTTTATTGTACTCCAAATCCCACCAGTTTAGAAAGTGTTTGCATGGATGGCATTGCTTCAGATGACTCTAAATCAAATAGTATTGACTCAACAAATGGAAATTTGGGTGATTTCCATAATTTTAATGTCTTTAATGAAAATGTAGTTGAAACAGAAGACGAAATATCTTGTGGCTCATTTAATGATGATGGTGCTGTAAAAGCTGAGGTGTTACAGTCAAGTGGAGTGGAAGATAACATTTTACCGGTATTTATTTAATTAATTAATTTAATTTTATTTATTTATTTTATCTAAAATCTAATGGAATTTCTGGAGCAAATTATATGGGCTCTGATACTATTTTAAAAAAATTTTGAGGACCCAAAATTCTGAAAGATTGGGTCCTCTAGCGTTTCGGATCCATATTGTGAATTAATTTGAAGATGAAAATAATAGTGAGCACATTGACTTTTCATTGCAGTTAATTTATGTACAGTACTAATGTTGGCAACTATTTGCTGCTTTTTTTTGGAGGGGGAGGGGGGGGGGGGAATTAGGCAGGTTTTTTTTTGTTAACACATCGGTAATTTCTGTTCAAAAGTGTATTCATCAATGAAATTGGGCAATGAAAAAGTCTTAAACTGTACTTTACTTAAATATTAAAAAGAGCTGCAAGTGTTTTATTTTTCCTGCCAATGTAAAAATGGTAAAATTAGCAGCTTAGATTTGAAAAAGGATAAATTTGCTACTTTTGTTAAATGAAAGGGTAACTCATTCCAACAGCCTAGTGGTAAAGATGTAAAAGATGCCCTATTTGCTAAATATTGTATCATGATTTGCATCTGCATCTTAGTCTCTAAGTACAAAAAAAACTCTTGAACAGTGAGTGGGATAGCTTCTGAAATAATAGGCCGTCAAAACTCGGTTATCCTTTTTGTTGAATTTTTTATTTATTGAAAAGAACAGGATTTTCTTTTAGAAATTTCATTAACCCTATTAAATTCTTTCATTTTTATCATAGATGTAGATTTTTAATTTTCTTAGTGTATTTTGAATTTTTACATGTATCCCATTTTGCTGTTCCCAAATATACTGTCCAAGTACTTGCTCCTTTTGCACATTCTTAGTGCATGGGAAGGTAAAACAGTGTTCATCATGGCTCTGTCCGTCTACCCTGTTTCTGAAACAAATTGCCATTTAAAATTTATTTATCTATTTATTTTTAATTTATTTATTCATTTATTTTTAATTTACTTTTTACATAACAGGGTTAGTGTTTTGCCAGGAAGGTGTCAAAAACTGGGGGGAAAAAAACCATGGCAAAAATGAAAAAAATATGGCAAAAATACTTGTACTTAATGTGCAGTAAGGTTTATTATTTAACAAGTTTTTAATTCTAGAAATAATTCAATTAATTTTTGGGCATTATTGAATTTCTTTATTTTTTTAACTAATAAAAATAACAAGCATTGATCCAGCATTAACAAGGTCTGTTTTTTGTGAATTTAAAAAAGATTTTTGTAAAAAATCAATTAATTTTGAAAAGGGTCCGAAAACGGACCTTAATTCCCTCTTGTGCAACCAGTGGTGGATTCACAGGGGGGCGGGGCGATTGAGGTAATCGGCTCAATCACCCCCCCCCCCCCCTGATTGCGGTGATCGCCCTCCCAACAATTGAGATCTATGGAAGGAGCAATATGAGCAATAGCTCCTTAACAAATACATTGGAAAATAATGAAAAATAAAATATCTATAAAAAACAAAAAGTACTTGAAATCTACCCGTGAACACAAATTTTATTGTTCCACGAAAGGGAGATGGAACTTTTTAAACTAGTGTGGTTGGAATACCGGTAAGTTAGAAGGCAGAAATGATTGATTCTTCATTTTGTTTTGCCATATCAAGGATTGTTCCCGAAGTTCCATCTTCATGCAAAAGAAAGAAATCGACAGATTATCATTACTCAACATAATGTCTTATCATATTGTTAGATTCTTAAAATTTTTGCTCTTAGACCCTTCCTCTTGGGTTCTCTCATTTGAAATAATAAAGGGTTTTTTTTCTAATTTTTTTATTTTGATATGTTTCTCATATTGAGTTCTTTTATTAAACTTTTATTTTATGAATTTAATATGAATTGCTTACTTTATCAATAATTTGCTCTGAAGCTCTGATACACCATAGAAAAAGAATGTCATATTAGAATAATATTTAGTTTCCGTTCCATGAACAGAATGGGAAAGAAATATTGAAAAGAAAAGTAGAAAAAATTATGATGAAAATGTATTTTCTTTATTTGTAAGTCACAATAATCCGATGAAAAATGGATTTTGAAGCTTAATAACTTCTATGCTTGAATGTTGAACATGTTTGAGTATGTCTGTAAAGTGAGAATGAATAGAATCACCCAGGCCTGTCATTTTGCATTTTCCCGGGGTGTGGGGCCAAAGGGTATTGTATATTAAATACATATTCCATTAAAAAGCAACAAAATATGTACTTGGTGTCCCGGTAGCAGAAATTGCGCAGCACGGCAGCGAGGGCTGCAGATTTTTCTTAAAGCTTGCAGATTAATTAGTCACCTTACAAAAAAAATATTTTAATACTAGTTAGTTTTTTACTGCTAGTTAAGTATTAATGATTCAGATAAATGTTTACCCTGTTTTCACTAAGTTATATAATAAATAATTTTCAACTATTAAACTGTGTTGTATTGTCTAAACTTCATTTTCTCTTAGCTTGCATTAATTGCATATCAATTTTAGATTTTATTAATTTATTTATAAATTAAATAATTATAATTTTTATTTATTGTCTGCATGCATTACTGTTATGTATCAACTATTTTAAAATGCATAGTAGGGTGGTGCTTATTTTTCGAAGTTTTAAATTTTCAAGCTCTTACCCTCTAAATTTGTTCCATTATACTGAAAAATGATTATGATGAAATTTTATCACCATCAAACAATATTTAGAGGTAGCTCAAAGAGAGTAAAGTTTCATAATTGATCGAGATTTTGCAATTTTTTGAATTTTAAGCAAGATAAAAGGTATGATTTACAATTATGTTTAATTTATGTAATTATATTAAAAAGTAACTTCTCTATGAATAAGTAAAAATTATACATTTGTAAATTTCATAGCTATAATAAAGTAGTTTTCTTAATAAAATATACAGTATTTAAGTCTACCACCTCATAGGTGGCAACAAATATTTAAACGAGTGATTGCCCAACTTATGGAGCCACTGAGCAATAATACCTTTTACAAATTTTACTATGAGATATCCCGCCCCCCCCCCCCCCTCCCCAATGGAGAAGAACAAAAGAAAAAAAAGGACTAAACAAAATTAGAAAGTTTTCAGTTCTGAGTTATTTATATCAGGGTTCATTGATTTAAATCAGCTTGATTTAAATCAAGTGATTTTTTAAAAAAAATCATTGATTTAAATCAAGTGATTTTTTTTTTCAAAAAAATCATTGATTTTACAATGTTAGAAAGTGTAAAAATGAAATATGTTGCAATTACAACCACTGTTTCAAACAAAACTTTCTAGGTCCATCTGTCTGTGTGCGTAACATATTTTATAAGTTTAGAACCAATTACTATTTTTAAATACAATATTTCTCTTATTCTTCAAGCACTTTACAGCAAAGCATAAACTCAATTCAATCATTTCATTCAATCATTCAAATTATAATTCATAATAATCATTAACCATTGTGTTTTTTATCTTAAAATAGTATTTTTGATCCATTTAATAAATGCCACACAATAAATAATTCAGATGATAGTGTTTAAAACAATTGTTGGAATTTAGAGTATGTATCCTTAAAGCTTTATCCATGTCCACTAATACTTCAAGGTTTTTTCCTTCTAAAATATTTTTTTATGATAGAAGTTTTCAATAAAGATATTTTATCAAAACAAAAAGTTTCAGCATTTAGTAATGGTGTGAGCATATGAGCATTTTACTAAATGGGTAAAAATATTTCAGGCTTTTCAGTTTTAAATAGAAAAATGAATAAAGTACACTCAATGTAAAAATTAACTACACACAATTGTTGCTTTTTTCAGTTTCAAGAGCAAAATAATTCAGATTAAGTTTTCATTTTCTCTGTACTTGTGAGTGTGTTATTATTCTTGGTAGGGTTAAGTTTCATTTGAGTCATGCATTTGTATTAAAATCCGTTTATAATTATTATTAAAAAATACTTATTGCTCTGAAAATAGCTTAAATTGTATTTTTGCATTAATATGCCATATTGTTTATATGAATGTAACATAATAAATATTCAAAATATTTAAGCATTTTTTAAAAAAATTTAAAAAATCCGATTTAAGTAAAAAAAAAATCTGATTTAAATCAAAATAATCCGATTTTTAAAATTTTTTTAAAAAAAAATCAAAAAAATCACGAACCCTGATTTATATATATGCGAGTGTGCAGGGTTACTACATTTTTCGTGAACAAAAATTTATGTCGGCAAAATATTCTTTATTTTCTGTCTGAGCCATGCGCTATCAATGTGAAAATTAAGAAAATATGGAAAATCAACAGTTGTTGGTGTAATTATGGGCAAATTAAACCACATGAGTTCCACTGCAATCTACTAAAGATTTCCTTGCAAGTTACTTGTAGTCATTTTACGGTTTGATGACTATTGATCTAAACCATGGGTGGGGAACCATTTGGCTCTGAAAGGATATACATTAAATTTGCTGTTTGGGGTTACATGATATCCTGTGTGTAATACACATGGTGGGGCCTCGGTGGCCGAGCGGCCTTAGCACCAGTTTCCCCCGCTGCTTGCGCGCAGTAACGAGGTCATGAGTTCGATTCCCACCTTGCCCTGGGTGTATTTCTGTTATTTCCTCTCTTTATGACGTAATAAAATCTTTCATGTATTGTCTTGTGCTATCTGTCATATTGGACGACAGTTCATAAGCGAGTCCCGAGACTAAGCACATTAACTGAAAAATAAGTGTAATTCAATTCAACAAATACACATGGTGTAACATACACAGGGTAGCAGCAAACCTAGCACAGGGATGCACAAACTATTTCCCGCGGGCCAAAATTGGCCCGCCGACCCTTTTGAATTGGCCCGCTAATATAGTTGATAAAAAAGAATAATTATAATAAAATAAAATAAAATACTAAAGAAAAAAAATAATTCTAAAAAAAGCTTACGAAAAATCGTAGTAAAAAAATACGATCGCAACGCCGCTACTGAATTTTGGTCGCAATTTTCGGAACTAATCGCCATATTTAATTGCATTTTATTGGAAATACTTCAGAAACTACTCAAATCACGATAAAAATGGTAGAATATTGCATTGTCATCTGGTTCTGAGCTCTATGTAAAGTTTCAGAACAATATAGCTTATCGGGAAATGGTCGAAAATTCTATTGCTGGATTTTTCGAACAGCCATTATGTGCGTTATTTCGTCTATAAAAGAATTTTGTCCCATTCCTGCTATGATTTCTTTAGTTAATTCAAAGCAATGATCGTTAGACATAGCAGGCAAAATGTCATTATTTGCGTCTTCATCGCTATCTTGCTCTTTGTCATCGCTCGGGTGTAGCACCATTTGGATGCTTTCCGAACCGGACATCTTGTTTATCAAATTATTAATTTCGTAAAATATGATCATCAATCATTTTTACAGTAATAAATGATTTCAAAAAGGAGGAAAACGAAATGTAAGAAGCATATTTACATGACAGAAACGCGCAAATTTCATACTTGTGTAAAACGACTTCGCTTTTGTGAACTCTATTTTAATAAAGAATTCATTTTCACAGTTGCAGTTTTTGTTGCCTTAATATCAATTTTAAATTCTTATCACCTTATTTCAGCTCTTAAATAAATAAAAAAATATATAAAACAAAAATAAACGAGGTTTAATTATCACACGATCAGCTATTGCGGAAAATTCGCAATAGCTGCCGTTTTAGAAATTTTCCGAACTTTTGTCTAGTCCGACTTTTGTTGCAATTCGTCTTCGAATACTGACTAGACAAATAAATGTATAAGAATCTAATTACTTATTTCTTTCATGTTTAATTATTGAAATTATATAGAGAAAAGGTCTGATTTTTCTCAAGTATCGTTTGATATTTTTTCTTATTTCTAATTTTCATCTGCAAGTAAGTTGACGCCCCCTCCCCTAAGAAAACATCCCTTTTAGACTAAATTGTTCCACCTATAAATACTGAATATTTGTAAAGGAAAAATGCATATTTTTAAAGGCATCTTAAAAAAATCGTATTTTTACTAAATGGGCAAAAATACGCGAACTTTTCAAAAATGGCGGGAAAATTCACGAAAAAGTTCCTGGTTTCCGGATAAGAGGTTCTGTACTGTATTACTATGCCAATTTAACTAATAAGATTTTGTAAATGGTTACCTAAAAAAACAATTCTACTAGCCAAATTGACTAGTAGTAATGAATGAATAAAAATTGATTAATTAAACATTAATTTGCAGAATTAATAATATCAATATGAATAATTATTTTACTTTATAAAGTGTAATTTATCATCAAAATTTAAAAATTTTATTGTTGATATATATTTACAGGGTTCACACTGGGAAAAAATACAAGGTGGGATTTCCCCCCTTGACCAAAATTTTAAGTGGGATTTTTAAAATTTAAGTGGGAACTTTTCTTTTTGTTTTTGTTTTTAAAAGTATTACTGAATTGTCCGAACATGATATAATACAAACTAAATAAAAGGTGATTATCGAATCTATGCTCAGCAAAGAAAGAATAAACATTAAAAAGGTTCACACAGAACGGTTCCTTTACAAAATCCGCGATCGAAAAAATGGGTGCTTTATAAAATGTTAAACATGAAAAAGATCCTCTTAAATAACCAAAATTCTTTAATGTGTGATTCTTACAAAAAATCCTAAAAATTAGTTTAATATTTACTCTATTTTTCTGATCATATGTCATTTTATCTGTTGAGGTTTTTTTAATGAAAACGATATATTTTAGAAACTAGCATTCTCTTCTAAATTGTAGAAGTGAAAATTCTTCAATGTATAGCGCTTGTAACGACTTAAATGATTCCCGTCAATTTCGGAAATGCATTGTGTCAAATATAGTGCGAAAATTCAAAATGAGATTCTTCTTTTCATTAATGGGAATTAGATGGCACTTGAAAAGTAACATACTCCATTTACTTTGTATTGAATTATCAGTTTAAAATAGTAGTTTCGTTTCGCGATGTTTTGAACGCGCGTTCGCTAGTTGCGGGAAAGGCGCGCAAACGAACTTTTTTTGAGTGGGATTTCAAAAAATATTGCGGGAATCGCGCGGCCTAGTGCGAACCCTGATTTAGGAAAATTTTATCGTTGATATGTATTTAGGAAATGAATAAATAAATAACGATTTTTTACATTAATTCACAAAGATCAATTTCTAATCTGCAGGAAAACTAGGATTTAAATTTAATTATATGCCATGGAACATATAATATATTTTTGATAAAGGAATCAGTTGAACTTTTTTTAATTGTCCATGTAGCAATGTATAAATTTAATATTACTGTGCCCATTTAACTAATAAGATTTTGTAAATGGTTAGTTAAAAAAACAATTCTACCAGCCAAATTGACTAGTAGTAATTCTGAATTGCAAGGGTTTAACGTCATGTACAGACTCATAGCATTTGGATTTTGCTATTTAATATATGTGTTTATTTCTTCTGTATTTATATTCGCACTTTTAATTAATTTCTCATTTTAACTCTTAATATATATTCTAAATTTTACGTTATAAAATGTCTAAGAAAAATTATCTAAAGTATAAAGAAAGTTATAATTTAGAGAATAATGCTGTGTTTTTCTAAGTTTAAATTACCTTTTTATTTTCCATTTGTTTCATTTTCATAATTTGCACACATTTTTATAAAACATTTTAGTATTCCTCTTTTTTTCCATTTGACCAATCACTTCATTGATTGTCAAAAACATAAATGTTGTGCAATTAATTGTTTAGAAATCTCACACCTCATTTTGTTTGAATTCATTTACATTATTTTTTTAAAACTTTCATTTAATAATCTGTTCCCGAATACAGTAATTATTAATACATGTAATTTGTACATATTACCTCTAAATAAAAACTGAAATACACCCTGTATTTTTATGAACAAAACATTACGTTACTTTGGCCCCCAACCTGATATTTTCTAATTTTTTGGCCCTTCACCCAAAAAAGTTTGTGCATCCCTGCCCTAGCATATATTAGGCGGCATGCCATTTCCAGATAATATTAGTACTATAAAAGAACACACAAATGAATTCTTGGATTTTTTTCCCCTTAGCTTCATCAAATTTTATTTTTATTGTTACTGCTGCCCTCAAAGGAAGTGGCTCAGAGATTCTGATTTACCCAAGTCATCAAACTCGGAACTTTTAGCGCCTTACTTATCCTTTGCAAATTACATTGCAACTATCTAGTATGCTCATTGTACTGCCTTGAAATCAAGCAGCATCTATATTATAAATACTGCATAATAGTCATATAAATGTTTTGTTTGGTCTAATTCAATTAGATATAATGCAGTTGGGATTAAATAGTGTTATTGAAGCAATATTTAGTTTCTTTTTTTTCATGTCTAATACTCTCAAATTTTATTTGTGTGACTTTTTCACCACCTGCCAAGTTCACCGAGTCATTTCAGAGCAAAATTGCTCCTTACTGGTAGTTAAGACCTGTCGTTACCAAACCGTAAATCACCAGTTACAATTAACTCACGAGGAAATCTTTGGTAGATTGCGGTCATACTCAGGTGGTTAATCTGCACATAATTACACTAACAACTGTTAATAGATTTTCCATATTTCGTCAATATTTGCATTGAAAGTTTATGGCTCAGAAGGAAAAAATGGAGAATAATTTTTTGGCATAAATCCATGAAAAAGCAGTAGCTGCTAATATAGTAGCCCTCTCGTCTCATTCTGACATATATAAATAAATAACTGAGAATTGAAAAGTTTCCTACTGTTTTGACCTGTCTTTTTTTACTATGGGGAAGGGGGGAAGAATAACTCATAGTAAAATTTGGAAAAGGTAGCATTGCTCAGTGCTCCATAAGTTGAGCAATCACTCGTTTAAATAGTTGTTGCCACCTATGAGGTAGACTTGAATACTGTATATTTTATTAAGAAAACTACTTTATTATAGCTATGAAATTTACAAATGTTTAATTTTTACTTATTCATAGAGAAATTACTTTTTAATATAATTACGTAAATCAAACATAATTGCAAATCATAATTTTTATCTTGCTTAAAAATTCAAAAAGTCGCAAAATCTTGTTCAATTATGAAACTTTACCCTCTTTGAGCTACCTCTAAATATTGTTTGCTGGTGATAAAATTTTATCATAATCATTCTTTGGTATAATGGAACAAATTTAGAGGGTAAGAGGTTGAAAATTTAAAACTTCGAAAACTAAGCACCACCCTAATGCATAGTTTGCTACTTTTTACGATTTAAATGTGGTTCCACATCATTTAGCGCCACAGATAAATTTTAACTTCTGAAACTCGTGCTGCAAATTGACACAGAAAATTCAGCTACTAGGCTTGTAGTTATAAATATATTATGTTTCTCAAGTCAGGAGAGGGGAGGTTTCCCTGCTCACTCCCCTGATTGACGGGTCTGGAATGGCCTCTCCCAAATCGAGTCTCTGGATCCGGCATGGATCCTTCTGTGGTCCACTCAGCCACGGAGCTTTGCCTTTCCTCACCACAGTATTTTTCACATTGCTCTTTCACCAGTCCTCCTCAGGTGTTATTAAAGCAACCTTGTTTAAATTTTCTGCTATTGCTACATGAATATATACAAAAGGGCATATTGGCTCATTTGGCCCTTTCCACAGGCTTATTAGCACGGACATTAACTTGCCTCTACTTGTGGTCCTATTGCAGGTCTAAGGGATATTTTTCCTGCCGATTCTAAATACTTAATTGGTATTACTGCTTTTCGAATAACACAGATTTGTGCTCCTGTATATACGAGTGCTGGGAAATTCACTCTATCAATAGCCAGATCAATGATTGGTCTTTCCTCATTCAATTTCCCTTCTGTTACATCTCTCAATACTAACACAGCATTAGTTATTGGTATGTATATTTCGTTCAGGCCCTTTTCTTCTAACATCTTAAAACTGGTTTTATTTTTATCTTTTCGTTTTGGGCAAGCCCGCTTGAAATGCCCATTTTCCCGACACTAAAACGTACAGCATTTTCATTTTTTGTAATATTTGACTGTTCTATTTTCCTTTCATTTATGAAATTATTTTACCTTCCACTTCTTTATAATGCTCAACTTGATCATTAAAGCTTTTCCACTGATAATTTTGTATGTTCTGTCCTTTGAATTCCTTTGCATACACTTCATTCGCTTTTTGAACAACGTTGTAGTCTTGGCATAGCTGCAACAAAATTATCAATTCCGCTACTTAACTTATCCACTTTTAACCAGTTTTTGGTTTCCTTTAGAGATATATGTGATTTTACTTGAGGCATTAAATTATGTTTTATTCTGTCCACTATTAATAATTCTTTTAGGTTTTCTAATGTTGTAATTTCCCTGAATTTTAAATATAAATTTAATGCTGTATTTAAGCAGTAGGAGTATTCCATGTAGGACTAATGAGCTAGTTTTGTACCTCGTTTGTTTTATTATAGCTGTTTAAATCTTCTTATTTAACCCAGGTGTACTGATTCTTATCTCATCATTTAATTTTTACACTAACAACTTCCCCCATTGTTCCTCGGGAATATCATATAATTTGAACAGTGTCTCTATTCTTTGGAAATTGAAGGACCAATATACAAGGGCCCCCTATTTGGTGGGTCTAATGCATTTTTCATTTTTTACTTAAATTGGTCATAAGATCGTCTGTTCCTTCTGCGTATTTTAACTTTTCTGATGACGTACGTATTTCTCATTTGTAATTCCAACATCCTATACTCATGTTCCCAGTGCTCTCTTTCTCTCTCCCTAGCCTTTTCCTCTTTTTCTCTAGACTTTTCCTCCTTTTCTCTCGATTCCTTTTCCACCCATAATTCTATAATATTATTCAGTATACCCTCTACTTCTTTTTCATTAAACTCTTCCAATTCTAGAATTTATTTCCCCAATTGTACAATCAAGCATTTAGGAGCTACCTCTTCCCCTAATTCTTCCACTAGAGCAATTAAATCCATTTTCTTGTGGCTTGTTAAAGATTCCATTGTTTTTTTTAAACTCAAAACTATAAATATTTCTATGTGATAATTTACAGCAGTAAAATTTTCCTTAATGAATTTTCCTTGCATGTATGAATCTACCTATCTTTACACATATTCATTTTAATATGCACGTGATAAATACTAACTTTTCACTATCATTGTAATACACAACATTTTCTTTTGTGCTTAATAGGTACACTACATATAATATACTAGTATCAATACTGTCTCATTTAATGATTCATGCTTCGGATTAATGTTTCCTCAATTTCGACTTAACATATCTACTCAAAATACATCATTAAAATTTACGAAACTTTTTATATCACTTTACAATATGAAATTTTCTATATTTTTACAACAATAAAAATACCTTCATGTGTTTTAGATGCTGTAATGTTTTGATATCTATTCAGAGCATATAATTAAAATTACCTTAACATATTATGTCACTTTCTACTGACAGAAAACTTTCTGTATTTTTACAACAATAAAAATACCTAAACTTCCCCAACTTTTACAACAATAAAAGTACATAAACTTCCCATATTTTTTTACAACAATAAAAATACATAAACTTCCTGTACTTTTACAACAATAAAAATAAATTTACATGTGCTGAAATGTTTTACCCCCTGTATTTTTACACCAACAAAAATAACTTAGAGCTCTTAGCTTAAAATAATTTAAATGCTGGGAATCAGGGAATAAAAGGCTTACCTTTCTCATTTCTGTTCCAATCTCCTTTCATTGCTGCTCTGGATCCTCGATCCTTCCTTCTTGCTCCGATGCGCCATTTGGTAATCACTTTTATCTTTTTATATCCTTTGTGGTGTCTTTTTATATATTGCTGCTATCATTTGCTGCTGCTGTTGCTATCATTTGCGGCTGCTGCTATTCTTTTCGGCTATTATCCTGACCGTCTGCACCATATTGTGAGGTTTATGGGACATGAAGAATGCGCACTAATGCGGTGAAGGAGATCAAATGCTCAATTATTCATTTTTGGTCTTTATTTTGAGTCTTGATTAAACATTGTTATGTACAATATGTTACAGTACTCTCTGCAGATTCATTTATCTTGGTAGGTATCGAGGATTGCATCCTCTCATGATAGCGTCCAAGCAAGAAGTGTCCGTTTTCTCTCTGGCCTGTTCCCACAATGACCAGCATTCCCTCAGGCTATCTTTCACCGTGAGACAATCTTTTCTGCTTTTGTCGCAGACACCACAGGTGTTCACCATGTGCGCCCTTCGGCGCTCGAATTCAGCTCAGGAGCTGACAAAAACTGTTCAAAGAAAATTCTTAAGCTACATATTTAGAAGTAACTCAAAAGTATATAGGGTCAGTTGGGGTAATTGTAAACACTTTTTCAATGTTTTAACTTTTGATCCTTCCCTACCTCTTGAATGAATTCAGAGATAAAATTGTGAGCATTGTAGCCACTACTGTACTTCTTGTGAGTAATTGTGTACCAAAATTTTGACTTTATGACTATTTGTTAGCAAATAAGCTCGTGTTTACAATTATCCCAGTGTGTTTACAATTACCCAGAGCTCTGGAGTAATTGTAAACAGTGATTTATTTTCGAATAAGGTTGATGCAAATGGAAAATTGTTTCATACACAGTCTGCTTGAAGGCTTAAGAAGTTCCGGAGCAATGGTTCTCAATCTGCGACCAACAGGCCGCATGTGGTCCGCTGAGTTAATGCGACAAATTTATGTAAAATTTGTCCCGCAGTCTATCGGTCGGCCAAGCTTGGATCCCACAGAACACCGAAAGAAGCACAACTGGCCGTGGTCACCCTTTGGGAGGGTGACCACCTCCCGTGACTGATTACTCAGAGGCGGAGTGCCCTAAAGTTAGCTGTGTACGTAAAATATATCACTGCTTTAAATGTCCACCAAGTTAGAAATAATTTCCGCTGAGGGACCAACCTAGGTGACCCTCTGGGAGCTAGTTCAAAATCATTAAACCCCTCTGAGCCAAGTGTACTTCATTCTAGCAGAGCTCATTAATAATCAGTAGGAGCTTCCTTAATTCATGGTCGCCCTGCAAGGGGGCTTGGATTTCCAAGTGGCATGAGCAACAACAACAACAGTTATGTAAAATAGACACAAAAGTGTAAGTTACATCAAAATATAATACTTATTGTCCCCCGAAAATATTGGAAATAGTATAAATTTCAGTGTTTACAATTACCCCAGAGTACGAAATATATGGGGTAATTGTAAGCACCATGAAAAATGACAGGGAAGATTAAGTTCATAACTAAATGTTTTTAGCAGCATTCCATATGACAAATAAAAATGGTTGAAACCGCTTACATCGCTTCTGTAGATGAGCTGGAGAGGAAAATGTAAGATCACTAAATTTTGTTAAACAACTTTTCTCACTGCCAATTTCAAACAATAGTGACGCCTGCACAGTTGTTTCAAAACTTACGGAACTGTTTCAATGTCTTCCCTATCCTGCCAGTTTATCAGTCACAAGCAGTTAAGTTTTCAAAACCACCACAAGTGTAGTTATGAAAGTTGTTTACAATTATCCCATGTTTACAATTGACCCCAACTGACCCTAACGAAAAAAACTTCTGTTATGTCTTATAAGGCTTCTTGATTTATTTTCTTCCTTTTGCTTTTGTCAAAAAAAAAAAATTACATTCATTTCTGTGTAGTAATTTCATTTTTCTGTCTTTTCTATTCAAATCCTGGCATTCACCAATGGAATTGTCAGACACTTTCACCATGACATCATTGTAAAAGTAAAATAAACCCACCCCAAGTATTGCACTGTGCACCCCACTTTGAAATTGGCCTTTAGAAACTGGAAGAGTAACCGGATAAAAAATTTTATTTTCTATTTATTTATTTACTATAAATTTTGTATAATAAATTATTTCCAAATTAAGTATGAATTAATTTGAAACTTAATTTCTTTTATCTGATTTCTTAGTTTAGCTGGCAGAAAAGTTGCCTGGATGATTTTTACCAGGTTTTTGCTGTGATTTTTCCCGCCTATGGCAAAAATTGCCTACCCTGTTAATTCGAAATTTGGATTTCTTGGATAAAAATTATTCCATTATGCCTATAGATGTGTAAGAGAAAGATCACACCAAAATTCAGCAAGATAATTTTTATTTAAATTCTGAAGTAGAACAAAAAAGTTTTCATATCTGTTCTGTCATATGCAGAGTCCGACAAAAATGCGAAAATCTTAGGAGCCAGGGAAAATTTTTAGGAGCCAGCTATAATATTTCCATTTGCCAACACCTGAAAAACTAGTCGCCGAGGCATTTTTTTGGTCGCCCGGGCGACCTGGTGCCCGGGATTTTTCGGACCCTGGTCATATGTAATTTGCTAAAGATCATTGAAACGCAGTTAACTCGCAATTTTACAAACATTTTTTTTTTGTCCTAACAGTTTTGTGGTTCGAGTGTCAACTGTATATAGCTGCATAATTTTTTTTGTCAATCTTGATGGCATTATTTTTATTTAATATTGAAAATTTAATTTTTAGTGTTCATCTGGGATAATGAATGATGTAATTTATATTAATACAACTATATGTATTTCTCCTTTAAGGATCCTGGTTATTCAAGTACTCCACAAAACAGTAATAATACTTTTCAGCCTTGCTGCATCAAGTGTAAAATGTGTGTACAGTCTTGTTTAACATGCAGTCAAATGAATGCTTATGAAAATAAGTATTGCATACAATGTGGAGAAAAGTTGTCTAGGATGTGTTACAACTGTCATCAGCCAAATGCATGTGTTGCTACATTCTGTCAATACTGTGGGAAAAAGCTTGATTCTAATTCTAGTAAAGATTTGAGTTATAATGAGGTATGATGTAATAAATTAGTTGCTTGTGATGATGCTTTAATTTTGATTATTGCTTGAATATGCATAATATTTAAATAGTATTAATCTGATGGATGCTAAGTGCATTCCATAAAATAACGAGTAACACTAATAGAATTAAATTTATGCTATGTAAAATATTTTAATAGTTGCAAAATAAAAGCTATAAAATTGATTTGTCGATAATGACATAATAAATAAAAATTCTACATGATATCAATCTTGTACAATAAGGAAAAGTTCTTAATTTTGTGCTATGTTAATAATGTTCTAAATACCCAGTCATGATATTTTGTAAGAATATTAAGGCACGGAAAGGTTGGCACAAATATAAAGGCTATTAAAACAATCTAGTTGTTTATGTCAGATCTGTACTAATATTTTCCATTAATGCTTTAGGATTTTGCCTCAAAAGCAACACTAGACTAATATTTATATCAACTGCTTTTACTGAGACAATAATTTAGTATTTTCTTTTTCAAAATGTTTTTTCCCCTTTATTATTTAAATACAGTCGAACCTATCTATCTCAAATTTTGCAGAAAGGAAGAAAATTTTGAGAAGAGGAGGCTTCATGATACAGAGATATTAACAAAGCGACAAACATAAACATTTAAATCAAAAGTCGAAGAGTTAATAAATGTTTTTCAGATTCGAATTTGCATGGTTTAATATTGTTGAAAGTTTTTCTGTCTTCTTTACTGTAAATACACTTTTTACTAATTTTATTAACTACATTGATAACGAGTTTATAGATTCCACTAATACCAATCAGATAAAGATAATCTTTAAAGGATCGTTGCTCAAAAATGTGAAGATTTTATTATTATAAATAACTCTGAACTTTATTTTCAACAAGGCTGAAGCTCTGGCTGAATAATGAGTTGTGTTGGCAGCTTCGGCCTACACCAATTGCGAATATAACATATATTTTTGTAATTATTATGTAATATATTAGCTTTTAAGTTACGCACGATTGTACCTCATAGTAAAATGCAGTAAAAATCTGTTTAATTTCAAAAGATTGTTTTGAAGTGAAACGAGAAACCATACAATAATTAACAAAAATCTTACACTAAAAATCCAGACATCTTCTGGTAATTTTTAATTAGATCATTCTGTGATTTAATTTTTAATTATATCAGTTGGTTATTATCAACATCAACTTAATTGCAGAATATGCTTTTACTATTTCAAATATTTCTTAATTTATGACATTAATTTAAAAATATACAGTAAGCTGAAAATGTGTTGTGAAACTAAGAATATTGAAACTTTATGTAGCATAGAATGTATCTATTTATAAGTAGATTGAAGACTAAAATATGTACATTGCACAGCTGCCAAAGCCTCGGCCATTAGTTGGCCAAAGCTTCAGTATTCGGTGCTTCGTCCGAACTGTGCTTCGTGACATCGCTAAATTTCACCTCTACCATGTTTCTTTTTTTACAAATCACAATATTAAATATATAATACAGTGTTCCCTTGCCACTTTGCTCTTCATGTTTTGCTGCTTCAGTGCTTCGCTGGGTTTTCCAAAATATTCATTAAAAATGAAAAAATACAAACATGTTGGCAATCACATTGCAGAAAGGAGCGTTGTTTCATGTTGATGCGCGAGAGAGAAGGATCTCTGCATGTCAAGCAAAGAGATGAGTTGACTCAGAGTACATACCACTTGGCTCTCAAAAGCTCCCACCAACACAAGACTCTTCGCCTCTCTCGGAAAGCAATGTTAATTAATGTTTATTGCTGAACTATAACGTTTTGTAATTAACTTTATTAATTAGCGCCGACACATTTAAGTAAATACGTATACTGTTGTAATTTTTGTCTTAAATGTCTGAAGTATAAATACTATTTACATATTTAGAACGTTCGTGTACCCGCATACACGAAAATTCTTAGGGGCAAACCCTACTTCGCGGTTTTTCAGTTTTCGCGGAACGTTCTGGTCCCCATTAACTACGAAAAACGAGGGATCACTGTATTACCAAAGCCCTTTACTTCATGACTTTTGTAATTAAAACTTCCACGCTCATCACTTTATGTACTAGAAAATTTGCTCGTAAAATATAGTTTTCCCTGGGCTGCATTGCCTTTGGTGAG
Organism: Octonoba sinensis; assembly: GCA_038502835.1. Classification (NCBI taxonomy): domain Eukaryota; kingdom Metazoa; phylum Arthropoda; class Arachnida; order Araneae; family Uloboridae; genus Octonoba; species Octonoba sinensis. Next base: position 70,729,278 of record CM076599.1, read on the forward strand.
TCAAGAACAATATGACCTCTGATATAAAATGGAATATTTTTTCCTCTATATTTTCTGTTGATATATTGATTGCTGGGCCTAAAATTCAAAATGACAGAATGCCCAAATTCAAGGTTCCCTTTAAACAGAGGTTTTGGGGAAAATAAACTGGAAAACCACTGAATTTATGCTATGAATGTAGGGAACATGGATCATTTTGATCTAAAATTTTAGAGAACCTTATCCGAAATTTTTTAAAAATGGTTTTCTGAAAGCTTGATTTAGTATTATTAAAAAGGCTTCTTGAGTGTATAATATCTGTTTTTGTTTTTTTTTCCTCCCTTGAGTTAAATTACTTTTAAAAAATGTACGGTAATGCTTCAGCAAAAATTGACTTCTGGTATTAACATTACTAAATTTTCATTTAATTACTTGATTTTTTTTTTCACTTTAGGTATATACATGTACCCATAAAGGGTACAATACGTATGTATTGGGAGTGAGGGGAGGGGAGTGTTCACCTATTTCTTGCACATATGTTTTCCAAAAATTTAGAATTTTATTAAGAGAGGTTTGACTGTATTTACATACTTTTCCCTTGTTACTATCAATCTGAAAATATACCCATGGGAAAAATAATCTTGTCTTTTGATTTTTGAGAATTTAGCAACTTTTTGAACTATAACTTAATTGAAAAATTAATATTTGTTGTGTTAATATTCAAATTACATAGACACTTCAGCATTTAATTCCTGCTCTAGTAGTATGTTGTGCCCATAAGAAAAAATTCTTCTGCATCTCTCATAGAGTGCTACTAGTGTTGTGAAGTGGAAAACTAAAACATCCCTCTCCTACTAGTGTTGTGAAGTGGAAAACTAAAACATCCCTCTCCTACTTCCTAATTTGAAATGCAGCCCCTGTAGGACTTAATTGTTTTTTAATTACAGAAATTTTAAATATGTATATGGTTGTGTCTTATTATTATTCTTCTCACAAATAAAACTAAAAAAGAAGTTTATGAGAAAATCTCAAGCATTTTTTCATTCTAGTGTATGGTTATTCAAAATCATCGAAGCATCTTGGCAAAACCAGAGCAAAAAGATATAAGCATTCAAAGTGTACCTTTGTGTATGAATGTATATACACAAACTGGTCAAATGCAGAGTGGAAAGAAAAATGATCCAAAAGACTTGAAGGCACCTTGTAAAAAAATGCCTCCACATAGTCCTGGAGGAGGATATTGGCACCAACAGCTGGATTTCATATGCAATCATCTAAAAGTAATCATTTATATTTTCTATGCATTTCTACTGATTCAACATTAGAGATTTTAGATTATGGCTCTTGAGCTCCTAAACTTCATCCATGGAACAACAAAATCCCCCCCCCCCCGAAATTTTTAAGGAGAGGGTGTTTTCAGGTGGTTTAAGCGTGTTTAATTAATTGTTATTTTTAAATCGATGAAATTAATAATAAAGTAACAAAACATTTTTACCCTTCTAAGTATGTTTTCATTCCAAAAGGGAGGGGGGCATTTCTTTTGAACGAGTTGAATTATAAAGTATTGAGGAAATTAAACTTCTAAATTTTTGACTTTCTCTTATTTTTTTTTTTTTGTTTCCTTCACATTTTATTTGAAAATTTAGTTATTAAAGGGACCCCAAGGTTATCCCTGACAGCTCTGCATACTGTTTATGTTCTATAATATTTGCTGCTATCTTTAAAAATTTGCTAAATTGTTGGAATTTTACACGGAGAGAACTGGAATCGAAATGTGAAATTTTTGAAATATGAATGGTAGAGATTAATGGTTCAGATTAGCGGTCGCCACTCGCCAACTGGCTACCAAAATGTTTTAAATGGCGACCAAAAATTTCATTGCCGATCGCCACGTTGGCGACCAGGTTGCACCAGATCGCTATATTTGTACCAAATATTATATTTATTCTAAAAAAATAGCTTAATATTTTTGATTAATACACTTTAACTTATGAGCTAAGGAGAAAATAATAAGAAATATCTAAACTCGGAAACAGATGCAAAAGGATTGCAGCACAATTACGGCAAAACGCTAATATCGCGCGTTACACATGGCGATCGAAGAAACATAAAACTAAGCAAAAAATACAATGTTTTCAACATAGAAAAGGTAAATGCAAATTATTTTTGTAATTAATTTAAAAGAATTGCTTTTAGCATTGAAAATTTGAGAAATATCAAAATCCGCAAAATGGCGCCTTTAATAATTTTCCCCGATCATCAACACGGTAATTGATTCCAAACCAATTATTACATTCAGAAGAAAAATATTACATTTCAAGGTTGTAAGTGATTTTAAGTCACGGTATTCAAAAGCAGAAATTTTTTTAATTCAATTTACTTTTAAAACTTGATACTGATTATTTTATTTTTGGCCTGTCGTACTTATTTTTGGGAAAGCACTAAGTTTTAAATGAATTAGCACTTAATTGCATAATTAAACAAGATTCTCCCCTCCATATTTTGCCTTGACTTTAATATTTGCTAAAGTCAATAAAGGAGTAAACATATATTGCTTAAAATATTTCTTTTAAAAACAAATTACACAAACTTGATGCAAGATAGAATTAAATTTAATGGTCAAAAAATAGCTAGCATTTCACTAATACTATAAACTCATAGTGCCAGTAGCAACTGTCAATTAAAACTTGATATCTGGTGGCTCAAGATGCAAAGATTTTGCAACCTGAATGAAAGAAATTTTTGTTTAATGTTCTTCAAATGTTCTCGAATTTTTAACTTTTAAAACAAATTCTTGTTACTCTTATTTTTTCACTAAATTTTAGATTCCTTTGACTGCTTTTGTAATATTAAATGCCCTGCGTTTCCAATAATCTTAATTTTAAACATTTTTGCCTCAAAGTTTAACACTGATATTTACCATACAAAAATTTAAATGCAAAATAAGCATTTAATTGTAGAATGTTGTAATAGATATACCTTTTTTATATTTTGACTTAATTTTGGTATTAACAGGGATACCCTCCTAGAAGCTTAAAATTTTAATACTACAGTGCAAAAGTTGAGACAGGAATAAATATGTAGTATGTTACTTCAAAATTTTTTTTTTAAATATTGAATTAGAAACTAAAAGCAAAATTGAAAATTTAATTTAATGGTTGATCTCATCAATGCTATAAACTCGTGGTGGCAGGTATCAATTAGAAATTTGTAGCTCAAGGTTGCAGACTAAACCTGGCCTGAGTCGGTGGATTTTCAAGATGCAGAAAAACATCTGTGCCCATGTCATATGAATATCCGGCGTGTAAAAGATTCCTTGAGTAGACATTTGGCTTGGATGCTCTCGGATAAATTAAATTCCTAGCGCCATTTCGCATCAACAGAGTCCTGGTGCTCGGCCTTTCCAGTTCAGAAACCGGACGTCAAAATTATCATGTGGCGATGGTACCACTCATTGTGGTGCCACTGAAAGAGATGGTACCTCTCGGGAATGCACTAGATCTGCAATTGGCAGAATTAATTTATAAATTTTGTTTTTAATTAATAAACAAAATTAATTTATTAATATTTCTTGTTTGAATTTTAACAGGTATTTTTGACATTACTATGATGCTTTATCTAATGATTGGTTCAACATATCAGTCGTGTAACTAGCGACTAGCAGACCCCGTAACTGAGGAGGGGACGCAAGAGATTAAGGGACACTTGGGGGGGGGGGTCAAGTTTCAAATACATAATTTACGACTGAGGGGTGCAATATTTCAGGCCCAAGAGGGTGGTGCTGCAAAGATGTCATATTACGCCACTGCTGCATAATAAATCTTAATTACTTATGACAATTTAAAAACATTTCTTTTCTCTACTTTAACGAAAAGGGAAGGGGGAAAACAAACTTTCATTAAAAGTGACTTCACTACTAAAATTTTGTAATATATACTTTTACGTTTTGTATAACTTAAAATTAACCATTATCAAATAAACTTTTTTATATATCAGACATATAGCTTCGTGCACAGGTGGCAAGATAATTTAAGAATTTAATCTTGTGGCTACCTAATATTTTAGTTTTAGTTTAGCCAACCAAAGAAAAATCCTGATCAAAAATGCACTTGATGTGATTAGGAAATATTCCCTGAAAATGAGAATATTCTGCAATTGAAATTTTATATTTAAGAAAATTCTTTTTTTCTCATAAGTACTTGAAAACTTTTGTTGATATGATTAATGTCTTAAAATACTATTTATTCATTTTTAGCAAAGCATGATAAAAAAAATTCCTTGGCCATACATATTTTTCAATAGTGATTCTTAAGAGAATTGAAAAATAAAGACATTAAATTTCAAATTGTGATAAAACATTAAAATTAAATGAACCAAGTTAATTTTACTTACATTGATGTATGTGATTGGAAAACTAAAATTGCTTTTCTTTGCATTTCCTGTTATTTTAGATAAAATCCAAAAAAAAAAAAAACTGCATTAAACCAGTAAATTAATGTTGTGGCTACCAAAAATTTGAAGTGGCTACCCGTTTTTTGGGTTAGTAGCCACTGGCTACTAAAAAAAATTCCCAGTGTACACCATTAGTAGAGATGTGTAAATTTTTAATGATGTGATAATGTCAAGTTGAATGATTTGCTGTTTTAAAAGTTAATGGGGGGGTTAAAGTTGGGGAATGTGAAATTAAACATTTTGTAGTTTTTCATTCCAATCATGAGTGGTTTTATGTAAGCATTTATTTGTCCCTTATTAAATTTCATTTTGAATTACTGAAATTTTCTGTTTGCACAATAGAAGCAGAAATTAATGGTAAGAATATTATTTTATTATCAAAATAATAAGCTGTTATGTCTTCACAGGGTTTGTACGGTCCTTAAAGGTCCTTAGAAAGTCCTTAATGTTCATTTTCATTTCTAAGGCCTTAAATAGTCCTTATTTTTTATTCCAGGTGCTTATTTTTTTCTTTGTTAAAATAAGAAGGTACCCATACTCTTCATTTGTTTTGCAATCTTTTGTATTCTTCACAGAAATCAAATTTCTTTCATTTCAACTACTTAATCGAACCTCAAATTTGGTTTGCTCGGGAGCGATACTATCACAACTTTCAGACAGACCCAAAATGGCGGATTTACATAAACTTCAACGCATTTTTACTTCAAATTGCAGTGCTTTCTCAACTGGTAGATAAATAAGTACCTTTTTTTTTTTTCTTTGAAAAGGTGTAACTAAATTGATGTGTTATATATATTTACAAAAAAAAGCTGTGCAATATATTTCCCTATTTTTCTTCAAAAAACAAAATCTGTTTTTAATTTTTTTTCCAGCTGGCGAATTTTTTTTTTTTTTTTTTAAGTTTCGGATTTTGGGTCTTCCGAACTTGGTATCCCATACTGCATATGATTAACCGGAAAAATTAAATAATAATAATGAAATCAAAGCCATCGTTAATAATGGCTGTCGTCCTCATAGAGTAGGTGGTTGGGTAGGGGGGGGGGGGGGCCTCAGCGCAGGCACGCAAATCCAATACATCTGGATTATCGTTCTTATATTGAGTTTCGATTTTCTTAATAAAATTGTCAATATCGTTTCTCAGTAGAGCTCTTTCTTTCTTAGCAATTACCAAATTTTGTTCTGCCATGTTAAATGCAAAATTCTATAATTACTTTCTTTTCTTTAATAATATAATGGACACTTTTCTTAATTTCTTTTTCTTTTTTAACTAGCTGAACCTCGTCCCGGCAGGGATGCCAAATGTTGTGTAGGAGCGGGTTCTAAAATTCTTGTAACTCCCAAGTGAAGAAAATAAAAGGATTCTCTCCTAAGAACTTCTGGATCTAAAGGCCCGGGGGTTGGGGTGATTCAACTGGTCTTCTATTTCTTGGTGTATCCATAATATTTCTTGTACACACGAAGACGATATCGCTAATTAACTGAGACACAACAAGTCCACGAGTCTGAGATACATGAAAAACACATATATTCTTTAAAAGTTACACACGTATTACTAAAAGGGACATACTCGACTAAACTAACTATTCACAAATTACAGATAAAATTTCTAGATTTTGTTTCCTCATGTTGGGTGATTACGGCCAAAAGCCACAATTCTGGAGACGCCGTCTGTTCTGTCTGGGTTCTAAAGCTGATCTCCCAGAATTAAGTTTCATTCCCACCAAAAGAAAGGGATGACGTCATGGGTGTTCTGGCGTTTGATGAGGCATATGTCCGGCGACCTGCAAACGCACTAAGACATGAGATGAGAGAATGGAATTTCCAACATGCTAAATTCAGTAACTGAGGATGTTTTAAAAGGAGCAAAAATAATTATAGTAACACATTTATTAGTATTTCGATCATCATTCATTTGGCTTTGCCAGTACAACCACATTTTTTAGTTTTTTCCCATTGGTTTGGGGGTTGTTCCCACAACCCATCCTAACTGAGTATTTTCCAAGACGATAATATTAGTTTTTACAGTGGTGTTTACCGCAGGTGGGAAAAACCTGTCCAGCTCTACTAACAATGCCTGTGTTTGTGTGAGAAAACGAAGCTGAAATCTGACATGTTAGAGTGGCACATATGTACAAATTCTTCATTAAAAATAATAGAAATATGAGACTGATATAATTTTTTTTATTGACCATGCTGAATATTTATTTACTTTTGAGTAGCATTCAATTACTGAGAGTGTTTCAAAAACATGAGTCAATGAGCATAATATGCATTATTACTTTTATCAACATCCATTTGGTTTTTCCCAATGCAGCCATATTTTTTAGATTTTTCCTAGATGGTAAATACGGGTTTTTACCATGGTATTTACCAGGAGTGGGAAACACCTGCCCAACCCTGGTTTTCTTATGTTTGTCTAAAAGCTTTTGCTAAGCAAAGAAGGCAATCGAAATTGCTGCCCAATTTAGAATTATAAAAAGTGCTGTTCCACACTGTTGAATAGTAGTGACTATTCATTATTTTACAGCGTCAACAAGGTAGTCATAAGGAAGGCAAAATTTTTCTGTGGTTCATATGCTATACCGCCGAAATCTAAAGGTTAATTCAATATTCTCATAAAAATTTGTATGTTGATTGAAATGAATGTTTTTATGTATAGGTTCTGATTATGTTTGTTTTATGCACATATTTTGATTGCCTTTTCTCAATTTTTCCAGAGCCATGCTTACAACAATATTGAATTCAGGAAATTAATTAGTGAGCCGTCCTTGAGTGATTTTCAGTCCGCCCATGTTGCAAAAGACGAGAATCAAGTGGTTGTTTCTATTATTTTTTCACCTTACGTGAAAAACATCTGAAAGAGACTTTGAATGGTATGTTTAAGTCAAGTTGTTTATTGTTCAAATTGAGGTTTACATGTATATAATGTGTATATAATAAAAGAAATTTTCTGATATGATTTTATATTATCTAGCCACTTACTAAAGCCTTTTAATTGCAGACTATCGGGAAAATGCAATAATGCCGAATTTCAATTTTGTGAATGCTCTGTATAGCGTAGGCAACATATATATATATATATATATTATATATATATTTGTGTATGTATGTATGTTTATATGTAAAATACAGTACACTCCCAATTATCTGGTTCGAGAGTATTTGTCCTAGTAAGTGGAGGGACATTTTGTCACAAAGAGAGCTAAAATGCAGAAGCAATCATCTATTAATTTTCAAAAACTAAAAACTTTAAATTTGGCACTTATCTTAGGAAAGCCTTTTCATATATGTGTAATCTATCAGTAAGGAAAAAAAATGAGTTTGAATCAATTTTCTCAAGAAAAGTCCTTTTCTTAAGGACTTCAATTTGCATTCATGTTCGAAAATACTGCTAGTTTTAATCTGCTTTTTTTTAATTGTGTTATTTATCAACTATTGATATGACTGATCTCAATTCTGCATCTTAAATGAAATAGTGTGTTATCTAGTCACAACGCATTTATATTTTTTAATTAATTTGTCTGATAAATAAAAATCATTTGAAGAAGAGTAGCATGTAGTTTCATGTGTATGATGAAGCAATAAAATTAACAAACATCTTATACAATATTTATAATTTTGCATCGTTTCAAAAAGACAGTGCTTCTCATGTTATTGAAAAATCTTTCTATAAGGAGCCATGTTATTTGTTTTTTACTGCTAATATTTTTAATTCAGTACTGATTGAATGTTAATAAAGAATTTCTACTCTGCAACTGCATTGCTTAATCCATCAATAGTAGTGGCCCAAGTGTAGTTTTTGTTTTTCCTACATAGTATAAATATGTTAAATTATTGATCTTCCCTATAATGTAATGCTGTAGATCTTGACTAATGCCTATGAATTTAAAATTTTTCTTTCTCTGAAAGAGAATAAGAAAGTTACGCGCTAGTAGCTTCCTTGATACAGGTTACTTTTTGTACCAAAATAAATATTCTTGTAACATCCTCTTTTAACCCCTATTTTATATGTTAGGATTTTTGCTTGTTCTATTCAAGAATTTTATTATGAAATTAATTATATGTTAATGAATGATATTTTATGAGTATCTTGAAATTAAATTTTGAAGTTTTACTGTACCTAAACAGTTCCAAAATAATTGTAATTAATTAACTTTTTGTTTTATAATTCTAAATCTTAACATTTTAGTAGAAAATTTTGTATAAAGGAGAGGAAACTTAATCCAAAAAGGTGTTTTTCATTAAAAAAATTTTTTATTCATATGTATTGAGCAAAAAGTGTTCATAATTTTTCTTTTTCTTTGCTTAGGAAATGAATCCAGTCTCAAGAGCTCTTATAAAAAATTAAAGCACTACTATTGTGTTTTGAAATGTGCTCAATCTATTTTTCTGTTGTTTGAATCATACATATATTTTTTATGTTTGGATTGTTTTTGCAGTGATAACAATTTTGAAGGGTTTGTTAAAAAATCTTTTAACTGAAGTTGTAAAGTCATAAATGTGTACATATCTTTGTAACTTTTTTATATGTTTACTCTTCTTAATTACTTTGCAATAATTTTAAATGTACATATTACAAAATAAAGCTTTACTATTCTTGTTACAATCAAGTCTGTTTATATGGCATTCGCAAATGATTTCAATTATATCTACATTTTTGAAGCATTGTATGTATTGCTTGTATCAACAAAAAAAAAAAGTTGTTTAAAAGAATTAATTTTTACTTTGATATGCATAGTAAGTAACGTAATGAATAATTTTGAATTTGAAAAGTGGTATTACAGCAAAGAAAAGTATTGTATCGCATAAATCAAGGGTCTATTTAGGTTAAATTTTAACTTCAAAACAAAGTTAACAAAAATTTGCAAACCCAAAAATAGACTTTCCACAAAATCTTAATAAAAAAGGTGTATCCTAAAAATCATAAGCACAACAAAATAGATGATACACGAGATTAATACCATAAAATCTGCCTTAAATTGCTATATTTCTGTGTAGTATCCTTTTAAAAAATATTAACAGTATAATTTCATATTTTTAGTCATATTTCAACAAACAAACAAAATCATACAGAAATTGGCTCTAGAAAAAAACTGTAGAAAAGGGTTTTACAGGGTTCCCACGGCCTTAAAAAGTCCCTAAAAAGGCCTTAAATATGGAAATTGATTTAGGGGCCCCTAAAAGGCCTTATTTTCTTCCAAAAACTCTCAAAAGGCCCTAATTTTTATTTTTGAGGCCATAAATTTATTTCCCCTTTTCCTTTTCCAACTCAAGTCATAGTCATGGAACATGGATTTTTCAAAACTGGTAAATGGGATGAAAATCTACATGGATTGATATATATATATATATATGTATTTTTAACATCTGCACAATGGCAATTTTGTATGAATTTTCTATTCTAAGTGAATTTTCATTTGATGTTACGATCGTTCTAAAATTTTACAAATTATCTCAGAAGCTAAGTGGTCACAGAGAAATCAAGGATACCATGAAATTGCTTGAGAAATCTTACGTTATGGGGAAATTAAAAAAGAATGTGAAGAAACATACCTACAGTCAGCATTTTTTCCCTTATCTTTAACTTAATCCAAACTTTCGACGATCATCTTGATAATTATTAGTATTCATTATTGTAGCCTTATTAAAACGCAATGCTTAAATTATGTTTTAAATAATCTGCCTTCAGAAAGAACATTGATTCAAGACATTGCTATTGATCGGTTTATAATCGTTTAAAAGCTTGTTTTTATGAGGAAAAAGACATTTATTTTGTCATACTCCTGAGCAGATAAAATGTGATTTAAGGCAATAAACGGATACATCTTCAGTTGGATGCTTTTGATTAGAAGTGCACTTCTTCTGCATTGAAAAAGGGGTTCGTTGCAGCCTCAAAATCTTTTGCAAAATTTGCGTAATATAAATGTTGTTTTTACTCTTTCAAAATTTTTAGTTGCATGGATTTACGTGTATAAAAGGCATAATCATAAGACATATCATATCATTTGGGTAATACACTGTGGCACTGCAGATTATGTGCTGAGAAATGTTGTTGAAGGCAAAATAAAATCTGGTTGCGGTTTAAGATTGAAAAGTTACCTAAGCATAGTAATTATAATTGAAGGAAATGTAACTCTTAAAGGAATAAATCTTTAAATTTAAGATAAAATTTGAAAAAGTTGACTTATGTAAAAGATTTAATTCAGTGAGATGTTCATGTTTTGTTTCATCATCATTCTGAGGAAAGCATTATTCATAACAATGAATTGATCGTGCATAAAGATACATTAAATGTACATTAAAATCCCTTGGAGGAAAAAAAAATAGTTCCGTAGTTGTGATAGCAAAGTTTTAATGTCATTTCAAAAATTTTTATTATTATTTTTAAAAGTTAATTTCAGTGTTGAACATTTGACTATATTCACCTGACATACGATATCATTCTTATTTCTTCAAAGAAAAGTCATTCTAAATGTTATATGTAATGTGGCCCTAAAAAAGCTATACTTAGCCTTGAAAAGGCCTTAAATTTGACTTAGTGATGAGAGTGGGAACCCTGTTTTAAAAGTTGTCCTAAAATATTAACAGCTTTAACGTCATACTTTTTTCATTCTCTCTGTAATTACTTGATTTGCAGTCAAACATTTGCATATCTCAAGGTTTACATAATTTTTGAGTAATTCTCATATTGTTTTATTTCTTAATAAAACAATCTGAGAATTACTTCTCGTATCGTCTTATAACTTATTGATTTATTTCTTAATATCTCTTAAATTAATATTGAAAATTGATTTAAATCAATTAACCTTTGTGAAAGGTAATTGTCACCAGATTGTGACTGAATGAAATGCAGAAATGTTTCCATAATATGTGGCAATACATTGAAACATTTCTGCAAGTACATGGTAATTTATGTTCTTGTTAGCAATTTGTTAAGAAATAGGGCAAAATGTGGTTGATTTTATTCATTTATCGCTTGCTTTTCTTTATATTTTTCACCATTTTTTTTTCTTGGCAATTTTTTTGTTAGTACAACTTATAATTCAGGTGATTTCCTTTTTCATTAGTTCAACAAAATGTATTAAATGCATTGCATTAAAACATTTGAAGCTAATTTCAGTTACATGGGACATCATTACAGGGTCACACTAAAAATATATATAGTATGACCCCTGATTTAGCAATTGTCTGTGGACTATTAATTGCTATCGTTAAACAAAAGATATCAATAATTCAGGGAAGTATAACATTTGTGATATCCAGGCCTGGACTTTCAAAACTCTATCAGTAATTTTAATTAATCCTTAAATTGAAGTCTCTGTATATATAAAGGCCCAAGTATCCAGAAACTTTTTTGGGAAGGAGGGAACCGACTGATTTCGATACACTGAGTTAAGAAGTTTCCGAGAATAATTAGTACTATGCTAGCTAAAATGGGGGGGGGGGGGGGGTCAGGGGAGGCCCTGGAATTACTCTTTGGGAACCTTTCTTAGTGCACTGTTTTTAAATGCATTTTTTTAGATTTTGGATATATCTATATATTTTGGATCAAAGAGGATATATCTCAATACCCCAACACACCACTGGATTTGTGAAAAATTTTGAATTCCATGCAATCAATTTCTTGCTATTATGAACTGAACTATTAGCTTACAAATAAATATTAAAGAATCATTCTTGAAAAGAAAAAATTATTGTGCCAATGACACACAAACCTTAATTTTCAGTTGCAACCAGTTAATATGCAAGAATCAAGAATTACCTTGTTGGATTAAAAAAAGGGGAAATCGTGAAAAAAAGTCTATAATAAATTGTTAAAATAAATTATATATATGATTTGTTACCTTTTTTTTTCTTCTGAGGGGGGGGGGGGGGAGTAGTTCACAGCAGAATTTGAAAACAATCTAGTTGTTCAGTTGCTTCAAAAGTTTGGTGACCGCCAATGTTGACTTCCAATCTATGGATAAAAGGTAAGATATGTAGCAGCACAATAGAAGTAATTGCTGATAACAATTTTCTGTTTTTGCTTTTTCCAAATAAATTTGGCAACCTTCTGTTCAGCATTACTTTGAGACTTTTTTTTAATGCACATATTTATTTATTTATTGCAAGAAAAAAACAATATTTTTACGGCAAACAGAGGAGAAATTGAGGAACTATGAATAACTGGGAAAAATCTTGATGCCAGAGCTCATATAACAATGGATTGCCATATTTTTTGTTCGGAAATGAGTTGAGAATTCAGAGGTGATGGAGAATATTCAAATGTGTATCATGAAATTCATCTTGGGTAAGATATCATGCTGTAGTCTCTCAAGAAAACTTCTTTGTGAAAAAACTTATGACAAAATGAATGATCTGAAGGAACTATAACAAACAATTATGTAGACGAGCCAGCAAACATCGAGATGAATGTCTACTCAAAAGTCTTAAGAGCAAATTAATTCATAAAATAACATAAACAGCATAGAATATAGCTGTGGAAATATGGCTATGATGTGTGATTTTTTTTCGGATTTTAATAGGAAAGTGACATGGTTCAATAGAAAATTGTTATCAAGATGGTAAAAGTTTGGCTTCCAAATCTGACAGAAAACCGCTTAAGTTATACCAGTATTAAGTTAAGGTATGGGGTCTTCAAGGCTAAGTTGTGTTAGTTATTGGGCTGTTGTATCTTCAATGTCAGCAGTGTACATTTGTGTTTTTTATAAACATGTTTTAGATTATAATACTTTGAAAAATTGCTATATTATTTAATTGATAATTTGTTTTTATACAATGTATTTTCTGAATGTAAAAGGGTCCTTTAACATTTCTGCACATAGACGAGTCTTAAGTACAATATGATTTGGACAATTTTTTATCGATTGTATATATTTTAACTATTTAGGTAATTTTTGTTTAATATTACTATGCATAAATAATAAAAAGCACTTATTAAAGCATAAAATTGCAAAATTTTTGCAGACATGTTTCAAAGTTGGAAAAACCCCCATTTTTTCAATGCAGAAAACTTTTCATTTTCTAGTAGTAAATATCAATAACAAAGAACTGGCAGACTCAAAATGCATGAGAGAACTGCTTTTAATGAATGCCTTGCTACTGCTTTTAATAAATTTGTTTTCCATATTGTTTTATACTTTTTAAATCTAAGAATTTACTTACCAAAATGTAACTAAAAGTAATAAGTTTTTAGTATTTGATATGTGTATCACCATTTTCACTTTGGCACTTTAACCACACTGTATATGTTTACCACACATCTTTCTTGTTAAAAAAAGGAATAAAATTAATTTGTTGATTTGTAGAAAGAAATATCATTTTTGAGAACTTTCATAGTCTTATTTTGGGGTGAAAACTGGTCAAACCTAAGCCATGGTTTTTTAGTCAATGTTTTCTGTCTCAGCTGCAGCAAAAACCCCTTTTCCGTTTCTGTCACAGCTGCACAAAAAGCCCCTTCTTTTCAAAGGGTAGGGTGAGATTAAAAATATTTTCCCCTACAAATAACCATAAATATTGACATTTTATGTAGAACAGCTGCAGCTATTCATATTTATATAGAACATTTCAAAATAATGCAATGGGGGGAATCAACTGCAGCTTAATAAAATTTATAAAACAAAAATAACGTGCAGTATGTACTGTTAAAATTACGTTGCTGATGTTTTTTTACTAAGTAAAAAAGATAATAGTTAACCACCCTGTGGCTCTTGACAAGATATCTTGTGTATTTACCGTGTAACTCTGGGATTGCCCAACTGCGCGGTGGTTAATTTGCTTCCGCACACACAAGATAGGAAAAAATATTCTCTAGTTACAACATTTATGCCAGAATATGTCACTGAACAAACAGCTTTTCCACAGAACAAATGTAAATAGATCACTGATTAGTTCAAAACAGAGCAGGATGGGTCAATTTTGAAGAAGGAATTCTCTCTTTCTTCATATTCTTCTTCTTCTTCTTTTTTATTTTTTCAGAAAACAGTGGGCATTACATCATAAAAAACTTCAATTTTGTTATGCGTTTCTCCAACTCTTAAAATGTGCAGATATCATTTTAAGAGTTGGCTTTTAATTTCCGTCGGCTAAAGTTATGTTCCAGAGCATTGCTAAACATTCAGCACAGGGGTACCATAATGCCCTCGTTAAGACATGAAAACTTACAATACAAAACTTGTCAAATTTTTGCATTTTATATTTACGAATTTCATACATCAGATGCTTCAGGAATGCTACTTTATTTTGAACTCTTCAAAATTTCCAATGTGAGAGCAACTGGAACCCCCAGCTTCTGGACATAATCAAAATGTGTATGAGTGCATTTGTGGTACCTCCCATTCTAAAGCTCTGCACATGCCTACGATTATGTTGCTGGAATTTATGCTTCCCCTAATAATTAAATGTATAAATTTATCTCCCACCATGGGTTTAACAATGAAGTAAAACTATTCCTTAAGCAATAATCTCAGGCACAATAGTTGTAACATAGTTCCTACCAAAAATAAAATATATTTCTATTCCAACATTGTCCATTGACCTAATCAATCTCAACTAAAGTATTTACAAATTTAGAAGGTCGAAAAACCATTTAATCTTAAATTGTCATTGAAGGGAAAAGCAATACACTAGTGTTGTGGCTATCATAAAATTTCCTTTTTTTTTTTTTTTGCTCCTGGAAATATTCTGAATTTTAAAATTACTAAGGAGTGCCAGCTCTTAGAGCTATTGCACCAAAAACTAATCGATACCATTTTCATTTAGTTTCTTGTTTGTCAACTTTTGTTTGATTTTTCGCATTATTTTTTGAGATATTAGTTGCATTCAGCAAAAAAAAGATTTGTCACATTCTTTGAAGAACTGAAAAACTAATTTGTACCAGTTTCGAATGGGATCTATTTGGATAACATTTGTCTTATTCTTTACATTCCTTCTTAATCTATAAACATCACTTCCAACAAGGAGGAACTTCAAATTTTGCCACTAACTTTGGAGCAATTTGCAACTGAATCTAATCAGCACCAGTTCCTATCAAGGTTCTATGTATGGATAATGTTATATTTTTCATGTTGTATTTCCTGCTTTCGGAATTGTTTTTAAAAGAAATTAGCCAAAAACCTTCTTATTCATTTTCATCCTTGCATATAAAAATTAAAACATCCTTATTTCATTTATTTCTGTTTATATCTAGTTTTGAATTTTTAAAGTATTTTATGAAGTTGAATTAAAAGAAAATTATCCACAGTTTTAAAATGATTTATTACCATTTGATATTATTTTAAAATTTTATTTCATAATATACTCTAATGATAAAACATTTCATTTACTTTTATTTATAAAATTTGATGCATTATGCTTTCTTCTTTTCTTAAATACCTCATGGTAGGTTAGAAATATATTGGAAATAATTCTCTTAAATTTTGTATTTTAGAGGCTGCTTTTGAAGTTGTGAGTGAATTTTATGGATACATCAGAAATTTTAAAGTATATCAAACATTTTTATTGTAGTACATTGTCTAGAGCACATTATTATCCTTCATGGACTACTGAAGACATTGCAAATGCTTTCAGATGGGCTAAGCTTTGTGAACAAGTATGCATTTTTAAATTTCTATTTCTAAATTTCTTTACTCTGTATCAGTACTTTTATAATATTTTGCAGGTGAAATCAAAATGTGTGTAAGTCTTGAAAAAAATGTTACATTAGTGTATAGTTGAAAAGTAATTTTATTTACTACTTGCACTTATAGTTTGGCCTTTTTCTGAAAACGTGTCAACATGCAAGTAGATATTTAGTTTTAGACTCATTAGTAATGTAAAATACAGTGGAGTATCATTTATAGGATGCTGAAGGGGACCATTGGAAAACTTAGTATAAATGATAACGTCATATAATCGATTTGCCCTTCTGGCTAAATCGAAGAATTGGGACCACACGAAAACGTCGTATAAATGATACTCCACTGTATAACAAAATGATATAAGTTAATTAATTAATGGCAAGTGTACAATGCTTAATAAACAATGTTCTAGTTATGAATGGTATTCACAATTATGATTGGATACTTACAGTTTTATGCTGTTTCTATTGCTCTTCAACTATGCCTGAAAAACAAATTTATTTTTTCTCTGTATAGTAAGTTTACATAGCAAAATATTAGTTTTTGCTTTTAATTTTAAGCGCTTGTCGATCTAAATGAAGAATGCATAAGAATGAGTGAAATTTATATAACATTGAGAAAAAAAAAAGAAAAAATAGAGTAAAGACCGGAATTTAGATCCTTGTCTCTTTGTGTTCTCAAGTGCAGCTTCAGTTACTGTTCTGTATAAATTATTTAAAAATAGTCCATCCCAAAAGACGAGTTTTTCAGCTACAAATTTGATTAGTCATAAAACATATTATAAAGTAACCCCAAGTAAAGCTTAAAATAAAATGCCAACTCTAAAAATTACTAGTAAGACTTAAGATAACATGTTTCAAAATGAAGTCTTTTATTCTCTTAACTTGACTCTTTTCTTTCTTTTAATTATTTTTCATTCTAAATTGTATTTTTTCCACATTATATTTGGGAGAGTAAAGTATAAATCTATGCTCTCAGAATTTTTTTTTCTCCCTTAATTTTATTGTTTAATTTCAATTAAAAGATAGTGTTCAGACTCTCAAGTCTTTGCAACTAGTGCCACAACAACACACTGTTTCTGCTAATGGGTAGCTCATTATTTTTAAATTCTTTTTCACTTTACAGAACTATTGTTGAAATTTCTAAAGTATGCAGAAATATTTTCAGATTTATCAAGATGTGAAAGACAAATCTCTTGCAAAAAACTTAGATGAATCAATTCACTCACTTGACGTTGATAATTATGAGTCAATATGTTTAGAAGATTTGAGATCCTCTTCTACCTTTCTAATACAGGTAATATTTGTTTGTATCAAAAGGAATTTCTTTTTGATTACTTTTTCATAGTCATCTGAAGTGAACATTTTTTTTTTTTGCACCAGTTATTTGCTTATAATTTTGTTATTGCTTAAGAATTAAATTAGGATTTAATTTTTACTCTTAGATTTCTCCGACAAATTTTAGATTTTATTAAATACTTCTTTTCATCCTAAAGAAAAACATTCTTTGTTTGTAGAATATTTATATGCTTTAAATAACTTACTGTCATTCTCATTCTCCAAAAAAATTCTGTATTCACATCTCTACTGAAAACCATAAAAAAGCCAAATTTTATTGAAATTGGAGGTACTAGGGGGTTAAATTTGGTGAAGTTTATAGCATTTGACCTATGAACCAACTAACTACTTACCGCTTTGATTAAGAAAATGGTAAAATATTTCAACAGCATAAACTATTTATTTATAGTATTTTCTTTTTTACTTTATTTTTAGTTATAAAAAACTAAATACTATTACTTTTTGTTCCTGGCAGCATTGAATTAAATTATGAATGCTAATTTTTTCAGGCTTTGTTTGAAAACCCTTATATTGAAAATGAAGCTTTGGAAAATATTTTTCTTGAACTGAAAAATAAAGGAGAAATTTCTGGTGCGATTTATGTAAGTTTCTAAAACAGTTTGAAAATGATGCACAAAATAAACAAAATTGTTTTGGTTTGATAATAAAAGGGAAATTTGGTTTATAGAAGAGTAGTGGTACCTGCACATGCTTGCCAATGTTAAAAAGTTGAAAGACCTATTGCTTTATCTTTATATACATTATTACATACAGGTGATTGGAAATTCAAATTGAAACATTACATTAGTAAGAAATCAGAAACCAAACCGGATACCAAATAAACACTAAAGAATGCCAAGTAAACCTTCCAGCCAGGAAGTAATGTAAATAGACATCTTTTCATTATTTGTCAGGAAATAATAACATTACAAAGTGGGTTACAGTAGGAATATACAGAAGCAAAAGCATTTTAAGCATAATTAACTTTTAATTTCATTTTTTCATTTATAAAAGGGCGTGAAAATGTCTTCTAACTATTGGCAACTAAATACTTAAAGGCTGGAAGTTACATGCTTCCAAATGTTGTAATTCAAACCAATATAAGAAATTTTTGTACCATTTTTATTTCAAACCAACATAAGATTTTCTACGTTTCCTATTTCCACTGGCCTCAGCCAACTATGTAAAGTAATATAAAAATTACAACATCTGCTCCAAGAGAGATTTGTTTAATCACAATCCGGTTTTTTTTTTTTTTTTTTTTTTTGTCATAGTGGAGTTGTTTTGTACGTAAAAAGTACTGTTCATATAAATAAAATAATAATACTTTTGTAAAATATCTGACTTCTGCAGTGAGAGTAAAAGTTGAAAATGAAGTGCTATTTTAATTTTACTATACAAAATTTTTAACTTTTATTTCAGAATAATGGTGATTATGCTGAGCTAGATATTGCATGTCTTGAGCTGGTTAAGGCAACAAAACTCATAAAGTTGAAAAATTCTGACAGATCCTTATATTTTGAAATTAAAGCTGAAATGTTATTAGATTTTTTGTGCAATTCCTCCAGTGAACAGACTTCAGAGCCACAGTATGTATTCTATTATTCTGCTATAGAAACTTTTAGAAAACAAGTTTTATTGCTAGTTTAAAAATAAATTGACCACTAAAATATTGTTTCATATATTATTTAGAAAAATTAAAGTAACTGAAATTCTGAATAACCAAAACAACTAGTTATAAGACTATGCTCCAGACAATAAATACTGTGAGCAATTTCTTCATTGGAGGCAGCCCCGTAGTCAGGTGGGGGCCAGGACGGGCAATGCCCAACCTGGAAAATGTTTTGACGTCCTAGCGTGATTAATTGAACCTTAATAATCTATGCTATTTCTTCTCCTTTTTCTAGTTGTACAGCAATTAATCGTTCCCAAAGAATTTTTATGACGTGTGAAAGAATGGCAGATTTAGCTTTGTTAACATTCGAAAGAAAGCGGACTGCAAGCTTAAATTTAGAAGTGCTTAAAAAATTTATTACGAGCAAATAAAGAAAATTACAACTACATTAATTTTTTTTATTGAAACGTACCGATACATGCTAACCAATACATATCTTAATTTTAATTGATCGTGCACATTAAAATTATCTGTAAAATATGTTCACTTTTTAATGTTATTTCATATATTTTATTAATTTACAAAAGACATTCTTAGAATAGGCTTTAAACAATTCTGCCTTTTTTGTAAGTTTTAATCAAGTATTTCTTTCAAGACCAAATAATTTCATTATTGAATTAAATTAGTATTAGTTTCATTAATAGTTTAATTAATCAATTAATAAATTAAATAATTGCATTAATTATTGAATAAATTATTAATTTAAATTTTGAGAAAACCCCCAAAATGAAGCACAAATTCTAACATTTTGGAAAAAAATTGAAAAACTAGTCTGCTCCTCCTGTCCAAAAGTCCCCCCCCCCCCCCCCCCCCCCCCCGGAGTCGGAGTCTGGCTACAGGGCCCATGTTCTGGTCTTATCGAGTAGACGAGAAATCGGTGCGGGGAATCGAGAAGGGAAGAATTTTCAGCTTTTTCCCTAGACAACCAGTTTTTCCGTCACTCGAGCCGACTTGAGGTGTTCTCCTCTTATCGAATCGACCGCAACTACATGCGACTACTCGTTTCTCCGCCGCAAATGCTCGACAGCTCGGAGTTGTCGAGCAGTTTTGGTGTTAGTGCGCTACGGATAATAAATCATTAGAATAGCAATAAATTTGCTGTGGGTGTACTCTATTAACATCCCTGCTGTGATCAGTTAATAAATGTTTCACTTTTTTTTAACTTTAAACAAGTTTAGAAAACTTTTATTACGCTACAGTCAAAATTTCAAAAATACTGCTTCTAATAATATTTTTTAACATTGTTAATCAAGCAGCAGTTTCGAGAATATTTGTTTTATTATCTGTATCTTATATTAACTCCAATTGGGTAAGAAAAACAACGAATGGACTAACATTTGCTTATTTAACAGCAATTTACATTAATAAAAGTGGGCAAAAAAAAAAAGAAAAACTATTCATAAGGATTAGTGTTCGTATACAAGATTGATATCATAGTTGTGATGGCAATAGTGTAGGAAAAGGAGGTTTCCCGCTCCGACCCCTCCCCCCCCCCCCCTTTCAACAGGAAGTTAAGGTGCGCTCGTTTAAATTTCAAGTATGCTATGTTATTCTGGCAGAGTGAATGCAATCTCTGATTATGGGGGCGCTTTCATGCTGCGAGGAATGAGGGGAGGGGGTGCACAAAAAGTCAAGTTAAGCTACTTTTGAACGCTGGACCCTCTCCCCCCTAAAAAAAAAATAAAATTCTTGCAACGCCACTGTGTAATGGTACTCCATTCAGGCCTGTAGCCAGACTCTGACTCCAGGGGGGCAAACTTTTGGACAGGAGGGGCAGACTAGTTTTTCAATTTTTTTCTAACATGTTAGAATTTATGCTACATTTTGGGCGTTTTCTTAAAATTTAAATTAATAATTTATTTAATAATTAATGAAATTATTTAATTTATTAATTGATTAATTAAACAATTGATTAATAAAACTAATACTAATTTAATTCAATACTGAAATTATTTGATCTCAAAAGAAATACTTGATTAAAACTTACAAAAAGTAAAATTGAATTTTTAAAGCTTATTCTAAAAATGTCTTTTGTAAATTAATAATGTATGAAATAACATAAAAAAGTGAACATTTTTTAAAGGTAATTTTAATATGAACGATCATTCAAAGTAAGATATTGAAGCATAAAACATGTATCGGTATGTTACAGTAAAAAACTGGACTGCCCATGATCCTTTCATTAGTGCCTGGTTTAGATTGAAAACAGGAAAAAAAATGAACTGAATAAAGGAAAAAGTTCATGTTTTATATTTTTTCTAAAATTTGAATTAAGAGGTAAAGGTGCATGGGAACAGGATTTTTTCAATATGACTTTGCGTTTAAACAAATCAAAAAATTAAAAAACAGAAATACCATAGATTTTATTAAGGTCCAATTAATCACGGTAGAATGGGCAAAACATTTTCCAGGTCGCGCGTTGCCCGATCTGGCCCCACTCTGGCTACGGGCCTGACTCCATTGTTGTTTAGCAACAGCAAATGTATTAGTCTTATACTATATACATAATTTCTCAGAATATGCATTTGAACGTTTAAGCTATGTAGTTACAGTAAAAGTAATTTGTTGATATGTTATAACAGTTGTTAAAGAAGTAATCCTTACATGTTTACACATTTTTTATAGATTAAGTTAACCAACATGCTTCAGCTCTTAAAATTCACGAATTATATAAATATTTATAAATGTACCTTAAACATTTAAATATATTAAAAAATTGTATCATCTCCCTAAAAGATTTCGGAAAGCATATTTTACACTTTCTTGAGGAAAACAAAGTATGTTGGGCGTTCCGTATGTAATGATCTTGGGCGGATTTTTAACTTACCTTGTAAGAATATTTAAGCTTGAATTCATACTGTGTTTTAGTTAATTGGTGTATTACTAACTCATGTTAAATGCAGGAAAATCTCGTTTAAATGAATTTCCAAAGTACATCATGTATTGGTTATTTTGCAATGAGCTTTATTTCTCCCCCCCCCCCCCACCCAAAAAAAAGAAATCAAGCATCCACTTACATCACTTTATTAATTGTCAGCAGATATAGATGTGATCGGGATGGGCTGGGCTCGGATATAGGAAAGGGAACAGTGCCGTTGCTAGCATAGATGTCATCGGAACGAATATTTGTAGTATCACCCCCACCCCCAAAAGGAAACCCTTATGTTGTATAAATTTGCAGCTTATATTATTTTCAACACTGCATCAAAAAAAAAAAAAGGAAATTACAATTTATTTATTTGGTGTAATTTTCTGTAAACTGCATTTATTTTCAGTTATGATGCTTTGAAATGTCATTCGCAAAATTGTATGATTCAAGTATGTATTTTACATTTTACAAAAGCGCTTTATCTAATTTTGAGCGTCACCCCAATAACCCCCAATAGGGTGTCACCCCGGACGGACGGTATCCTCTGCTCTCTCGTGATAATGCTACTGGGGGAGGCAATGGGCAATCCCCCCCCCCCCCCCAACATTAAGTAATGTTAAACGTTATGGGAATAAAGTACAAGCGTCGATTGTTTTAACCCATTGCTACAAATTTTCAGAGATATAGCTAGAATCACCAAAGAAACTACATTCTAATCATAAAAATTCTACATCCGCCCCGAATAGGCTTAAAGACTAAGTAGGAAAATTGGAAAATAGTTCAAATCATAAAATCTATGTCCGATACTTTCTATTATTTGCTGGTTATAAAAATCCTTTTTACAGTAGCGACTTTGGCACAATGTTTAGTGAAAATGAGAACTATCCTAAATCGTTCTACATTTCTTCACTTTCTTAGAGTGTAAAATAGTTGGTTTAATTTAGTGTTAGTTTATTAACTTTATTTTATTATTATTAAAGCTTATTAATTTCATTTTATATTATTATTAAAAGTTTATGATTATCTTCTATGAGCTGAAAGACAATGGATAGTTGTTCCTCCGATACAATGCTCTTAAATACACGACTTAAATATTCAAATGCATATTCTAAAAAAAAAAAAAAACTACATATATTTACTGAATTTGAGCTTAATCCATTAGAGCTATTAAAACTATAATATCAATCTCATATACGAACACTTACAAATGAATAGTTAATATTTGCTTAGTTTTATTAATGTAAACAAATGTTATCCTATTCACCTTTTTTCTTACCAAATTGCAATTAATACAGCTAAATATGAGTCATAATCTTTACCCCCCCCCCCCCCAAAAAAAAAAAAAGAGAAAAGAAAAAGAAAGAAAGAAACAACGGTTAATGCGCTGCACCAATAGCGCAGTTTCCGTTTGTTCAAGTGATTGCATCACTTTAAACACTTGCGATTGGTTCCCTTGGATTAGTGCCTTCCCTCCTCTGACTTCAAGATAATGAACTCGTCCGCCGACTCGACTGGACACGAGGACACCTCAAATCGGGCGAGGGTAGATTACTCCACGGGTGGTTTGGGGAAAAACCGGTATTCGTTGTCGTCCGACTCGACTATACCAAAACAACCACCCAGGCCTGATTGGAGGTCAAGTGTGGGCTGAGTGAAGAATGAATGATGTAAAAATATATTCAACATTACTTATGAAAGTAATCTCAAAACTTTTTCTTTTGTATGCCCTTGTAAGTTATGTTCTTCTATTTGGTTTTTACTTCTTTTTTCTTAAAAGCTTGCAAAATGCTGGTAATGTTTGTTTCTCCAACTTAAATAACTTTTTATTATGCTTTAACCCCTTAAAGCACAAATTTTTTCCTGAAAAACTAGTATAGTGTAAGGTATTCTTTGCAATTCCAGGTTGTGGGGGGGGGGGGGGGTAAAAGTTGCATAAACAAAATATATTAGACAAACAAAGTAAACGGATCTCAGGCGGGCATTAGAAATAAAATAACGCATGGGCAAACTTTCCGGTAACTTTCACACGTGTCAGACAAGGGCAAATGAGTTAAGTTGTTAACTGAGAACTAACAAGTTATATGTCATGTTTTGCAATGCAGTATAATCTTGATAATTCAAACCTACTTATATAAAAGAAAAAAAAGAATTTCATTGTACTTTCCATCAAAAGTCTTTCCTATGGTTATCTCAAAAAATTTTTCTTAAACCCTTGATACGTTAAAATTTTCAGCACAGATATGAGGTTCATTTGGCCTTTTCTCCTTGACAATTATTGGCAGTAAAATTAGTTCAAAAGACATCTGCATGTACTCTTTTGTACCTTTTTCCCCAGAAAAGTTATGCAGGTTAGATTAAGACAAAGGGAGGAAGGGAAGCACTCTGGTATCACAAGCACAAATTCTTTGCACCTTTCTTCTGTTCTTAAGCACGTGCACTGTGATAACAGAGCCTGGTTTTTTTTTTTTTTTCGTAACTGACCAGTTTTGGAGCAAACACTTCCTTCTCATCATTCCTCTTTTATAAATGCCAGAAAATAGTTGGTGAAAAGCATAAATTGAATTGAGCTAAAATACACTCAAAAGTATAATTAACAGCAAAATATAATATTTATTGTCTTCCCATAAGATTGGAAATAAAATAACTGTGTTGTTTCTAATTGATCCAGGGTACCAAATGGGCAGGATAATTAAAAACATCTAATTTGTGCATTGAAAAATAATGGCGGTGGAGGCTGAAATTGATAATTAAATGCTTTTAGTAACATTCCCCATGACAATTAACATGTTTTAAAATCATTTACTCTGCGTTTGTAGATCTTCTGGAGTGGTAAATTCATTAAATTTTACAAAACTACATTTTTCAAACAATAATGATACTTCCACAGTTGTTTCGAAACACATGGAACTCTCTCAGTGGTGTCCCTATGTTTCCAAATCATCTCTCACCAACGGTTTAGTTTTCAAAATTACCACAAGTGTAGTAATGAAGTTAATTTTCATTTACCCCATGTTTTCAATTATCCCAACTCTGATGCTACTTATTTTCCTCTTCAGTGTTGAGCAAATAATCAAACTTTTCATAAATATTCATCTTGCTTTAAAGGATCTTTGTTCTAAAAATCTGTACCCTTTTCCTTCTTTAGAATTGAAAATCATCTTCTTAAAGCTTTTGAAACTCTTTGTCAAAATGAAGAGAATATGGTAATATTGCCTTTTTATATTATTTTATTTTAGTGAATAATGTGAAGTTTCTAAAAAATGTGCTATAGTTTAGTTGATGGCTTGTTTATCTAGCTATGTTTTTAACTGATAAATCTTTTTTTAGATGACGTTGCTGCACATTCTCATGTACCAGAATTTGAAAGCATCCAAAAGAATTAAAGAAATACAGGAGCTTTGTATTAGCTGGGTCATTTTTAAAATATTGAATGATGAAAGTTGTCTTCTTGCTGAATTTTTATGGAAGCAGCCACCCACTTTGCTTCGCAAAATTGCAAAAAATAGTACATCTTTTTCCAATTACTATTCAGGTGTTTTGACACGAAAAGTTTCTTTAATGAAGGATGAATTTCAAGATCAGGAAAGCAGCATTTCATCATTTAGTTATGATAAGTATGTTTTCTTCAATCTGTTTATTAATAATTTATTTTTAAATGGACTGCTTTATCACACTGCTATATTTTTTCTAAAAAGTATTTGATTTTATTTCTCAGTGAAATTTTTACATAAATCAAAATTGAAAAACTGCTGTGATGTAGACATGAAATTCACTGTGTAGTGAAAATTACTAAAAAAAAACTGAATTTTACTAAACTGTTTAAAATTCAAAAAGTTTGATTACATTGACACTAAGAATAGAAAATGCATTGAAAATTAACCCAAACTTTCAGAAAGTCATTTGTACTCTTGACCTATACATGTATATACTATATATACTTCATTACACTGCATTTTTTATATCAGTCTCTGTCATCTTCTAATAATAATCTCATTTTGTAATAATTTACTAAGTGCTTCCTTAAATAAGAAGTTGTGTATTCTTGTTTGCTTCTACGGAAATAGAATATTTAACATTCCAATCTTAAGTGTTTTGAAATGATTTCAAAAGCTTTTAATTATTTCCAAACTTTTCATTTTCATCCATGTATTTTTGTATAATGTATTTTTAAGTATAGTAAAATTAAATCCAGTCAGTTTGTTTGGTAAAATCGACTTCAAAAGGGAATTTATCATACAAATGATTAGTTTTTAGTGCCATTCATTCAAAGAAGTTTTGCCCTTTGATATGGATTTTTTTTTAAATAGAGTACTTATATAAAAAATTTATTTACACTAAAAAGAATAAAATAAAATGATTAACACAAAAGAATAAAACACAACCAACTTCAAATTATAAATTGCGCTAAAAAGTGAAAAATAAATTCATTCTTTAAACAACACCGATGTGACTTTTAAACATAGTTTTAGAAGTCGGTGCAAAATTATGAGTCTAATTACCATTATACCATTTGCTACTTCATGTTGGAACTGTTGCTAATTCTGCGAACATATATATATTTGTAATTGATTCATGATTACAAAAGATTTTATCTATCCTAATTTCGCACCGACTTCTAAAACTGTTTAAAAGTTAAATCGATGTTGTTTAAAGCATTAATTTATTTTTCACTTTTTAGTGCAATTTATAATTTGAAGTGGGTTGTGTTTTTTATAAAAAATTTCTTATTGGTACTTCCTTTACAGTATTTTTCCTATGTGGCAGCCATGTTATTGATTGTATACCAGAAAAAAAGAAATGCACTTTAAAGAAAATTTCATAACATTATACTAAATTTTGTATTTATTACTGATTTCTTATATTTGCAGGTTGCACAAATCTTCCATTAAAATTTCATTTGAAGAAATTTTGAAACACTTCCACTGTCTATTGTGTGAGGACGATGAGATTGGTGAATCTACCAAATTATTCCTGTTAGACCTAGTAAATAATTCTTCTGAAAGAATTTGGAAAGAAATATTTTCTCGCATCAGTTAATTTTATGCAGCAGTGAGATTTTAAATTCAATAGCACCATTAAAAATTCTATATAAATGAAATGCAATAGCAGCAGACGGCAGTTGTGTAAGATAATAATTAAGATGTGCTTGATTGCTATCGACTCTTACTTTTTTTGAGCTGAAATCATCTTCTGCTTTTCTCAAGCTTTTGTGTTATTTATGAATTGTTTTGTAATTTATTTTATTATTGTTATTATTTTGAACTTATGACCTCATCTGAATTTTCTTCATTAATTTTTTTTCTCCTTTCAAAACAGTCATTAGTGTACTTAATCGGAAATCTTGCTATTTAACTTTTAGTAGCCTGAATAAAAATTGGATTGTAATAATAATCATTCCTCACTTGGCATTGACAAAGAAAGCAATTGCCCCAGGCACTGGTGGGCTAATTTTAATGATTTTTATCCGCACACAGTGATTTATGTTGTTTTGCCATTTTACTATATGATAATTTTGTTTACATTACATGATTTTTAAGATAAGCAAAAAATCAATGTTTTGTTTTGAAAGTTTTTAGAAAAATAAAACAAAACTTTGCAATGAATTTTTGTTTCAGTATGATTTTTTTGAGCGATTGCTCTAAAAACTCGTCTGCCAATTTTGATAATTTTTATTTTCAGCAATTCATGTTGTTTTTCCATTTTACTATGATAATTTGCTTATACTATATTGAAAAATAAAGAAAACTTTTGTTTTGTCATTGTAACATGATATGATTTAAAGGCAAATTTTAAATTGCAAAAAGTTTTACGGAAAATACTGATTTTTATTTTATAAAATATTTATATATCTATATTTATACAGTAAACTCCCAATTATCTACTTTGAAAGTCATCAATGGTCTTTTTCAATCTCTTTTTCTATGGCAATGATTTATGAAATGTAGATAAATATGCATACTTTTAAGATAAGTGTGTTTAAGTCATGTTCAGCAAAGGCAGAACCTTTTTATTTTAATTCATCCCTTTATAACAAGATGCTGTTTTAAAAAAACTTCAGTTGCAAATTAAAAAAAAAATTCTCAATAACAATTAGAACTTTTTTTTACATATATATATGTAAAACTTAAGAACACTTAATGAAGTCATAATTTAATGTGTATATATTATTGTTAATAAAAATGCTTTCAACGCATTTATGTCTCTGTTTAGTTATTTTTTAAATCCATGGAATGTTTTCATCTGTGATTGTCTCGTCATCTCATTATGTTGATAATCGGAAGTAGTGTATGCATGTGCTTAAAATCTCTTAATGCAGATTTACTCCTCAGTAGTTTATTCATCTCATAATTTATCAATATTCATACCATAATTTGTCAAATTTTCAAAATCTATTTGCAACCTTTACTGACAGATTTTCAATTCAGATATTGCTTCTTCTATTTTGAAAAAAAAAAAAATGTCTTCTTGCTTGTAAAGTGCACACTATATAAAATAAAGATAGATACCATTATTGAAGATATTTTCAGTTCTTTATTATAGTCGAGTCCTGCTACAAATAAAATATGAGGCACCTAGAAGCAAAGGGGTGTAAGTGACAAAATTGAAAATTTTTGAGATAACTATTGCAAATGGTTGGGAAAGCACCAATCTATATTGTGGCAAGAGATATTAGTAATAACTCCTAACAGTTGATCCACTCCAATGTGATTTAGAAAAGAAAACATATTAAAGTTCCCATTACAAGTTCTACTTGAGATCAATTTTTTTTTTAAACTTGGAAAAAACAAAATTTTTTACATTTTTCCTGATTTTATTTCAAATTCAATTTTATGCTATTTTGTTACTCACAGAACTATTCTTATTAAAAACAATTTTAATTTTGCAGTTTGTGACTAATTATCACCAATATTTCTTCCATATTAAAGTTTAAATGTTTTGACTATCTGATGCATTTGGGAGCTTTAAAGACATTTAGGTAGAGGCACTGATATTATGCACACATAATGCACTGGCATATAAAAAGCAAGTTAATTGAAAATACCTGTTCTTAGTAAGTGCTCCGTCTTTTGATATAACTTTAATACACAATAATAATTCTATTTCTGCTCAATACTAATCAACTTTTAAAATATGTATGATATACATTCATATTTTTTATTTTTAAACAGCTTGATATAAGTTAGCAGGTTGTTATTGATTGGTTAGTTAAAAAGCATGGCACCCCTTGATTATTTAATTTTTTGAAGAATTTAAATTATTAATATAGGAGAGAAAGTTTTATGATGGTGTTTCTTTTAGCTTTAACAAGGTTACATTGTTATATTTCATGTTAAAAAGTATTTACTTCTACTTGATTGGGGGCTCCCCTGTTTATATATATAGTAGACGCCACTTAATGTGACCACGGTTAATGTTATCAAAATCACTTAGTCCCGTCCGCTTATATCAACATACATTGAAAAATCATCGTTTATTGTAATCAAATGTTCGTTTATTGTTATCAGTTTATATGTAAATTTTATTTTCCTTAAATCAATAAAAACAAGAAGGAAAACTTTTTTTTTCTTTTTGTTTAAAGTGTTTCCTTAAACTTACCAAAAGTCCAAACGGGGCTCGTATATTATCTTTTAAACATCTGTTATTAGAAGGGGGGGGGGATACGGAACACAATGAGGGCATTCTTCTTTGAGACGCCTTTACCAAGTCCCAACGGTGACATTTCTAATTCCCCGAAATCCTTAAATAAAGAGAAAAGAAGACCTGCCAGTGACCTTCAAAAGAGAACATTGTTTCAAATATGCCACGTGATCTTGGAACTGCCACGCGCAGACGCATGCAGAAGAAGATCAGCATAAATTTTCACTTTACCATAGTTCATATGGTTTGTATGTAACCTGGTTTGTTTTTTATAATGGAAAGGAAACGGAGAGATCTTACTGTGAAAGAAAAGGTTGACATTTTAAATCGTTACGATAAATTGCCGAAAATGAGCCAATGGAATGCGGCTGTTCAATTGAATGTTTCGCAGCCGCTTTTGTGCAAAATTTTTAAAAATCGTGAAGATATCGAAAAAAGTGCACTTTGAACGAAAATCTGAATTGTAAAAGAAATCGAGATGGAAAAGACAGAGAGGTTGAATCTGAAATTAAAACTCTGGTTCACAAACGTTCGTGAAAGGGACGCTCGTGTTAACAGTCCAATTTTGCGCCAAAAAGCTGAAGATTTAGCTGGAAAATTGGGTAAAGGAAACTTCGTAGCCACAGAAAGATGGTTCCACCGCTGGAAAAAGAGGGAGAACATACTCTTTTGAATGACACACAATGAGCAAAAAGATGCCGATAATGTAGCCGCAGATCAGTGGATTAAAGAAGAATGGCCTAAACTTATTGCCACATATTCACCTGAAGATATATATAACGCTAATGAAACTGGCCTATATTTTCGTGCGTTGCCTGAACACACCTACGTGTTTCAGAAGGAAAGTACGCAAGGGTGTAAAACTTCCAAGGAACGCCTAACTGTGCTATGTTGCACTAGTATGACCGGCACTAAAGAAAAACTTTTAGTGATTGGAAAAAATAAGAAGCCCCGCTGTTTCAAAGGTGTGAAAAATCTGCCCGTCGATTATTTTGCCAACAAAACGGTTTGGATGACTACCACCATCTTTAACGAATGGCTGTCAGAGGCGTAGCTAGGGTTTTCAGCGCCCGGGGACAACTGAAGATTTTGCGCCTCCCTGGGGCCCTAGGGGCGCCCCTAAAGGGAATTAAAAAAACTTCTATGCTTCCTAGATGATAAAGCTCTAAAAATCAGCCCTTTTAAATTTCATTTTTATTAGTGACCATTCACTTCTAAGGGAAAGATGGGACATTTTGGCTTCGCAAAATTATTTGTCTCATTTCTCACGCGCTCTTATGCTACATTGGTCATTCCCGACATATTCACACCTCTTCAGCTCAAATAATTTTCTTTTCGCATTTAAAAATAAAATAAATTAACTTTAATTTGGCGCCCGGGGACAGCTGTCCCTCCTTGCCCCCACCTAGCTACGCCTCTGATGGCTGTTGAAATGGGACAAGCGACTAAAACGGAACATACTCCCGCTCATAGACAACTGCATTGCGTATGATGTAACTGTTTCATTAAAGAAGATAAAGATCGTGTTCTTACCACCAAACACCACTTCTTTAATTCAACTGTGTGACCAGGGAATTATCCGCACCTTGAAGGCATATTACAGAAAGGAAATGCGTTCAAGGATCTTAGAAAATATGGAAGACCAAGATCTTAATGTGAACGCTCTAGCCAAAAAAAACAAATGTTTTGGATGCCATACATTTGTTAATGTCTCGGAAAAAACAATTCGAAATTGTTGGAGTCATGGAGGATTTTGTCAACCAGAGGACAACAATGCTGCTGTGATGAAAGAAATGGAAGACGTTTTCAATCCCCCGCCCGATATGAATGCTGAGAATTTTGAAGCATGGATGGAGATCGACGAGAAAGTTGAGACTTCTACTTCGTTAACTGATGAGGACATTTGCGAAGCCACAAGTGTCAAAGATCAAGCTTCGTCACAAGATTCTGATGCTGATGATGAACCCGAAAGTACCATCGAGGACAAAATTCCGACGCCTGCTCAGATGAGGGAGGCACTTCGAATCTTTTACGTCTAGGTGTGCAAAACAAAGCTGACGCGGAACACTTTCATAAACATTATGATTATGAGCGATTCGTAAATGACTTGCTTCGAAAGAATGCTAAACAATCGACAATTGATGTTTTCTTTTTCAGTTAATAATTAAATTTTTGTACATTTTGTATTGTTTTCTGCAGTTCATCATTAAATATGTAAGTACACTAACCAATTCTTTCTCTTTAGTATATATTAATTTCTATTAAATACTACAGAGTTTTACAGCAACAACTCCTAATTTAAAATAATTTTTATTTTAATACGTATGTAAAAAAATCATTTTTTAGCTTTTATTTTTTTTTCGTGTACTGTAATCAATCGGTTATTGTTATCAAATCATGTTCGTCCCGATGTGATCACATTAAGCGGCGTCTACTGTATATGTAAAGGATGCCATCAGGACCGGTTGGTTTTCTTACTAAAAAGTTTTGCATAATTTTTACTTTAATCAGTATTTTTGTTAAATGTAATGAATACAAAACTCTCTCATGTAAAACGTACAGCATTTATTATTCTCAAGCACAGTCTGAACATAGTTTTGTTTTTCTTATTATATTACATTCCAATTTAAATTTACATAAACTTTGTATTTCAATGATAAGTTGGCTCATCATACTTCAGTTTTTATTCATGTAGTTTAAAACATCTTTCTTGGTTATGATATCCAGCAATTTTCTATTCATTGAAAATTATTAAAGAAAACAATTAAAAAAACACTCATTTAAACGTATTTTTACAAAACATAAATATAAATCTGAGTTGAATAAAATAGTTTGGCTTGATTTATACTTCCCTTTACGGTTCTAGTTATAGTTTAAGTTTATTTTCTGAAATAGATAAGTAATACAAAAATGGTTCGAAACTTGAAGACAAGTGTTAATGATGACATTTACCTAATATTGTATTACAGTCGAGCTGCGGAACTATAATTAAGATCCATATAATCAAGTCCAAACTTTCATTTTCTAGATTTTCAAGGGTGACATCCATCTTAGGGGAGAAGGGAGGCTAGTTTAGACAACGTGAATAATTCTATTATTTTTCAATTTAAGTTTCTCAGTAAATTTTTGCAGATTGCAATACTAATATAAATTTCCATGTGAAGTTATGGTGTAAAAGTAAGTTGATGATTTTTTTTTTAAACTGCTAATTTTGACTATTAAGATGAAAAACTTCAAACGAAAAAGGGGAGGGGGGGGGGGGTAGCATGTTACAAATGAAATGAATATAATCACTACATGTTTTGATAGTCATTTTTATTTTGCAAGGTTTAAAATTACCAGTCTTACGCAATAAGTTATAATTGACACCATGGGACTAGTGTGGACATTTTTTAATTAGCCATACTCAGCTTTCAGTAGTAAAAATATTAATTTAATATAAAGGTTGTATGGTATTACAGTGTAAGCAACCTTTTTGACATGGAAACTGATGAATTAACAAGAAGTTCCACCGAGACCTATACGAGCCTACTTTCCCGTATACACCAAATTCAAATTTATAATCTAGCCATCTCTTTCTGTCTCTTTCTCTTTCTCATTTAGCTTAAGTTCTAAAGTATTTCAAGTATACCTTTTTCAACGGATAATACATATTCATTCACTCACTCATTCATTCTTTCATTTATTCAGGCATTCATTTATTCATTCATTCGTTTACTCATTCATCTATTTATTTACTCATTTATTTATTTTTTAATTTATTCACTCATTTATTCATTCTTTCATTATTTTCCTCATTCATTTATTCATTCTTTCACTCTTTCATTTATTCATTCATTCATTATTTCACTCATTAACAAATATCTTTAAAAATCTCGATAAAAAAATTCATAGGAAAATAGGCTCGTTAGTTCTTCATGAACTTTCTATTTGTACATGTTCTACGTTATAAGAGCTTTCCGATAAAGTTTGTTTCAAGCAAATCCGTCCTTAGATCAGGATTTATATAGGATTGAAATTTTCCCGTAAGCGCTATGTTAATTTTTTGAACTGTTCAAAAATGAACAAAAACTGTTCAAATTATTATTTCACGCCAACAGCTTCCTCCAGCAAGCTTGTTCATTGGAACTTGGATCTTGTACCCAGAGTTTACATCATTTGCTTCATTATCGCCCATAAGCGCTAATGTTAAATTTTTTGAACTGTTCAAAATTGAACGAAAAATTATTCAAATCGAAAAGTAAAATATGGAAATGAGATGTCCTCGCCGAGATCTTTCGAATGCAAAAAGAATTTTTCGAATCGGACAATTCGTTCAAAGTTATTAGGAGGGGGGGGGGGGGGACAGACCGACAGACACACATTTTCCCCATCTCAAAACCCTACTTTCAAATTTTTTATTTTTCAATCTTTATTTAATTACTTCACTTTTTTTTGACTTTTCTTTATTTTTAACGATATTTTTACAATACATTAAGCCTTCTTTCATGCTTTATTATTATTTTTTTTACTTTTACTGTAAAGTAGGCTAAAAATTGAAGAACTGGAAAAGTGAGAAAATAGAAATCAAGGCAGGAGGTTTTTTAGTTCAATTTTCTGCTTACGTTGCAGGTGTCTGGCCTTGGCACATTTCAGATATCGTTCAAGAAGGCATAATGCTTAATATGTAGTTTTCTATGTGTGTAAACATGAATGTTAACACATAAGGTAAAGTGCCCTAAAGCTGACAGCTTCAAATAAAAAAAAGTTTTACCAATTTAAAGTGATTGAGAGGTGAAGGGGTTTAAGAACTGATACCATTCAAAAAGTAAAAAAAGTCATATTTTAAATTATTTTAAGTAATTGATAATACTTTAAATGTATTTTTATTTGAGGGGGTCAGCTTTATGAACCGTTTTTTGGGTGTCAACTTTAGGGCACTTTATCTTATTAAAGTTTTTTTCTTTTTTACAAAAAACGTATTTTTATAAACAGGCTTAAGATTTAAAACCGAGTGTAATGTTAAACTATTCATCAATTTACACATTTAAAAATTATTAAATAAATTCCAATATTTTTATTTGAACATTTTAATTTACCAATTTTTTTCCTATCTTTTATCTTTTGCTTTTGTAATGCAGGTAAGCTTGTCTTAGAAACGAAACAAATTCCTGACAACCAACTGCACTCTTTCATAACAAAGACATGTTTAAACTTTACTTTATTAAGATTAAAAATGCTAAGGAACATGCTATTTCGATTAAAATGTGTATAATGAAGATTTTACATGCACTTTTAAGAGATGTATTATATTGTCTTTCTAGAGTGTCCATACTAATCCTATGGTAGTGGGGCTAGTGTGGACAAAAGCAACTTTTTCTTAAAAATACATTAAAAAACTACAGCGGAAGAATTTCATATTTCAATCGAATTAAAGGTAAAAGTCCAAATGCTAATGAAAAATACTTGATGTGCAAAAAAATTGTATTTAATAAATTTTTTTACAAAACTTGTGAAAATTGTCCATACTAGCCCCCTTCTCCCCTTGACATGCAATAAAATAAGGATTTAGTGCATATGTGTTTGTGGCTCATTACCTAGGAAAACGGTAAGAGCTAAAAAGCATGAAATTGTTATACAGTGCAGTTTTTGTCGGCACTGATTTTTAACAAATTAATTAAAATAATAAAACAAAAGGTTAGTGTTTCCTCCCTTTTATTCCTTAGAGGCTAAGCTGATTGTGTTGATTTTCATATTTCTTATTTGTTTTCGAAATGGGAAGTGTTTGTATTGATCGATCTAGCAAAAATATAAAAGAGCTTTTTCTTTTATTTTTATAACAATCATATCTCTCTTTCTTTACAACAAAAATTTCTTTTCAAAAATAGGATTGTTTTGAATAATTTTTTGACAAAAAAAAAAGAACAATAGAAGAATCATCTTTTCGAGGGGCGGGCGGGGTTGGCGCTCTTTGGTGTGCGCTTCCCCTCTGGCTACGTTATTTCTCCCTCAAATGACATCACAAGCTTTTTTTAGTTACGATTTCCTGATGCCAAGAGGGTTTATTTATTTTTTTTTTAGTATTTTATTTAAATTAAAGGTGAAACTAAAAGCACAAACGAGCGAATCAGCTGGTAATGTAAAGTAAAAATCTTTTTAAATTATAGATAGATTTTTATGAAGCTATAGGTAGACAGATACCGTTGCCGAGAAAGAAACGGAAACATTACAATGATGTGTATAGAAATACATAGAGAAAAGTATAGATGCCGATGCCGAATTTACTGAAGGGAACCAAGACGAAATCGGGTTAGTTGTTGTGACTTATTCCTCTCGGCGAAACACCACATATGAGCCCAGGTAAATATCCCACCTGAATTTAAGGCCAAGAAGTGCTTTCCTTATTTCATGAGGACCGCAGGGGTGGAAACACAGAAATGTAAACTGTACTGATAATTTGTAAAAAGATATGTCACCGAGAACAAGGAGTTTTTAATTCAATATTTACTTTGTTGAATAAGTCTTGGTCCCCTTAAGTAGCCGCCGAGGGCGGCCGCTTTGCATAAAAAGCGACTTGCGTACGTCTGCCCGTTTGCAGCTTTGTGTAATATTAACAGGCGTTTAAGACATCACTTGGCATGAAAAGGGTATAAAAAGTGAAATTGCGTACGTCTAGCTGTAACAGCTAGTTGTAAAAATATAGATGCACATTATGGAAATACTTACCCTTTATGATCAGTAACTAAAATTTGTCTTAATCCAAGTTTGCAAAACATTTCTATAACAGTCTCCATTGGTGTATGTTTAATTACTGTCGCAGGAGCCTATATTCAACAAAGTTATTCCATGAAGTAACAAAACTTCGTTTGTAAAATACTAATATTGCTTAATTCTAGTTCATACTTACATAGTCGAAATGATACTCACCTTATCAACTATTTTTTCAAGGTTTAATAGGAAATGTTTTTGGTTTACGTTGCCACAATTCATGAAGATAACTGGGGTATTTTTGTCAATTTTCTTTCTCGTATTTTTCATATAGTCTTAAAAAGAAAAAAATATATCCATTAAAAATATGATTTATAATTTCGTCCAATCAATCAATAATATATTTTATCTTTATTTATTCAAGTTATATTGCTTATATTATGTTGTATCTTGACGTGATTGTGATGTTTGGCACAAATACAACAAATATAATTTATTACGAAAAGTGGGTTATTTATTATACATATTTACAAGACATTTAAGAAATGCTAACTACACCGGCGACGGCCGTTAATCGACTCTCAATTCTGTAGAACGAGATGTGGCTCGGAAAACGTCGGGCTGTTGCCAACATCTTCCCCTTTTAAGTCATGACATAGTCCTTGAATCTTTCAGGACGTTTGGTGTTTCTTGGTGGTCTGGTCCGCAAAGTTGTTGAAGTGTCGGGTGGAGTAACAAACTCACTCAATAGAGATTCATCTATTTCTGATCTCTCAGTTATGAAATTGAACCATGTGTCCCGCTGCAGCGAGTCAGAGGCTCTGAACTCGTCAACAAATGGATTTGAATTAGGACATGGTGTTGTACTTGCTTCATACCGATAGCGTAGTTGGTTTGCATGAGAGCGAACGAGTCGTATTCTGTCATTCGACTCAAGAAACACATTGTAAAGGACATTCCCCTTACGTTCTGCTATTTTTCCTGGCTCCCATTTCCAGTTGTTATTTGAGTACACTTTAGCATAAACTAAATCACCTTCTTTGAAGAATCTATTTTCTGCGCCATGATGTTTATTAAACTGAAAATTTTGTTTTTCATTCATTTTGGCAGCTGTGTCGTCAGAGGGACGAATCAAGTCCAAAACTGTTCTCAGTTTTCTTCCAAGCATCAGTTCGGCAGGTGATTTATTTCCGATATATTTGTTTGGTGTGTACCGGTAAGTGAATAGAAATGTATTAAGAGCAGCTTGTAGATCTCCCCCTTGCTGAATTTTCTTAATACCTCTTTTGAAAGTGTCTAAAAAAATCTCTGCTTGACCGTTTGATTGAGGATGATGTGGAGGTATTCTATAGTGCTGTATACCATTTTTCTTGCAGAAATCATCGAAAAGATTACTTGTGAACTGAGTACCGTTGTCAGAAACTATAATTTTTGGCACTCCATATCTGGCACAAGTTTGTTCGATAAATTTCAATGTTGTAGATGAAGTGATTGTTTTCGTAATGAAGATTTCAGGCCATTTGCTATTTGCATCTATGATGAGCAGGAAGTAATAACCATCTATTGGACCTGCGTAGTCGATATGAATTCTTTCAAATGGCTCTTTTGCTAATAGCCAAGAACGCAGTAATGTCTTGGTTGGTGATTTTAGAGAAGTTTGGCATGAATGACACGTTTTGACGTAAGTTTTAATGTCCTTGTCTATTGAAGGCCAGAAAACGTAACTTCTAGAATATGACTTCATGCGTTCCATTCCAGGATGTCCTTTGTGCAATTCTTTTAGAATTCTGCTTCGAAATTTATCTGGAATAATGACTCGTTCACCAAACATTAGGCATCCTTTCACAACTGA
This sequence comes from Octonoba sinensis, assembly GCA_038502835.1. Taxonomy (NCBI): domain Eukaryota; kingdom Metazoa; phylum Arthropoda; class Arachnida; order Araneae; family Uloboridae; genus Octonoba; species Octonoba sinensis. Next base: position 70,767,385 of record CM076599.1, read on the forward strand.
TAGAGAATCTTTTCTGTTAAAATATGATCGAATCTCTTCGGGAATTTGATTTTTATGTGATGGCCAACCATGGTCAAGAAACTCTATAACTTTTTGAGCGACTTCATCTTTCTTAATTTCTTCCTGGATAGATTTGTGTGTGATGTAAACTGAATTAACTGAATCTTAAAAAATTTGATTTACTGTTGTTTCCAGATGAACTGAGGCAATGACGATTTCCTCCTCTGGTTGGATTTTGGAATTAATCAGTCTTGATAATATATCTGCGTAACCAAAAGAATCAGTGGAAATATATCTAATTTTGAAATTGTAGGTCAATAAGGTACAAGCCCATCTTTGAAGTCTATTTGCAGTATGAGCGGGAATACCTTTTGATGATCCAAAAATGCGTATGAGCGGGAATACCTTTTGATGATCCAAAAATGCGTAACAGAGGCTGATGATCAGTTTCCAGAATAAACTCCCGACCATAGATCATTTTGTGGAATTTTGTTACGGCAAAAATTAATGCAAGTCCTTCTTTTTCTATTTGACTGTATTTTTGCTCTGTAGCTGACAAAGTTCGTGAAGCGTGAAAAATTGCTTTTCTTGAACCGTCTGGAAATTCGTGATGTATTACAGCTCCAATTCCAGTATTACATGCGTCAGCTGCTACAATGATTGGCAATTCTGGATTATAGTGAGTAAAAAGAAGATCACTTTGCAAAATTTTCTTGATGTCATCAAAAGCTTTGTCGCATTGCTTAGTCCATTTCCACTCAATATCTTTACGAAGAAGATTATCTAATGGTTGTCTGAGTTGCTGAAGTCTGTGTACAAATTTTCCATAATAATTTATAGCTCCCAATAAAGATCGTAACTCAGAAATGTTCTTTGGAACAGGCATTTTTTTAATAGCTTGAATTTTCTTTGGATTTGGAAGAAAATTGACGTGATTGTGATGTTTGGCACAAATACAACAAATATAATTTATTACGAAAAGTGGGTTATTTATTATACATATTTACAAGACATTTAAGAAATGCTAACTACACCGGCGACGGCCGTTAATCGACTCTCAATTCTGTAGAACGAGATGTGGCTCGGAAAACGTCGGGCTGTTGCCAACATATTATAAATGCGTTTTGAAAAAATCTTAAATTTATTATAGGGCCTTAAAGTTCAATTTCTTGTTTTACTGACTCATGTTTCGCATTTCCCTAAGAGCGAACACAGACTAATGAAACACAAATCATCTACCTAGCAGAAAAAGAAAGAAACGCACACACACATATTCTGGATATAAGTAAACTTTCAGCACCATAGACTGCTTTTGTATATTAATGATATATTTTACAACCTACATAAAAATTACAAAAGTAAGCTATTATAAAAGTAAGCCCTATCCAAAGCCCCCTATACTAAATGCCCTCCGATAGCGCTTTAAATCCATACAAATTTTGGCCGCAACTTTTTATATAGAGGGCGCTAGTTCCCTACTCATAATACTGCTTTTATAAGTAGATACATATGGCAAAGATTAATGAACTGAGAGTTTAAATTGCATAAACTACTTAATTTTAAACATATCAGCAAACAAAATCTTCCAAAAAGTCAATTTTGACTTGTTATTTAATGAATTTATTGAAGACAGTACAATACGTTATTCTTAAGTTCTCATATAAGATATTTTTCTAGTGATTCAAATTATAAAATATTGGAATCCTTATTTTTTCACTTTGCAATTTATTATATCAAAAAGTTAATAATCTTCTCTTGGAATTAGTTCTTTAATTTATACTATATAATCTTTTAGGTAAAAATTTACTTTCGGGTGCCCCTACGCAAAATTGGCGATTTTTGTTTGTCGCCATTCCTGCTTGCAGTTTTGCAACACCGCTAAGCTTGGCGATCAACCTCGACCAGAACTTGGCGAAAATCAATGGCAATAGGCTGTCATTTAGGTACATTTGAGAATGTGTACTAAATTTAAATTAAATTGAACTAATTACCGTTTCGGTGTAGAAGCGGGTACCCCATACTTTGGCGTTATATTTTGGAGATAATATTTTATTTCTGGTTAGGCAGGCGGACATCCTACTAATCACATCTTGGCGTCAAAAAAAAAAAAAAAAAAATCGCCAAAAAAATCAAGTGGTACCACCCTATTGCAAGCTTTTATCCTAATTACTGAAAAATTGAAATTCTTAACGTATTTTTATTCTTGAATAAAGCATTTATGACATATCCACTCTAAAATAGGAAATAGTAGCACTGTTTCAATCAATAAAATTAGCCAAGAAATAAAGAGTGGTATAAAGTTAAAATGTTTATTTGAATCTGTACAACCTCATATTTTTGAATTTTGTATAAACAATTAAGAAACATGAACGTTTCTAATATACGGAAACGAAACATGATCTGTGATATCGAAAATAAAGCATGTAAACGAATAAAACGGCAGCGATTTGAAAATAATAAACATTTAAAGTTTCATAAAACACATTGGAGTAAAAAATAATAATAATTACCTCGTCTAGACAAAGCTGTTATCCACTTTGTTCGTAGTCCTTCGTCGGAAGGGAATTCATGAAAACTAAGAGCAATACGGCACAACGCAATGCACCATAATTTTGATAAAATCTAACTAGTTTCTTAGTTGAAAAAACAGGTTATCTGCGCCACCTAGCGGAGAACTTTTCACGGCCGTTTTTTCTCTCATATCGGAAGGCATTTACTCTGCCCTATCTTAAGAAAAACAAATTCATTGAACAGTATGCTTGAAAATTAAACTGCTTTCACTTAATTAAAGTAAAAATATAAAAATTTTCGAGTATTTTTTTTCAATCAAAACATTTTTATTGGAAGAGCCGTTTTATAAGGCACAGTTGATCAAATTTTAAGAGTTTTTCTAAGCCGGCAGAAGTGGAGCAAGATTTTTACGGAGAATTAATTCTAAATAAATCTTGATTATTCCCTTTAAAAAAATTTTTTTAAATATTTTTTAAAATACTTTTTTAGAATTATTTTATTTATTGAATCATGTTTTCAATGAACTTTAGTTTCATTTTATATTTGCATTTCTTAATTACACATATAATATAGGAATTGTTTTCATTATGTTTGCATTTCTTTAAATAATCATTTTATAAAAGTAGTTAGAAGAAAAATAGCTATTCCTGATTACGTGTTCCCTTACCTAGCATTAAGCATAAATCTCTTCTCAATACATATCCAATCAAGTGTGGCTCTTCAAGTGAAGTTACAACTGGAAAACCGTTATGGTTCGTTTCTTGCAATATTACTTCTGAAAGTAAGCAGTTTTCTTAATGGCAGTTTTGTTATGAAATATTTCCTTCGATGTTGAAGCAAAACATACAAAAATTATTTTAATAAAGGCAGTTTAGCATAAATAATTATATATTTGTGACGTATACATTAGTTATGTTTATTTCGAAAATATTTATGACTCTCAATACTTGATCTATGTCTTATACATTTTTTAAAAAAATAATAATGCGTACGTTTTCTGTTTAGAAAATATACGCATTATTTTCTAGCATTATCATACAACAGTTTCTATGCTTTATTACTTTTTTTAGAAATTATTTCTCCTTTCCTTTTTTGTCTCGTTTATTTTATTTTTTACTCGAAATTTCTAGCTATTGATTCAGTTCTGAAAGTTTATAAATTTAGTTACACTTAACAAACAGAGAAGCAAACATTCTGATTCGCATAGGAACTAACGCACCTACATAACGAACTTCCCTAAAACTCGAATGGCTTCGTTCTTTTCTGCCATGCGCAGAAGCGTCCAAGAGTCAAAATTCCGTGGGCGAGCTGTACTTAAGTTCTTCCAAGCCGCAGAATTTTGACGAGAATTGAAGAAACCATTCATAGACATACGCAGAGCTTTTACACGGGGTACCACAGTACGGGGGCCCTAGGGATTTAGATAGCACCTACAATACGGAAGATTCAGGTAATCCTCCACGGCAATTTAAAAAGAATTAAGGGCAAAAAAGAAAACAGTGTTACCCAATTGGCTCATAAAAACGCAAAAAGTTTGCGTTGTTTCATATTAGCATTTGTTTAATATGAGCTCTTGAGGGTACCACGGTGTCCCTGATGGACCCCCGTTTAAACACCTATAGAACCACAATACTAGAGAATATCCTCGAAAGCCATCCATTTTCTATGGGATTCAACTGATGACAGAATGAAATGTATATACAGATGATGCTCAATTTTGCGAAAACTTTGAAACCACGAAAAAAATTCATAAAATCATTGTTACAAAAAAAAAAAAAAAAACTTTTCGGGATTGGTAAGCTGTTTGTAAAATCGAACGTGTTAACTGTAATCCGTTAATGGACCTCGGAGAGAAATTAAGTTATAAAATAACTTCAAAAGTCTGTGATTTTACTTCCATGGAAAAACTACCGTCTTGTCGTTCCTCGTGAATTTCGCAGAATTTTGAAAGACGGAAAACATACATAAGGCAATATATAGATGCAGCCAATCTGCGACAACTCGAGTATTACCATAACTCGAATTATTTATCAGGTCCCAATCCCGTTACGTTCAATTCCATATTAATTATTCTCCAAGTCTCTAAGTTCACTTCCTTAAACTCGAAGTTTTCTATCAATGACTTGAAATTTGATAACAAAAAAGAAAAAAGGAAAATTGTCCTGCAAGCAAAAAAGTGAAAAATAATTTCACATTCTCTTGCAATTCCTGTACTCCAATAGCCAGAAGAACACTTGTGCTGAGCATGAAAACAAGCTTTTATTGTTAGGTAAGTTCAGAGTTTAATGTGGGTTAAAAAATTGCTTTAACCATTACAGCTCAGATAAAATATACGCAAAAGTGTCCTGAAACATTTTATCATTAAAAAGTGATTTTTATCAATTTAGACAACGGCTGAATCAAAAATCAAATCACACAAAAACTGGTATGCAACAATAAATACTGATTGATGCTCGTTATTACAAAAGTTTGTGGTAAAAACTGCTGCTCGTCACTGGAAATGAAAACCAAGAGTTTTTCCAGCAAACTTTTGTAATTAGCATCCGTGATATCCATTTTATTATGAAAAGGATCCTATTAGAAAAACTAATTATGTAAATTTATGATAAAATAGTTCATGTTTTATTCTTTGTGAGCATCCTATCACCTGCTGGTAAAATTTTGAACTAGTATTTTCGTATTGGAGTTTTCTTTTCCCCATGTCCCCATGCGCACTTTTTTAAAATTATTATTCCCGTTTTATGTTGCAAACCTTATTTATAGTTTAGAAAAAATGCTGATTTTTCTCTTAAAATTCCGTGATATTCTCACTCAACAGCAAAATTATACAATTCTAAAAAAGATAAAAACTAAAATAAAATAAAAACTTTGTGATAACCTCATGCAGAAAAACATTTGCAATAGGTTTTCTGCTTGCAGAATTTCATTTCATTGAGCCTAAACTGATGACGACACAGAGCGTAAAAGTAGTTCGTTGATTCCTAGAACGTATTTATAATTATCTTTTAGCTAGTTTTTGTTAACACATTTTATTTTAAATAATCATAATATGTGTATAGTAAATTCTCATGTTAAAAATTCAAAGTAGAAATTCAATTTAGAGAATGCAGAGACAACAATAACATACTTTCAAAATGTAATTTTCATTACCTACTTCTTCAACAGCCATTCCTTTCTGAACGAGGCAAATTAATTCTTTTTGATGACTGAAACAAAAAATAAAACACGTGACTTTCTTTTACTTTATATGTCGTTACATAAAATTCTTATGCAGTCAGAAATAAAACGATTAGTGTTAAAAATCCTAAATCCTGATCTTAAACGATGAATCTACAAATAATCTGGTGTACTATGCAGGCAGGTCCAAAACTGAATGAGCATACAAGAAGATATTACAAGCCATAATGTTTTATCATTGTATATGTATTTTAGTACTAACATTAATTTAAACCAAATAATGATCACGAATCAAGTATTGTATAGGATCAACAAATGAGAAATCACAGCCCAAACGCAGGGTCTGTCCAATACCCCCTTTTGCAGGGGGTATTTGTAGATCCCCATCGCGAGTATTTCAAGACGACACTCTCCTTCTCGGGATTTCTCGCCATTCCCCGTCGAGTGTGCGGAGCCGTAAGATGTCACACTTCTTGGTACTTGTCACAAACTATCACAATTTCTTGAACGTGAATCCCCTCCCGAAGCGTGATATCATTTCTGAATGACCCCATAGTATAGACCAGTGGTCGCCAAAAATCACTGAAGATTCACCCTGTACACTTGGGGATACGTGCATGTAAAATCTGCGGACCCACTATCTCGCGCCCGGGGGAGGGCATCCCTAAGGCCTAGTGCTAACAGGGAAGGAGGTTGGAAGAGAAAAGTGGTCGCCAAACGGACGATCGCGAGGTACTAGTAGCTCCCTGGGTAATTTCAGGTACCCTGATAAAAATTTACGTAACAAAATAGTAAAATAACCATTTATTTGATTGTTATTTTACCATAGTTAACTACAACAGCTGAATAACCATTAAAAAGATGGTACTCAAACCGCTGATTGCGAAAAAAATCGTTTATTCTCTGTTTATCCTAAGGAACGTTTAACTAACTAATTTTCAAGCGCTCAATAAGAATCGGGCGTCCATCTTGGTTGCGAAACCTTACCGGTCGTACGTTGTTGTTAAAATATGAATAAAGATTTATCAGTTAAAATCTGCATGTGTATATAAAAAAAGAAGATAAAAAAAAGTGGCTTAAGCAGTGGATACTAAATAGAAACACATACACACGTAAATCAAAAATTGGAGCCATCGGATTTCCGAGCTGTTTGCGAATGAGCGAAAACCCATAATTTGAGCTGCTGAAGTTTGTTTGTATTTTAATTTTTGCAGCAAATAAAATGATTTTCGTCAATATACAGTAAATTTAGACTAAAAATGACTTTGGATCCAATAAAAAACTGAAATCTCAATTTTAATACAGTTTTCCTGCTGAAAAGGAAGATTTATTGATAAATAAACGACCGCTTTGTGTGGTGTCGATGGCCGAGTGGTTAGCGAGCAATGTTGGTATGGCAAACAACCGGTTTCGATTCCCGCAAGCTGCGTTTACCGTTTCTACGCCTCGAAATGGTTCGAAAACGCTGAAACTTTTGTTTTGAAACCATTTTTAAATGGTTATAAAACCGTAAACTTTTGTATTTACGGCTTTTTAACCAAGCTGATTGGAAAGGGTTAGGTCCCGTAAAGATAGAAAAATGTTCCAAACCGTAAATTTAACGGTGAATTAGATGGACAGACTGCTGCCGGTCATTTAACCGTAATTTCATGTTGAAATTTCTAACAGTGTAGTCAGCCTGCACCTAATTACACACCGATTGTTACAGGATTTTCAAAATTTCACCAATATTCGCATTGAATAGCACGTGGCTCAGAAATAGTCAGTAAATTTTAGGAAAAGTAATTATTTCAGTATAAAGATTTTTATTAAATTGCAACTAATATAAATTCTGTACATATGTTTTCGTTACAATACGATAATCTGCGTAGTGAAACGCTTGCTTCAGAAGGGTGCGGCAATGAAACATTTTAAATTAAAGGCGTTAATGCATGATTTTTCTACTTTTTAAAAATCTGAATAAATATAAAATCATTAAAAAATATCTTTTATCGCATTGTTTATTTTTAACGTACTATTTTCTACGTGCACACTTATCACTAATTAAAAACCTGCATTTTATGACGCATGTCTCAATTTCAGAAACATGGATTTTTTTTTTAAATCCAAACGAAAAAATTACTAAATTTTACCTCTCCGAGAATGTTTTAATAAGTTTCATTATAATTCATTATTTTAGTACAAAGAATTTTAGAAAGACTTCTTAACACTTAATGCTTATAGGTTTTCGCTACAATTGTGTCATCACATTTTTGCGATTACAACCCCATCTAAACTCTACATATGTTTTCTTTACAATTAAACTACCTTAGCAGTGAAAGACTTGATGATTCGTGTCATATAACAACTGAGAGTTGATAAATAATGAGAATTAATTTCTTACTTTTTTTGTCCTGCGTGTGTGAGAGGGGCGGGGGTTGATGGAGGCAAAGGTGTGGGGGGGGGGGGGGTGGAGTAGCTTGTAGGAGAATTTGAAAACGGTATGATTGCTCAATATCCTCAAAAGTTAGGCGAACCCTGGTGTAGATAGTTCTAGTTTGTTAAATTATTGTATCATACTTCTTTTCATTTCTTCTTTTCTTAACAGCATTAAATATTATAAAACATTCAATGTTGCACTTATGACGATGGTTTTTATCGACAGGAAGTGTTTAAGAACGTTCGAGTTATTTCGTTCGTTATTTTCCATTGACTACTTTCATTTCAGTAGTTACCTAAACAATAACTACCTCTTGCGAGACTTGCAAATTAACCAAGGCAACTTCTAATAACATTGTAAAAACCACTACATTATCGTTTCCCACAGAAATTGAATATTGTTCCAATGATTTCAACTTAAATGTTAACCTCGCTTAATTTTGAAAATCTTCTATACAATACTCGTACTCGTTAAAGTTTTCTGTTTTAACTCACCTACTTCCTTATAGCAGTTGAACGGAAAAAAAGGATATAGAATATGTAGAAACTAGAGGACTCACCTTGTCAAATCAATAGCTGTCGTCAAAAACTTAAAAGAACATTTATTATCCATGTAGGGGTATTGGTTGAGGTTAATGTGAGCATCATATCTGAATTGCTCGTTTAAGAAGATATTGTTTCAAAATGTGTACATTAAACAAATCAATATTTATACAGTCCTCAAATATCTACAATTTAACACGTTGACTGCCAACCTACGAGATAACTCATAGTAGGTGAACTTGTTGAGAGACCAAATTACAAGTTGTCTTGTTGTTGCTGACTTTTTTTCATTTTTCAATACATTTGCTTTGCAGAAAGTTAGTACTTTTTTACTTAATAAAATGCTTTGTACAATATGTTTTAATTAAATTAAACTATCATCTGGAGATCCACAAACTACAAATAGCGCTGTCAGTCAACGTGCCGGCAGTCAACGTGTTAAAAGTATTTCTTAAGGATACGAGAATGCCTAAATTTTCGGTAATGGGTCATTATTGCATTTGAGGACCCACTACCTCGCGCCAGGCGGAGGGCATCCCTATAAGGCCTAGTACCAAGAAGAAGTAAAACGCTATTTCAGCAGAGGATACAAAAGGATTTTTTTTTTTTTTTTTTTGCATACGAAATTTTCTTTCTTTTACGTCAGTAAAAAAAAAAAAAAAAGAAGAAAGGAAAGAAAAAGAAACTTTTGCTCCTGTTCTTTCTTTATTTATTGATTTCTTCTGAATACGAACTAAAAACTTCTGAAGCTTAAAAACATTAAACTGTATAGTTGGTTTAATGTTTTTTAAGCTTCAAGTGTAGACTACATTGAAATAATAATAATATAATTAAGAAAGTATGTTTAACGGGTCTAAATTACTCGTGAAGCAATTAATATATAGCCTATTCGTCAGAAAGTTTAAATAAAAAAAGGGATATTAATTATCCATTACAAATATATTGCAGTAAAATCTAACTTTCCACAGGCTCTTTTTTTTTTTTTTTTTTCTGTCTATAAAATTGTACATAAAACGAAAAACTTTTTAAAATAACTATTTTTAAGCTCAAATTGTCCCACATGTAAACTTTCCTTTTACTTATGTCCGATTTTTTTATGATATTTTTAATACTAATTGAATAAAGAATATAGAAAAGTGATCTTTCATTAATGTAATACCCCCTTAAAAATTATTCACAACTCTGTCTTTCTCACTATTAGTCCTTAACACTGCTTAATGTCTTCAATTTCGATCGTTACAAGTTTAATTTTTGAATTTTAGTCTTAAAAAATGCGAATAAGTCCTGAAAAAATATGTTTGTACGTATATATATATATATATTATTTTAGCCATATTCAAGTTCGTTCGTTCATTCCTTCATTCCTTCATCTATTCCATTCGTTCATCTTTATTGTGCTAAAAGAAAGGCTTTAGTTAAGTCTAAGTAAATGATATACAAAATTGGTACGTAATTATGCATCAAGCACTCAACCTGAAGGATACATTCCTTCTGGATCGATGGCATCGGCAACCCATTTGCTTACTACTACCGTTGCCATTAGAGGAACAATGTAGTTCACACTTCCCGTCAGTTCAAACATAATAACGACGAGTGAAACTGAAAGAAAAAATGATTAAGAATAATATATTTTGATAAGAAATATGGGATTCCACTACAAACGGAATCTTAACAAATTTTTAAAAACTGAAGGCAGCAATATTTTTAATAACTTTTCCTCTCTTGTAACCTTAAATCTTGAATTGGGAAAGGTTAAGCAATATAGAGGTACTCCAAGTGCCGCAAAGAATAAGTAGGTGGTTAATTGAGCCTTATTTTTTTCCTAAAACTTAAATATTTTGCATAATGACGAGTTTCCAATTTTCTCCTTACCCTTATTTATTACATAATAACTCTGGACAGCCGACACAGTGGCATCGTGGTAAGGAGCGGGACTCGTAAGCCCCAGGTCAGATAATCGAACCTGGCAGTGTCGGTGGATTTTCAAAATGCAGAAAATCGTCTGCGCCCATGACAAATGATTATGCGGCATGTAAAAGATCTCTTGAGCAGACATTTGGATCGGATGCTCTCCACTGAATTAAATTCCTAGTGCAATTTCGCATCAACAGGATCCGGGATCTCACCTTTCTGGTGGAGAAACTGGACGTCGCAATTCTCATGCGACGATGGTACCACACTCATTGTGGTGCCGCTGAAAGAGGTACCAATCTCTGGGGAGCGCACTAGGTCTGCAATTGGCAGAAGCCAACAGCAGCCCGTTAGAAAAGAAATTTTCTAAACATTTTATTCGTCATAAGTGCCTATGTAACACCAAGACATTTATTCCTACTCATACTAGTGAAACAGCATAATGTGAGGACACTCGTACAAATAATTAAATAAGAGTTATACACAGTTCTTTTGGGGCTAATTGATATTTCCCCCTATGGGACTTGTTCATACGCACGATAAACCAAGAAGGGGTGGATCAAAACCCCCCATGAGGCACTGAAAGTATATAAGTGTACATATACATTGATTGCGTAATTGTGTGATCTCCCCTAGATCAAAAGAAATCAAAGTGATGAATGAGACCATCAGCTTTGTCACAAAAAAAAAGTAATTTTGAAGCTCATCCAACAAGCCAGGGGACACTTCTGATATCTTTTTCCTCTTGCTGGAAAAATAAGAACATCTCAGGATGCAGTCCCACCATCGGCAACGGAGACATTTTGCGTCTGATTGTTCCTATGGTTATCAAACTAACGGCGAGGAATAAGTGACATCACAGTGCAATCGAAAAATCACGGTCGTCTGGGGGAAAGTCCCTTTTAATGACTTAGTAAAAATGCCAATCAGACAATACGAGGGCGTGGTTATTCAAATAAGAAGAACCAATGATGTGCGCTGAAAGTTTCTTTGTAGTCACTTGGCACGCATGGTGTGAATGCATCCTCAAAAACCAAAAGAAGTCGCGAAACGTTCCTTATTTGATATGCTTAGGTTGTGCTCTGATGTAAAACGTCAGTACTGGCATAACAGTTCTTTTGGGGCTAATTGATATTTCCCCCTATGGGACTTGTTCATACGCACGATAAACCAAGAAGGGGTGGATCAAAACCCCCCATGAGGCACTGAAAGTATATAAGTGTACATATACATTGATTGCGTAATTGTGTGATCTCCCCTAGATCAAAAGAAATCAAAGTGATGAATGAGACCATCAGCTTTGTCACAAAAAAAAAGTAATTTTGAAGCTCATCCAACAAGCCAGGGGACACTTCTGATATCTTTTTCCTCTTGCTGGAAAAATAAGAACATCTCAGGATGCAGTCCCACCATCGGCAACGGAGACATTTTGCGTCTGATTGTTCCTATGGTTATCAAACTAACGGCGAGGAATAAGTGACATCACAGTGCAATCGAAAAATCACGGTCGTCTGGGGGAAAGTCCCTTTTAATGACTTAGTAAAAATGCCAATCAGACAATACGAGGGCGTGGTTATTCAAATAAGAAGAACCAATGATGTGCGCTGAAAGTTTCTTTGTAGTCACTTGGCACGCATGGTGTGAATGCATCCTCAAAAACCAAAAGAAGTCGCGAAACGTTCCTTATTTGATATGCTTAGGTTGTGCTCTGATGTAAAACGTCAGTACTGGCATAACTGAATCATTTCACTTACTTGTCATGCGTGTAACTCCAGCCAAACATGCTGCAGCACCAATCATGGCGTACAACCCTGGCGACATGCAGTCTTCATTGAAAGCGCATGCCGTACGAAATGGCCAAGAATGCTTGTATCTTCTGCATGAACGAAACCATAGCATCAAATTTAAATTTATTTCAAACATTCAAAGAAAGTAACCATTAATTATTAAATTACACTGGGAGAGGCAGTGAGATAGAGATTAAAGCAAGTCAAATAAATGACTGAACTAGCACAGCTCTTTACTTTCGCAGTTGTGTTTACGTTCATTCACTTCAAGAAAAAAAGATTTAAGTACCATATTTTAGTCAAGTCCCACTTTTCATTTTAGGTTAAATTTCATCTTCTGAAAACTGTACTTAAAATTTGGTTAAAGTCACTGAAATTTTTTTTAATCAATTTGTCTGGTTGAGGATTATGGTGCCTGGGTGTAAAAACGTGAATGCATTTATACTAATAAAGAGGAACTGTTGTTCATTGCTACTTAAGTGGGAAAACGAAGAACGGTGCATGGCTTATCTTGCAGCACTTCTATATGTTTCTTAGTTTAAAGTAAGTGCGCAATTATATATATTTTTTAATTATTGAAAAAAAAAAACAATTTTTCATCTAGGTTACATCTGTTTAAAACTGCATTAAAAGCCATAGTTTAGATAATACCACAAATACATGTTTTATGTACCAACTGTAAAATTATACAGTTCAAAATTTTAGTTCAACCTTTCACCAAAAAAAAAAAAATGGTGAAATTTATCTGCAACCATCATTTGGTGCTAAGTTGAACCATAGTAATGGTGTAGTTTCACCATGAATGTGGTTCAACTTAGTACCACATGTTAGTTGCAGTTAAATTTCACCATTTTTTTTTTTTTTTTTTGGTAAAAGGATGAATTAAAAGTTTTAAGTGTACAGCATTATTTCAAAGCAGTGATGTTTAATTATCACATGGTCATCTTTATTAACAGCATCATTCGATTAGTTTAAGCGTTAGGAAGAAAAGCAACTCCTTTATAGGTTTTTTTTTTTTTCCTGGTTACCGCCGTCAATAGTGTATTTTCCTTGTAAAAGATTTCCATCAAAGTAGACGATAGATTAATCTGCTGGTCCAGGGTTTCCAATCTGAAGGATATGGGGTCGCGACTTCATTTCTAGTTTTAAAATACATACTTTAATGTATTTAAACTATTACATAAATGTACTTTCTCTCATCATTTTTACTTCCCTTTATAACGATGTTAATTAGGACTACCGTAATAGTTCTACAGAAACAGAATGGTTTTACAGAAATGTAAAACAGGAAGGCGTAACGTTTAACAGTTTTTTCTCTTTTTGTAACATACAAATGCTACTAACGTACACTTTGCCATCAGAAATCAAGCGCTGCTATCTTACAAAGTTCTTCGGTACCTAGCGCTTCGATAACGTTCGCGACAACAAAGAAGAAGCCATAATTACGAAGTTTTATGGATGTCTTTCTTATGAGTCCTGTTCGTCACTTGTTTCTTTGCTTTTTATATTTGTTTAATCTGAGGGGCCTTAGAAATGAAGGATATATCTAATCTTGCTTATAAAACTAAGTGGTAGCAGGCAGTTTTGATTTTAGCATCGATAGTTTGCCATATTCCCATTATACACGGGACTGACACAGTACTTCTCTTCCTAATCTCATATTATTATTTGTCCATTTTCTTCTCTAACACTGAGCTGGGATGATTAGAAATATTTTTAAAAGAAAATGAGCAATGTTTTGGCCCCCTCTATTTCAAAGATAAAAAAGTTACAGTAAAGAACAAGTGGTCAAAATGTTTACAAATAATTATTGTAAATGATATTTTCTTCAAAAGAAGACCCCTTGCCCAAATAAGATTATTTTAAACTGTTACTTAAATATCTCGCATCAATCTGAGCAATTATCGAAGCGCTAGCTACCGCTTTGTGAGATAGAAGAACTTTGTGAGATAGCAGCGCCTGATTTCTGATGGCAAAGTGTACGTTAGTAGCATTTGTATGTTACAAAAAAAAAAAAAACTGTTAAACGTTACACCTAACTGTTTTATATTTAAACTCAGTACGCATTATAATACAAACGTATTTTGGGATTTCGTCTTTACACGATTTTGGGATTTCTTTTTCAGGAAAAGCATCGAAAATATTCATCTTGTAATATAGGATCGTGTACTCCCTGAGACATTTGTGTCTTCTCAATTCTGAGTAGAGATCATTAAGATGACACAGCAGTTTTTTATTTGTCGTCGAATTTTGTATAAAGTGCGGTCTTGCAGTCTAACCCCACTGATTTTTTTTCCTTTTAGCGCTCCTTTATAAGGTCATGAAGTTGTTTATTTTAATTCTTTGGACATTGCAAAGTAAACTAATTTACAGTGAGGTGGGATACCGTCACGCCTTCGAACCAAATGCTTTGTGTTTGTGTCGACATAGTTGTGTGTGTATAGTACACACATGGGGTCGCGAGTTGTTTAACTGTTAAAAATGGGGTAGCGACGTGAAATTGTTTGGGAAGCACTATGGAATTTATTGGTATCATTTACACGCACTGGAAGTTCAACAGAAGAAAACACTTGATTGGATGCACTTCAGATGTAAGAAAAAGAGGCTTTTGTTTTCTTTTCGAAATTCAAAGGACCATTCAGTTTAAAAACCAATAAAAAATGTATCATTCTTTATTATTATTCCCAATGTCAGGGCGAAAGCACGAAGTGAACTTACAGTGCAATTTCCTGCATTCCGATGCCGACAATTCGGCCTAATATAGCTCCCATAGCTAAGCTTGGAATAAAAAGACCTGCTGGAACCTGTAATTAAGACAAAAATTACATTAAAAACAAAAGTTTTTCGCATAGGTATATAAATAATATAGGGTAAAACTAACTCCCAGAATTCCCAAAGAAAGTTTCCCCATAAAAAATGATGTTAAATACGATGGGCCTAAAAATTATTCAAAGAAGTCGTAATGCCACGGAAAAATTGAATTGAGGAGACTAAAAAGAGTTTTTTTTCACCCCTTGCCTTCCCTCTCAAACCAACAAAAAGGTGAAAAAAGAAATAAAATCAGTTTAATTTTCCGGCTGCACATGTTCTTGCCGAAATTTGGACAAATGTGATTTTAAAAAATGTTTATGAATATTACTAATGGTCTGAAATAATTTATTTTTAACCTTTTTTTAATACAGAAAAAGGGGAGGGGGATTGTTAGCATTTTTCCCTTTTAAACAGTGATCAACCTTTGTTTTGTTTTTTTTATTAATTATTATTTTTTTAATTTTTATGACAATTAGGTGGAAACAATTCGTCACCGGAAGATGTTGATGGATTTAAATAATATTTAAACATTATTTTCTGTGGTTCTATTACATAAGAATTTGAGCTATTACATTCGCGAAACCTCCAATCAAAAGTATTTAAAATTATCGTAAAATGTGAAATTTTCCGAATTTCGGCAAATTTAAGAGCACAAGCACTACCGGAAGATATGAACCTATATTATTTCTTCTTTTAAACTCTTTTAAAGAAATCTGGGATAATTTCTAATGAATAAAAAAAATTAACGTTGATGCATACTAGAAAAAGAAATGGCCATCTTCAGCTAAAACTGAAAGCGTGCTTGAAACGTGTCAGAAAAGGAATGTTTTTAATTATATTAAATGCTAAATTGATCGGACTCGAAAGTTTGTGGACATGTCGATTAAGGACGTGCAAGGTGTATTAGTAGTCTTAATTTGCAGGGAGCTCTCTTGCACATTCCTTTTTCCCGAATTTTTGCATAATCAACAAGATTTCAGATTATTTGAGCTTGAATATTCGTTCTGAAGAATATTAGGGTTCCTTACACTTTTTTGTTAAAAATTAAACCCGTTGGAAAAAGAAACTGACGAAGCGAATTTGACTTAAAGGGCATCTGAACATAAGAACTTGAATCAATTCTGATGACAATAAAAATACCGATGAAAACTGTGAAATAATAATTTAACCCTAAAAAATTACAAGAAGTTCTAAGTTTAAATAAGCTAAGAATTTTGAACTATTTGTTTTGAAAGCATACTTTTCTACTGAAAGGAGTTAGAGAATAATGAACGGAAAAACCGTCTACAGTAAAACCTGTAAAGTTGACCACCTGTCTAAGCTGACCCCTTTTGTCAGAAACGGAATTAGCTCTTCACCCTCTATAAGTTGACCACCTATGTAAGCTGACCACTAAAGGCTGCACTGCAAGTGATCAACTTACACAGGCTCCACTGTATCTCCATTCCGTTAAAACTAAAATGACCTTATAAGAACTTACACACCAGCAAAAATTAGATTTTTTTAGAAAAGATTGAAGGTAAAAAAACCGAAATGAAGAAAAGGGTTTAGAAAGTTAAGGTGGTATCGTTCAACTCCTCCCCTCCCCCCTGCACAAAAAACTGCTCTTCTGTAAAAATAATGAGTCATGATAAGGATGCATTACATTAAAGAAAAAAAGTAGGGTCAGTTGGGGTAATTGTAAACAAGCTTCATGACCTTTTTGGAAACAAAGCCCCATTTTAGCATTGGTTTTGGGTCCTACATAATATGGTTTCCCACAACGCAACGTTTTCTAAGAATCTATCTACCATGTTATAGGAGGGTTTTGACTTTTTTTTTTTTTTCAACTTTTACTATTCAAGTTCTCAGATTCGCAACCTGAGAATTGCCGGATACTTCAACTAGTTAATCATATATGTTTGCTTTCAAAATGTCACTAAAATTTGAATTGAATTCAAATTTGCATTTGATCATTACATACCTTAATTCCAAAAGTAAATACAGTAATAACAAATTTAAATATAAAAGCCAACAGTAACAGGTAAGTAGATGCATAGATTCCTTGACCAGCTTCTATTAGTATTCTCGTTTCTTGATCCGTCGATGACATGTTACGCTTGTAATCACTAAAGAAATAATTAAACGATACATTAAAATATTTCATAAGATTTTAAAATTATACACGATCCAGTGAAGTGATTTTTTTTTTTTTTTTTGTTGCTGAAATTGATATAGGATGTTACAGAGTTTAAAATGGCGAGGGTTTAATTATACTACATATTCTTTTCAATGCGGGAGAGTGGAAATAATAAGACACAAACAAACACAAATTTAAAAGACTATACAATAAAGTGTGGAAGTAACTGCAATTCACAGAATTTTGCAGATACAAGTTAAGGTATATGTAATAATATTAAATTTTATGTATGAAACTATCTTTTCATTTAATAACCATCTTCAGTATAAAATTCCGATTGTACTACTCATATTGACCACATATGGTGGTGGTGCGGGAGGCGTGACCTCACATCAGCGCTGGGGTGGCACAGAGCCAGAAAGATTGAGAACCCCTGCTTTAACCATGTTTGACTGAGAATAATTACTATATTTTTTTACACAAAAGGAAGACTTACCACAAAGGCGACACATCATGCAAACTGCATTCACTAAAAAGGGTTTTGATGAGATCGCTGGCATTCATTCGAAGAAAGACATTTGGAAAGTTTATTAAAGCTGTCGCAAGAGTGATTACCAACACCTAAAAAATAAAAATACACATAAATCAAGATTTTAATAAAAAAGAACTTTGGAAATTTTTTGTAGCTTATTAATTAATTAATTAATTAATTAACTTTTAAATGTAACTATATAAATATCTTTTATGATATGATGCAAATTGTAATTTTCAACTTCGAAAAGTTTCGTTTCTTAAAGAAAATAACATAACGAAATTAAAACATAAAGTTGTATTTTATGATCACCTCTAGAAGAGGAAAATTTCCAAGCTTCGATGATTTCCTGAGGCGACTCCAAGAGATATTACAACGGATAAATACAGCTCCAATAATACCCTAAATGTAAAAAAAAAGCTTAATAATTTTTATAAATTTAAATGGCAAAAATTGTATAATAGTACATTATAATATATTTTTAGCAGATTATTTATGTATTTACTCCTTTGGTTTTTATTTTGTATGACAAATGAATTTTTTAAACATTATTTCATTAACATGCACCACAGATTCATTAATGTATTAAGATTTAACGTTTTAGAACAATCTCATAAAATATGATATTGCTCTTGCAAACAACTAAAGAAATGATTAAACAATACAGTAAAATATTATCATGAGGTTTTTAACTTATACACTACATATTGAAAATGCATTTTTTAAAAACTGAAATCGATGTAGAATGTCACTGAATGTGTGTGTTTAAAAATACATTTTGTGATGCACTTAACACTGCAGTTGTATATAAGCTAGAAAACAAAAACAAATAAGTGAAACGCTTGTATTAAAATGAAAAGTTAGGGGACTCCGTCCCCCTGCGTCCCTCCTCGACTACACCACTGAATAGTACCCTTATTTACATGGTTGATGTGTTTCATATAATCCCCACCTGTGTCTGTATGCGGCAAACATTTCAATTGCGCCACTAATTTGTATCTACATCCACAAGATAAAGAATGGAAAGCTACTGCGGGATATTACTCATTGATCTTTAAATCTAGACGAAGCTATCGTACTTTCCTCTTCGCTTTGAGAGCGACCGAGGAATAAGAGATGCCGTGAAGCCAATCTTCCAGTTTCGTCCAATCGCCTTCATCCAAAGTCATTTGTCTTATCTGCTAAGTTCCTTCCTCGGTGGAAAATGCTCCTTAAACAACTGTCTTTAACCACCAAATGCCCCGATGAACAGAGATTGGTTTTTCAAGTAAATCACGTTATCCTGACCTGATCCTTATCTGTGGCATCGACTCTGCCCCGTTACGGTGTCTAGTTCTGATATTACCGCTCGCATCGACTGAGCTATCTGAGTCTGAATTAGATGGAACCAAGAAGACTTTGCCAGACAGCTTGATGTGTTTTCAGCTGCAGACAGGCGGAACCGTAAATTTACGCAAGCCAGTTTCAACTGATGCGTAATCGGTTTCTGCGCATGAAGCCGGTAAGTTTTTGAGCTCTCTTCGAAACGCAAATGTGTAACAGGCGTATCCAAAGGGGAAGGGGTGTATAGGAGGGTCATAACCTTCCATGAAGCACTAAAAAATTTTATGTACATACATGTATGTGTTATAAGTGACACGCCTCCCCTTAAAATTACCCCCCCACTCACCAGAAAAAATTTCTCGTTGCGCCACTAGTAACAGGAACTTCGTTTCCTCATTTCTCAAAGCAAGGCCTACAATCCAAGGATTTAAATCCAGAAACTTCTTCGAGCCTCGTCTACGTGTTGTAGTAAATCAATAAATCTAGTAGATCTACTTCGTTTTTAAACTGAAAAATGAGATTTTATATTCATAATACAAAAAAAAAAAAAATGTATCATTTCTTGTGCTACGAAATATTTTGTAACACCTCAATATAATGAATCGAAACGAAGTCTTTCGTAATAAAAAAATGGGAGGAATACTGAACTTTACCTTAGATAGGTGGTAATAATTTTATCCATAAATGAAATAAAATTTTATAGTTTGTGGCTATAGTTATGTGTTCTTAGACTTGCCTTTTATATTTAAGTGATTGAATGTGCATTGCAGCATTCTAAATTAGTAAAGTAATTTGTGATTAGTAAAGTAATGTTATATTCTTATGTACAAGGCAAACAAAAGATAACCCTATGGTAAACAGTGAAAAGCCGATAATAAACCAAAGTAGTAATATTCACAAACAATTAAAAAAACAGATTGTAAACAGAAGTAACAATTGCGTAAACAGCAAATAACAATATTGTAAATGAGTAGCAACCATAAACCATAAGGTATTGTTCCAAAAATAGCTATTATCCAATATTTGAATAAACTAACTTTTATAACTAATGCTTACCCATCTTGTATTACAATCTGCAAGAACTATTTTACTTGTTGTAAATTGATTTTTATTGTTAGTTCTGAAAGATAATGAAAGGCGTTAAAATTGATTACCCCAAGAATTCCAAGAACTACGAAAGGAATCAATTCTATAAGGATCCACTCTCGAGTTGTTTTCATAAAGAATTTCACAACATGGTCGTTTCCAAACGGATCGATGGACCTGAGGACGAAGACAGCTACCAAAGCACAGAAGAAGGATCTCCATAATGTCTTCAAGGGAAAATAATAACTTACCTGTAAGAAAGACGAAAGTTCGAACGTAAATCATGAAGAACAGCTGAGACATACAATGAGATTCTTCCTGATTAAAAGATATGTTATTATGCGAAGATCATTAGATGGCCCTGTTAACAGGTAACGATGTGACTGAACCCTTAGAGCCAGTTAAACATGTGGGTGGCCTTTTAAATTTTCTCTAATCAGCATCTGAATAAAATATAGTAAAGTAAGACCCTTCTATAGCGGACACCAGCGGGACAAAAACATTTGTCCGTAATAGAGGGGTTTTCGGAAAAGAGGTTTTTTAAAGGATCAATATGCTTTCCTGCCGGGGAATTTAAAACTGTCCGCCTAAGAAGGATGTTCGGTAGGTGGAGTTTTTCAGTACAATCTTTAAAAAATTTAACATATGGGCGTTGTTTCACAATTTACTGCACTAGTATTTTCATCTTGGAATACTTTAAAATTTAAACAAGATCAATATTCCCAATGCAATTAGTGCAGAAGAAAATGGAGAACACAGAAACCTTTTTGATTCCGTATGCATTCATCAGTAAACATACCTTACAACTGAAAATTCTCGCTATATTGAACGAAAACACGAGTTTCATCCGCTGTAGAAGATCCAATTAAAAAGGTGTATATCAAGCCTCCTCCGACTGGATGCATTAAAATTTTTGAAAAAGGTTTCCTTGCTGTTTTATTTTTCGTAGCAGGAAAGCTACGGGCCAGCATATAATTTGGGAACAGAAGAAAAGCCGTTCCAAGTTTTGAAATGAATTTCCTTCTCAAAATTTTTTACCGAAACAATTGATATTTTAAAAAAAAGATCGTGTAGGGTTCGCCCAATAAAATGTATTGAAACTTTCGAAATAGGTTTGCTTGCTATTATAGGCTTATTTGTAGTAATTAAATTAAAGTATTAAATTATAACGACATTTTAGCTGTGTCAAGTGAATCTTCTTTTTCGAATTGCTTCTGTATAAAAGTTTTAAATTTAATGCCTCAACTTTACCAAAGCTGAAAATTGTGGTTAAATCGTTGTTCACGACAAATCTTACGTTGATAAAACGATTGATTTGATTTATAATTATTCACATTCTGAAATTAGTAAATGATAAAGATATAACAAATTAAGAGCTATACTTCTTCAGTTCCGTTAACTTGAATTATTCTAATAAGCTTCCAACCTGCTTTCATTTTGTCTATTGATGGTTACGTTAAATTTTTTATGCTACATTACTAAACCGGCATTTTGAACCAAAGGTTCGAAAAGTAATCAAAGGATTTCAATATGCATTTAAAGGGACGAAATATTTTTGACGAAAACATAAATCATTTTCTTATAATGGAAGAGTAAAAACTGAAAAGGCTAAAACATAAAATCTAAGTGCAATAAATTTTTTCCACTCCAGATATTGTTTTCAGTCTTTCTCAATGATACACTATATGTATTTTCAAATATAATAACTATAATAAGAGCTTACAGCCTAGGTCAAAATTGAGACAGCTTAATGGGAGCATTACAGAAAATATGTTTTTTAATCAGGAATGTAAGATAGAAGACTAATAATTAATCGATATCTTAATAAATTTTTAAAAAATAACAATAAAATTAGTTTTTAAAAGGGGAACAATTTACTAATACAATGGTTAGCGTTTCCCAATGCCAAACTTATTTTCGTAATGGATGTAGTATTTTTAAATGCGAATATTTTTATCCACAGCACTGTGTTGTACATTTTTTTATTTGTAATAGCACACTTTTTCTCAAAATTGATAATTTGATTTTGTGACTTACCTCTTCGAGGCTAAATAGAACGCCTCCAATAGGAGCCCCGAAAGCAACAGAAACTCCAGCAGCAGCGGCGGCAGAAAGAATCTAAATAAAGAGGTTAAAAAAGAAAATACATAACTTGTTCATAAAACTAGTTTTTCATAATTTTGTACTTAGTTGCAACGAAAAGCAAAGTTATTGTTCTTCCCTTTTTCGTTTTAAAAATGAAAAAGTGAAGTGTTAGTTTTACTTTTAGAGAAAAAAATATATACTTATCACATTCAAATACAATATGTTATGTCATGCATTTATCGAATTTAATACATATTCGCTTTAAGTTCAAATTTTAATTTATGGAGCTATTACTCTAAAAATGATAAATAATAAATTGAAGAATAAAATTTTTTTAATGCTAAGTTAGGAAAAGTAATTAATAGAATATTCATTCATTATTTCTTAAGTAGTAAACCTTTTGCGTATTCAAAAATTAAGATTTACGAAATAGTTTTGATAAATTCTTGAATGTATTTTTTATCGCTATGAGTTCGAAATTTCTCTCTTCCATAAGGTTAAGTAAATATCTAAGAGGAAAATTTAAAAATAATGAAATAAAAGAATATTTTTTCGTAATCTAAATATTAAAATTATTTCATGAATAAAATTTTCAGCATAATTTTTCTTTTCCTGTATAAAGATATTACCTTTGGCTGCCGTAATTCTTTAAGAGAAACAAAAATGTCAGTTGCGCTGCGATCAAGAAGAATCCAAATTTGCCAACTGAAAAGGTGTCGTTGTTACCCCCTTCGTAAGGACTTTATTCCATTAATTTATTTACAAATTATTATTGCTATTATTATTTTACTTTAGACTGTTTGGCCTCAAGAATGCGCGGTATACGTATCTTATTTTGTCAATAAAACTTTGTTGCAGTACTCAGAAAAATTAATACCTGCAAAAAAAAAAAAAAAAACAGACTTTACAATGCTAACGTTCTTTGCGATTGTCTGCATCTTTTCAGGTATCACTAATCAATGTAAGTTAAATACTTCTAAATAAAAATAATGTTAAAAAAACAGATGCATTATTGTTATTAGTTATTATTATTTTACTTTAGTCGGTTTGTTCTCAAGAATGCGCGGTATACATATCTTATTTTGTCTATAAAACTTTGTTGCAATGCTCAGTAAAATTAATATCGGCAAGAAAAAAAGAGAGAAAAGAAAAAAAAACTTTACATTAAAACGTTCTTTGTGACTGTTTGCATCTTTTCAGGTATCACTAATCAATGTAAGTTAAATACTTCAAAATAAAGAATAATATTACGAAACAAGATTATTTAAGCGGGCGAAACCTTGGTTTAATGGCCAAAACTTACCACAGCCATACTTATGCTGCTGCTAAATTTATACCTGTGTGCAAAGTAATTAATTGGAATTAAGCTACAATAATGAAAAAAAGAATTTATAAGGAAATTGTAAATGCAATTGCAAGTAATATTACCTCTCTTTTCTTTGCTTCATTTTTTCCATATTTGGGAAAAAAATAGGAGATGATGTTTCCAAGGCAGCAAACTATGTGAACTAACGGTCCTTCTTTTCCCAAACTGAGACCTGCAGACACGGCTAGCATTATGCTCACAGACTTAATCAGCAGAGTCCATTTGCCAAGATACCCTCGCATAATAAAACCACTCAATATCGTTTTGATCTGAAAAGAGAGGGGGAAGGGTGACATAAATTTGACTGAACGAATTTTTATGTATTTATTTATTTATTTTGATTTTCATTTCAATTTACCTCAATTTGTAGGGATTGGAAAATATTTAGAGCAATTGAAAATGTTTTCTCTTGATCAGTTTTATTTTGTTTCGGCTTTAAATCCGCAATGCATAAAGTAATTTTTTTGGGGGGGTGGGGGGGGAATAGATCCGACCTCAAATCAAAAAATGCGCAAAAATGTAAATATAAAGTCATTTGTAAAACAACATGAATACAAGTTTTAAGCATATAATTTTCCGGTCGGCGCAAAATAGACCCAAATTACCATTACATTGTGTTACTTATATTTGTAATTGATTCATGATTGCAAAAAACTTTGTCTATCAGAATTATGCATTGACTTCTAAAATTATGTGTGTAAAAATCGTGTCAATGTTGTTTAAATAATTTATTTATTTTTTACTTTTTTGCGCAATTTTTAATTTTAAGTCGGTTATATTTTTTCCGCGAAAAATTATTTTATTTTATTCTTATAATTTACATATATTGTTCATATGAATATTCTATTTTTAAAAAACATATCAAAGAACACACGCACTTTGAATGACTGGCACATTTATATGACAAATTGCGTTTCGAAGTTGATTTTAAAAAGTGTAATTAACTTATTCACTGAAAGGATTTAATTTTTGTTTCATAGAAACCTTCAGTCAAACTCTTATTATAATTGCTCTTAACACATTATGAGCGGCCGCGGGTATTTGTACCTGTTTCGCGGATTGCTACCTATAACCCTCATGAAGTAGTATATTGCTACCTAGGGTTTTAAGTGACGTCAGCGAGTATGTTGCATTGTTATTTGCTAGCCCTTATTCTCATAAAGTAGCATATTGCTCGATGCGGCTTTCCCCTACTTCTACTTGTTAACAAACAGAAAGTAGGGGAAAACCCCAGGTAGCATGTATGCTACTTTATGAGAATAAGGGATAAGCGGGGGCCAGGTACTAGTATCCGTTTCGTGCATTGCCGTTTAAAAGCGGGGCTGGTATTTGTACCCGTTTAAAATCACCACTTTTAAGTCACACAAGGGAAAAATAATGTTTCATATAATGTATGAATTGGTGTATTTTTTAAAACATTTTTTAACTTAGTCAACTTAGTCAATTTAGCATGCTACGCAACATGGTTGCGCGTGCTACGTCGCCCGCTCATAATGTGTTAATATTACTACTTACCGGCAACAAACTCTTTTTTTATGTTTTATATTTATTATAGTAATTTACTCAACAAAGAAATATCAAATAAAGCATTCCCAATTCAAAAAAAAATATTTAATTTTAACCCATTACGTTCTTTCTGAAAAACGTAGTCAAAGTGATATACGATAATTAAGTTAAACGACTCTCTATCGATCAAAAAAAAAAAAGAAGGAACATTAAAAACGGTTCATTTAGTCAAGAGTTATGGATGGAAACAAAACTATATTTCTGCCTATAATTTTTTTTAATTATCGAATGTAGTCAAGCCAAAGTATGGGATCTATGGGAAACCACCCTTGATCGATTAAAAAAAGGTTAAAAATCAGTAAGTGACTGAACACATTCATATTGTATGAATTTTCTTATTATCTAAAGCCTCTCAATGATTGCGATGGATATAATTGAAGCATACCAAAACAAATAACTACTCAAGTCAATAAAATTTAAGAAATAAAACTTATTCAATGTTTTATAAAATGACATCATAAATAGTAGTAAAATAGAAAAGAGCAATAAAATTTGTGTGATTACCTTTCAAAAGCAAAAATAGAATTTAAAAATTAATAATAAGCTTCACGAGTAATTTGGCCTTTTTGAAATTGACCCATTACAAAATAGTACTGAATGAATAAATAATATTTTTTAAAGAGTACAAAATGTTCGTTTTAACAATTTTTCATAAAAATATATTTTTAATACTTCACGAGAATGGAAAATATTTCTTACTTCTGGTATTCCAGATCCACATGCGTATGGCGCAAATGTTTTCACCATTGTGCTTGCCACAGTGGAAAATACCACACTCCACCCTACGTAAATTAAGTAAGTAGTAAAATACTCTTCAGATGTTAAGCGTCGCACATTTAAAATATTGCTCCAAGAAGTCCACTGGAGAAAATAAAGAAAAAACATGTCATTTCCCAAAGGGAATGAATGAATCTAACGAAGTTAATAAGAATGATCTTTGAATATGATTTGGGGCTCATTCACTCACTCGAACTTCACAAGAAAATTTGGTTGTAGTCATAGGACTTCCACGGTTTTTTCTAGATAGGAAAAACTTTAGTACGATTTTTAAGGTTTTTCTTTTGTATTGGAAAATGCTTGGAATGTATGACTACCTAGAAATATTGGAGTAAATATAATCCGTGAATCTGAATCTAAGAAAATCTAGATTTTCTTAGAATATAGACTTGGAACTGTTCGAAATAAGTGTTTCTCAAGACTTGTTTAAAAGAAATTCCAAAGATATTTTCCAGTAGAAATAATTAATATTAATTTTTAAAAATATTACGCAATGAGGGGTGACTGAAGCTCCGAAATACTTCTTACAGTTAAAAATATTACCTCTTCACATTCATCGCCTTCATAAAATGTTGTGTTAGATAGCCAACAGCATTGTTCTTTATTGAACCAGAATGCTTGTGGGCATATGCCTTCCTTCAGATCTTTCATCCACGTTTCTGCAACATCTATGAAACCGGCTACAGATCCTGTATGGAAAAAAAGAGCATCTGAAAAAAGTATTAAATATTAAAAGTACGTCGTGAGACATGACACAAACTTGATATGTCCGTAGCAGCATGTTTTTAGATAATAGCTCAACATTTTATTTCTTAGGCTAAAGTTCTTCTACAATTTTTAAATTAGGTATGAAGATGTGTAAACACATCGAAATTTGTTGAGTTATTATTATTTTTTTTTTTTTTTTTTGTACCTGAAAGAAGCCAAAAAGTTTGTTATGTATTTTACACATGGAATTAACCTAATGTATTTCATTGCATGTAAAATGTTTTCTAGAAATTTCCTTTCTGCACTGTAAAAAAATTCTTTGAGAAATACAAAGTTTACTGAGTATATCTAAATTTACGAAGAACTTGTTTGAAGTCAGAAAAGCAAGTTTCTTGGTAACAATTTCTCAATACATTTCTTGTCCTCCCGCACTCTGTACAACGACAGAGAAAGATCTGTTAAGTACTCGGTAAAAAGCCACCAATAAAGTTTCTCGGCAATTTGCCGCTACCAGTTTAAAAATAGTCAAGAACTACGTTATATATTGTTGGCCTTGCGGTTTCCAGTCGTAGTGAGTAGCCTAGCCCTCTGCTGACAGTCCTCCCAATTCTAGAGGTGTCTTTAGCCGGTTTCCAGTCGTAGTGAGTAGCCTAGCCCTCTGCTGACAGTCCTCCCAATTCTAGAGGTGTCTTTAGCCGGTTTCCAGTCGTAGTGAGTAGCCTAGCCCTCTGCTGACAGTCCTCCCAATTCTAGAGGTGTCTTTAGCCGAGTGACCTAAGGCACAGGAATCACAAGAGCGTGGACTTAGCTGAGATCATCTTCGACTTTGTGTGCCAGAAATAGTAATTCAGTGTACACACAGATGGCGCCCCTGGGAACGTTACCTGTTGCTGTCAGTTTACAGAGTGCTCTGTTTTTTTATTCTCTGTAATCTCCTACTTTAAAGACGTAGTAGTTTTCTGTTTTTGATTATCTGTAGTTTTACGTCAGACTCCGCATAAATGATTTC
The DNA here is from genome assembly GCA_038502835.1 of Octonoba sinensis. NCBI lineage: Eukaryota > Metazoa > Arthropoda > Arachnida > Araneae > Uloboridae > Octonoba > Octonoba sinensis. The sequence continues at coordinate 70,795,114 of CM076599.1, forward strand.
CAGGAAAATCTCATGTGTTTTCGGACATTTTTTTTTATTGTGTGTTGAATATTACATTGATAGATAAAACATACATTTTTCTTTTACCTGCTGAAATGCCCACAAAGAAGACACAAATCCAGCCAGACGCTTTATCGAAGTAACCTTTCATTAGATTCCAAGTCGATTCCTCCATTTTTCGAGAAATATATCTCTGGCGATATTTATCCCGAGACAAATCCCTCTGCCAATCTATCGTATGAAAATCATCATACTGTCCGATACCAGGATGGAATTTATCGAAATCTTGGCAACAGTTCTTCTCCAGCGGCAATCCTTTAAAAAAAAAAATATTTAAAAGTTTTTATTTCATTAATTATACTGAAAGATTGCATCATTATGAAAACATTTGTATAGTAACCTTTATTAAATAAATACCTTTATAACATTGACCGCAATTTAAAGTTTCCTCCAGTATGGTTCCAGTCCCTGTAATATGAATCAAAGACCCTTCGCTGCTTTGTCGTCTTTTCCATCGTTGCTTTTGTTGAGTTGATTTCATTGTTTCAGAATAAAATGTCAGGTAATTGCTCGAGCGCCCAGAAGCATCGAATTTGGAATAAAGATTCTTAGTAGAATCACAAGATTTCATTTCTCCAGAAGAAAGAGTCGATTTCTCCATTGCCAATCTGAAAAAAACTTTATGATACTGAGAAAAAGCAATCATCAATCTATCTTCTATTCTATCTATACACAAAATACACATAATATACATACATATAATAAAAAATGTGTGTGTGTGCGTTGTGTCACGAATCACAGGAAAACGGTAAGTACTAGAAAGATGAAATTTGGTATACATCTGCAGTTTTTGCCGTAGTTGTACTCCTCAGAGCCCAATTTTTGATAATTAATTTAAAAAGATTCTTCTTATAAATTATTTTATGCGATTCGTAGAAGGAAACAGTGCTACCAACTACTGGATTTTTTGTAATTAATTAACGTTCTTATTATAACTTTAATTTCGTATTTACTTAGACGCAACAATCCTTGGAATTTCCATCAAATCCATGCGAAGTGAAGAGATGATGTGAATTCATAATGCCTCTGAAAATCGGGTATGTGTGGGTAGAATTTATGCCCATTCTGAAAAACATTCTATTAAGCTGGTGTGTAGTCTGAAATTTGCCCCCTCTTTACGGAGTTTGTAGCCATACAATTTCCAAGAACCTTGGACACCTTCCGAAGTTTTACCTTTCATTTTATTTACCATGTCGCTGTTGTTCACTTCATTAATTTTATTAATACATAAATAGGCGAAGACAAAACAACGGCAAAGTACCGTTTTCTCCTTTGTTTGTCAACCAATTTTCTTACTTTTTTAAAATTTAATAGCTATAGATGAGTTTTAAGTGTTATCAATAAAAATTTTAACATTTATTTTTTCTTCTCTTGCGTTTGATGCTTTTTTTAGAAGTCTTTATTCGTCATACTTTCATACTACTCCTTACGCGTACACTCTACGATATTTGATATTTGTACAATACTCAATATTTTTTTTTACTATTTATAATTCAAAGAAGAAATATCAGAAACAAAAAAAAAATGAAAATTTAATCTACTAAATGAATGTCGAAGCAAAATAATACTCGTCTTAAGGTGTCAGTTAATCCATTTTTATATCTATGAGAAGTCAGTCAGATTATTTTTCCAGTGCAATGTCAAACAAAACAAATTACCAACAAAATACTTTATTTTATCCCTGCTGAATTCAATCTACATCTCATTTGGGCCAATCACACATTAAAAGCGAGTTGATGAGTAGCGCGAAGAGTTTTCTAACAATTGCAGAAACTTGGACTTTGAAAAATTATATCAGAAGAATGAAAATAATGGTTCAAATTTTTACCACGAGGTGAAAAAAGACGAATGAAGAGAAAAAATAAAACAAATTAGCAACAAAACGTTTTATTTTATCTGCTGAATTCAATATGCATCTCATTTGGGACATTCACACATTAAAAGCGAGTTGAAGAGTTGCGCAAAGGATTTCTCTATCATTTGCAGCAACTTGGCAATGAGAATTCAAATTTCCTAGAGAAGGCAAGAAGACATCACCCTAGGATTTTATTATTGCAGATTTTTGTATTATTTTTTTACGACATGCGTTTATTAGAGTGATATTCACGTAGGTTCAAACAGGGTAATTTTAATTCTAACCAAGCTGTATTAAGTACATTAATTCGCAACAAAAAAATATTAGTACATCAAGTAATTAGGCAGGGTTAATAGTCCAAAAAAAAAAAAAAACGACCTTGTTCCACATCTGCCTGTTAAGGTGTCAGACACTTTCTCTGAAGGTCGAAACTGGCAGTATCACAGATGCGTCTTACTGAAAGTAAACTTGATATTCTTGTTCTCGGTTTACATTTCCTTGTTCTAAATTTTAGTTCAGTAAATAAGTCAAAAACTTATACAGCTACTTGAAAATTTCTGCTTCAGTAACAAGCAACAAAACAAGATCTTTCTATTAAATATGATAGACTTTCAAAGGAAGAAATAGTAAAAGTTTGACAAAAGTAAAAGAATACGTTAAATTAACAAATACTAATGTTAACATTAGTCAACATTTTATGCAACTAGAATTTCATTAAAAAGCAAAACCGTATATTAACCATTTCAGTGTATTTATATTTTACTATCAGTTTGGAAGAATGCTTGATCGGAATAATTTGCATTGTTAACTATACATGAACATACGGACTCGACAGAAATACGAATCTGTATAAAGAAGAAAAAAGTAAGATCAGGCGAAAAATGATTAGGGAGGGGGGCAGCTATAAGAGCAAGAAGTTAACTTACTTTTTAAATAAAAAATTAAGTTTCTCCCGCCGATGGTTATTGGAACTAAAAACCTGTTTCTATACTTCATTTTCCAGTTTTTGTGACATAATTCAGTATTAAGCTTCGAAGGAGTTACTTTAGCATTGAAACAAGTGTATGAGTTTCATTTCAAATTTGGGTCTTGCCAAGTCAATTTGTTTAGAAATGCAATCAGCATCAAAGTAACTAATTACAAAAGCATCAATATTTGAAATTAAATAGTCGAGCTAAAAGCTTTTGACGAACTTACTTAATCCCAGCGATTAATCGTTAAATCAAGGGTTCCTAAACTTTCAAACATTGAGCCCCACTTATTAGATTACTAACTTATCTCCACCAGACCTGTTAGCCGAAGCCTTAGGATTGCTTTCGCACGGAGCCGGTGACCGCCGATCGTCTATGGTTGGCGTTTTCGCGCCAAGGCAGGTTTACTGTGCGCCAGCCCAGCCTAACTACCTCTTGGTGTTTGAACCTGGCCCTCTTTGATATCCTATGCTTAAAGGATATCATTTGGAGGGTAGGCCTTGCATCAGTCGCAGACCAAGAGAGACATCTCCGAACTTCTGTTGTCAATATGTAAGGGAAAAGTTTCCTAAAACGCCAGGTAGAAGATGGGCAACAGTCCTTAAAAATTCCATTTAAACTGTCCTGAAAATACAATTCTCTATATTGACTATACTATATAGGTGTAGGGAAATATAAAAGTGAACTAAAAATTTATTTTAAAATAATGAAACTAAGAAATATACCTTTCAACGTGCGTGTATGATACACGCACCCATTTTTTTAGTTCTTAAAAAGTGTATTATATTTAGTGTAGTAAAAGGAGGTCATGTGAAGGTGGTACACACATCAGCTCGTTTGTTTTACAGTCGGATGTTCGAAACTCCTTTAAAATTCTTAGCTTGGAAATCGTTTCCCTAAATAAATCGGTTTAATTCAAGAGGGTTTAACTTATGCCTAAGCGATTTTGCAAGTTGGGTGAGTAGAAGAAAAGAAAAATTTTCGAACTTGAGAAAATGCATAAGTGAAGAATATATAGGAGAGGTTTATGTTCCACGGAATTGCTAATTTTAATAATTAGCATCAAAAACTAAACACGTAAAATATTATACAGTAATGTCACATTATAAAGTACTAAATGGAATGAAAGAAGAATTAAACTAACGAGGAAAATGTAAAGCTTCCCAATAAAACATTATAAATAAACTCATTCAACATTTAAGTTAATAAAGGATGTTAATTTGATGATCACGACGTAAAACCCGTGAAAAGGATGCAGTTTGCTGCTCATAAAAAAGGAGAAAAAAATCAATAGCATACCTTTTTGTTTTAGATTTCTACTTGAATGTCTTTCCGATTTTTTCAAAGATTTGGAGACCAAAGATTTTCTGAAAAAATGTCGGGTGCACTCATTCTACTTCAGTTAACAAGTGCAGAAATCCTTGTTATTCATCAATGACAATGATGTGTAATGTCATTAAAGCCTTTGTTGGAACACCTGTTTGCGTATCCTATTTCCTTCAGTTGTCGCGTTTCTCGCAATTTCTTAACTCGAAAAATAATCCTTAAACCTTACTGCAATAAATTTGAGAAAGGAAAAAAAAAAACGATATTGTGCTTATAACGACAAAAAAAAAGGTTTCCAGTTTCTTTTCTAGCTAAAAACGCACGCAAAAGGATGCAAATTTTTAAAAATTTCAAGAGTTATATTAATAAATCGTAAGAACTTTAACTACGTTTCGGTCGTCACGAAAGCTCGGGATTAAATATGTCGCCAAATGCACTACAAATAATATATATGCAGCAAAAACTTGTATGTTGACATAACTTGTATGTTTTAGCATATAGCATTGTTTATTGTAAATAGGATATGTTTCTGCTATATCACTTGCATTTAAAAAGAATAATAGTATGACTAGTTGAAATTTGTCACTATAAATCTACAGCCAAATTTTCCCAGACTACAAATATTCCCCAAAATCAATAAAATTTGCAAACTTACAACATACATAACTTTTTTACATACATACAAATTGCACACAAAGTAAGAATAACGACATTAATAAGAGGAATTGTTCAGTTTAGATTAAAGGTGCAATAGCCCGATACTTCGTCATTCGAGCGGTTACTAGTCCGACATACTACGATACCTGCGACAAAAATATGTATCAAGGTTTGTTTATATGATATGAAATGAATAACATAAACGTGATGTAAATAAATTGATTTGTTATCATTGTTCAGGGCAGAGCAGCTATATAACTTTCAATATGTAGACACCAGCTTGTAAGTAAAGCGTAGTAACTGGTTTAGATTTATTTGTGAAAGAGCCAAAATGTCCTGCATTGGGCCATTGTTGAACGTCTAAAAATAAAGTTAAAAATAATGTTAATAAATGTAGAATTGTTGGTAAAGAAAGGGGAGGATTTTTGAATGAAAATCATCGAATAACTTTTATGTAAAGGAAAAAGTAATTAGATTTGTTTAAGTACATAAAACCAAATAACATGAACATAAAATTAAAATACATTGTTAAAGACTTTGCATTGTTTTGCATTTGCATGAGAGCCCAAATCATAACGTACTATTACTTTAAGCAACTTGAAGAAATTTAAATTTTTATTACAGTCCAAACGCAATAATTTTAAAGTTTGACTTTCTATAAAATTTGAAATAAGAAGAAAGAGTTAAGCAATAATTTTCAAATGTGTGAATAAATCACTATTCGGTACAAATCTTATGAAATACATTTTGCACGCAGCAACAATGTTCGTGGACAGAACTACAAAAGTCAAATTCACAAGAAAAAATACATGTTACGCATAGTAATTTTTCATTATCTCATTAATATTTTTTATAACGTTCAAATGCAAAGATTTCATTTTTTGCCTAGAAGTTAGTATTAAAATAGTTTTGATAGTTCAAAAAATAAGAAGAATTACATGCATGAAATAAACTTCTGAAAGTTACAAAAAAGAGCTTGGTAAAATTACTGAAAATTGAGCGAATTTTTTAAAGACTACCAAGTTCAGAAGAAAAATGATCATTCATGGTTATTTCTTTTAAGTCTACTCATTCTTTTATATTATTCAGTTTAAGAAGAAGTCAATAAACTTCTGAATTTGAGTCAACATATTTTTTCTTTTCATGCTTTAAGAATGTATTGATGAATTTCATCGATTTTTGCTGTCAACGACGGAGCACTTCATTAATAATATGAAAAAGGATTTCACAACAAAAATTGAATCAATTTCAGCATTACTAGCTTAACATTCCTCCTTTTTTCCCTTTTCATATGAATATAAAACGTTTTAATTTCAATAAATTTTTCTTAGGTGCCTTCTTGCCTTTTGGCATCAAACATAGAAATAATGCTATTAGACACCTGAAATTATCCATAAGTTATCATATAAAGAGAAATTTAGAAGAAAAATCAGGTTTATTAATGTCACACGCATTTCTTTCTGTCAAAAATCAAAGTAATACGAGTATGAAAACCAGTTGGTGCCATTGTAGAGGTTAATGTTTTTTAACCGACTTCACAAAGGAAGGAGGTTATACATTCATATTGTATGTATGACGGTTTTTTTTTTTTTTTTTGTCCACTCATAACTTCTTACCGGGTGCAACCGATTTTCATGATTTTTTTTTTTTAATCGATCGAAGGTAGTTTCCCATAGGTCCCATACCTTTGTTTGTCGATATTCGATAATTAGAAAAAAAAGTTATGGGCTGAAATGTGGTCATTTTTTTGCTTTTTCATCCATAACTTTTGACTAAATGAACCGATTTTGATGATTTTTCTTTAATCGATAGAGGGTCGTCTAACTCAAATATCGCTCATCAGTTTGACTACTTTGTTTTTTTAGAAAAAACGTTATGGGTGAAAAATAAGCCTTTTTTCATTTTAATTGGAAAGGCTGAGCTTGATTTTTCTTTGTTGGGAAAATTGTTAAACATGAAACTCATTGTTTAAAAAAAGTTTGTTGCCATTGAGATGTAATATTATAAAATAATTTTTGAGAAAAAAATAGAACCGACTTCAAAGCGGTGCAATTATACATTGCGCTAAAAAGTAAAAAATAAATTCATTCTTTTAAACAGCATCGATGTGACTTTTAAACATAGTTTTAGAAATCGGTGCAAAATTAAGAGTCTAATTACCACTACACCATGTGTTACTTCATCTTGGAACTGTTGCTAATTCTGGGCCGGTCCTTTTGTATTCAAAATTGATTAAACATTAAAAAAGATTTTATCTATCCTTATTTTGCACCGACTTCTAAAACTATGTTTAAAAGTCACATCGATGTTGTTTAAAAGAATGAATTTATTTTTTACTTTTTAGCGCAATTTATAATTGCACCGCTTTGAAGTCGGTTCTATTTTCTTCTCAAAAATTATTTTATTTTATTCTTTTTAGTGTAAATATTTTTTATATAAATACTTTACTTTATTTTGCAAAAAAATCCATATCAAAATCTTTGAATGAATGGCACTAAAAACTAACCATTTGTATCATAAATTCCGTTTAGAAGTCGATTTTAGCAAACAAACTGATTGGATTTAATTTTTGCCTCAGAGAAGCCTTCAGTCAAACTGCTGCTATAATTGCTTTTAATATTACAGCTCAATAGCAACGAACTCTTTTTTTAACAATGACTTTTATATTTATTCATAGTTTTCAACAACAAAGAAAAATCAAGCCAAGCCTTTCCAATTAAAATACGAAATGCTGAATTTTTCACCCGTAACGTTTTTTTCTAAAAAACAAATGTAGTCAAATTGATGTGCAATAATTGAGCTACACGACCCTCTATCAATTAAAGAAAAAAATATAAAAATCGGTTCATTTAGTCAAAAGTTATGGATGAAAACACCAAAAAATTACTATCTTTTTGCCCATAACTTTTTTTTCAATTATCGAATCGGGTCAAACGAAAGAACGGGAGCTATGGGAAACCACCCTCGATCGATTGAAAAAAAAATCATGAAAATCGGTTCATACGGTGCGAAATTATGAGTGGACAAACAAACAAAAAAAAAACGACATACATACAGTACGAATGTATAACCTCCTTCCTTTGTGAAGTCGGTTAAAAAGCAATTATAACGAGAAATAGACTGAAGGCCTCTCTGAAGGAGAAATTAAATCCAATCAGTTTATTTGCTCTAGTGACCGTTTTAATTCGATTTCAAATCGCAATTTATCATACAAACGGTTAGTTTTTAGTGTCATTTCCTCAAAGAAGGTGTGGCAACCTGTTGTTATGCATCATTATTATGCAACCTGCTCAATCTACTCATTGTTATGCATCGTTAGCGAAGTTTTTAAAGTTTTGTGGCATCAGTGCTTAGCCGCAAGAACAGTATAAATGCCAAGTGAAATGTTTTTTCACTCGCTCTCTCTTTCTTTTTGCTGTGCAGCAGTCGTGTGCCCGTATGGGTTGTTGCCCGCGGCGCATGTTTAAAAGTTTGTTTTGATTTACTTTGTTTAATTATGTCTTTGTTGTTTATTAAATTTGTTGAGTTTTAAATTGTGTAATGTCGTTCATCAACTTAAGTACCTCAGCAGTTAACGCTTAATTTTACCATATCCTAAAGATAAATTTTGAGTAATGAATTTGTGCCTTGCATTTACGCAGACGTTTTCAAATCTCTACACAATTGACTTACTATGCATTATTAAAAGGTGAAACGTTTCAAGATTGTCTTCCACGCACTAGCGATAAAATGTGAACTATGAAGATCCAAATTTGATCACAAGATGAATAAAGTTAAATCGGAAACGTCTAGTAAAAGAATTAGTGTTGTGCTGGTTTAAATTAGCATACCACTAAAAAGGCTTCCCCTTTGATATGTAGTTTTTAAAAATAGAGTATTTATATAAAAATGTTTTTGCACTAAAAAGAACAAAATAAAATAATTTTTGAAAAAAAAAAAATAGAACCGTCTTCAAACTATAAATTGCGCTAAAAAAGAAAAAATAAACTTATTCTTCAAACAACTTCGACACGACTTTTAAACATAATTTTTGAAGTCGGTGCAAAATTATGATGGATTTTGATGCATGATTCCTTTTGTAACTTTGAATCAATTACAAATATAAATGGCGTAGAGTTTGCAACAGTTTCAATGTAAAGTAATGCATGGCGTAATGACAATTAGACTGTCATAATTTTTCACCGACTTCAAAAAGTATGTTTAAAAGTTGTATCGAAGTTGTTTAAAGAATAATTTTACTTTTTAGCGCAATTTATAGTTTGAAGTCGGTTCTATTTTTTTTTTTTTTTTTTTTTAATTATTTTATTAAATCTTAGTAACAATCAAATTATTATTATCTCCAAGAAAATAAGAAGTCACTATATTATCAGTCAATTGCAAACACGGAAATACCTTAAAGTATGAAGTTTTAATTATTATTGATATTGAAACCACAAAGTATTTATACTATAAAATTACAAGCCCTGAAAAGTGAAAAATGTAAACTTTTGTTTTGTAAGCAAATAACATTGTTGCGCTTAGCTGAAAACTTTCACAGCAACAATAATGTATGAAGTTTTATGAATAATTTAAATGTACGTTGATGAAAGTAGTTAGAAAACTTATTATAATTAAAGTTTCACTTACATAGGCATTTATGAAAATATTTTTTTATAAATAAGAGGAATTCTAAACCCTTAAACTATTTTACGTGTTCGATAAATAAGAACATCCTGAAAAAATCAATAGCTTTTTGTGAAACTTTCAGCACGACCGTTGCTGGAAATACTGCGAAAACTATGGTAATTTTGAAATATTATGTATCAAGACCTGTTCTTTTGGAATGCAATTGCCTTTTCTGGCATAATTTTTTTAAAGAACCAACAAAGTGTCGCTCGAGATTAGCTTTATTTGCGTAGGCAGAATTTTTATTTCTATTCACATTTTATTCAATCGTAGGCATCACCAAAGTTGTAAAGGGATCATTTACAACAGGCTGGTGTTTACATTGCCAGTACCTCTTCATTTGTGGTTTGTTATCTTTAAAATTCGGAAACAAATATCAATAGTTTTATGTTAAATTTACTTGCATGAAAAACTGTATGAAGAGCGTCGCGCGTCTGTAAAAAATATAATGCATCTTTTAGTCTGCAAAGAAAACTTCTGCTTATTGTATAAATGAGAGACCATCCATAAATGATGTCGCCCTTTTCCCCCCATAAATTTGACCCCCTCCCCGTCTTTGTCACAAAATGTCACACTTTAACATACCCCTCCCCCTTTGTCACATGCCCTGCTATGTTGCATAAGCATAATGTCACACTTGTACTCCCTCTCCTCCCCTTGTCACAATTTCACCAACCCTCCTCCCCCCTCGAAGCGTGACATCATTTATGAATGATCCTGATACCAAATTCCTCAAATTATTAGCCATTATATTTCAGTAATTTTTAACCATTAAGGTATTAAATGAGAAAACGTTTTAAAATCTTGCTCTGTTTCCCCCCCCCCCATTGTGTGTGCGTACAAACGATGAAAAAAAAATGGAGCGGAATTTTAACAGATACTAATCCTAGTGTAGAATTTCAAAACTAAATAAGCAAAATGAATGAATTACAACGTCGAAACATTTTGTACGCAAAAGTTGAGAAAGGCTCTTATTTTGAAACAGAATATATTCTAGTTTTAATCATTTTATTCTACAAGGAAAATAATGCCAATTAAAAAAGGAAATATTACACTTCAATAACTACGTCAAGAATTAAATAATTTTGTAGCACTTTGTTTTGCGTGAAAAACAAATTTAGTGCATCCGACTGACCAATCAATGCCTTCGTTAAGGTTAAGTAGACGCATCTATTTCTTTTTCCTCTGCTAGCCAGAGATTTTACATATATTTTCTTCTATTTATTAAAAAAAAAAAAGTTTTAGTGATCTCTGAAATTCCTTTTATTTTCTGGTGCTAAACTAATTTCTATAGTTATTGTTTTTCGATAAAACCCTTTCGATTTCTACCGTAAGTGTTTATGTCAAAAATTTTGATGAGCTCAAAAACAAACCAAGAAAAATCCATTACTTTTCCAAATACTTTGCTAATTCTTTCCTGGGAAGCTCGTTATAAAGAGTTATACAATTTCACTTGCGCACAAAATGGAAGCACTTGATATCGTCTACACAATGGTAAAGTTGCGAAACTGCATTTAGGCCCTTAAAACAAAGTAAATATTAAAATGTAAGTTACCCTTCAATAGATCAGGATAATTGGAAATACATACTAAGACGCCGAATTCCTCAAAGAAAAACTTGATTAAATAGAAATATTTAAAGTTACTATTTGCCCTCCTGAAAAATTTATTTTTCGAAGATTCGCAACTTTATCATTGTGTCGACCGATATGTTTGATAGAAGAAAACCACCATAGCTACAGTAGTGCGGCCGATATATGACAAAAATTGGCCGAATTGTGCCTTTAATGATAGAAGCATAAAACTTGGGGTACATGTACTACACATATTAAGATTTAATTTTAGATAGGAGGACATCGCAGATTTCGCCTATTTCATTAATGGCGGGCATTTGTAACTTGGCTGATAGACAAACTCAACAGAAAGTACAAGATATGATAAAACCGTTTGAAAAACATGTAGTTCTGCTTTATGACGAAACTAGTAGTGATGAATGTGTGAATGATCCAAGAAAACACCTTATTTTCACTCGTCATTGCAGAGCTATTGACAGTCTTCCTCCTCCAATCTTCCTCCTTCACAAGGTGCGCTCATTCCAAGTTTAAAAAGAGCCGTCTGCCGGCTGGTTACTCCTGGGTCCAAAGGATGGTCTCAACCCCGGGTGACTGGGGTTGGAAGAATAAAATTGAAGGTCCCTGGGAAATATTCTGGACATCCTCACGAGTGGCTTCACAAGCATGCAGAGAACGGGTTCTATGTGGCTACACGCACAAGTGCCAATGCTGGAAGACTGCTCTGTGTGCTTGTGGTGCTTTTTGTAATTAGTGATATATTTGTAATCTAACTTATTGCCTACACTTTAAGAACTTGTTTCAAATGAAATAATTAAATTTCTTAATAACAGTTTCTCATTAAAATTCTTGTTTTTCCGCACTCTGAACAATTACTGAGAAAGATCTGTTAAGTTATGTAAAGCTGAACACTTGATATCTGCGACTACCATTTTATAAATTGTCAAGAAATGCATTATATATTGTAAGTATATTATATACCGTGCGGTTTATTCCCAGCTCTAGTAAGCAGCAGCGTCCTCGGCGGCCAGTCTTGGCTGAATGGCCTAAGTTAGTGTGGGGTCAACTGAACTCACCTTTGACTTTGTGTACCAGAAATACTAACTCAAATTACTCTTAGATGGTGCCACTACTGCGGCTCATTACCATCATTTTGTACATAATGTTCTCTGTAAATTCCTATTGTAAGGAGTTTGCAGTTTCCTGTTTATAGTTCTCTGTAATTATACGTTAGACTTCAGATACATGAATTCAAAGAGATTTTCACGTATTTTAGGGCAAATATTTTCAGTGTATTATATATATTATGCATTTATCTATTTATAATATATTACGCATTTCTCGATTAGTGTATTTATGCAATGCAATTCAGGCAACGTAGTATTAGTAATTTCATTAAATAATCAGCTCTTAAGTAGAATAAAAGTATATATATCATAAATAAAATATTGTATATTATTATAAATTGCACTCTACATGTATGAAACAATTATTACCTGTCATTGTTTTCATAACTGATCATTTAATATCATCAAAGAAACTTCAAGCGAGCGCACATAACGATTCAATAGGCCGCCATTTTGAATGCCCGCCATTAATGAAATAGGCGAAATCTGCAATGTCCTCCTATCTAAAATTAAATCTTAATATGTGTAGTACATGTACCCCAAATTTTATGCTTCTATCATTAAAGGCACAATTATGTCATATATCTGCCGGACTATAGCACATATGTTATCTGGAATGTGCTTTGAAAAGGAGCAGGAATTCTGCTTGGCTAAGGGCTTTGCCTTATTTGGTTATTGGTTAAAAAGTGGTGGGGTGAGCCGAACTTATTTTTTTCTATTTTCGGTAATATGGATAGTGGGGAGAAGGTGCCATTGCTGTAATAAAGTTCACATAAAAAGTTTGAAGTGTGAAGGACTTTTTGTACGCATTTACCGCCATATGCATAGAAAACTCAGCAAAAATATACGGCGAAATACAGTATTTCAACATTTTTACCATGCTTGTTAAAAACGTACGAAAACAAGTTCTCTACGCATTTGCGGCAGATGAAGGAGCTATTCAACGTTTTATTAAGTTGAAGTGAAATTTGCGGCCCCAATGGCAAAATTTCAGTGCTGTCCATCGTCGGAAGTAGACCTTTTTTTACTACAAATTGTATTTAAAAAGAGCACTTGGCAGAAATTTTTACGAAAATCTAGAAGTCGCCTTACTAACTTAATATTTGTGCACCACCAATGGCACATCTTTCCCATTCTACCTAACATCGAAAATAAAGGGGGTTTTGCCCACGCAACAGCAGGTAAACGCACATTCTTATTGCTATTTGTGCATTTAATGTTACTTTTACAATTCTCACATTTCAATACAAATGTTAGAATAGTTTTAAAAATTGGCAACATTTTTCTTTTAATTTACTTCTTAAGTATACTTAAATTAAAATGTGTTCTTTTACCTTTGAAGTGTGAAAACGTAAAAACCGAGAATTGATGTTTTTTTTTAATACATATGTTTTTTAATGGCTTTTAATCTTTTCCGAAGGCTGGTGCGGCGGAGATTTTTGAGTCCATATCATCACACGAGCTGTTTGGATCTTGATAGTTGTTTACAAGATTTCTTTCTGAAGCCATCTGCCTAGGTCTTTCGTGAAGAGACACCACTTTTGTAATCTGACCCGTTACGTTCGGCAAAAAACAATTTCAATTACCCAGCGCTGAAGGTGCTCAACTACCGAGCTCCCCAACCACCAGCGCAAGCAATCAGTCAGTTCCCGCTTTACCGCTACAGATGTTCCGTATTATAACGGAAATCCAAAACCATATTGTGCCTTTAGAGACAACTATATATATATATATACCTAAACAAGGATGCGCGGGGCCTAAATATGACTTGCAAGCATCGTCGCGGAATAGAAGAAAGAAACTGGTGAATTTACATACATGAGTACTTATCAGCAATGTATTTTTCTATTTAATGCATCGTAAAAAATAATGAATAAATACATTATATTTCTAACTTTTTCGATTGATGAATACTTTAATAAAATTGGATGGAAAAAGAAAAAAGAGGGGCTTCAGTGGCCGAGCGGTCTTAGTTTCCGCTGCCTACCTGAGCGCAATGAAGAGGTCGTAGGTTCGATTCCCACCTTGCCCTGGATGTATTCTTGTAATTTCCTTCCTTGCATTGTAATATTCTATTGTACTGTCTTGTTCTACCTGTCATATTGGACGAGAGTTTGAGGCATATCTATTGAGAAAAGCAAATAAACTCGAAAATATATGTGACCTGAAAACAAACAAACGCAGTTCATAAATGACGTCACGCTTTTTTCCCATATATTTGACCCCCCTCCCCCCCTTTGTCACAATATGTCACACTTCAGCGGACCCCCCCCCCCCCTTTGTCACGCGTCGCGCTATGTTGCATAATGCACGATGTCACACTTCTTGTTACCCCCTCCCCTCCCCTTGTCACACTTTGTCACAATTTCATGAACACCCCTCCCCCCCTCGAAGCGTGACATCATTTATGAATGATCCCAAAGAAGTAAAAAAAGACTATCAAGCTCTTCCTTACCTGTTGCATCATAATTGGATGCTGCAGATTCCCAAGAAACGACTTAATAAAATTAATTAAAGTATAATTTTTAAAAAGTGCAAATATGTGGATCCCCATTTTAAGGACAACTTTTTTTCATTCCAGAATTTACAAAAAAATTTAGATAGCAAAATTTTTAAAATATTGAATACTAAACGCGCAGGCAATTTCTAAGAAATAAGTTGCAACCTTTGGGCTGCAAGATAACAAGTAAAATAACAACGCATTCAGCACAAATTTTGCAAAAGATTTCAAACACGTGCTTAGATGTTGTGAAGGACCTCTTTTTCAATGCAGAGGACGAAAGCTTGTAAGCGTAAAACGTCCAACTGAAGCTAGTGCGTAATAAACGTTGTTATTTTACTTTCTGTTCTTGGCTTCAATCAAAGCCGTATCCAGAGGGGGGCCGATGGGCAGGCCCCCCTCCCCCGAAATCCCAAAAATTTTCGCAATGTAGCATATTCTTCCCTGAAACTTTCCCCTACACTAGTGTTTCAAAGTCAGGGCCCCCCCTCCCCCCCCCCCCCCGAAAAAAATTTCTGGCTACGGCCTTGGCTTCAATTGGATGTTTTCCTACTGCAAGTTAACTTCCTCTGCAATGAAAAGGGGTTCATTACATTCTCGAAACACGTGTCTGCAATCTTTTACAAACTTAGCGCGAAATATAAGTTGTTACTTTACTCTTTATTCCTGACTTCTGTTGAATATTTTTCACTTAGAAGCTCACTTCCTCTGCAATGAAAAAGGGGTTCGTGTCATTCTCGAAACACAAGTCTGCAACCCTTTTCAAAAATTTGCGAAATATAGTTGCTATTTTACTTTTTGTTCCCGACTTCTGCTGAATGTTTTTCACCCAGAAGCTCACTTACTCCACAGCAATGAAAAAGGGGTTTGATGGATTAAAATGGAATTTTTTTTAATTTCCAGCTCAAAATTGAGTTCTGCACATACTGATAGGATAGAAACAGGTTACCTTTTTAAAACATCAATTGAGCCAGGTCCGTTAGTAAAAGATCTCAGATTCCAGATCGACAATCACTCGTAAAAGATCTCAGAATAAATGTCGACAATCACTAGTGATTGTCGACATTTATTTTTAGCGTTTTTCCAAAAATTCGAATTTGTTTTTTTCTTTATTCTAACTTAACGCAAAATTTAAAATTTTAGGAATATCTCATCAAAGAAACGTCACACCTTTTCGATAACTTTCGTGTTTTCATAAGTATTATCACTTATATTTGGTGACTTTCTGCTTTATTTTAGCAGTTTACTTGGCAATTTAGATTCAAACCATATTTGCTCTTTTTTTTTTTTTTTTTTTGTAACTCATATTTCATTTTTTGCATTAAAAATGGCCTATTTTCAGCGATTCTCAACCTGTGGGGCGCGAGCACACGAGAAGGGGGACGCGAGAATATCCAAGACAAACATTTAAAAAATTGATTAACTGACTGAAAGGAAAGCACACATACACATAAAAAACATAATACATTTCGACAAATTTAATAACTTATCAAAGTAAAACAAATTACAAAAAAAAAACTTTCTGAATCAAAACATACTAAATGAAACACAAATTTAATAATTATTAGTGACACACTTGGGCCTGTCTTGTTAAGCAAAGTTTTTCGTAGGAAGGCTTAATATTAGAAATAGCTACTCTTAGTTGATTCTATATTTAGCCGAGATCTATAGTTTGTCTTCACAGCAAAAAATCTAGGTTCACAAAAGTTATTGAGGATGTTGGAAATGGTAATAGAATGCGAAATGCCCTTGTTTTTAGTGCAGAAATATCATCCTCTACTCCTTCCCAAAATTCAAATAGTGATTTATTACTAAATTAATTTTATTACAAAAATTGCTTGTTTTTACTCTAGTTTTGGCAGTTAGTTAAAAATAATTCAAAAACCAGAATCAGTACTCATGTACATTAAGGTTGTATACATTTTATGGTGGGGGGGGGGGGGGTGAGGCGCGATGAAAATTATGATAGAAAATTGGGCCGCGAATACTTGAAGGTTAAGAAATCTTGGCCTATTTGGCGATCTTTTGCGTCATTTACCGTTTTACTGGCAAGCCTGAATAATTCTCTATACTGGCGCCCTTTAAAATAAATTACTTCTTTTCCTACATATATAATGGAAATAATGATTTTATTAATTTCTTTGATAAAAGAAACATTAATACTATTTTATATGTATCAATTGGCCCGTTTTCCCATATTATTCCTTACTTAACCCAATTTTGTGGTCTTCTGCTCTTAATTTAGTTAATATGGGGGGGGGGGGGGCATGGGCTGATGCTCCATTTTTACTAATGGGAATTTTGATTATGTTGTAATGGGATTTTTCGAACTTGTAGTAATTATTCGAAGCTGTTTAAATATTGTTTCCTAATGAAGAGTTTTAAGGATTTACGCGCACATTCGAATAGAGGTTTTATTGCGAGTAATATCCTTATTCTAATTGGGACTTTTAGGGATTTGTACCATTAGTATATTGCGGATTCTCAAACGTTTTCCTTATTCAAATAGGAGTTTTTAAGGAAAGTTGATTATAGCCTGTTGCCGACTCTTGGGGTTTGTTAATGTCATTTTGCCCTGATTCAGATGGGGAGGAGCTCTTGTCTTTACTTTAACAAAGATTTCAAGAGATTTTTGTCCTTATTTAAAAACTGTTGTTGGAACTCTTATGGGGATTTTTAGGACTCTTTATCTGGGCTCTTTTAAGGACTGTTTTTATTATTTTGATGCAGATTTTTAAGGAGTTATTTTTCTTCTGAAAAATTTTAGGGACTTCTGTCTAATGGAGATAATTTTTCTTATTTAAATGTGAATTTATAAAGACTGATCATATCCCAACGGAAAAAATAAAATTTTTTTATCCCTCTTTATTATAACAGAATATTGGAGATGTATCGTGTTCCCTCACTTTTCCAAGGGAATGATGCAGTATTAAAGGTAGCCTGTGCAACACCGGGCACGTCAGTTAGTATTCAATATGTCAACAAACTTGAACCCAGAATAAATTTTGTTAGTATTGTAACATTGTATGTATTCAAGGCCGCAGCCGGAAATTTTTTCAGGGGGGGGGGGGGGTTGAATTTGAAACACTAGTGTAGAGGAAAGCTTCAGGGGTGAATATATGCAACATTGCGAAAATTTTTGGGATTTCGGGGGGGGGGGGGGGCGACCCCTCTGGATACGGCCTTGTATGTATTATGGTTCAATTCACTTCAAAGTTATTCATTTGAGAAACTTTAAAAAAGGGTCTTGACGTGGAGAAATCTTCTTCCGACATCAAAGTCACAGATAGTATAGAAAAAACTATATTGTCATATTAGTCTCACAAGCAAAATGTAAGAATGTTATATGGCAATGATTCAGGTAGGCATGCTGGTTACATGAATATCCATAACTAGATGAGTTTATTTGTATATCATTGTAATATCAGTATTACTGTACTTCAATGAACAGACATAGGCTAAAAATAACTAGACAAATAAAATAAAGAATAGAAATCTTATATTTATTAACATAAACAATTATACTTAAAACTTAGCATACTCCAACATCAACTATTTGGCAGTGTAACAGGCCATAAAATAACATTCTGCAACCACCTTACATGTCTTTCAATTAGTTTCTTTTCCCATTCATTGTGTTTGGCAAATGTCATGGACTGAGCTAAAAATGTTTCTTCTTTTAATAAATCCCAGGCTATTTTTTTATGAGTTTCACATTCCAGCTTGTTCCTCTTGCGTTGCTTGTCATCTTCAAATGAATCACCCGTATTTTTAAAGTTAGGAGGACGAGATCCAACGTTTGCACTGATAAGTTGAAACTCGTGCAAAATATATCGTCGATGATTCCATAATGTTTCATGCCCAGGATATACAGTTTGCAAACTGCTCAGTAGCACCAATTCTTTCTCAAGGGCATTGTTGAAGGCAACTAGTTCTCTGTCATTTACAACTGAGAGATGGCAACTGTTCTTAGCAACATCAGAATTTGAAAAATGGATGGGACATGCCCATGAATCATATGAGGATGGTGGTTTTGACGGGTTCTTGTTACGAAGTGATGAAATGAGGAATTGGCGATAATGAAATCCACTGTAATCAGAAACATGAGTAGATATCCAGCGTTCCACTTCTAGAAGCTCTTCTGAAATTATCTATGATATGAAGCAAAATGTAAGTTTTTACAAAAGTAAAGGGAAAAATACATATATTTGGATTTACAGATATACATAAATATACAGTTTAAATGCAAATGCTAAAATGAAAGATGATTGCTACAACCAATTATTGCCTCTTGTATTATAGATATATCAAACTTTAAACAATTAATGTATTGTCAAATAATATTGAGTAATTTTTAGAAGAATAACAAGTATAGATTTAAGGCAAGGCTTTTTTAATTAGAGCAATGTGCAAAGGGAGTTTACACTTTTTTGGAGGGAGAAAAAGGAGCAATATTGTTAGACTATGTTAGCTTTTTGCATATTTTCGCATTCTAAAAGTTTGCATTGGGTGTTTCCCCAATTTTAATTCATAATGTTTTACATCCTAATCAGTTTAAATTAGAATTTCAGTAGAACAGTATAAAAAGAGAATGTTGGTATTTGTACCATTTTTGGTGATTTCTTTGAATACTCATAATAAATAACAAACTCAAAAAAAAGTTAAAATATTTTTAAAAAATTATCCACACTTTTGAAAATAATATGAAATACTTTGAAAGTGATTTTTTAAAAAAAATTCTGTGAAGGATGCAAAAAGACTAACATTTTACTATGTAAGTGGCTGTAAACAAAACGTCAGAAGAAATTTCAAGGGAAAATGTTTTTTTTTTTTACAAAAATAAGATTTTCTATTTTAGAGATACATATTTACATAACATTAGCCCTAACATCCCCCTATGCCACCCTGGACTACACCATTGATAAAGATAGGTAAAAATTAATGCTAACTTTTGCAAGTAGTATTGACATGAATCAACTCGGACAAAACTGAAATAAAAGTTTTGAGTTGGAGTAGCAAATGGATAGAAAGTCTGCTGCAGAAGATGAAATAAACGAAGGGCTGAAAATAACGTAAACACTAAATTATTGACGTCTAAGCAGTAGAATCACATAGTAAGTAAAAACAAAAGAGTTCACAAAAGCGGATGCAATCGGCTTTCAAACTGTGTAAAAGGTAAGGACTGATGAGAAAAATTGTTAAAGAAGATAAAATACATAAATTTTACACCTAATCAATAAAAATTGGAAAGAATGACAAGTAAGAAATATTGGAAATGGAAATGTTTTTTTAAAAAAGCAGAAACATATAATGAATCTATAATTTAAAAAAAAAGAAGCAGAAAACTGTGGACATGCAGAACCAATACCATCCCTGGTCAGGGTCACCCAACATTAAAAGGCTGCAAAAATTAACTCATTGCAATAAAAATGTTTTACATTTCCTTTGCATTTGTTCATTTGCTCTTTCAAATGGCTATTATTTAAAATTCTTTTCTTTGTGTTTTAAGAAAAAATGTAACTTGAAAACAAATAAATACATAACTGATAATACTAATAAAACAAAGAGCAAAGATCAAGACAAATATCAATTCAAAATCTATAAATAAATAATTATTAGAAGTTCTTTACAAAAAAAAAACTATTAGTTACTGTGAGAAAAAAGCTAGAAGTTAAAAACGAATATCTTATATTTAATGTAGGAAGATAAAGAAGAAACGAAAGAAATTACCTTGACACATAAATGCAATATTTCTTGCATTAACCATGAGCGATGGCACCAAGCATAGTAATTATTTGGATATAAAGAAGCAACTCTAGTGCAAACTAAGAATTCATGTTCTATGACTTGCTGTAAAATACACGGAGAAGCTTCGCTTTTCTTCCTGAGCTCTAATAATACAAATTTTCTGGAAATAAATAAAATATATGTAATTTCTGGAAATAAATAAAATGCATCTAAGACAGATTTTATACTGTATGTTGATAATGTGCTGATTTCTTTTTTTGAAGATTAGCATCAAACTTTCTCAGGATGGAGCTCTACAAATAATTCTTGATTATAGCGACACTTAACAAAGAATTGTTCACCTTCACCCACAATAGGAAAATCTATATAAAATATCTGCTTCCAGCTTCCTGGTAATAATTGAATTACATTAGTAAATTTTTTTTCTATCCCCCTTTTGTACAGTAATAAAATTTATATTCATGAGTAGATATCAAGGATTTAGTTTTCTTTGTTTTTGTACACTTTTAATTTTTCATTCTCATTTGTTTGTGCGAGACAAAACTGCTCTTATTGCCCTTTCCTTAGACCTCATTTGTTGGGAGGAACCAATCCCCATTGCATGAGGGTGCTAGCAGTTTATAACTGCCCTCTCCTTTTGCAAACCACTCACTTGCTTATTACCCTGGGTTAATCCTCAGATTATTTATCTTATCTATTTCTCAATCTCTTGTGATCCTAAACAGTTTCTGCTTTTTTAAAAATGAAAGACTTATCAAATTTTATGAACATATTGTGTATTATATCCACACCTGCCAACCTCTTCAAGTGTAAAAAATGAACATTTATGACAAAATAAAAAATAAAAAAAAAATGGAAGAAAGAAGATTTTTTAAAAAATAAACAAGATGACTTTGCCAAAAAAAAAAAAAACATTACTCCCATAAATCGCAATTAAAAATGGCACATTTTGCAAATCCAATTTAAGCTTATTTTGAAGCTTACTAATAGTGAGTTGGTTAATAACTACAAAGTACTTGGTTTGTCCGACAGCAAAGTTTTTTTGCATTAGAATCCTGAAACATTTTCATAAACAATAAACATAGCATGATCTGCAACTTTTATAGGTAAATTATGCTCCACTAAAAAGTTCATTCATGAACATGCACTCTGCTTTGATTAGCACATTTTGAGAACTTGTCGAGCCAGCAAAATATTATGAAATGTTTGAAACTACAAGCACCTCTGAACCACACCAAACACAAAAACGAACAGAGAACGCATCTATCATATAGCTTATTTATATTTAAACCAATATTTTTGAAAATAGATAAAAATTCAACTGCTTAACACATATTTCTGCTCAAGATTGTTTAGTACTTTTGAGAGTTTAAATCTTTTTCATGTTAAAAATTTTGTTCATTTTGAAAAGTAAAATAATTTCTTTTAATGTATTCCAGAACATGTTTTGTGATTCACTTTAACGGATGCTAAATCACTTAGGATAACTTATCCTTCCAAACTGTACCTTTCTTCTAGAATTTTTATTTATTTTTCTAGAAAAGATGATAGAGAAAAACTTAAAATATAGAAGACATATTACTCCATTATAAACTTAACTATTGTGAAAATAACAAAATAAAGAAATATAGGCAAAGGCCTATAAGGAGAATATTTTTATGCTTTAATTAGAGTTAACAATTTCATGAAGGGTGCAGTTTTTGTGATCATGATTTTTTGTGAAGAATTCATCTATACAATTATAAATTTTAAACAAAACCCAATCAGCTTTTTTTTTTTTTTGAGATGAGCGCCCTTTAAAAAGTGTTTCGTACACATGTACATACATATACACGGGCACACACAGTTTGAAATTAAATTTATTTTGCTTTTAAATAAATAAGTGAAATCAAACATATTTCAGCAATTTATTGTCAAAGCCGTTTTAATTGTTAAATGAAATATATACCATCTAAGTTAAAGTTGCATCTTTTATAACTTTAACTTTTCTTTTTGGAGCAGTTGTGTAGGTTAAACTCAGGTTCCTGTCCAACGGTATAATGTTCCCCTTTTGTGGAGTTTTGGTTGTATTTTGTGCTGTTCATACTTTGTTCTTTTGCATTGTCTTTTCTCCGAACAAAATATAATCCAGTTATTATAGACACGGACATTATCAATTTCGCCGACTTTACCGTACATACATTAACTTCTAATACATTATATAGTGTTTTCTGCTGCAAATGCATATTAAGGACAATATTTAAAAATCTTAAAGCAACAAGTTTTGAACTTAGAAGGATAAATTAAATAACTGACACTAATTTTGTTAATCTGAGAATCTTAAATTAACTGCACTTAGTTATGTGCAATCTTTATCCTGAGAAAAACAATAAAATGCAAACATCCCCCTCCCTGTTTCTTTATTTTAACCCCCAGGTTTGAAAATAATGGAAAGTTAGAATATTTACAAAAAAAAAAAAAAAAAAGAGTGCAGGTACAATGGATCATTTTTTGAAACATCATCTAAGAAAACTGCTTACAGTAGCAGTAAAATGCTCCTATCAAGTAAAAAAATCAATTGGTACCTATGTGCAAACACTTGTGAACTTTTTGGCCTTCGACTCAGGACAATTTCTGTAAACTTCAATTCATCTGATGGCTGCAACAAATTTTGGCACAGAAGTTCCTTTCTGATTGATTAAAAAGAATATACAAAATACACATAGAAATATTTATTCGCACAAACACTGATTAAATACACAAAAAATGTGGGCTAATGTTATGCAATACAAAAACATTTACAAAAATGAAGTGCATAAATTAAAAAAAAATTCAAATTATTGAAAACTTAAGCGCTTTTAGAATTTAGAACATGACAAGCTCATGAACACAAGCATGATATTAAACATGCAGTTTGATAAGAACACAAAACGAAATGATTTCTTCTGGAAATATAAACTGTTTAGGCTTCCCGATTGTGTTAAACTATTTAAATGGGGGGGAAAAGTTATTAGCATTTTAATAATTTAAACATTACACAATCATTCACATTACATACCTTTAACATAAGTTAAAGATAAGGTTTCTTCATTTATATCAGTTTTGGACGTCCGAAACAGGTTTTGGACAGGACAGGTGGTTTTTAACGTCTAAACCTGTCTAAAACGGTTGAAAGTGTCTTAAACTGTCCTACAGCTAAAGGGGTCTAATTTAATTGATTTTTATCTAATGCAATATTAGTAATGCATGAATATAAATATTAATTAGTTGTAATTAATAAATATATGATAATATTTTTTCACTGAAACATTAATTTGAAGTAAAAATTGCATGAAAAAAAGTAAAAAACTTGCTAATATCTCTATTACATAAAAGCTTCCTTATGTAAGAGTTGGTAGTATTGTGAAAAGGAAGTACCAAAGTAACTAATTTCAGTTCCCTTTACGACTCACAATTGCTATTAAATGTTATATATTTAGAAGAAAAAAAGCTTAAAAATTTTAAAAATTAATTTTGTATCATAAGGTTTTAACAAAAATTTCTTTTTAACTCTAGTTTGAAGAATAATAAATTGACGATAAAATGTTGGCACTTATATTTTAAAACTAGCAAAAGTTTTATTTTTCATTTTGAACATGGTATATTCTTTAATAAACAAAAAAGTAGTAAGTTGATAATTTTTAGGAAACATTATCAGCATTTTCTTAGAGTAGATTCGTGGTAATTTAGTGTTAGAACAAATGAAATGGCTCTATAGTCATTTTCTTGAAAATAAAGCAATGGTAACTTAGTAAAAGTAGACTGACCAGTGATATTCTTATTCAACTTCTATGTACCCAGAATTAAATTATCTGTATAAGTTTTATTAAGTTTACTTAAATTTTAATAACAACAAAATATTATTTTAATATATTTTATTCTGCTTTTGATATTTGTTCATAAAATACAACTATACCAAAAATGTAGTTTTGGACAGTTTTAGACACTCTTGGACTAAAGCAGTGTTTTTTTTTTTTTGGATAGAGTGGTAAAACTGATTTTTACTGTAGTGTTCAAAACCTTGCTGACCCTGATTTATATATACCTTATGAAAATAAAAGTCCAAATCCAATTAGGAATTATTTTAGAGGAAAGAATTTTGGGCAAAGCATTTGTCAAGGAACATATTTGTTTAATCAAAGGCTCAATGCTTATTTCGAAATTACAGTCTAAGATTTTGCACTAGAACATCAGGTTTTAGATAAATATTTGAAAAAATGTATTAATAAATGATAAATATACTGAAAAAATTATGTTGGTACAAAGAAAGCTTCAAAACGTACTCCTAACTGTGTTTAATAGCAGCAGCTACTATTTCATTAAAAGCGAATATGGTGCAAGCTTTCTTCCTGTTCTCTTCCATTACTCTTCTACTTCTAAATAGGTTTTGTTAAAAAATGGTTCAAAAACTAATTAGCTGCAGTCAGGGACGGTACATTGTTTATTTAACCCGACTTTTCAAATGGTTTAAAATGTCTCGTGAATTCAGTTGCTGTGCTTGATTCCTATCCTAAAAAACGGATAATGGGAAAAATAATTACAATCAGCAGAAGTGCAGGAGCTTGTACTTTCTGATCAATGCCTCCGATTCTCATGAATGTGAAAATTGTTCAGCAGAACCTATATTGAAAGGTTTCCCAAAAGATTCACATTTATCTTTTTCACAGCATTTAAATTAGACTACTAGATACTGAAAAATGAGACCCAACATGATACTGCATTTAGCATTTAAGGCTGTTGAAAGAATTTTTTAAAGAGAAGTTATCCTATTCATTGGCAATTAGATAGTTAAGCAATGCAATACCAAGTTTTATCATTTTTGGAAATCTGCCTTTTACTTACTTATAGAAAAATATTTAAAGAGAAAAAAAATCTTGTTAACGTAAAAAAATATCGTTGATAATATATATTTAGATTTCTTAAAATAAGTTCATAACACACAAGTAGATGTTACCTTGCATTCCAAACTGTTTCAATTTCAGGGTTGATTAACAAAATGGCACAAGTCCAAATGAGCAAATGATCGGGATCTAAAATTATATACATACATAATAAGAACAGTTACATCAGCACATTATTTTTTCTATTTTGTCAAGAAGTTAGGCAGTCGTTTAAAACATCAGTGGTCGAAATCCAATAATCAGTTGTTTATTTGAAACTTCATCATAGTAACTACACATATTCCAAAATAACACGAAGACGAACACCAAACATCCCATTCTATTTTACATATTAACATTGTAAGAATCCCCAGAAATTTCTTGCAAAATCGGTTTAAATAATCTTTCCAGCTATAGATATATGTCACGTGATGAAGAAACTGATTAACCATTGGCCCGTTCTTATAAAATTTGCTCTCCTTACATAATTCTTTCCCGGGCTTAAGGGAACATATATAAAGTTTCTATGTTTTAAAATCGAAACTGAATTTTAGAAGGGATTAAAAGAGTTATTTATTTTTTAATGTTTTTATATATATGCATACATACATATAGATAGATACATACAGTAAAAGTAAATTTTAATAAAGCTCTCCCTTTACAAGTATTGCATATTTCTATTTGATTTACATCTATAAGTAGGAAAATGTTATTAAAATTAATATTTCACAAAATTTTAAGCATTTAGAACATTTTTTTTAACACCACATAAAATCCTAATGTTTCAATAAAAGTTCTTTTTCTTTAATACACGAGTGCATAATCGAGAAGCTAAACTTACTTATGCATATGAAAAATAAATACTTTAAGCATATTTTTTATAACAATAGTTAGAAATAATTTATCCTTTCTTAAAACTCTGATTCAGTTATATAATTTTAAATGTCAGAATCAAAGAAAGTTTGACAGTTGCTCTTAGACAATCTAAAGTATTATGAAAAGTGAATTTCCATTAACTGAGTTTTCCATATAACAAACTTCAAATTTTTTTCTACTTTTTGCAACTTTATTGAATAGAAGTTTAACTCATTACAAGTATTATTGCAACATGTTAACAACAAAAGAGAGAGAAATAGAGATTAATAATTTAAATTTCCTCTCACCAATTTTATAAGGTTTTTTCCTCCAAGAAAAGAATTTGGAGTATGCATATACATAAACATGTTTCACACACCAATCTTCTAACGCAACTTTGTGTTCTATATGAATGACAGGACATGTATTTCTTGTGGATTCATGAACGGGTAATATATCAAATTCATCTCTGAAAATGTTAAAATAATAAATGTCAGGAATAATTTGATTTAAACAAGAGAATAATGTTTTCAAACTAAGACAATTAACCAAATAATACAATGTATAAGTATGAGAATAAAATTGCTTCTTATATTTAATATAAATTCAACATTTAAAATAAACACAGCATGTATATGATACACAATTTTGTTTACCAATCATAATTCTTCATAATCATTAATTAATATAAATACAAAAAGATACAATTAAATTGCTTAATCTCTACTATCATATGAAGAAACAAAAATTTGAAATTTGATTTCTTCATATGCTTTACGTTAAAAATATAAAAGTAATGTCCACAACCAATTGCAGAAAATGCAAAGATTAGTCGTGGAAATGTTTCAGTTAATACTTCATCTTACTGATCATCACGATGAAATCTCTGACTGTGAGTTGAATCCATGCCTATCTTGTAAAATAAAAGCTTTTAAATGTCTATCTAATAACTGAATTATACTTCATACTCTCTAAATGGAATGTCCTGCTTATAATATCAGTGTGGAATCTTAACACATTAAAGGCGGGAGTCGTAGTACTACGATTTATCTCGACTGAGGCTTAAAGGCGGGAGTCGTAGTAATACGATTTAGCTCGACTGTACCTTAAAGGCGGGAGACGCATCAGTACAGTTTTCAACCACATTGCACAATCCATGCGCCATTTTATATTATTTTATATTTGTACTTAGTATGTTTTGTAGTTTGAAGCTGTTTGGTTGTTCAAATTCTACTTAAATAAACTTTTTAAGTCTAAATTTTTTTATGATCACACAAATTATCGCCCGCTCTAGGCTGAAAAACGAGGCGGGGCGGCAGCCACGCTACCTAGCATACTTTCGTCGAGATCGCCCGCCGTTAATGAGTTAAGCTTTGAACAAAGCAAAATTGGTGTCATGAGATTTTTAAACATGAAAGAATAAATTAAAAAAGAGGCACGAACCTAATTTACAATTAATTTTAATATTTTACATTCTTCAAAATGAAACACAAACTAACAAAAAAAAAAAGTTTAGCAAATTGATGCATTCCACATTACGTGATGGCTTTTGTGCTTGATGATTAAAAACAGAAAATGCAATGAAACTTTCAGTGTTATTGCATTCAATTCATTAAATCCTACAATTTCCATTTTACATAAAATATTGTAAAATAATTTTTCCAATGAAATGCATTATTTTTTAAGTTAAATAGAAAAGGTGCAACAAGTTTATAATCTTTTGAGCTCAGTCATTAGTCAATAGTTATACTTTATTGTTGGCTCAAAGATTTCTCATGAATTCATAAGATAGAAATTCCTTACTCTCCCCCCCCCCCCCCGCCCCCTTTTCAGTTTTGAAAACCCCAAATTTACAAGCATTGAAATTTCAACTGTCTCTTGAGGAATTTTTATTCTTTGTAGATACTTTACCACTCCAGGCTTAAAGTTTAAATAAACTGGATGCCTGAAAAAATAATTGCTCAGAAGCTGTTAAGTGATTTGTTTTTCTTTTTTGGCTCCTTACAGGGTTGGAATGACTGTTAGTAAGACCTGTGGATGACGTTTTTCAGTGAATTATTTCACGTAGAAGATTGAAATTTACAAAAAGTCTTGTAGTGAACATCAAGGTCTTACGTTGATCAAGAATTTTTGGCAGTAAATGAAACCTGCTTTACAAGGCTTCTTGATAAATTTTGAAATTTTGGAGAGTAACATATGTTTTTGGAATCTGAAAGTTCTGTGATCTGCAAAACTATTCCTGTGATGTGTTCATACTGCCTTAGTATAATAAGTAATTTTCTTTGATAATTAGTCTATTTTGGACAAACAATTAGGCATGAGATTATAAATTAATTTTTCACATATGATATAGTGCTAAAAACACTGATGAGGATTAATTCAGTACTTTGGAACTACCTTTCGTTCTACTGCCAGAGAAGAGAAATTTTTGTAAATATTATTTCATTTCTGTAAGATATATCAGAAGGTTGTACATGGTATATCACTATTATTATTACACATTTATTTCTTGTAAAGTTTTATTGCTTTCATGCATCAGCTTTGAAGAATTTACTATTTTTAATATTTCTTTGAAGTCTTTTGATTTTGAACCGCAGTGAAGAAAAGTTGTAAACATACTTTGACTAGAAGTGTATAATGCACTGAATATGTTTTTAAAGGCATCAAATTTTTATTTCAAAAATATGAATACATTCGTTTTTCATGGCATGGTTTTTAGTTTTAGCAGGAGCAGAATCCTGAATTCTGCTCCTGAATATTGGATTTATTGAAAAGAATATTAATTAAGAATGTTACTTTAAACAGAACATTATTTTCCATACCAAATCCTTCCCAAAATTTATGAGAAGCTATTAAGTACTATTCACTCATAAAAGGATGTTTCCCACCTTTTGCTTACACTTACGATACTATCTTTTAACAACTTGACCTTGCTTTAAAATACATGTGATACCAAAAACTAGTTTTTGATTTATTAAGCTTGATTTCTATTAAAAAATTAATGAGATAAAAATTTTCAAAAACATAAACTCTAAACTTACATTAGAGGATCTTTATTGAAAGTATTTTTCAAATCGCATAAAATTCTCTCAGCAAGAACATCAGCATCCATAACACTGGTAACACCAGTGTGAACAATTTA
The DNA here is from genome assembly GCA_038502835.1 of Octonoba sinensis. NCBI lineage: Eukaryota > Metazoa > Arthropoda > Arachnida > Araneae > Uloboridae > Octonoba > Octonoba sinensis. The sequence continues at coordinate 70,824,488 of CM076599.1, forward strand.
TAATATTTTTCTTTCCACAACTTTCATTTGAAGAAAGATTAAAACTAAGACATACAAAAGAAGCTCTGTAAATAAAAATAGGAAGAATTATTAAATCAAAATCATAAAAACTATTAAAGATTGACAAACAAAACATTTACCAAGAAAAATTAGGTAAAGTTACAATCTGTGAAATCCCTACTATCAATCTACATTCCAAGATTCTCAGTGACAGACAACTCACTAGATATTGATATTTTTCTGAATTTTCCAAGAACCAAGTGCTAAGCAAAAAAAAAAAAAAAAAAAAAAAAAACAGAAACCCAACACAACTGGGTTTTACAAAAGTGAAGTACTTAAACGAATTTGTGAAAAATTTAATTCAAATAAATTTTATTTCGTAAAAAATAAAGGAAATTAAAAGGAATATTTGAATGCTGCCAGTTGTGAAATCATGATGTTTTAGTTAAATTAAATCTGAAAAAAAAATTAACAATTAATACTCATTAAAGATGCTTATTATAAACATTGTAATTTCATAAAAATTCCGTAAAACAGTACAGCACTGGCTCAATCGAAGTCTATATTTGAAACGAAAAGGCTACTAAATGCATCTAAGAAAGAAATTTTATGAAACTTTTATGAACCTGAACAATAAGAAAGATTTTCAAAAGTTAAACATCACAATTTCAGAATTTTCTTCATTTACTGCAAGAAAATCAAAACAAAAACTCTTGGCGATTAATTCATATGTTAACAAAATGTAATTTCATTGAAAACTACCTGAATTACAGACAAGAATAGAAATATATTAGAACAGATTAAAATTGGAAAAATTAATTCTAAAACATGAAGATGAACGAAATAGACCAAAGTTAAATTGTAATACGTATATACATATTTAAATTCGCTATTGGCCACATGAAACTTAAATATTAGTGAAGTTTAAGTTTAATTTTCACTGATCACATTCAGATCATTAGTTTTTAAAAACGACATAGATCCAAAACAAATCGTTTATAACGAAACAATAGCACCCACTTTTTCATTCTGCTCCAGACTCCAGACCACACACTTTCACTACAGTGGCTAGAATAGATAGTGTGCCGTTCGCCATTGTCCTCCAGTGCTTTTTCTGAACCCGAAAGTAAGCCTCCACTAGATGGCGCTCTATCCGACAGCGAGGTAAGTTCGAGCCCGCCGAAAGACGGCTTTGGGGCCAGCTGCTGCGATTAAAGGCCCTGTGTACCAAAAGTCTTTCGATTAGCCGATTGTCATTTAGAAAGTTACAAGTGACACTAATGAAGCACTAACATGAATTGATTGCTGTTAACTACTTTCGGATTAGTTTTTCCCCCAAGGAAGCAGGAAATGAAATAAATATCTCCCTCATTCGTACTTTGATATAGTATACGAACAACTTTCATTTTTTTTATTCTATAAAATAAATAAATGAAGAGGAACATATGCCCATTTTTGGTCTTTGTAAATTTATGCGTGATAAATCGGTTTAATTCTGACCACCTCAAAGAAAACAATGCAAAAATATTTACATTAATGAAGAAGAAATGTAACATTAAAATGAAATTGTACTTGTCGTAACAACAGAATAAATTTAAAGCTAAGATTTTTGCTTTTATTCAAGATTTTGTTAATGATTTGTTTCTATTTTGGTTTAGTATGTAATTGAAACTTGACCAAAATTTTGTGTATCATAATATGACAAAGGTACCCACCAGAGGAGGCGGGGGGATTCGGGGAGGGGGGGGGTTCAGTTTTTTATAAAATTCTACATTTGTCTGGAACTCAAGATGTGAATCAAAAATTAGATTTTGTATATGAAACAATATTGACGTTAATGAAGAAATGTAATATTAAAATGAAATTGTGCTTGTCATAACAACGAAATAAATTTTAAGCTAAGCTTTTTGCTTTGGCTCAAGATTTTGTTTATTATTTGTTTCTATTTTGGTTTAGTATGTAATTGAAACTTGACCAAAAATTTGTGTATCATAATGTGACAAAGGTACCCACGAGAGGGGTCGGGGGGGGGGGGGGGTTCAGTTTTCGAATAAAATTCTGCCTTTGCCTGGAACTATAAAAAGTTTTAAAAGATGTGACTCAAAAATTAAATTTTACATATGAAACAATATTGACGTTAATGAAGAAGAAATGTAATATTAAAATGAAATTGTGCTTGTCATAACAACAAAATAAATTTTAAGCTAAACTTTTTGCTTTGGCTCAAGATTTTGTTTATTATTTGTTTCTAGTTTGGTTTAGTATACAATTGAAACTTGACCAAAAATTTGTGTATCATAATGTGACAAAGGTACCCACCAGAGGGGGCGGGGGGATTCGGGGGGAGGGGGTTCAGTTTTTTAAAAAAAGTCTAACATTTGTCTGGAACTCTAAAAAGATTTAAAAGATGTGAATCAAAAATTAGATTTTGTATATGAAACAATATTGACGTTAATGAAGAAATGTAATATTAAAATGAAATTGTGCTTGTCATAAGAACAAAATAAATTTAAAGCTAAGCTTTTTGCTTTGGTTCAAGATTTTTTTTAATTATTTTTTTCTATTTTGGTTTTGTATGTAACTGAAACTTGACCAACATTTTGTGTATCATAATGTGACAAAGGTACCCACCAGAGGGGGCGGGGAAATTTGGGGGGGGGGGGGATTCAGTTTTTTTAACAAAATTCTACATTTGTCTGGAACTACAAAAAGTTTTAAAAGATGTGACTCAAAAATTAAATTTTATATATGAAACAATATTGACGTTAAAGAAGAAGAAATGTTATATCAAAATGAAATTGTTCTTGTCATAACAACAAAATAAATTTAAAGCTAAGCTTTTTGCTTTGGTTCAAGATTTTTTTAATTATTTGTTTCTATTTTGGTTTTGTATGTAATTGAAACTTGACCAAAACTTTGTGCATTATAATGTGTTTTAAAATAAATGTAAATTTTAAAAAAAAATTAAATCTATATTTTAAAAAAAAATCTAACACAAAATTTTAAGCATACAGTTCATTTAAAAAATGACATTGCAAGTGTTTATTTTTTAAAAAAATATACATCAGATTGCAATGTGTTTTGTAAAGAACTTATGTGATAGTAATTATTGTTAATTTTTATTTATTTATTTATGTTAAAATATAGCACATAGACATATAGCCTTTTTTTTTAGGTAATATGAGCATTATAATGCAATTATCTTCAACAGCTCATTCCCCCTCTATTGGACTAAAAAACCGTTGTCTTTAAAAAGTATAACAATATTCTCTTAACAAAATACATGGTTTTCATCTAAGGCTGCATCCGAAAACTAAATAAAAATATTTTTCATCCTTGTGTTCACCTAAACGACAGCCGTCTATTTATTGCTCCAAATTCTTCTCTAGAACAGATGATTGAATATTTTTAAAAAAAATCACATATTTTTTGCACCTCCTTTTTTTTAGTACTGAAAAAAGTGCGAAAACTAAGGCGAGTAACTGATTCTTTAAAGTTCGCTCTGCTAATCAGTTACCTCGCTGTCGATGCTAGCGCCACCTACTGGTGGCTTAGTTTCGTTTTCAACATTTTCGCGCCGAACGGCACACTAGGTATTCTAGCCACTGTACTTTCACTCAGGGAGTCTAAAAGGAAGGAGCCTCAACTAAGCGGGGAACGGGCCGAAAACATGGCGCGATTTTTCCACCGCCGTCAGATGGCGCTAGAGTAAAATGTCTTGCCGTTTGATCAAGTAGGGAAAGAGAAATTTCGTTTGAGCCCGAGTATTCGGAGAAAGGTAGCGGAAAATCAGCTCGTTTTGGCGGCAGCGGCCAGGCGGTTCGGGCGTTCGGGCACGCATTAGTCTCTCGTTGTTCCAACAATTGAAATTATTATTTGCAATATTTTATTGCATTTTATTGTAAGTTAAACATATAATCAGAAGGTTATTTTAGTATCTTATTTAATGCATTTTTTGCTTTCGTAAAAAATCACTGTAATTAGCTAGTGACTAGATAATTTAGGATTAAAAGAGGGGTAGCAGACGGTCAGCTGGTATTCGTGCCATAATGAATGCGAGGAAAATGTCGGGGCCAGGGGGCACTCCCTCCACCCCGGCCCTCTTAAATGGAGGGAATTAAAAACACATTGTACGTTGCATTAAAACAACACAAAATACATGTACATACGTAGAAATACATTAAATTATTTTCCAAGTGAGGGGGGAGGTGCAATTGATCCCCCTAACACAGCGGGTCTGTTGGGCCCCCGATTTTCGAGCTCCGCAAGTCGTTTCTTTTATCTAACGCTTACTGTACTTCATTATTTATACTCTTAATAATCTGGAATCAGTTAGTTCATAAACTTCAATAATGTAAATGTTTTTGAGCGGCTTCCAACACACCACACACACACACACACATGCTTTTTTATATATAAATATTATTGAGGCGATGCCCCCTCCCCTCCCCTCCCCAGAGTAATGGCGCCCGCACCTATGAGCGATGACCTTTTTTAAAATTCTGCTAAGGGGCCGTCCATAAATGATGTCACGCTTTTTTCCCATGTATTTGACCCCCTCCCCCCCTTTGTCACAAAATGTCACACTTCAACATACCCCTCCCCCCTTTGTCCCGTATGCTAGGCTATGTTGCATAAGCATGATATCCCACTTATTTTTACCCCCTCCCGTCCCCTTGTCCCAATTTCACGACCCCCCCCCCCGAAGCGTGACATCATTTGGAATGATCCCTAAACTCCTAGAAAAGGATCCCATAAAAACCCAATCTAAAAACATATATATATATATATATATATATATACATATCAGTGGCGTCACTACGCGGGGGACCCTTTTGTTGAATGTTGAAGGTGGCACCTAATGCTATTTCAACGCATTATAACTGCAAATAAATGTAGTGAACTAAAATTTGCACAAATAAATAAAATTGAATTTCTTAAGATTATTTTTTGCACGATTGAAAATATATAAACTATAAGTTTATACAACACAACAAATGTGGAGTTTTTTTTTTTTTGCGTGTAAAGGGGTTGTGTCCCACAAATTACAAATTACCTCCCCGGCAGGTGGCATTCATGATAGGAGCGCCACTGTATATATATATATATATATATACAACGCTCATCGAGGGAATGATCACCCTATATATATACATATAGAGGATGGGATCATTCATAAATGATGTCACGCTTCTTCGAGGGGGGAGGGGGGTTCGTGAAACTGTGCCAAAGTGGCCACACTTTCAAGGGCTGGGGAGGGGGTAACAAAAAGTGTGACATCATGCTTATGCAACAAAGCGATATTTGTGACAAAGGGGGGTAGGGAGGGTCCTTTGAGGTGCGACACTTTGTGCCAAAGGGAGGAGGGGGCCAGATATATGGGAAAAAAGCGTGACATCATTTATGAACTTTCCCTAGGGTGATCGTTCAACATTCCACTATGAGCGAGGGTGCGTACCCAGAAATTTTTTTCGGGGGGAGGGGCACCTGACTTCGACACACATATATATGTCAAAACAAGTTTCAGAAGTTAAGAATATATGCTAAATTGAAAAAAAAATCGGGATTTCGTAGGCAGGCAGGCCCGAGAGCCCCTGTCTGGATACGGCCTTTGCGGTGCACTCCCCCTAAACGATGACCCCTCTCAAAATTCGGCTCACCTTCACCCTTCGTAAACAACCCCTTAAAATTTTCTATGGAGCAATCGGCAACATGTCCCCCTCCTTCCTTTCGTGTTCGCCCTTGATATATACTATATTTATGTATATACCATTTCCGCTCCAAGAGGATGGTGCATCCCCCAAAACGATGTTCCCTTCAAAATTCAACAAAGCCAAAACGACCCCTATAAAAATTTTAATGGAGCAATCTGTGCCATGACGCCAAAGGGCACCCCTAATAAATATATACTTAACCCCCAATTGTTCACCCCTGAAAAAAAGAAGCCTTCCCCACCCCTTAAAAGAAGCAAAGACACCTAAAACAATCCCCTTAAAAACTTCAATGGCGTGCGGTTTGCACAATGCCCACCACCACTGGAGCTCGCATCCTTTTTTTGTGTGTGGGGGGGGGGGGGGGACCTGACTTTGTTACGCCTTGGAGAGGGAGGGTCCACAGCTTTTGGGGAGGCGTGCGTTATCACATTTAATGGACATGTTTTTTACTTAACTTTACATTAAAGTTGAAACCGTTTTTAGTTAAATTAAAGTTACAATTAGCTTTGCAAGGATGTGTAAACGCCTACTTTATTTCCGGAAAAACCGCCCCCCCCCCCCCCCGAGAATTTAAAGCAATATCGGGAAGTTTCAAATTTCTAAAAACTGGGATCGTTTTTTTTTTTTTTTTTTTTTGAAATAGTAATTTTAACACATCAAAAATAAATAAATTTTTATGAAATTTTCATTATAATAGAATTATTTTCCCGAACATTACTGTTAAAGCATTTTAAAACAGACAACATATTTATTTCGTAATGTTGGTACCTGTAAAAAATGTTTCTGTTGAGAATGAAAAAAAGGAAGTTGTTAATATTTTTTATTTACATAGGGATCATTCATAAATGATGTCACGCTTCGAAGGGGGAGGGGGTTTCGTGAAATTGTGACAAAGTGTGACAAGGGGAGGGGAGGGGGTAACAAGAAATTGTAACATCATGCATTATGTAACATAGCGTGACGCGTGACAAAAGGGGGGAAGGGGTCCGCTGAAGTGTGACAAAGTGTGACAAGGGGAGGGGAGGGGGTAACAAGAAATTGTAACATCATGCATTATGCAACATAGCGTGACGCGTGACAAAAGGGGGGAAGGGGTCCGCTGAAGTGTGACATATTGTGACAAAGGGGGGTAGGGGGTCAAATATATGGGAAAAAAGCGTGACGTCATTTATGAACGGCCCCATTGTGAAACTTGATAGTTGTTTAAGTCATCAATAAAAAACAAAATAACACATAAAAATATTTAAAACCTGCCTTTAAAAAAAATTGTTGAAATGTATAATAGTGCTTTAAACAGTGTTTTTTGTCAAAAAATTACCCCTTCAAATGTGTCGTTAAAGTTGTAATAAAATGCTATGAATAAAACAGATATATTATTGCTTATAATTATTTAAATCAACGAGTAAAGAAAAAAAAATATTTTGAAGGTTAATCTTATTTTCTGGAAAGCAACCAAATCAAATAAATTTTTAGAATCAATAATACTGCAATAAAAAAGCCTATTGAATTTACTAGTTAATTTTCTCAATTATAGATTTGATATAAAATGTTATGTTTGACGCTTGGTCATGTATCTAAAATAAAAATAATATTGCGTTACAATGTTATATGTTCTGTAACAATATTTTAAGACTGAAAACATCTCAAAATTCCCAATGTTCCCAAATTTCCCAGTTTCTTCCCGAAAATTTACGGGCTTTTAGCAAACCGAAACCAGTCGCAAACCGAAACCATCAGTCGCAAACCGAAACCATCGAACTAAAATAAAATGAACCAAATATAATAAAAAGAAATCACAAACACATTCTGAATCTAAAAGTAGTCCATGATCCTATAACCAGCTTCACAAAAATTGACTATATCGATTTAAATACTCTTAAAAAAACCCTTTTAAATAATTTTATTTGTAACACTAAATTATGTTGCGAATCACCCTCATGGCAAGACATTTTACATGCGCGCCATCTAGCGCCAGTGAAATCGTCCGGACAAACTTTTACTATGGAGATTCGTCTCCTTCTTTTTACTCCGTGTTTGCAACCCTGGGTTTGGCGATTGGCGCCAGACCGGATCCTTTCAAAGAGAATTGGCGGCTTAAACAATTGTTCTTGCTTGCGATCGTGAATTTTAATTTTCAATTTGTGCGAAATAAGTTTTCACGTAATGGATCAATTTCGATGCTCGTATTGCGAAAAGAATTTCTCGAAGAATTACAATTTGCTGAAGCACGTAAGAGTTGTGCATAAAGTTAACTTGGATACTAAATGTAATCGGAGAATAAAGTGTCCGAAGTGCTCCGAGCATTTGAAAGATATGAAGTCTTTGAGAAATCATATAGAAGGATTTCATTCAATTGCACTGGAGAAGGAGGAAATTTTATTTTCCACTAGAGAAGGTATAAAAGTTTAAATGAACAAGAATAAATTATATGTCGTATGGGGTATCCTGGTTAAAACACAAGATCTGATATCTCCAGAAGTTAAAAAAAAAAAAAAAAAAAAAAAAAAAAAAAAAAAAAAAAAAAAAAAAAAAAAAAAAAAAAAAAAAAAAAAAAAAAAAAAAAAAAAAAAAAAAAAAAAAAAAAAAAAAAAAAAAAAAAAAAAAAAAAAAAAAAAAAAAAAAAAAAAAAAAAAAAAAAAAAAAAAAAAAAAAAAAAAAAAAAAAAAAAAAAAAAAAAAAAAAAAAAAAAAAAAAAAAAAAAAAAAAAAAAAAAAAAAAAAAAAAAAAAAAAAAAAAAAAAAAAAAAAAAAAAAAAAAAAAAAAAAAAAAAAAAAAAAAAAAAAAAAAAAAAAAAAAAAAAAAAAAAAAAAAAAAAAAAAAAAAAAAAAAAAAAAAAAAAAAAAAAAAAAAAAAAAAAAAAAAAAAAAAAAAAAAAAAAAAAGTGTAATGACTCTCTGAAAGCAAAAATATAAATCCATTAAGAGTGAATAAAATATAAAACATTTCATAAATAGTAATAGAAATATAATTTCACGTTAATTTAAAGCACAAATGAGCATTAAAACGCAGACATATGTTTCGGGATTGCTTGGAATCCATTTTTCAATGCGACAGGGAGCTTCATTTGGATGTTTTGCATCTAGAAGCTCCCTGTCGCATTGAAACAGGGATTCCAAGCAATCCCGAAATATATTTCTGCGTTTTAATGCTCATTTATGCTTTAAATTAACGTGAAATTATATTTCTATTACTGTTTACTTGCACAAAGTTAAATTATTACTATTTCATAAATACCTGACAAGTTTTGAGCTCTAAAACATCAATCTTGTTGAAAATTCAGTATATACCTATCACCTGGGAATTACACAATAAAGCATAAATGAAAAATATTGTTCACAATGCACATGCTATATTGAGCTGTAATTAATTAGAATGATAAATTTTTAAAATTAGCTTGGTTTAAAGGCATCGTTGCAAAAAGGGAAAGAGGAATTTCGCGATATTTTACAGTACACAATGCTCGATTTAAGTCCTAACGCATATGTAAATTAATGCTATTGATTTCGAATTTGTCATAAGAAAAAACAATCCTGGGCCTGAAATAAAAAGTTTTAAAAGTAAATAACTTTAATCATTTATTAACAAATACATATCAAGAGAAAATTATCGTAGATATAAAACATATTGTTTTTTAAAATACTCGGTTATAACTCTTTTCTGAACAATTGCTCTTTAACGGCATCTAAATTGTTTAGGCATTCTGATGAATTATCCATTTGTTATTTAGCTGTTTGGTAAAAGTGAAAAATGATGGTTGTTTGTTTCATATTGAATTAAAGTTTGAATGGTAGGGACCACAAATAAGTGTTTGACTTATCCGACAGGTTCGAATTAAGTGTGTTTGGCTGAAACAAAAAAATAACATTTGTCAATACATCAGGACGGAGATTGCAAATGTAGTTCACCCTAGCAGTAATTCGTTTTAAGCGTGTTTTATTGTGATAGGTTTGAATACTTTTACGGATATTTAGAAAACCATGTTTCTGTACACCGACTTAAAGAATAATTCCTTATCTTGTAAAAAAAACACACACACATCATTAATCTGAGACGTAGCTAAGTGGGGACGGCCCATCCCGGCAATGGTGTAGTCCTGGAAAAAAAGCTGTTCAAAACAAGTGGGAAACTGCTTGTGTTGCTCAGCAATGAAGGAGAAAAGACCACTTTAAAAGCTCCACAGAATGAGTTGCATGGCCTTTTTTAAGAAAACTGAAAGTTGTAAACACTAATAAAAATGTAATAACAGTGTAAAGCATTTCTTAAAATTAAAACATAAGGTTCATTTCTACAACAAATAAATGTTTAAGAAACAAATGCAAAATAAAGTAATCAGAATGTAATAAAATTCCATACTTATTAAAGATTGATAAAAATATACAGCAGGCAAACTTTCAAAGACACTTCTTTTAGTAAGAAAAGTAGCAATTCTCTTCAAATTTTAATACATATATCATTTGATATGTGAAGAGTCAAAAACACTCTGAATTTTAATTTGTGTTTCTGCTTGTATCCAATTTTTATGGAGTTCATATAAAAATTGACATTGAGGCTTAACATATATTCAAAATTACAACTGTACCGGAGTAATTCTACACAGGCGCCTCGGTGGCCGAGCGGTCTTAGTACCAGTTTCCGCCCGCTGCTTGCGCGTAGTAACGAGGTCGTGGGTTCGATTCCCACCTTGCCATGGGTGTATTTCTGTTATTTCCTCTCTTTGTGATGTAATAAAATCTTTCTTGTATTGTCTTGTGCTATCTGTCATATTGGACGACAGTTCATAAGCGAGTCCCGAGACTAAGCACACGAACTGGAAAATAAATGTAAATGTAATATTCTACACATACAGAAATAGCTAAAACACTCAAGACTAGTGGTGTAGTCCTGGAAGAAAAGTTAGGGGTACGCTTATGTTAAAATGCAAAAAATTTGGCGGGGGACGCTTGTATTACAATAATAAGGTAGGGGGACGCCGTCCCCCTCGACTACACCACTGCTCAAGACTATGTCAAAGCAAAACAATACCTTGAGCAGTAATTATAGGTTTGAATACTTTTAAGGATAGTAAGAAAACCATGTACTACACTGCGAATAACAAAAGAATAATACTTTATTTTGTAAAAAAGCATACATTAATGCCGAAAATAAGGAAAACTAGCATAGATATGGAAAGCCGAACATAAATTTTGAGTTTTATAAAATAAAACCAAAACATACCTGTCGATTCAAATACTTTTTGACTTTCTCCTGATAGTCAGCTGGAAGACAACGTTCTTTCGGTAAAGAATTAAATGAGGTTTCTGAAACCACATGTCTGTGGTCTTCATTTATAGATTTTAGTTCCAAGAACTGTCTGTCGCAAGACAGCAGCACATTAATGTGAGCCGGACAATCTTGGCGAAAGGTTCTGGGGGGAGGAAATATGCATGCAACTACATAAAAAAAATGTTAATTCTCAAAATCAGTAACGTTGAGAGAATTTTGGCAAAAACATAAAAATAATTTCGCAAATTAATTAGTTAATAAGAAATAAACATACTTGGATTGCCGGATCCCATCCGTGCATCACTGTTTATGCTATCTTCCCCCTGCCAATGCACGTGTGGCGATTAAGCACTTCAACTTCTAAAAAATAATAACTTTCACTTTCACCAAAAAAAAAAGAACTCTAATTAAAATTGTTTAATTTAGGGTTGTTGGAGTAGCGATGTATGTCGACGCTTGTTGTTCGGAAGCCTCATTCTTAATTGTTTAATACTGCATGATTGTGTTTATTTTTTATGTAATAAATATTTGATAAGATGACAGAGTTATCATTGTACGAGTGACACGCAATTTTAACTTCAAAACCTTGACTATAGTTAGTATGGAATAGACTTTACTACATTGGTGACCAAAGAACGTGTGAACTTTTACGATGATAAGTGCAATCGAAAAATATCTAAGCTGCGTAAGTTACCGCACGATTTTATTTGTCTAAATGAATTTGGTTTTATATTCACGAGTTGGTACATTGCCTTTCGATGTTGAGTGACATAGATTCTCTTTGCTTACTTATGATAAATTGTAATGTCGTTTATGATAATTGTCGCCTTGATGATAACTTTCTTTTTGAGTGCTACTTTAATGTGTGTTTTTTTACGTGTTAATCCCTAATGGAATTAAATTTGTAACTCAAGTTATATATAATGTCGACATCTGAAGATCAAATTTTCAACGAACCACAAATTTCTCACGTTGCGGTGAAACCACCGCCGTTTTGGAAGAATAATCCTAGCCTGTGGTTCCTCCGCTTAGAAGCACAATTTTCCTTGGCACATGTGACGACTGACGAAACCAAGTTCAATTATGTTGTGGCAGCTGTTGATTCGGACATACTAAGCTCCGTAAGTGATATCATTATGCGACCTCCCGAAACCAACAAATATGAGCAGTTAAAAACACGTTTGGTTGAATTACACTCAGAAAGCGAGTCGTCTAAAATAAGGACATTGTTACAAGGGTTAGAGCTCGGTGACCAACGTCCGTCACAATTGCTTATACGCATGCGTGCTCTAGGTGGCGATTCCGTAGGTGAGCCATTGCTTAAATCACTCTGGCTTGGACGACTACCCAACAGCACGCAATCGATTTTGGCAGCGTTAAATGAAGATTTAACGAAACTCGCATCTATTGCAGATAAAATCCACGATTTAACGCCTCAATCGTCCATTAATTCTGCACAAGTCTCTATTGCACCACAAAATATCGCGCTACAGGCGCAAATTGACCAATTAACCCTGCAAGTCAAACAGTTAACTTCTATAGTTCAGGAGCGAAGTACACGGAGGGACAATTACATTAGAAATCCTAGACACCGAAATAACTCTCGCTACCGTAGCAATTCTCGCAATCGAAGCTATAAAGAGCCAGAAAATGGTTTATGTTTCTATCATATTAATTTTGGTGAGAATGCCAAAAAATGCAACCCTCCTTGCTCTTTTCGTCATTCGGGAAACGTGTAAGGCGATCGCTTACCGGCCATAATGCTGACCGCCACCTTAATCGCATATTAATGGCCGATTCAAAGTCTAAACTTTCCTTTTTAATTGACACTGGTGCGGACGTATCAGTCATTCCTAAAACGTACGCTCCGCACTCTAAATCGCAATATTTAACGTTGTATGCCGCCAACGGCACAAAAATTGCTACTTATGGAACAAAGCGCATGACCATCAATTTGAATTTGCGCCGTGATTTTATATGGTCCTTTGTAGTAGCAGACGTTAAACAACCTATTATCGGCGTAGATTTTTTAAAACACTACAATCTGCTAGTTGATGTTAAAAACCATAGAGTTATTGATGCGAATACTCGACTTTCCTCTAATGGACAACTACCTTCACTTAACTCTCCTGAATCGAACATCGCTATATTGGTTGGTGATGGCATACTGGATAAAATCCTTAGTGAGTATCCTGAGTTATTAAACCCATCGCAACCCATGAAAGGTAGTAAGCAAGATCAAATTTACCATCATATCGAAACAAAAGGTCCGCCTGTATTTTCAAAACCTAGACGACTAGCTCCCGACATTCTTAAAGCTGTTAAAAAAGAATTTGAATATTTATCCGCTCAGGGCATCATCCGACCATCTAAAAGCCCCTGGGCAAGTCCTTTGCACGTTGTCAGAAAACCTAACGGTGAGTATCGTCCTTGCGGTGACTACCGTCGTCTCAATTCTACAACCGTGCCTGACCGCTATCCCGTTCCGCACATCCAGGATTGTACCCAAAGCTTGCATGGAAAAATAATTTTTTCTACTCTCGACTTAGCAAGAGCGTACCACCAGATCCCTATAAACCCTGCTGATATACCCAAGACAGCTGTAACCACACCGTTTGGTTTGTTCGAATACACTGCTATGCCATTCGGATTGCGGAACGCAGGGCAAAGTTTTCAAAGGTATATACACCAAGTTTTATCCAATCTTGACTGTTGTATTCCCTATTTCGATGACATATTAATAGCTTCTTGCTCAGACGTTGAGCATGCTAAACATTTGCACGAGGTGTTATCACGGTTAAAAAAGCATGGGTTAAAATTAAACCCTGACAAATGTGTATTGGGAAAACCTGCCGTAAAATTTCTCGGGTGCCTCATAACTGCTGCAGGCGTTAAGCCGCTTCCTGATAAAGTTGAGACCATCATTAACTTCCCGAAACCGAAAACTATTTCTGAGCTGAGACGTTTCTTAGCGATGCTAAACTTCTACCGGCGGTTCTTGCCAAAAGCCGCAGAAACGCAAGCGTCTTTAAATGAATTTCTGAAAAATTCTAAAAAGAACGACAAACGTCCTGTGCCTTGGGGTGATAAATCGACTCTTGCATTCGAAAATTGCAAATCCGATTTTATTAATGCCACAACATTGACGTTTCAGTCACCTGAGCATCCACTGGCCCTCATGGTCGACGCCTCAACCACTTCTATTGGAGCAGTTTTAAATTCCCAGTCTCCTAATGGCCCAAAACCGCTCGCATTCTTTTCTCGTAAATTATCGACTGCCGAAGCCAAGTACAGCACATATGATCGAGAACTTCTCGCTATGTACTCTGCTGTAAAGCATTTTAGGCACGCACTTGAAGGCCAATGCTTCACAATTTTTACTGATCACCGTCCCTTAATTTTTGCATTTACTAAAAATTCTGACACCTGTTCCCCTCGCCAGCTCAGACATCTCGACTTCATTGCACAATTTTCAACCAATATCAAATACATCGCCGGAGAAGATAATGTCGTCGCTGACACATTGTCTCGCATTCAAGAGATTTGTCCAACTCCAAAACAGTTTGAATCTTTATCACAAGCTCAAGAAACCGACGCCGAATTACAAAATCTCTTAGGCACAACCAACCATTCCCTAAAACTGAAATCCGTGCCAATTTCTCCAACGTTGAGACTTTGGTGCGACATCACAGACGATAAGGTGAGACCATTTGTACCAAGCAATTTCAGAAAGCCAATTTTTAATTCTCTCCATAACTTATCTCACCCAGGTATCCGTGCTACTAAACGACTAATACTGGACCGTTATGTGTGGCCATCTGTGGCTAAGGATGTTGTTACTTGGTCACGTGCTTGTGCGGACTGCCAGAAATCTAAAATAAGCAAGCACACTCACAGCCCTATTCAACCATTCTTAAAACCAGCACGAAGGTTCGACCATGTGCATGTTGACTTGGTCGGTCCATTACCACCCTCTGATGGATTCTCTTACCTCATGACTTGCGTCGACCGATACACCAGATGGCCCGAGGCTATACCCGTGACTGATATATGTGCTGAAACAGTGGCACGTGCAATTGTGAATCACTGGATTTCACGTTTTGGGGTACCATCCATCATTACAACAGACCAAGGTCGGCAGTTTCAATCCACACTTTTTGCTTCTCTTTCCCGACTATTGGGAGTTAAGCATATAAGAACAACCCCATACCACCCTGCTAGCAATGGAATGGTCGAGAGACTTCACCGTACCCTCAAACAGGCTCTTAAATGTTACCATAACCATCGATGGACTGAAACATTGCCTCTTGTGCTTTTGGGATTGCGTTCCACCTTCAAGGACGATCTCCAGTGCACTACTGCAGAGCTGGTATATGGCTCAACACTCCGACTGCCAGGAGAATTTCTCTCTCCGTCCACGATATCCAGTGAAGAACCATCTGAATTTGTACAACAACTCCGGATAATTATGCAAAATCTCTCCCCGACACCAGGATCTGCCCATAATAAACAAACACCTTTCATCAACCCAAGTTTACTCAACTGCACCCATGTTTTTGTTCGGCACGGTGGAGTTAAGAAGCCGCTACAAACACCTTACGATGGCCCCTACAAAGTCATAGAGCGCACTCCTAAACACTTCACCCTGATAATCAACAACAAACCAAGCACGATTAGTGTTGACCGTCTCAAGCCAAGCTTTTCCTTAGCTACTGACGACCTGCCTACTGCAAGCAACTGTGCGCCCTCAACGCATAATCTAGCTGACGTCCCTGTTGCTCTCCCAATGAGCAATGAAACCACCGACATCCAGCAACCCGTTCCAAGAAATGAAACCACAGACATAGTACAACCTGTCCCAATAACCACTCGCTCAGGAAGACAAGTTCGCTTCAACAGAAAATACTTGTAACATCAGTGCCCTTGGCACTTGGGGGGGAGTACTGTGGCGATTAAGCACTTCAACTTCTAAAAAATAATAACTTTCACTTTCACCAAAAAAAAAAAGAACTCTAATTAAAATTGTTTAATTTAGGGTTGTTGGAGTAGCGATGTATGTCGACGCTTGTTGTTCGGAAGCCTCATTCTTAATTGTTTAATACTGCATGATTGTGTTTATTTTTTATGTAATAAATATTTGATAAGATGACAGAGTTATCATTGTACGAGTGACACGCAATTTTAACTTCAAAACCTTGACTATAGTTAGTATGGAATAGACTTTACTACACACGTGTACTTGATCGTATATTTCCATTTCAGTCGTGAACGGTCTACATCGTTGTATTTGTTAGCTGCATTAGCTAATGTTTTCGACTCCCTCTTCCAGAACGTTATCTGATTTCCTTTTTCGAATTGAGAAACAGATTTCTCTAATTCCTCATACGAATAAAACCGCGCACCCACAGCTATTGTGGCCGCCATGATTACTGCAATAAATAGAAACAAAGCAGGAAAAATCACGTGAAAGAAATCCAGCCTGTGATTGGTTAAAAGTCTGTTCGGCGCAATAGCAAAATGAAGTCTTATTGAACCGAGTGCTCGGTTCAATAGACACTCCGTATCAGAAAATTGGACGTGGCTATTCAGCCTGGGCCAGGCTGATTAGACCCCACATCTATTCAGCCTGGGACAGGCTGAATAGCTCTGGGGCTATCCGGCCTGGGAATTTCCAGGCTGAATAGCTCCGGAGCTATTCAGCCAGGGAATGGGATACTTTCACGTGACGTCAGAGCGGTTTGTTGCCCCGCTGACACGTGACCTAACTGCCATAGGACACGTGGTCTATGGGCTGCTACCCAATCAGGTTCCACCTTAGCCATCGCATCGTATAACCAAAATAAATAGGCTTCTTCAAGGTGGTAATGTGCATGTTTTTAATTTTTTTATCGGGATGGAGAGCGTTTATTTTATGTCGGCCTATATACCTTAAAAAAAGATTTCTCCATGTTAGAAATTTTCGATTATTCTGAGAGATTGAGTCATTTATTTCCTATCCAGTCGAATATAAAAAAAGGCCAAAATAAAGTTCGTTTCGAACATTCGCTTCCAGAAGGTAAGTGATCTTTAAATAAAGTTAACAAGAAGTTATTCTTCCTCCGTTTTTGCATCATAAACTTAAAAACAAATGTATTTTAATATTTTGGGCAGAGTTTCAAAGGTTCGGTTTGCAGAATGCAAGTTTTAGTACGTATTATATTTTTATTACCTGAAATTCACGTTTGTAGTACCACAACGAAGGTGTCTGTATTTTAACTTTCAGAAAGTAAAATAGGAACCATTATTTAGTGTTTAACTAAGCAAATGCACTAATGAAAGAAACGTGTGTATATTCCATTAACAATTGTTCATGTCATTTACCCTATTTGTAATATCTTTATGTTCAATTTTTAATTGTTTTTCTTTGATAAAATGCCAAAACTAATATAATCTGTATTAATGAAAACAAAAATATATTTTCATTAATATATATTCCAAAGAGTCACCTTTTTGTTTTTTAACAAGATTTATTGTAATAGTGGGAAATGGATGTTGCTAAAAGGCAAGTGAAATTTTGCTTCTAATTTCCTATAGAGCTAGTTAAGTCATTAGAAAATTCAAATTGAATTTGAGACATTACAAGTTACACTTCCGCAACTGAGCGTAATTTAAATATTTTTCTATATCATTTATTCTCTTGTGTTGTATTTAGTGTGTATATTAAGGCGGCCCTTTTTCTTTCTTATAACGTCATAAATCCTTGACAGAGTAAGCTTAATTTCCTTTTTTAAACTGAGAAGTGATGAGACGTGTTTACAAAAGAGTCCCAGAAAAATAAATAAAGGAAAGCTCTCCCGATGGCTCTCATTTTCGATTGACTAGAGTTGATTTCAGGCTCTGGCTTTCGTTAATGTTAGCTTTTAGGATATTCCTGAAATACGTTGAAAATTTTTTGTATAGTTTTACATTGTGGTTAAGCCACTGAATTTTTTTTAAAACACATTTTGCACTGTTAAATTACTTCTAATTGTTTACTGCCCAGTATGCATTTCATGACGCAGCTTTGACCACCTGTGATCAAGCCAAAGTTAGTCAGAAGAATTCGATTTTGCTTCCAAAGTTCTGTGATATTATTGAAATACGGGTGCTCTGTCGCTAATGCGTCTATGCAAGAGACCATGACAAATATGCGAATAAGTAAAATCCAAAAGAAACATTAAAAGTGCAACATAAAAACTTTTAGTACTACTGAAAATGCAAATAATGGTTCCTGGCCTGAGTTGGTGGACTTTCAAGATGCAGAAAATCGTCTGCGCCCATGTCGTATGATTATGCGGTATGTAAAAGTTCCTTGAGTAGACATTTGGCTTGGATGTTCTCGGTTAATGTAAATTCCTAGTGCAATTTCGCATCAACAGAGTCTGGGTGCTTGGCCTTTCTGGTGGAGAAACCGGACGTCGAAATTATCATGTGGCAATGGTACCACACTCATTGTGGTGCCGCTGAAAGAGATGGTAACAATCTCTCGGGAACGCACTAGATCTGCAATTGGCAGAACCAACAGCAGCCCATTAGAAATATATTAAAAAAAAGGGTTGCTGTACAAATGTGGAATCCCTGCTTTCAACCCTCTATGTAATGTGGAGAAATGGGTTCTTTGAATCTGAACACTGGGGCTAGTAATTTTGTGAAAATGAAATCGGCAACAAATCCAGTCCTTTCAACTAGGTTCCCGTTTTTGTGAATTTGCAAAAATAGAATCTTGTTTGCGTAATCTTGTGAAATTACAATTTCAAATTTACTGTATATTTGAAAACCAAATAAAAACTTAAAAAAAAAGGTTTCCAAGTTAAAAAAAATGTAATATTCAATACTGATAAAATATGCATATGTTTCTTGTGAGTTTAGAAATAAGTTCTGAGAGTAGTGCATTTAGATACGGTTTTTGTATGATTTGTAATTCAAAATGTATAAACTAAAAATTAGATAGGTAGAAAAACAGTAGAACAATAATACATCTACTAGCAACAGATATAAAAGTATAAGTAACTAGAAAAAAAGATTGCAAATTTTTATTCATTTATAAATGCATTTTTGTATCAAGAAGTAGCATACATAATTTTGAGTAATGTAATAATCCGAGCACTCTCTATTTTCTGTATGTGATAACTTTCAAATTCTTTGGATAATACAGATTCCGCTGAAACAACAAATTTCATCTCAGGAAAATACCACAATTCTATTCCATGGAGTAGAATAAAATATTATGTCACAGAATCCATTTATTTAGCTGTTAAACTTATATTGTATTTTTATAAATTCCAAACAATCATACAAATTTTTCCACCAGCAAGATCATTCACAAGGCAGAATTTTAACAACAAACTCTGTCTCTGAGCAAAGATCCAGGTAGTGATGTAAAATATGTCGACTATTTTAAACATTGATTTAAAAAAAAAAACATGTCATTTTAAACCATTGTAATATTTTGGTCAGTTTATCAGGCATTCATCTTTTGCAGTTAAAAACAATTCAAGTAAAATATTATTTATTTGAGTGCCATGTACATGTAACATATTCAATTACCAGCTAGAATAAGAAGTTATTTGCAGAAAATACATACTGATATCTGAGAAGCAAATTATCTGAACCATCATCTTCTCAGAATAGAGTCCTTTTATTTATGTAATCATTTTGTGCTCTAATAAAATCAATTAATATAATTTATAACTTTATTGTAGAACACATCTTATTTATTGTCTTCAGTAATATGTAGAATAAGCACTCATGTTGAGTTCTGTAGTAACCAATTATGTTTTTTCACTTATACTACTCTCTTGCTTACATTTCTATTTCTGAAGAACCTTGACACACCACATAAGCAAAAAGTAACTTATCATTTTAACTCAACAGAAAGACAAGCAAATGAAATATTTAACATATTCATACCATCTAAGCAAACTTAATGTTTGTTTACTTATGACTAAACTATTAAATTTAAGCAATATAATTATAATTACAAATATAAAAACATGTTTAGTAACTGTAATGCAAAACTGGGGGACAAGAAATGATTCCAAAAAATTGGATGCAAGATCATGCCCATTCATTGCTAAACTACATAGAACAGCCTGAATTACTTCAGGTTCGCCATCAAAGAGGACGGTTAGAAACATTTGGTTCATTAGAGTGACTCATGAAAAGTTGGTTCATAGAGAAAGTGGGGGGTGGGGGTAAATTTTACAAATTCATAAAATACAAATACTTTAAATTTAAATAAATGAATCATGATTAATAGAGATTAGAAAATTTAGTATATATACAAATCAGTGGTGTAGTCCTGGAAAAAAAGGTGGAGGGACGCCGTCCCCCCTCGGCTACAGCACTGATACAAATAAATTTTGATACTTAGATTTCCATATATTTTGTCGGTAACATACTATGTACTTAAAAAAAAAAAAAAAAAAAAATTGTACTGTGGAAAATTTTAGGTGAACGACAGTGAACTCCTATAAAGGTACATCTTCAAGTACGTAGTAGTACAATAGATAAGATCCAGTAATAGAAATATTTTTTGAACTTTTGTACTAACTAACTTACTACCTAAATTTTTAGACGTCCCACAGCTTTCAACCACGTAATTAGTTTGAAATTTACATGTATCTTCAAAACATGTTAATTAAACTTTTAAAATCAAATTTGACAAATCGAACATTTGTATAGTTGGTGCAGCGGCGGGGTCGGATTTCAGATATTTGAAAATCTGTTGGGCACGGGATGTTCAATGTCTTCTTTGGGGATAGTGGCTCCAGGCAGGGCCAGTCCAGTTGGATGGAAAATTTTTTGAGACCTAATCATAATTTTTGTTATTTTCGTAACTGATTTCCAACTCTGACTTTCCTGACCTGCACACACTGGCAGGGACGTAACTAGGTCATTTTCTAACTGGGGCGAAACCAGGATTTAGCACTCCCTCCCCACTTAGATAAACAAAAAAAAGTGTATGTATTTAGGCAAACACACACATTTAGTCAATTTAGCGCCCCTAAAATAATCTGTCGCCAGGGGCATACGCCCCGTCCGCCCCCCTCTAGTTACGTCCCTGCACACTGGGAGGATTTTTCTAATAATGCTTTTAACATTTATATATTTCATTTGAAAAGAATGTTATAGTGCATCATTTTGGTGAGAACATGACCCTTCCCTATGTTACTGGTAGGATAAACTTTCATATTCAACAAAAAACTTATAAATAAGTATAGGTATACTCAAAATTAATCAAAAAATTGGAAATTTTACGATGTTTTTTTTATTAACAAAACGAAAATCTGCTAAATGTTTCTAAAATTCTACTAATTAAACTGTGATAACTTATTTTTTTTTTACAGAAATGAATGAAACGATATATATTGGCTACCAGAAATAGCATTTACTTTTACTTGGGCACATGCAAAATAAATAAACATTACTAATAAAATGGAAGAAAAACCTTACTGTGCGTTTGAAGCTTCAAACATATTATTCATCTTCTTTCGTTTCTTAGGAAGACTAGAAAAGGAAAAAATCTTCGGAACAAAATCAGTCTTCAGCATTCTTTTCTGTGATAACAGTTTTAATATAAGAAATAGGATGCCTCAAAGTGCTCGGAACAGCAGATCTTAGTTGACAGATGGCGTGAAGTTATCGCGTTTGATTTTGACAAGCCATTCTTTCAAACGCTCTGGATTAGAATAGGGAAGCAAATGAGACGATATTCTTTTCGCTTTGCATTCTTCCTTTACACTATTATTGGTGCATCCATAGGCACAACAGTGGGTACCCATCTTTCTTTACGAAAAAAGGCGATTTTAAGAGCAAGCGCGACTTTCCCAAATCAAATAACATTACCACGTGCGTTTGTTTGCCATATTGCCCCCCTCGCCGCGGTGTTCTTCTTCTCGGCGTGAAAGTATCCCATTTCCAGGGTATATAGCCTGTGGACTATACCAGAGCTATTCGGCCTGGAAAAAACTCGTCTCAAAGGCGCGATTCATTTCATTTGTTTATCTCATTTTCCCATGCTTTTCCCTTGCTTATTATATTTATTGAGTGAACGATTAAGGTGAAGTGCCCCGATCTGGTTGGGAGCTTGCTGCTGAGTGGTGAGCGAGCGAGCGAGCACACAACTCTCTGAAGGGTTTCGCTCGACTGATCTGAAGTGCTGAATTGTTGAAATTCAGTATATGTGATAAGTTTATCGCTAGTTGTTGGTTGGACTATCCCAGGAGCTTGTGGAAAAGTGGCTTGTGTGCCCGAGTTTTTATGTGAAAGCGACATAACCGTTGGTTTTTGTGGCGGTTTTCTGCAGTGAGGAGGTGCCAGTCCTTGGGCATGGCGTCCTTTTCGCGGAATCCTGTTAACGACTTCCAGTTGCCGGACGGTGTGGACTCCGGAAGCGAATTCCTCTCCAGCGACAACAATCCCAAGCCTGCAGCCTCGCCTAATAAGAAGAAGGGGAAAAAGAAAAAAACGGTGGCTGCCAGCAACCCAGATGTGAGAAAACATCCCTTTCTTATTCTGTGTGAGCTGGAGGGTATCGCCCCCTTTAAGATTGTTAACGATCTAATTCTTAAAGCAAAGGATGACTTAGATTATCAAAAAATTGAGGATAAATTTCATAGAGTATTAGAGAGTAAAAGTAATCTCGTTTTAACCTATGACGACGAACTAAAATTATATGAACAAAAATTTAACCATGCCTACTTTACCCTTAATAAGGCTAGAAATACTTTTCTGATTCAAAAGGGCATTGAAACTGATAAAACATGCAAAAGGCTCCAAGCCGATAGCGCTAGAAAAGATGAGAGGATTGCAAAATTGCTCGAAGAGCAAGATAGAATAAAAAAATCCCAGGAAGAATTAAAATTCCTAGTTGAAAAACTCTCGCGGAAAAATGAGCCTAATGTTGAATACCCCAGCCTTGACTACTCCCAACCTAAAAGGACAAATTCGAACTGGAAGGCGGCACATGATGGCTCCTTACCAATGAACATTGAAATAGAATTAAGCAATCCGAACGATAATTTAGAAGAAGAAAATTACGAAATGGAGGATGAGGATTCAAATGAAATAATAAACGACAGACCCTCCCAAAGCAAGAAAAGGCCCGCTTCTAATATAGATAGCACCCCTGAAAAGGGCGCGAAAAAAAAAACCCTACGCGAAAACCCTGAAAACCCTAATGTTAATCTCGAGTATCAGAGCACTGAGAAAAACAAAGCCCCCCCCCCCCCATTACCTTTGTGGATATAGAAGATCCGACCCCTGTACTTAAAGAGCTTAGCGATCTCATTGGCACTAAAATAATCGGCACTTATAAGAGAAATAAAGAATTAGTAGTAGAAACGAAAAATCCCCTATATTACAGAAAGATTAAAAACTACGCCGACAATCAAAATTATAAATCTCATACAAGGCAATTACATCAGGATAAAGCCATCCAGGCAGTAATTAGAGGCCTACCTATCAATTACGATGCTGATGCGATCATTAGCGAAATAGAAGAAAAAGGTCTCACCATTGCTAAAATAAACCAGATGACAAGGGGTAAACTTAAAGATAAGCTCCCACTTTTTGTCCTAAACCTCCCAAAAAACAACGAAAAAAACAAAGAAATCTACAACCTGGAGACACTCTCATACTACAAAGTTCGTGTCGAGCACTTAAGGAAAACCCAGCACATCTCGCAGTGTTACCGGTGTCAGCGCTTTGGGCACAGTTCCCACATGTGTACATTAGACGTAGTCTGCCTGATCTGTGCCAAATCCCATTGGACGAGAGAATGTGACCGCCCAAAAGATGAAAAGCCGACTTGTGCGAACTGCAAAGGGGATCACTTGGCGAACAGTGTCGAATGTGCAAAGAGACCTAACCCGGGAAGTAAAGCTGCAAAAATATTTCAAAACTCAAACTTGAAAAACCCAACTACCTATGCATCAACAGCTAGCAAAGGTTTATCTGAACCCCCAAACAAACCACCCACAAACTCAATCGAAGCTATCGCAACCCTCCCCCTAACAATTGCCAGCATGATGAGCGACCTTCAAATATTAGTTAAAAATCTGAATACCTACCTCGAAAAGCATAATAATGGCCAGAATTAGTTCCCTTACTATTGTTTCTTGGAACGCAAACGGGCTCTCTCCCACCAAAATTGACGAGCTGGAGAACTTTATCGTAAAGCATTCTCCAGACCTTGTTCTTATTCAAGAAACCAACCTAAAACCTGGACTCAGACTTCGTAGTATCCCCAACTTCACTTCTTATAGAAACGACAGAGGTATAGGCCGCGGTGGTGGCACAGCTATTTTTGCTAGACGTGGACTCGAAACTAGCGAGGTTAAATTCCACACGAGTAGTTTTGAAAATACGACTATCACGCTCAAAATCAGCGAAAATGACCATATAACAATTTCCTCTATCTATGCTCCTCCCAGCTCGGCTAGCATTGACGCTAACGAGCTCCAACAGATTGGTCGTATTAACTTTTCGACTATACTCTTTGGGGACTTCAATGCAAAACATCCTGATTGGAGTTTTGGCAGAAAAAACCTCCGAGGAACTAATCTGAGGAAATTTAGCGCAGATTTCGAGTATCAAATTCAAGCCCCAAACTCCCCCACCCATTTTGGTCCCTGGGAACCCACTACTCTCGACATAGCTCTTACAAAAACCAGAAATTGGCCCTATGCAATTAATGCGTACCCCGAACTATCTTCGGATCATAATCCGGTAATTCTAACATACAACCTAAACTACCAGATTCCCAGAAAAGAGAAGAAATGCCTTACCACAAATTGGAGCAAATATACCAATCTAATTTACGAAAAAATTGAGGGCAATCCCCAACTAACTAATAGCTCAGATATTGAAAATTACGTGGAAAAGTTCACCGAAGCTCTGGTAAGTTCCTTCAACGAGGCCACTGTCTCCCGGGGTATTGACAACGTTCCGATACGCCTCCCCCCCTATGCACGCATCCTCATAATTAAAAAAAATAGAATAAAAAAACGGTGGCAACAAACCTATGACCCTACCCTCAAATCAGAGGTAAACCGGCTTCAAAAAATGATCAAGTCCATAACGAGGCAGTACAAAGAAAACAGGTGGACGGAATTCATCGAAAGCCTGGCCCCAGAAACTGGCTCACTTTATAAATTAGCGAAAGCTTTTGAAAAGCCATTCAAACCTATCCCATCAATCCACCATAACGGCAGAATACACAGCACTGACACAGAAAAAGCTGAAACTCTCGCCGAAGCATTTGAAGAAAATTTTCAACATATTCCTCACCCCCCCCCCCCCCCCGACGACCCCTTTTGCAACCATGTGTCTGAAGAAATTGTTGACTATGTTGAAACTCTCCACCCCCAAAACGATATAAAACTCGCAACTCCTAAAGAAATTGCCGATTTCATAAAAAATAGTAAAAACAAAAAAGCACCAGGTCTAGATAAAATATCAAACAAGATGCTGAAAAATATTCCAATTAATGCTCTTACGTGCCTCACCAAAATTATAAACAGTTCACTAAAAATGTCTTATTTCCCAAAACTATGGAAAATTTCAAAGATCACCCCAATACATAAAGCTAGCAACGACTCGAGGAACAGGCAAAGCTATAGGCCAATAAGCCTCACATCGCACATCTCAAAAATCTTTGAAAAAGTGATCAAAACCAGGCTTGAAACCCATATTGACGAACATAATATTTTACCACCGGAGCAATTCGGCTTTAGACCCAACCATAGTACAATTCATCAGTTAATTAGGGTAATAAACACGATCACCGAAGGTTTAAACAGGAGTAAAACAACAGTTGGAGTTTTTCTTGACCTACAGAAAGCGTTTGACAAGGTCTGGCATGACGGAATTATTTTTAAACTAATACAGTTAAACTTCCCGAGCTATCTCATAAAATTGATGATTAAATACTTAGAAGGACGCACTTTCCAAGTTCAAATTAACGATTCCCTTTCGTCTGTAAAGCAAATCAATAGTAGTGTACCTCAAGGGGCAGTTTTATCGCCCCTATTATTCAACGTTTACACTGCAGATTTTCCTACCAGCGTTAGGACTACCACTGCCCTCTTTGCAGATGACGCAGCGATCATCATCAAACAAAGAAAGAAAACCCTTGTCAAAAAGTATGCACAAGAGCACCTCCAAAATATAACAGACTGGTGTCAAAAGTGGAAATTAAAACTTAATCCGAGCAAAACAATAGCGATCCATTTCAAAAAAAATAAAAAGAAAAAGGGACCAGAGAACCTTGAACTAATGGGTAACAGGTTAAGCTACAGACACGAAGCTAGCTACCTTGGTATTACGATAGATTCTGGACTTTACTATAATAAGCATATTACAAATAAATTAAATAATGCTAAGCATAAAATGAACCTCTTAAGACCCCTCTTAGGGTATTACAGTAAGTTATCGCTAAAGAATAAACTTCTTATATACAACCAAATACTGAAGCCCACAATCCTTTACGGCACCCCTGTGTGGGGCCACGCAGCTCGCACGACCATAATTGGTATTCAAAGAATGCAGAACAAAATATTGCGACAAATTTCAGGCGCTCGCTGGTTCGAAAAAGGAAAAGCGATCCACAAAGAACTCAAAACTGATTCAATCTCAAGATTGATTATTAAAAACGCCAGAAAACTTTATAACAGCTTCCCCAACCACCATAATGAAGAAATCCGCAACCAAACTACGTATAGAAACTTAAATCATAAGTACCCGTACCCTGCGCACTCGTGCTACCTTGACTATGATTCTTTAAGTACAAAAAATAACCCCTTACCTAACCCCCAACTCGACCCGGCTCTTCACGCGGCCACCTGATTTTTTCCTGCTTCGTCGCTCTGTCGTTCAAAAATAATTTGAAGAAAATAAAATTTTGGAAAAAAAAAAAAAAAATAGAAAAACATACAAAAACCACTTGCTGTGAGATTTTACTTGGAGCCTTTCCATAACTAATTTAATTCTACTAACAAAAGGATTTAAAAATAAAAGGGATTTATATGTTGCATATATTTGGAAAATCCAAAAAATTATTAGGAGAAAAAAATATATATATATAAAATTTTTAAAAAATGTACAAATATATCTTTTAGTAGTAGCTATTAATTGCTTGATTTAATTGATTAACCCCTCGTCCATGACTTAGACTTTTTTTGCCCTTCAGGGACAGGGAAGTAAGAAACTACTTGATAGATACCCTCCGATGTTTACTCACACGGAACCTGGGTAAAAGGCCCCTCCGGGGCCTGACGGCCCGCCCAAAATCTAAGTTATGATGATGATGATGACGATTAAGGTATTTTTGTTTAATAATTCGAAGACTATCAACGATTGGTTCTGTAATAGATAATTGCGGTGATTTTAATTGAAGATTAAAGTCAGATTAAAAGAAAAAAAAATTAAATGATTTTTTTCTGTTTTTTTCTTTTTTATTGTTTTTCACATTTTAATTTTATTAATTTCATATAATTTTTATCTTCTTTTGAGGTAAGAAACTCTACAAAAATAAAATCAGAATTTGCGTTTTATTTTTAAAACGTACACGCAACGAAAAGTGGCCTTTAATCGCCAAAAATAGATTGTGGATTTTTTCTTTTCCATCTCGCCAAGTCAGCATTGCAACCCTTTTCGTAAAACGTAAAGCAACCAGAAATCCATTCACGAGGTACTAGGGACTTTATAGCAAGTACGAAAGGGATGCCTTATTATTTCATATGAATAGGCGGAGGATATATTTGATTGAGCATTTCACAAGCGATCTTAATTATAATGCGTCTTAAATCTTAACATAGATTACGTTTTATAATTCCTGTAATAAGGCATTATACAGTTGCTGTCGGTTTATGGTTGAATTTGTCTTATGAAGGGTTTTCGCAAAAAAAAAAAAAAAAAAAAAAAAAAAAAAAAAAAAAAAAAAAAAAAAAAAAAAAAAAAAAAAAAAAAAAAAAAAAAAAAAAAAAAAAAAAAAAAAAAAAAAAAAAAAAAAAAAAAAAAAAAAAAAAAAAAAAAAAAAAAAAAAAAAAAAAAAAAAAAAAAAAAAAAAAAAAAAAAAAAAAAAAAAAAAAAAAAAAAAAAAAAAAAAAAAAAAAAAAAAAAAAAAAAAAAAAAAAAAAAAAAAAAAAAAAAAAAAAAAAAAAAAAAAAAAAAAAAAAAAAAAAAAAAAAAAAAAAAAAAAAAAAAAAAAAAAAAAAAAAAAAAAAAAAAAAAAAAAAAAAAAAAAAAAAAAAAAAAAAAAAAAAAAAAAAAAAAAAAAAAAAAAAAAAAAAAAAAAAAAAAAATTCAAATTGATGGTCATGCGCTTTGTTCCATAAGTAGCAATTTTTGTGCCGTTGGCGGCATACAACGTTAAATATTGCGATTTAGAGTGCGGAGCGTACGTTTTAGGAATGACTGATATGTCCGCACCAGTGTCAATTAAAAAGGAAAGTTTAGACTTTGAATCGGCCATTAATATGCGATTAAGGTGGCGGTCAGCATTATGGCCGGTAAGCGATCGCCTTACACGTTTCCCGAATGACGAAAAGAGCAAGGAGGGTTGCATTTTTTGGCATTCTCACCAAAATTAATATGATAGAAACATAAACCATTTTCTGGCTCTTTATAGCTTCGATTGCGAGAATTGCTACGGTAGCGAGAGTTATTTCGGTGTCTAGGATTTCTAATGTAATTGTCCCTCCGTGTACTTCGCTCCTGAACTATAGAAGTTAACTGTTTGACTTGCAGGGTTAATTGGTCAATTTGCGCCTGTAGCGCGATATTTTGTGGTGCAATAGAGACTTGTGCAGAATTAATGGACGATTGAGGCGTTAAATCGTGGATTTTATCTGCAATAGATGCGAGTTTCGTTAAATCTTCATTTAACGCTGCCAAAATCGATTGCGTGCTGTTGGGCAGTCGTCCAAGCCAGAGTGATTTAAGCAATGGCTCACCTACGGAATCGCCACCTAGAGCACGCATGCGTATAAGCAATTGTGACGGACGTTGGTCACCGAGCTCTAACCCTTGTAACAATGTCCTTATTTTAGACGACTCGCTTTCTGAGTGTAATTCAACCAAACGTGTTTTTAACTGCTCATATTTGTTGGTTTCGGGAGGTCGCATAATGATATCACTTACGGAGCTTAGTATGTCCGAATCAACAGCTGCCACAACATAACTGAACTTGGTTTCGTCAGTCGTCACATGTGCCAAGGAAAATTGTGCTTCTAAGCGGAGGAACCACAGGCTAGGATTATTCTTCCAAAACGGCGGTGGTTTCACCGCAACGTGAGAAATTTGTGGTTCGTTGAAAATTTGATCTTCAGATGTCGACATTATATATAACTTGAGTTACAAATTTAATTCCATTAGGTATTAACACGTAAAAAATCACAATAAAATAGCACTCAAAAAGAAAGTTATCATCAAGGCGACAATTATCATAAACGACATTACAATTTATCATAAGTAAGCAAAGAGAATCTATGTCACTCAACATCGAAAGGCAATGTACCAACTCGTGAATATAAAACCAAATTCATTTAGACAAATAAAATCGTGCGGTAACTTACGCAGCTTAGATATTTTTCGATTGCACTTATCATCGTAAAAGTTCACACGTTCTTTGGTCACCAATGTAGTAAAGTCTATTCCATACTAACTATAGTCAAGGTTTTGAAGTTAAAATTGCGTGTCACTCGTACAATGATAACTCTGTCATCTTATCAAATATTTATTACATAAAGAATAAACACAATCATGCAGTATTAAACAATTAAGAATGAGGCTTCCGAACAACAAGCGTCGACATACATCGCTACTCCAACAACCGCTAAATTAAACAATTTTAATTAGAGTTCTTTTTTTTGGTGAAAGTGAAAGTTATTATTTTTTAGAAGTTGAAGTGCTTAATCGCCACACTACTTTAAATACAGCTCTAAATAACTTTTTTTGGGGGGAAAAAAGGCGTCTGGTATTAATTTTAGACCTTTCATTGAATTACTTAATTTTGTGTGAAGTTCCGAAATGTTTTTTCCTTTGAGAATCAATCACCCTTGATAAAACGTTAGATGTACAAAACACATCTATACATAATATCCACTTTTCATAAATTTTCTTGATTTTTGGCCTTTAGTTTAGATTTGACTTTTGAATATTAAGTCCTAGCGCAAAATCTTTTATGAAAGTATTTTTTATCATTATTGTTTTTTTGACGATTTCAAATGTTGAGATAATCTCACAAATGTTTACATTTTGGAATTTTTGGTGCCCCAGAGACTTTAGACTATTTCTTTTTTTTTACGTGCATCTGAACTTTCAGAATTCAATTCAATATGGCATCACCAACATAAACCATTTTTCTTACATTTATCATTGGCAACACTGCTGAAAAATCAATGCAAACTACTTTATAGCGATAAAAAACTTATGTGGTAAACCTGCACTGCGAGGTATTCAACGCATGCGCAGAAGCAGTGGAATTGGGTTATGTTGAACGGTATCCCACTTTTATGAGGTAAAACGCTCTCCAATACGTTGCCATACCGAGGGCAAGTTCCGTAGATTAATTTTAGGGATAATCTCATTGTGGTGTAATTATGATGTAATGACCACGATAAGACTTTCATAGGAAATAATTACCCTTTTCAACAATGTTTTAGAACTTGATGTCTTTTATTGCAATGTTGACATTTTCATAAACCGTACTACAGATTTTCAAAGTAAAATTTCGGGACTTTTTTGTGACCGTTTGGCGATTCAAATTCTGATTCTGCCGGATATGAGATATCCGGTGACACATGTATAACATATGAGTACAAATATCCAGCTATGATGTTTGAAACTTGTAAATTCTATACATTTTTATACATCCCACAGCTTCCAAACATGTAGAGTATGTTTGTAATTCACATATATTTTCAAAACATGCGAAATAAATAATTTTTAAAGTAAAATTTGATGGTGGATAACTGCATATTTCGTGCAGCAGCCTGTTTGAATTCTGAATATTTATAAATGTTTTGAATACTGGAAGGCATTGGATATCCGATATACAAGGCCTTCTGGGGAAGGGTGGGGTGGGATCAGTCTCGTTAGACGGAAAATTTTCTTGACCTTTTAGTAATTTTTGGGAACGATTTCCGAAGTCGTGACCCGTAAACTGTTTCTTTTTTTGACCTGTTGCTCTTATTTTGATGGAAATTTTAGAGAAACAGTAAA
Source organism: Octonoba sinensis (assembly GCA_038502835.1). Taxonomy (NCBI): domain Eukaryota; kingdom Metazoa; phylum Arthropoda; class Arachnida; order Araneae; family Uloboridae; genus Octonoba; species Octonoba sinensis. Next base: position 70,855,708 of record CM076599.1, read on the forward strand.
CATTACTCTGATAAGTTTGTGCTTTTTGATGGAGTTATCTTTATTATGGGCGCAGACTTCGGGAGTGCTACGATGATCAAGCACCGTATGCTAGTTTTACGTGATTTTTTAATTACCCTAATTTATCAAGGCAGAAAAAAAGCACCTGGTATAATAATATAAACTTTCTTAGATTTGCATAGTATAAAAATTACATTACTTAAAAAAATAATCAAACTGGAGTAGAGAAGGTGAGGCAGATTGGCCATGTTTGTCTAAAGACAGCTGGTGTTGCCATAAAAATGTCAAAATTGTAACATGAAAGAATTACAAGGTACTTTACCCTTTTCCCTAGCAATTAGCTGTGTTTTTCAAAAATATTATTTGTTTGCTGTATGATTTTTTTGAACCATAAGTGTAAGTTTAGTCCAAACTGCCCCATGGTTGGGGTACTTCGGATATGGGGCAAGAAGAAAAAAAAATTTCAAAAATTTTTATTGATAACACTAAACCTCATCAACAATTACTAAAAGAAAAAAGTCAGAAAATTGGTTGACAAACAGAGGAGAAATTGGTACTTCACTGTTTTGTGTTTGCATATTTATACAAAGATAAATAAATCAACTGTTGATGAAAATTAATAACTTTTTAAAATGTGAAATGATTAAATTACAATATGAGCATTGAGAAGTTGTATTTAGTTGGGGCACTTTAAACAACTTTTGGATTAGATTGCACGTTTTCCAAACAGCCCCGTAAGCATGAACTAGGGTAAAACGTTAAATATCTTTGTATTCAGAAATTTGAATAAATAAAAACACTCAAACTGTACCTCAAGATAGTACACTTGGTACCAAACAAAGAAATTCTAAATAATGTGTGGAGTATATAAATATATGTCATAAAACAAGAAAAATAGGGTATCAGAAAAACTTACTGTATGAGACTGTTTACAGTTATATGAACACTGATCCAAAGTACATAGCCCGATGAAAGTTGCTTCTAGCGCCAAATCTTCGTCACTTACCATTTTTAAAATCCGTATTAAACTTGCAACGATTTGAGTTCAATCCCAGAATGTATTGTATGATTATTAGTTTTCAAGATATAGATTTCAAAAATGCCATTTAAAAAAAAATAAGAAGAATTTACAAAAATTATGTTGTGACTCATACAGTTTAACAGGAAGACTCTTGATAAAGGTTCCATTTATCAGGAAAGGAAAACAATGTGCCAGTCCAACTACATTTACAATGGCTACTGGCTCTGTGCCAATGTAAGAATTCCACTTTCTTTACTCCCATAGGAAGAAATGAACTCTCTCTCTCAAGGTCAGTCATCTTCTGGTTTAGAGCGAATAAAGTCATGAACAAGTTGACTATTTAATTATTAGTTGCATTGACACTTTGTTTTATGCTTAACTGAGGGCCAATTTAACTTGTTACAACTCTTTTAAGTGATTTTTCTTGTAAGATGATTGTTGATGGCAATATTTAGCTAAAACTACATCAAAACTTAAATGAAAATGCGGCACCAGGCACTAAGTAATCTAACCTAGAAAATAATTATATTTGTGTTGGCTGAAGAAGAAAGTGAAAAGAACATAATAAAGTACAAACTGAAATGAACATTGTATAAATGTTTTGAGGATCGGAAGGAATCTCCATTCTCCACCCTTTCTTCAGTAATTAGAAAACAGCGATGTGATCAAATGAAAACGTTCTTCTTAGTTACATATCCTACAATAAAACAATTTTGTGATAAGGTTTATCCAAACCAAATATGCCTGCATCACAAATTAAAAAGAGGTGACCCACAGAGTCTAATATTTTGTTCCTTGATCTGCTAGAAATTGAAGATTAAAATTTTGTTAAAACTCTCTATTTCCTTCAGAAATTTTTACAAGGAACAGACAATCAGACAAGTGAGAGCAGATTAGAGTACATTCTAGGGTAGAGATACTCAATCTTTCCTCTTTTGGACTACATTCTCATAACAACTATTTCACAACAGTGGTGTAGTCCTGAAAAAAAAGTTGGGGGGTCGCGGCTGCATACGAAGATAAAGCAATTGAAATCAAAAGTGGGGGGACGCTTATGTTAAAATGTAAAAATTTTGGGGGGATGTATTAAAATAAAAAGGTAGGGGGCGCCCTCTCCCTCGACTACACCACTGTTTCACAAGGGACACAAGTTAAACATTAATGTACATTTCTTTGATAATTTCACTTATAACAAATGCTCATAAACAATGATTATTGACAATTTAATGTAATGAGAAGGACAACTAAGTAACTCGAATTATTCATACTTTATAGTAGCTTGAATGGACTAAAGTCTAGAAGGCCCACCAGGTTTACGTACTTTTACTGTGTGTAAACAAATACACATCAGCACATTATGTACTTTTGATGACATGAACAGCATATTATGGTAGTCCAATGTCTGGAATAAGAGTGTTATATATATATATATATATATATATATATAAGACGATTTATTGGGACATCTATGACTGTGATATTTGAGCTGCTATATCAGGCACTAGCGCAAAAGATGTCTACAGGTTTGTTCTCCATTTATGAGCCGACTCCAATAGGAACATAATTGATATTCTAGTCTAAAAGGCTTTTTCTTCTGTTCAATTTAAAGAAAAATAATTTTAAAATTTCACTATTTTTCACATTTTATTTTATCATTAAGTGCAATTAAATATTCCTTTCATTAAATCCCCTTATGAAAAAGTATTTTTAGCAACATAATACAAATACTCCTTGAAATATTCATTAAAATTCAAAGGTAACATTTTTAGGAAGATCATGTGTGCAATCAGCCAAAATCTTACTACAGTGAAGAGATTTAAATTCAAATCTTAGCTTTACCAAAAAAAAGTAATACTGAACACTTTTTTGTTGATATAAATTTTTATATTTTAGTTCAAATGCTGTTTTTTTTAAGTTATAAATGATTATAAAACACAATTCTTTATTTTATGCAATATAAAACTATTTGAAAGAATATCCATTTTTCACAAACAGGTAGAAAATGTAAAACAACACATGTAGAAAAAAAGGTTTTTTTTTCCTGCTAATAAATGTACATAAACACATGCAACAATCTAGAAGATTAGAGCCTTTTTTAAGTAAAAGTGTAATAAAAGAAGCTTTAAATAAGCATTTAAAATAATTTTATTTCAAAAGTGCAGATTTTTGAAAGAATCACAATTGCTTCATCAGCTGCTGCAAAACTTCTACAGGGGGAGAAAAAGTCATCATTAAAAGCTATGTTTAAATATTTAAAAAAATCTAAGTTAAAAAAAAATTCAAAACTATATTACCTCCCATATTGAACTACTTGGAGGTACAGGCACAACCCACTGCTGTGGAATAGATTCCCCATCACTGGTTAAATAAACATCCCATTGATGCCTTAAAAGAATAAATTAAAAAAAAAAAAAAAAAAAACATGCACAAATTAGTATCATAAGGAATAATAATAAATAATGTAAATTAAGTTTTAAATTGTATAAAGTTGACTTTTAGGAGAGAGACGATATGTACAACAAAGAAAATGAAATATAATTGCACTTAAATAATTTCATTACCTAATTTGTACAAGACTTGAAATATTAGTATTAGCAGAAGTATGATGAGCATAAAATAAGAAAATTGGATCTGTAGGACTAGGCTCATCTGAAAAAAAAAATAAATGCATTGAGGAAATGAAAAATACTACATAAATACATTAAGAAATGAAAATGGATAAAAAAGGTTTGGATGGAATTTAACACCTCAAATATGATTTAAAACTTCATTGAGGAATTCAAAAATGTTCCCATTTAATTAAAACATAATTTACCTATTTTAGTATACTAACAAATTAATAAATTACACAAATGTATAAGGAACAAAATTGCAATGTAGTTTTCACAAATACTTCTGAGACTCATGGAGTGCCATTCTATAGAATGGGGGAAATTAATGTACATGAAAATGGACACATGGGTATTGTTACGATGCAAGATCTATGTATTCAATAACAATCAGTCGCAAATAAGTTCAAGAAGCATGTGGTACCATTTCAAATCCTTGAGACATAATATACAGTAAAACTACTGCTAATGGACACCCATCTTAGGCGGATAGTTTTTAATTTCCCACCAGCAAAGGGTTGACCCTAAAAAAAACCCCTCTTTTGCAGGTACCACTCTATTATGGACAAATATTTTTGTTCTGGAAGTGTCTGCTATAAAGGAGTTTTACTGTACAAAACTAAAAACGGCATTAGCTTGAAACATTAAAGAAAAATGTTTCACTTAATATTAATGATATCAAATAATATTAAGCAGATTTTGAAATTATTTATGATATTGTTCCCCAAATTCAAAATTGTACATGAACATGTAATAAGCGAAGTTCATTGTTTTTTAACAATTTAGATCATAGGAAATCATTCCATGATTATAAGTAAAACACTTATATCTGTTCCTATTAAGAGAATTATGCCAAGCATTTGCTATTTTACTGAACACTCATCATATTTTGTTCCACATTTGCTTTTTCTTTTTTTTTCTTTCTTAAAAAATAAAATAAATAAATAAAAATAAATGACAAAAAATTTAAATATTGTTACTTTTTTCCTACTTTTCTTTCTCATGAAGACATTAGCCAAACATGCATCCTTCTTAAAAAATATCTGAACCAAAAGATGAAAGTTGCTTCAAAGCTCTACCATTTACTAAATTTTTAATCAAAAAATAGAAAATGCACTTAATAGGTTTTAGCGTTATCTAAATTTTGACTATGAAATAGGTTGTCTGTTGTTTCCCGTGCAAAAAATAACAAATTAATTTTTATCAATTCTTTAAAGGTCATTAGTAGAAGATTTTAATACTAAGTTTACTAGTAACACATAATTTATTAAAAGTTTATAATTGAATACACACGAATTTTACTTTAAAGAAATTGTAAATTAGGGACCGTTCATAAATGATGTCATGCTTTTTCCCCATATATTTGACCCCCCCCCTTTGTCACAAAATGTCACACTTCAACATACCCCCTCCCCCCCCTTTGTCACACGTTCCTCTATGTTGAATAAGCATGATGTCATACTTCTTGTTATCTCCTCCCCTCCCCTTTTCAGTTTGCCCCAATTTCAGGAACACCCTCCCCCCTCAAAGCATGACATCATTCATGAATGATCCCTTATCCAAACTAGGACCAGTCTTCAGAAGTTTAGATAATATATGATCAACAGCTCATTTAAACAAACTAAAATGTTCCAAATGTATTCAAAAACTCGTTGAGAAAACATATACTGTCAGCCCCGCTTAATCGGGTAATGGATAAAGGTTATTAACCCTGGTTATAAGACTAAAACCTTCCGGAACCGAATATTTCCCCATAGACGCAATGTTAAAGATCCTGTTTAATCAAATAATTTCCCTGCATAATCTAATAATACTGATCTGCTTTTGAAATATTTTTGATGAAAAAATTGATTAAATTTCAAAAATAAACAAGTAAATAAGAACAATTTTTGAATTTTACAAGTTGATCTTTCAGCAACATCTCCCCATGCCCACTAAATTTGAGACCCACTAGCTCTCTGTCATGATTCCCCCCTCCTGCCCGGAAGTAGAGGTCATTTTCTAAAGGGTTTCTGGAATCTTCCATTTAGCAAGCTATTAGTAGATCCTCCCCCCGCTCTAAGTGAAGTTAATAAATTGTTAGCTATGATACGAAACCATTTTGAAAATAGAGGTGGAGATTATGACTTACTTTATAGATTGTAGAATGAAATACAAGTGCTCCCAAAACACTTTGAGCAAGCAATCCACAATTATGGACTTTTTAAAGAAGTAATATAGTGAAAAGTAGTCCTAAAGATTTTGTAATTCAAGATGTAACTTTTACTTTTCATCATTTTAATTTGTACTTAAAATTACATAATAATATATTTAATTATTTTGGTTTTATTTATCTTATTTAAAAAAAACTTTTAAACACTAACATAAATAACTTCTTTTAATTAGATATACTGATTTATTATTATGTTTCGAGGCAATATTATCAGTTCTGTAAGGTAAGGAAAATTTTCCCGCATAATCGAATTAAATATGCTTTAACCAACGGTATTCCTTTAAGCGGGGCCGACAGTATGTACCTGTATCTCCAAATAAGCACTCCTTAATATTTTTCTGTTTTCTCTGCAAAATAGTTTTTGTTTTTCTGATCCTCCACAAAGCTTCATGCTCCAACTGCTCTTCTTGTTCAGTTTCTAACATAACTTTTAGAGCTCTTTCTTCAGCTTCATAATCGGCTAGTTGTTTTAACATAATTTTTTTTAGAGCTGATACCTTCTCTTCAAACTTCTTAGTATGCTCTGGATCTATGAAGAGGCCTGAAAAAACATAATAATTGAATTAGAAAAGGAACCCATATGTCCAACTTTTGAAGAATAATTTTCTTACAATTCTGTATAAAAATAAAAGTTATGCAAATATGAGTACTGAATAAGAGATATAAATCTATAAGTTAAAAAAAATGTTACTTTTCGAAACAACAATGGACAAGAGTAGGGAGACATGTTTGAGTATATTATTTCTTTTATTTAATGTAAAAACTACTTTTATCCACTCTGTAGAAAGACCCCATTTTTAGAGTTATACGTTAAATGGACAAGTTTTCACCTCAAGAACTGCAAGGTAAAATATTTTTGAGAAAGCTTCCAAGAATTTATGCAATACACTAACAGTTCTTTGTGAAGATTAGAAAAAAGATATAAGTGACAGTTGTATATTTCAGAAAGCCACAGATGTTTGCGATTGCTATGCCCTGCCATATAGCAAAAAAAAGTTCTTTATACTGTTGGCTGTTGAAACTATCTCAAAACGCTCTGCACATCAACCTTTCACATCCTCTTGTAATTTTTTTCTTTGAATATTGATAACAAAACAAAGATAGAAAAACCTCCTATGCTCTTACAAGAACCTATGCCCTTACATTTGAAACCTGTAAAGTAGTGTAAAAGATAGCTACGCTTTATTTCATGAACCAGATTTTTCATCTGCCATATGAAACTTTAGTCTGTGAAGACAAGGAAAAACATTACAGAAAATATCAAAGGCCAGAAACTAAAGAAAAAATAACATACTTACATATTAACCTAAGTTTATTTAAATATAAAATTTCTTCTTTTAGCTGTAGTTATTGTTTTTATTTTTCTAATGGTCAGTTCAACCATTAGAAAAATATAATGAAGCCCTTCTATTGAAATATTTCACCATTCCTGGTATAACTCATGTTCATTTTTTTCTTAATCATTAGAATCTTACAGTTACCCATTGAGAGATTTTAATTGGTCATCTCAGGATTTTCCTCATTTGTTAAGGTTTTTAGTTTTCAGTACTCCTAATTTAACTGAATTACATGATTAGATTATTATTCATATTGTTACTTAATTAAAAAAAAAATACTTCCAACTGGGCCTTGCAAGTCATAAAGGTCGGTTATGTAGGCATATATATTGTGACATGAGATGTTATGTCACTATCTTTTTTTTGTCAGAAACCACTTCATTCTTTTTTAAATTTAGAAGTCGGGTGTATCTTCTTTTAAGATAATTTTTTTAATAAAAAAATAAATCATAATGATGAATAAAGACCTCACCATTGTAAATCAAACATATTTTTAGGTGTTTAAAAAGACATAATTAATTGCTCCTAGTTCCTACTTACTTTTTTTCATTGCACTAGCTTGCCTAGCATTTCTAAGTTTTTCAAAGATTTTTAATTTTTCAATGGTACGTTTTCCTTCATGAATCTTTCTCCTAACTTCAGATAGAATGTTATCAGCTTCTTTTTTCATTTCCATTTTCTAATAAAACAAAACAAAAAAAAAAAAAAAAAAGATTCAAAAGCTTACATAGAAAAATAAAAACAAAACAAACAAAAAAAAAAGATTCAAAAGCTTACATAGAAAATTAAAAATTAGGGATGTACCGATGAGTACATTAGCTGTGATTATCGATTAAACGGCAGGAGATAATCGGCGACAACCTCTTCTGTATTAACCACCATAATTTTCTTCAACTCAGCAAAACTATTTATCCTAATTGTCTCATGCTTAAAAATACTAGTCACAATAATCTTGTTCACAACTTTCTTGACATCAAAATAGAAATTGGAACGGATTGTTTAACCTCCATCTACCGATAAACGCTGTGAATGTAATTTCACCGTCAATTGCCTTCAATATTTTTCTTCCTGCCTCAGTAAAAAAGTGCTCATTGGAATTATTATTTCTCAAGCACTTAGGATTAAAAGGATTTGCAACACCAAGCCTGCCTTTGATAGCGAAATTGCTTTACTTAAAAAAAAACTTTTAAATAATTTTATTCCTGCATTTTTATACTATTTTTCAAATATTTCCTTTGACAAACACTTTGCTTTTTTTTGTAACCAGTTAACTGTGGCCCGTAAGACAATACTTTCCTAAAGCATTTATATGTAGCAAATTTAGGACAGCCAAGTATATTTTTCCCTCTCCTCAACTATGCACCCCCCTCCCCCTTGGTGGTGTAGCTCTCCCTTGAAAACTAACAAGCGCGAACTGGCTGGGTGTGTGTGATGGCTGAAAATGACAAGGGCTACTGTGCTTTGATTGATATGAGAGTCAAAAGGAATGGAATCCAAAGTTACATAGAAAGGTTTAAACAGTCCTTGATGAGGGGAGAGAAGGATTAACATGTCAGTAGCTCTTTAATGGAAGATAAAATGGAGATATTCGGCAACAGCACTGGCTGGACGAGTCGGCACGTTTATGGCTATGACTATCGAACATGATTTAAACTTTGCTTTATTGATGACGACTAGGAATGAACCAATTAACGGGAGACAGATTTGGCTTTTTTACTCGGATTTTTTAGGTAATAGTAGTTTATTTTACCGTAAAAAAACTGCATAGCGGCCGCATCCACGTAAGCGCTGCACCTGAAATCATAATCACGTTGGGAAAAAACTCTCAGAAGCGCCGCACCTTGCGTATGAGCCACATTGTAAATCTTCAGTGAAGAAACTTGCCATACAAAGTACACATTTACTCAAGCATTATTTACAAACAATATTAAAACTTATGAAGGAAATTAAGCATTAAAAATATAATTAAAATGATATAATGATGCAACAAGCGGTAAGATGCAAAGGGAACTGCTACGACAGCTGCTCTGCAAGAAACGAAAAATGAACAAACCAGTGGGGTGCACACACACAGCGATAAATTAGGGGACTGTAGCAGGTATGCTTCAATTCTTTGTGTTCCAAGGGAAAACAAATTGTGTCGTAAATCCTATCCACCTTATTAGAGTTTCAAATTCTACTTCCCCCTTCTCCATTTTATCTTCCATTAAAGAGCTACTGACATGTTAATCCTTCTCTCCCCTCATCAAGCAATGAGAAGGACTGTTTAAACCTTTCTATGTAACTTTGGATTCCATTCCTTTTGACTCTCATATCAATCAAAGCACAGTAGCCCTTGTCATTTTCAGCCATCACACACACCCAGCCAGTTCGCGCTTGTTAGTTTTCAAGGGACAGCTACACCACCAAGGGGGAGGAGGGTGCATGGTTGAGGAGAGGGAAAAATATCCTTGGCTGTCCTAAAGGTACTACTGTGGGTCCTAAACGTACTCCCTCACACTTTATTTGATTTCTTTAGATGCTCCAGCAGGTGTTTCTCTCCCCTCCTTATTGCCCAAAGGACCGTGGAGATAACTTTTATTATTACTAAGTACTTTGCACCTGCTTTTCTCCCCTGCCCCTAAAAAGATTTGCCCTTGGGAAAGTTTGAAAACAGTGATTCCGATTCCATTGACCTTGGTATTGTTCAGTAATGATGTTAATGAGAAATTCGAGGGTGGCCGTTTAGCGAAATTTTGCCAATCCTCTATAAATGCTTTTTTTTGGAAGGTAGCTTTTTTTCCAAACTGAAAATTAAATATTTATAGTACTTTAAGATTTTTTAATTAAATACAAATTACACCGAAAATTAAGAGATGAAACTTACCAGTAGAAATCAGTTTAATGTTTAGAAAAAAAAAACTATCCAAAGTGGTTTGTTTCCTTTGTTTTGTACATAGGTCTTCCACATTTTTCTCTAGCCGGAGTACATTATTGATCATTTCTGTATCTGTGTTTTCGTTTTGTTCGAAATAGAGTCTTAGTTTTTTTATGCAGTCTTGTGCTTCCTTACTTGTAATTTTAGGCTGTAATTCCTCGTCGTTATCCGATTCCTCAATGAGATCTGATTCTTCAACTTCTGGTGCCTTACAAAATTGAATGATTTCATCATTCATCAATTTCTCACTTATTGGTTCGTCATTATCGATAGTCAAAAACTCCCCAGCTTCCATTTCCATATTCAGCACATCATTTTACTTCAGTATGCCTCCAACAGTTCGTCAAGTAACTCTCTTCTCCAGTATTTCGGAAAAATGATCTGCAATAAACTGCAGACTTGCAGATCGGTTTTTATTCTTAATTCGGAAATCAGAATTTTTTCATGCCCGCTTAAGATAGTTTTCGACATCTTTGCAGGAAGAAGCAAAATAACAAGATGTTGTCAACTTGTGAAATAAACTGCTCACTGCTGACCTCAGAGGAAGCCCTCTTATACCCTTTGATCAGTTACAGAGTAAACCTAATCTCCTCCCGCCCCCACACACCTATCCATATACCCAAAAAGGAAGAAGGTCATGATGTACAGAAAAACTGCAAGGAAATTTCAGAGGAGGTAAAAAGAGGTGTGAAAGACTAAAGAATTGAGGCTTCCAAGAATTAGCTCTGGATAGGAATTTGACAGGGACAATGGAAACAATGTTTAGCAACTGTTTGTAGAGGAGTGGGGTCTGGTGTGGGGAACGGAAGAGCAGGTGCAGTTGAAATAAAAGAGATAAGGAGCTGGTCATTGTGGTGAAGGCCACATTTTTGTTGCTGACCAATTAGCAATGGGCGCAAGTAATGTATTCGGGACATTCTTTCACAGCATGTGTCGTGTGTTGTGACCCTTGAAGGTCACGGACGTGTTTTCTGGATATTGTCACTTATCTGCCTTGAGTTCTTTAGAGTGCTCATTCAGGATGACGGTTTAAACAGCAATATTAGCATACCAAGGATACACTTTCAGCTGAAAATGATTGGTGGTTGGCGGACAGCGGAGGTGGCGGTTCAGTGAGGGAATTTGTATTACATTTCTATAGGGAAGGTTTTTTCAGGGTCTTCCTTGGCAAACTGAGAGGGTGGCGGTTTGTCGGGGGGCGGTTTAACGAAGTCTGACTGTACATGAATGTACATATGCATGTATATGACTTTACATGAATATGTTCAAATGTACATTAATGCAATAGGCACTTTTCCCCGAATAAAATTTTAAAGAAATAATAAGTTTTTAACCTTATGACAATTTAACTTTTTACATCACAGTAACATTTTACAATAAGGAGCGCCTTACTGACATAATGAAAACAGAGATAGTATAAAATGTCAGCAGATAATTGATAAAGTACATACATAACAATTTTAAATAAAGAGATGTTTAAATGAATTGGTATAAGAAACAAAAATGAAAAAATATTCTATAAGGCTTTTCAGGTGCTGCCAAGTTATTTAATTCAAAAAAAAAATGCTGGGGACACCTAAAGTTTTAAACATAATTAGCAGTGGAAAGCTCTTAGCAGAAGGAACTCTTTAATCATCTTTCTAAATATTTGTCCACCATTTAAATAATTATACAGCATTTTCAATCCTAGCAATTGATACTTCCATTATTTTTATTCTTGCTCAGATAAATCTTAGAAGTTTATAACAATACTATAAGTGTAGTAAATGATCCCTCAAATCAAAATAAGTGTTCGAAGAAAAATATTGAGACATGCCTTTTTTGCTTAGATGAGTAATTTTAACCAGGAAGAAATATTTATATCTTTATTTTATTTTATTTCAATTTAATTTTTCTTATTTATTTTTGAATATACTAGTAATAGAATGAAAATAGTAACAAAAAGAGAGCTTTCAAGATAAGAAAGCTCTACAAACTTTTTTCTTATGCAATTTGATGTGTAGTACATACCCTTTTAATATCCAGATTTTTTTCTTTTATGTTATCTAAAAATTTATCAATTTCTTGGTTCAATTCCTTCCTGTACTTTTCTCTTTCTTGCTTCATAGACAACATAGTTAGTTTTCTTCTCTTTATGTATTCCTGGATAAAGACAGATAAACACAAATTAAATCAAAGACAAATGCATAAAATAAAATACATTATTATCACTGTGTCATAAAAAAAAACAAAAAAAAAAAAAAAAAAATCCAATAGCACTGCAAACGAAAGAAGAAATTTTGAAAGAGAATTTCATATAAAAAGCTTTTTACACATTGTCATCGATATTAGATTTAAATTTTTTTTTTTTTATAATTATAATCCTTATTTTACAGACACTGAGGTCTGAGTGTATATCTATTTACATATATATAGCGTAATTTCACTGAGCAAAATAATGACCTGAATCTATGAAATTTTATACAGATCAAAATTAAAGAATAATTCACAGAATGCAGTCTTATCTTTATTGTAATTATACTATTAGGATGTAAAACTTGTTGGCATTTAGCCTATATCATTTTTAGCCTAGACTATGTCTCACTACTTATCCCTTTACACCGTAACGGGAATTTACGCTGACGCATATGAAACGATGACGTATCCCCGTTCTCCAAAGTTCCAATCCGCCAAATTAGCATAAATTGTATGAGGCTTGGCGGATCTGGCAGGGGAGCGGGGTATATAAGCGCATGTCTCGGGACTCAACTTCGTTCGTACCTGCTCGCTTACCACGTCACTCTTTTCAGGAGCTTGTTTCGTGGCCGATGGCTGCTTTGCTCGGCACTTATTTCTCGGCCAGATGTTTTTAGTCTTAAGAAAGAGTTAGCTGTTTTCCGTTAGCCCAGTCAAATTCTTTGTTTGTTAAGTAATATGAGTTTTGATTAATATACGTCATTTTATTTTTTAATTAAATGTAATTGTACCGTACCAATAAAATATTGGTTGATTTTAATTTTCGTCATCATTCAAGATTATACACACTCTTGTACTCTGCATTTTTCAGAAGAATAGTATAAGATTCAATATTTTTAATTATCAAAACTATCGTATTTTCGGGAGTATGCGCCGCAACGCATATGATAAAAAAGTTAAAAAATTGGCGATGCAGTGACATACGATTTTTTTTAATTAAAAAAAAAGAAATATATTTTTCAAAAATATTAGAAACACTAATAGGCACCACATCATTTTCATTCCATGTGAAGTGTAGGCGGGGAAAGTATTGACGTGTTTCACTGGTGGCACGTATCCAGACTGGAGCATGGAAGGCCTTGAGCTGTGCAGCTTTTTTCAGTCAAGCAGCGAGGAGAGTGATTTCGATGGTTAAAGCTGCTGTTCCGATATTAGTGGATGCGACACACTTGCAATAAGCGTGCCCAATGGCGCTGACCACATAAAAAAACGTGGAGAGCCAGAAGGAGAAGAGTTCGCATTCCGCTCTTTGGATGGTTGCATTAGATAACAAATCGATGTCTCCTCCAAGTAAAAAATACAAATAAAGTATGGGTGATTATTTATTTTAAAAAAGAAAACCTTTAAAATATTTAATTTATTCTACTTTTCTTCACTAATTGTGCTATAATAACTCTAAAATTTTTGCATGCGGCGAATACGTTAAATGTTTTTCTTGATTGCTACTGTGGCGCATACTCCCGAAAATACGGTATATCTCCACGATAGATTCTGTTTTATGAGATGGCCTGCCCTGTAAATTACTGCTAAACATCACATTTTTTGAAAGGATGAAGCTTTAACTTAGTACAACCAGTGCCTCTTGAGGAATGTGCCACAGCCTACTACTGACTGCAGATGGCCCCTCATTTACATTCATTTTCAGTATATATATATATATACTCAAAAATAAATTGGCAAAACAAGTGAAATCTTACACAGAAATTTAGAAATGATGAAGCTTTTACTTTTGTTTATCATATTATCAAATTTGTTAGGAATATTTTCTTTGTTGCAGTGCAAGAATATAATTTTAACACCCTTATTAATTTTAATGACAACAGCAGATTTCTTGTACCAGATTGGGATTTAGACAGATAAAACAACACCTGGTTCAATGTGACAGCCCAGAGTTCACACTGGGGAAAAATACAAGGTGGGATTTCCCACCTTGACCAAAAATTTAATTGGGATTTTTAAAATTTAAGTGGGAACTTTTCTTTTTGTTTTTGTCTTAAAAAATATTACTAAATTGTCCGATCATGATCCAATACAAACTATGTAATAAAATATGATTATCTAAGCTATGCTCAGCAAAGAAAGAATAAACATCAACAAGGTTCGCACAAAATGGATCCTTCACAAATTTCGTGATTGCAAAAATGGGTGCTTTATAAAATGTTAAGCATGAAAAAGATCCTCTGGTGTTTTAGTTATTTAACCAAAATTCTTTGTGTGATTTTTACAAAAAAATCCTAAAAATTAGTTTAATATTTCCTCTAGTTTTTCTGATCATATGTCATTTTATCTGTTGGTGTTTTTCAATGAAAACTGTGTATTTTAGAAACCAGCATTCTCTTGTAATCTTGTGACCAAGGAAAATTATCTTTTTCCACCTTTTTTTTTTTTTTTGATTTTGTCCTCTGTGAATGGAATAAATGAAGATAAGTCTGCATTCCAAAGGGCTTAAATTGTTCAATAATCCCAAGGAATGAAGAAGTTGTCAATTTTTCCCCATGTAATTATATATGATAAATAGGGTTCCTAGATTCTTTTTATTAATGAGGATAAGATGGCAGTTGAAAATTAACATACTCCATTTAGTTTGTATTAAATTATCAGTTTAGAATAATAGTTTAATTTCTCGATGTTTTGAATGCGTGTCTGCTAGTTGCGGGAAATCGCGCAAAGAAACTTTTTTTTGAGTGGGATTTCAAAAAATACAGCGGGAATTGCGCGATCGTGCGAACCCTGCAGCCTAGTGCCCCTATCACATGTTTGCTTGCAAGATTGAAGAGGCTAAAGCTTTATGTATATGTTTCACTATTGCGATGGATACCCAAATTACTCAAAATGATCCAGCTAACAGTAGGGTTCGTTGATTTAAATAATCTTGATTTATATCATGATTAAAATTGTGTTTAAAAAAATCATTGGTTAATATCATTTCTGAATGAAAAAAAAAAAGTTTTTGTAGCTTTAGAAAGTGTTTCTCTGAACACAAGATATGTTGCATTTAACAACTACTGTTTTAATTAGCAAAGCTTCAAAGTTTCTTGTGTATGTTCATGTGTGTGTAGCATATTTTAGAACTTGAGACCCCCCTTTTTTTTCAAATTTTATACAATATTATCTTTTAGACATTTTAACGGTAAAGCATAATTCATTAAATCATTTATATTGCAATTCACAATAATTACAATCCACTTTATGAGTTTTTCATACAGTTGAGCAAATTTGACACAAACATAAATCAACTTTCTATACAATACATAAATTTTCATTAAATAGGAAAATAAAATAATTCATAAGTAAGAAAAAAGATACATTAAAATGCATCACATACCCTTTTCTTTTTTATATTTACTAATCTGTTCTGAATATATTTCACATTATTAGAATTGCACAGCATATTGCATACTTCTGATAGTTTTTGCTGCAATGAAAAGATTTTACATAAAAATCATTGCTTTGGGCATAGCAAATTAGTTTTAATAAAAATATAGAAAGAAATATAGAAAAAGGTTTTAATGATTTTCTTGACATGATATAGAAAACTTATTACACATTTTGAGATGCATATCTTCAATAACAAAAAGATAAAATTGGATGGGGTATGTTTTCCCCATTTAGACCGGGAAACTGCAATTTCTTTTTAATGGACATCTTAATTGAAAAGGCATAACAGGAGCTTCTAAAATACTGTAACATAACATAACAATTGTCAAAAGGGGAAAAGAGTGGGAAAGCGAGTGGTTTTTATAAAATTAAAATAAGATTTATAGTACACCTAAAAAAAGCCGCTATAAGGTATATTACATATGTACTTGCAGTTCACAAACAAAGCACTGTGTTATAGATCACGTTACTAATTTTATTTTTGAATTTTTAATTGACATTTGAGAGCATAATAATAATAATGATTACGTGTGTACTTAAGTTGTATAAAATGAGGTTAAGGTTTACAACACAAAAGATAATTTGTATAGAACAGTAAAATATATTAATCGTTCGTTAGACTGAGTTATCAAGAGTTGGTTGTATTAGCACTGAAATGCATTGTCCAATAATATTCATTAAAATTTCTCACCTGCAGCTGTAAAGCATTTTTTGCATGTGAATTCCACTGGTCTTCATCACTTCTCAAAAGTGCCACCAAATTATTTTTAGTTTCAGATAACATTTTCAACAATGAAAAGCCTATCTTAAGTGCAGAACGAAATTCCACGACCTGTAAAGCAAAAATAAATACCTTTTAGTTTTAGTAGTTAAAAATGCAGTGGCTTTTAAATTATAATACAGTTACTATAACTTTTTAGTATATGCTACAAACATTATAAACTATATTTTATGCAGAATATTATACAAGGCATTAAAAACAAAAGAATTTGTTATATGTTGTTTCATTGGGGGAAAATACTTATCATGCAAAGAAACAAGCTTTTCAAGAGATTTTAACCTTTAAAAAGCAAAAGCGCTCACTATTGAGGAGTATTTATTGCATGGGATTACTTTTAAAGTTTCCTCTTTGTAGCAGGTACAACTGTCGTACATCCAAAAATTCCCGTTTTGCAAACTGCACTAACTGCATTGAGTACAGTACAATATGTAGGGTAAAGACAATTTTTTTATAGTGAAATAGATACATTGGTATCGATTTCACTTTATAAAATAATATGTTGCAAATTTAATTATAAATACTATGTAAATGAATAAAACATTACTGGATTTTTTCCATAGAAAACAAAATATTTACACTTCCAGTGGAAAAAACAAGCAAAACAAAACATCTCACACTTAAAACATAGTTTAGATCTGAAAATTCAAATTTTCAATTTGTTGCTAGTGTCCAATGGATTTTTAGCTTAGTAACCACTTTTTTTTTAATAATAATAACCACTTTATCCAGGACGGCTAACTTTTATGAAATAAATAAAAAATAGCATTTGAGACCCAAGTTGTGAGATAGATTGTTTTATACATGAGAAAATTATGAGAAGATTCAGAAAACAGTAAATTATGAAAAAAGGGTTATTGGCTTGAGAGAGAAAAAAGAAGAGGACTAACTGTGTGAGTCAATCAAAAGCCAATGTAATTTAGCTTATCTCGTTTTTGAAAATTTCCACTGGAATAAATACAATTTTTTTTAGTTATTAAAGTATTTACTCTTTACTTCATTTTTTCTAGCTCTAACCAGGCATAGATATAGGAATTTACTGAGGAAGGGGCAATTTCTTTGTGATTTTACATATTTTCAGGAAAATTTGTTCAAAATTGTAAAAATTATCATTTGTTCATATAATCTTAACATTTACCTTTCAGAGAGGGGCAATTGCCCCCATTGCCACCTCCAGATCTACACTTGACTATGACAGCCTTTTTATAACTTTTAAATATAAGGTAGATGTGCCTTAAACAAGACAAAATGTTTAATAAATTTGCCAAATATAGGGCATATTGGAATGTGAGGAAAAAATAACAAAATGTATTCCTTATTTCAATGCTATACTAATTTTATTTTGAAAAAATTAATTTTTTTAGTGCAAAACCTTTAGGTTCTTTTTACCGCAACTAGGATAGTTTAAGCTAAACAGTGTTTCTAATTGTGACAATGCATTTGATATACTCCATAAATTCTGACCTTTTTATTCATCATATACAGTTATTGAATTCAGAAATATGACTTATAGTATACAATTAAATAATACAGTGGCCTCTTGTTAATTTAAATTCATTTAATTCAAACTAAATCCAGACGCCCTAAAAAACTTGTACAAATTATTTGGACAAGTATTGTATTATTTAATGTTACAAATATCTCCTTAATTCAAACTAAATTTTTATCATTTTCCTTAATTCAAACTAAAAAAGAGGCCTGAATTCCTAGACTACTGCAGTTCTGCTAAACATTAGTGGCTGTTGTTCTTCTGTTCACTTCTTATCAGTGCTTAACAGACAAAGTTCCTTGGTTTCATCTGTTTCCTTCGAATCATTCAGAACTCTTTATGCATAGGTTTGGGTAGAGAGACAACTATTTGTTTTATCGTTATCAATTTTCTTAGAATTTCAGAGAAACCAGTCTTCATTAGATTCCACCGAACTTACTTCAGTTATGCATACAGTGCAGACAAGGTAATGCGCTTTAGTTTTTTTTCACTCAGAGTGTGATGTAAATGTGTAAAAAATTCAAGATGTCTACACATGGAAAGTACAAAACCCTAACGTTGGAGACACAGGCAGAAATTTTTAAGTAGAGAATGGTAGTACAAAACACAGTTAGCAGCTAACAATGGAATTAAAAAAAAAACCTTCTTATTTTAAAAATAACTTCTTCATTACTGAAGTATAAAGAAAATTGCAAAAAATTTTCAAGTTTCCAAATTTCTATTTCAGCTCCCTAAATCATAACAAGATATACAATATAAAAGTTTTACTACTAGGGGGCTACTAATTTTAAGTATGTACACATATACAGTAGAAATTGGATAATTCGAAGCTGAAGGGACCACAGCTAAACTTCGAATCGTCCAAAACTTCGAATTACAGAAGTCAAATTTTTGTAGCTTAATTTAAGGCCCATGAATGCCCAATACCGTAATTATCGGCAAATAGCCCGCATCGTTGTATAGTCCACAGGAAGAAAAATTCACCCCCCAAAAAATCAAGTTCAGTGTATAAACTGCATCGTTGTATAACCCGCATCCAAAACAAAAACAATTACATGAACAAATCACTCTGTAAGGTACAGTTTATAAGAAAACAATTTTAAATTACAGAACACTTAACATTTAAAATTATATTGTAAAAAGTTTACATTTTACCATATTTTGTTTATACATGGTTATTGGGTTTATGCAGTTACCTCTGCTCTCGCCCTACCCTACTATTGTGATTTAATTGGTGTAGAAGCAAAGGCTTGCATGGGGAAACTAAGAGGGAAAGGTGAAATTGAATTATTGTTTCGAAACCTATCATTTATTTCTTTTAATTTAACAATCAATTTAATTTTCTTTTTAATAATAATTATTATTTTTTAAGTTCTGTGTATTACCCGCATCGTTATATTGCCCGCAGATAGTAAAAAAAGGAGTTTTTTCGTAGATAACCCGCGGGCTATACACAAATAATTACGGTAACATTTATTCTGTCAAAAACAAAGTCAATAATATTTTCTGGAAATTTTCAAGGCACTAATGTATATAAAATAAAAGATAAAATTATAGCATATACATACGAAATTAGGAATATATAAGAAGAATATTACTTTATGAAATATTCTTTGGTTAAGTACTAAAATTATATAACAAATTACCTTCTACTGTATAAAAAAATTGAGAAATTTCAGATTGGCTCGCTGAATTGAGTCTTTTGATTTTAACAAAGACAAAAAATATTTTATACGCATGATTTGACCATTCACGATTCGCGGATCCAATAGTCACGTGTATCCGTTATAACCAATCAGTCATGTGTCGAAACATTGTGAAGAGAGAGGGATTAGGCGGTGATTCACCGGGAATTCTACTGTTAACCAGTGAAGTGAAAAAGAGCACCTGAAGGATGTTCGGTCTCTGGGGTCAATGCAGGAGGTCAGTTGTCACATTCCAAACAGATGGCTGAAAAGGATAGTATCTGTCACAATATAAAGCAAGGCAAAAATCTTGCGAATCTACCCTTTACTACAAACAAACAAATAGGGTAAGATTTTTGCAGACAAAAAAGTATTTCAACATACTTTTGTTGATTTCGGATGAGAAAAACCTTCGAATGAAAGAAGTTGAACTTCGAATTATACAAAAATTTTAACATCGATTTGTATACAAAGTTCAAGGGACTAAACAAAATCTTCGAATTAAAGAAAAATTCAAATTAAAGACGTTCGAATTATCCAAGTTCTACTGTATATATTTTTTCGGTCAACTCTCCAAAATCTGCCCTGCTTGGGACCAAGGGTTCTGAGGTCAAGGGTTCCAAGGGTTCTCACCAAGGGGTGAGAGGTTATAATGTTGCATTCACCTTTTTACCTATTACTTTTAAAATGCTTTGATAAACCACTATTTATAAAGGCATGAATATATAAAAAATATTGCTAGAAAAGAAAGAAAATTTATTAAAATTAGACTTTAAATGAAGTTTTTTTATTCAACTACTTTGCAAAGGTGCCGATTGGTGGTCGCCACTCTCCAACTTGCTACCAAAAAATTTTAAATGGTGACCAAAAATTTCATTGCTGATCGCCAAGTTAGCGACCAAAATTGTATCCATTAACTAGATCAAGGAGGAAGAACAGTTGCACCAAAACATTGATGCAAATACCAAATTTATGCAAAAAAATAGCTTAATATTTTTGCTGAATACTATTTGAAATGTGTACTAATGAAAAATAATAAAAAATATCGTAAACCGAAAACAGATGCAAAAAGATTGATGTCCAATTACAGCAAAACATTAATATTGCGCATGACGCGTGGTTATAAAAAAAACATAAAAATAAGCTAAAAATACATTGTTTTCAACGTATAAAAGACAGATGTGAGTTATTGTGAACATTTCAAGTTAAAAAAAAAAAGCTTTTTGTTTTGAAAATTTAAGAAAGTTCTAGCTTTTTAACTTATTTCACTAGTTTTTTGACTAAATTTCACTGATTACATCGGAAATCTTATACAGATTTTGGGTCCGCGGATTTGAGAGAGTTGACTTTATATATCTTGTTTTAATTGTGATAAAATATATGTGTACCTCAGGTTTCGCTCTGCTCTTTTGTTTTGTTCCAGAACAAAATAAGAAAAAAATGTTTGTATAAAGCGGGATATGGGAGGAGAAAAAAAAAAGGGGGGGGGGGGGGGAATTAAACTAAACACTGACATTTTAGAATGGCAAATTTTCGATTTCTTCTGCAATAAAAATGATAGAATCATTTGGCTGACAGAAATATCTGCACTGCCTATTCTTAATTATTCATTTTTGTGCAGAATTCAGTTACTAAGAGTGATTTTGAAAAAATGAGTAGATAAATTCAAAATGAATTTAGTAGAATATTATAGATTAAAGGGCCTACCTTACTAAGCTCACCAAGAGACATAAATGCCCGTATTCTAATGTTGCCTATTTATCACCCACATACATTACTTGTAATTAATAAATTCATATTGGCAACCATTCGGAGAACTGTTGTCGAATGAAGGCCCTTTAACTGGTATGTATCATTATCTAGACACAAGGCAGTGTGTCCGCCAAGTTCAAAAACGGCGACACCGGTTAATGTGTATATTTACCCGAACCATAGCGAGCTACTTTTGACTCCATCATTACCCAAAAACTATTAAACCTACATAGTTGAAATCTTGTACGTCTAATAGAGATCCCCTTAGGATATCAAATTTCATTGATGTACCTCTTATGGTTATGGAATTATTAAGGTCTGAAAAGTGTCATTTTTATCACTCGCTCACTCACTCATCAAAAACCTAACCTACTTCTAAGTAACTTAGAAACTTGAAATCAAGGTAGACAATTTGGCATATGTAAAGGAAAAAATCTGAAACTTCAAAAAATTACATTATCTTAGAAGTTACTAGCATACTCATAAGTAGCATCATACCAAACGACTTCAAACAGCAGCCACTTTCTGCCATTATCATAAACAATACTCTCTCACGCTTAAAGAAAAACCTTTAATGCATTGAAATTCACTTTCTGCTCGGATTTTTTGCCTTAAAGCTAAAGCTGAGTACAAAGAATCCAGTGTAGTTGTTCAACAGCTTTTCAACATTTCAAACAAAAGATTAATTAAGTAAAGATGGACTTACGGACTTATTACGGAGAAAAGTAAACAAACGAAAAAAATCTTAAATAATTAATAGTGACAATTCAGCTTGGTTTAATTTTGTATAACTTATCGTCCATATAAAAACAAATTTTAGCTTTTCAAAAATTAATGATATCCCAACAAAACATAAATGAAAAAAGGGTCAAGTTCGATATAACAAACTGTCCTAGGAGTATTCGGTGTCAGCGATAAAAGAATTGATATCTAATGGGTGCCAAGTTCCATAGCAGGTCCTATAATCATAGCTGTAAAAGTGTACAATGTTCTTTAATTTATTTAAAAACATTTTTTTATCCGATTCTTAACTTGGCAAGTTTTAATTAGGATAAATTAAGTTCAAGAAGACGATAAGAATTCAATTAGAAATTAACTATAACAGCATGCCACATGATTTTACTAAGTATTAAAAATTTCTAATTGGACGAGTTAATTTTTTTGAACGTAATTTACCTTAATTTAAACTTGCCAAGTTAGAAATCTGATAAAAAAATTGTTTTAAAATAAATTAAAGAACATTGTACACACTTACAGTTATGATTAAAGGATCTGCTATGGAACTTAGCACCCGTTAGATATAAATTCTTTTATCGCTGACACCGACTACTTCGAAGGCTGTTAGTTCTATCGAACTTGGCCCTTTTTTCCCATTTATGTTTTGTTGGGATTACCTTTATCATCATTCAAATTTACAGCAAATGCAATCATCTTTAGTTTTTCTCAGGTAGTAGAAATTGAATATTTCCTATGAAGATAAATACTGATTTTCACCATAGGTAGTATGGGTGGGAAAAAACCTGTCCAAGCTGTAGCTGTAAATAAATGTGAAGGGTGTGTTTTGTTCCGTAAGTGCCTGCAGAGAGAAATATTAACCTTTTAAATAAAATTATTTGCAAACATTAAAATTAGATATAATTTTACTATAAGCTAAAGATGTGCTTGTCAAATATAAATAATAAAAATGTTTACTTACAGTAAGATTACTTTTTTTGATGGTCTTGTCTTTTCCTTTTGGATAAAACTTGCTCAAAAAATTTAACAGCTCTCTCTCTTTTTCAGATTGAACAGATAAGTTTGACGGTAAGACATACATTGAATGGGAGGATTGAACACATGAAGTAGGAATCATTGAAGGAACAAAAGGAGGAAGAGAGAAGTTACCTGCAGTAATTGGGGGGAACGTCGGTACTGAACGGCTAGAAAGCTGCTCACTTTGATGTGGGGGAACATTTGGCATACAAAATTGTTTTAAATTGAAATTTGTGCTATTATTTTCTGTAATTAATGTAGAATTTACTGGCATTGGTAGTCTCGGTAATATAGGTGGAGGTGGTAGATTTATGGGACAACTGATATTCTGGTTGGAAAGAAGAATATGGGAAGGTATTTTATTTTCTACAGGTTGGGTATAATTGGAACTAGTATTAGAGTTTATGGGTATTACTTGGCTTGAAGGAAAATTGCTCATATTAAACAAATTCTGATTAGGTGGGTGATATGAAGGAGAAAAAATATTTGAAGACAAATCTGAATTCGGAACAGGAGACTGAATCTTTGTTTCCACATTGTGTGGTTGATTAGAAGTAAATGGAAATCGCTGATTTCGTTGCAAGTAATTTGTTTGAGGTCTCGGGTTTAAATAAGACTGGTGATATGAAGATTTATTTATTGGTTTCCCAGTTTCAGTAGAATATGTTTCGGAAGGAGTTCTAACGGTAGAACTGTTGCATGAGCTAGAAGTATTTTGGAATTGACTAACGTCTTGAGGCACATTATTTACACTAAATTTTGAAGAATTATAATTATGATGAAATACATTTTTCTGAATATTAGAAGCAGCATTAGGGTGAAAATTTTGCACATTAGAAAAACCATGACTGGGATGATAAGTGCTCCACTGATCGTTTGAAGAGTTCGAGTTTCTGTGGTGAGCCATTTAAAAAAATGGAATTTTCTCACAAATGGTTACTCTAACATTGAGAACTCAATTTCTTTCTAGTGTAAATTACTTAAATTAGACTTGCGCAATTCAATAATAACATTGCGCGTGCATTCCGTCGAGCCTCGAGCAGTTGTTTTGTAAATAAGTAAATCGGCCATGCCCCAAGGGGGCGAGGTAGAACACGCGATTCTTCGCGGCGAGAAACATAATCGCCAAGCCGTTTTGTATGGTTGCTTTCGCTCTCAGATCGCCAAATCTTATCTAAGCGTCTCCAGGGTTGCCAGGTTGGCTTTTTTTAAGCCAAATACGAAAAATTTGGCTTTTTTAGAACGCGTTTGGCTTGGAATAATTTGTTTGGCTTCTTGGCTTTTTGCTCATTTTTGAGAGATTTTATAAATATTTTAGTTTTTTACAGCAGAAGTTTTAAAGATTTTTAAAAAAACTGTTATTTTTTTATTTTAGAACCATGTCAAATTTTGTTTTACACCGTTTAATAACAAATGGGTGTCGCTTATTTTCAACTACCTATCAGCCATTGAGCAGGATCTTATTAGCCGGTTGCCTATTTATGCCTAGCATCAACAATTTTCGCGTGCCAAGGTCGCGTGTTCGGTACCCCTTGAAGAGCCACCATGTACACTTGGTGTCCCGTAACGGTAACATCCCATACAGCCAAACTCGTTCAATTTATATCCATATGACGTATTCTGAACCTAATTGGCTCGTCCATGGATGTGCAGTTTATGTGCAGCGGCTGTACATAGAACGTATTTTCGACCTCTTTTGTTACACCAGCGACCACCCATAGGACGTGCATTTGACGTAGAATGGAGATCGATCGGACGTGCACTGAGAGCGTAAAGCAGACGTCGAATATTTCATTGAATAGGATCTCATTATATATTTACTTGTATTATTATTCTTGAGCACAAAACTACGAAATAAATTAATTTTTCTATCCTTTCGAACAACAAAATATTTGTTGCTGCTATTCAATTTTAAATAGAACTAATGTTGAAGCAAAAATAATACTATACCTATGTTAGAATCCATATTCCTCATCGATTGTTATTAAACTAATGTTTTTATGAATTCCAATCCATTCTTACCAATTTTTCTACCAACAAGATCATTCACAGGGGAGAATTTTAATAGCAAACTCTGACTCTGAGCAAATGATCCAATTAGTGATGTAAAAGTAAGAAGGAAATTTGTCCATTTATAAATGCTCTTTCTTCTGAAAATTAGCAAGAAAATAAAAGTACAGTACAAAACCATTGTATATTTAACAATCTTAACTATGATTTTGAAGGCTTTACATAGCTATTTAAAAAATAAGGCATTTTCAGTAGTAAATGGAACACATATTAAAATTAAATAGAAAAGGATACTTTTCTCCAAATTGAATGTTCTTTTAAAATATGTATTAGAGCATTACACTTTGCGGGGGGGGGGGATGCACATTAAACTAATTGTGGATACGTGGAAAATGAATAAATTGTTGTAAATGAATAAAAAGTTGATTTATTGCTATAAGTATTTAAACTAATAATCAACGTATAATTTTAAAAAATAGATCAGTAAGATGTTCAGCAATAAAAAGTTGATTTATTTCTGTATTTAAACTAATGATCAACATATGATTTTAAAAAATTGTAATATTAGTAATCCTACCAATGAGAAAAATTTAACTTAAAAATAAACTAATTTTTTAAAGAAGTGATAATTATTAAAAATTGCAATTACTTCATTTTTTTAAATAGAAATAAAAGAACTATATCACATATGAATTATTAAAAACAGCATATTATATACTATACTTGACTGAACAATATCACATATAAGTTATTAAAAACAGCATATTATACTATACTTGACTTGCGTTCGAGAAAAATTTATAAACATTACGACTAAAATGCACCGATTAATGATGAAATAACTTACTGTGCAACTAAAAGAACATTTTATTCATCTTCTTTCATTTCTTCGGTAACTTAGGATCTTAGGATAAATGATCGATGATTTTCACAGCAAGCACCATGTTTCCAATTTTCAAGTAATATTAGCACGTGCGGTATACCGTGGCAGCAGCAGCTGCCACGGTATTTTCTTCTCAGCGTGAAAATATCCCATTGTATATTAACAAAATAGAAAAGTGAAGCACATAAGTCTGAAAAAAAAGCTAATTTACTTACATTTTACACAAATAAAACTAATGCTGAACCCAAATCGTACGTTGTCATCTACATATCAAGCGAAGCACAAAATGGCGTACGATCCGATCCGATTTCTTGATTCTTGATGCTTTGCATGAAAGTGTGGCGCTACTATCGCTTTTGTCCCTGAATAGAGCTTAAAAGTACGTCAAAAACATGTCAAAAAGGGACAAAAACTGGCTCATCCCTTTTACGTGCAGAAAAGACGTAATGTTGACATCCATCATGGTTTATTCCAGTTGATGCTCTGATTCGACCTCATATTGACGTCTTTCTTGGCTGCAAGACGTCATATGGATGAAATGGCTGTATTCTGGATGGTAATTGGAGGACATTGGTTGTATGGGATCGAATCAGAAGTTAAATAAATATAATTGCTCAGTTCAACTATCTCACAATATTCCTCTCGCTTTATTTCCTAATAAGTTAAAATTATAAGTACTCGCATGAAGATTAATTAACTCAAGAAAACTATGCTAAATAATCAAAAACCATTTTAATGGAACACAACACAAAACTAACAAAATACAACTGTTGCCATTTTGACAACACAAACTATAAAGCACCAAAACAAAGATAATAATAAGGAGGAGTGTTAACATTCTCCCACCTAAGTTAAGTTTTATCTTAAAATTTAACTTATAACTAATCACAAATACAATTACAGCAATAATATTATTCAAAACAGTTCACAAGTTCAGTTTATCAGGCATCTTAATAACTCGACCACTTCTGGTTCTTTGTGCTTCCTCCAAAGGTTTGAGACTGCAGTCAACTGACTGGCTGATTTTTGGCTTTGTATTTAATTTAATATTTGACAATTTCTTCTCAACTAGAACCGACTCTACTGCCGACACCTCTAAAGGATATAGGCGCTGTATTGGTCGAAGCAACTCACCTCTCGCTGTCTTTAACTTTACAAGTCTAGTAACACCATCTTTGCCCGGGACTACCTCAATGACTTTTCCAAGCGGCCAATTCACACGCTTTGTGTTGTCGCTTCCAATCAAGACAATGTCACCAATCGATACTCCAAGACTTCTTTTACATTCTGGTCTCTGTATTAAAGCTCCCAAGTACTCTGATCGAAATCTATTCCTTAATGCCTTTTGTAAATTCTGTCTATACTTCACACGTTGATTAAGACTCTGGTGATCGATTATATCGCAGTCAGGAACACCACTCACTTTGATATCTTGTAGAAACATTGAAGGACTTAATGCAATCAATTCTGCTTCATTATCCGCAACATAAGTCATCGGTCGTGAATTAATTACGGATTCGCAGTCGCACAACACCGTCATCATTTGCTCATAAGTTAAGGAAGATCGGCCTAGTACTCTTCTTAATAATCTTTTAAGAACACCTATCAGTCGCTCCCACCATCCGCCCCACCAAGACGCGGTCGGTGGGTTAAACTTCCACTTAATAGGATGAAAAGCAGTCTCACTCACAATAAGGTTCCAATCTAACGCACCTAACAAATTTGATGCACCCACAAAATTGGAGCCATTGTCACAATAGATAATACTGCATCGTCCTCTACGAGCTATGAACCTGCGTAAAGCCAGTAAAAAGGCTTCCGTAGATACAGAAGTAACTAGTTCAATGTGTACGGCTCTATACACTGCGCAGGTGAAAAGGCAAACCCAAGATTTCGGATTATCTCTCAGATACAAAGGTCCGGCTAGGTCAATACCGCATACTTCAAATACTGCAGCTTCACGTAAACGGTCTTCTGGAAGAGGTGCAGTGATAGCGTCAAGTTTCTTCGCAGAATGTCTCTTGCAAACAACACATTTTGATAAGATGGATCTCACTGTCTTTCTTCCATGTAAGATCCAGAACCTTTCCCTTAAGATGTTAAGCAGCATTTGAGTTCCGGCATGAGCATTTTTTACATGATAGTACATCACCATACGCTTTACAACTTCATGTTCAGATGGTAAAATTGCAGGTATTTTAAAATCTTCACTATCTGTCCGATACAAAAGTTTTGTCTTCAAACGGATTATACCTTGGCTATCTTTGAAGGCTCTCAGAGTTTTTAATCTCTCATTTTGCTCATCAATAAAGCTTTCTTCTTGTATGATTCTGATAATTCTATACTCAGCTACAGAAATTTCTTCGGAATCGAGGATACCATATTTTCTACTATCTTTCATAAGACGACAATTGTTAATGAATCGAAGCAGCCAACCAGTAATTCTTATAGTTTTGATATAGCTCGAGAACTTATACATAAAGGAATTGTCCACATCTTGCAAGTTCACCATTGCTGACACTATTTCTTTCCTCTTTTCTTTTAATACTTCCTCTTTATTTACAGATAATTTAAATTTAGGCCATTCATCAGCTGGAGAACAGAGCCAAGGAGGGCCTAACCACCACGCTGACTCTAACAATTGTCTAGCAGAACACCCTCTCGAAGGTAAATCTGCGGGATTCAATTTACTAGGTACATAATGCCAGTTTTCTGGTTCACTCACCAGTCTAATTTCTCGCACTCTATTATATACAAAAGGTGTCCAGTTTTCGCTACCTTTTATCCAACATAAAGCGTTACTGGAGTCTGTCCAAAAAAAGGTAGGAGTATTTTCCAATTTCATATCTGCCACAACTCTTTGCAACAGTCGGCAGCCAATAGTGCAAGCTAACAATTCCAATCGAGGAATTGTAATAGACTTTAGTGGAGCTACTTTGCACCGTGCCTGAACTAATTGGCAGGAAGCTAAGTTTTTTCCTTCACTCCTTAAATATATACAGGCAGCGTAAGCCATCTTGCTTGCATCACAAAACACGTGTATACTCAAAGTGCTAGAATGATCTGGATCTTTTATCAAACGTCTTGGAATAGTAATTTCTCTAAGTATGTCTAACTGTTTTTTCCACTTCACGAATTTTTTAGAAATAGCTGGTGGTAATTCCGAATCCCACGTTATTTTCATTTTCCACAACTCTTGCAACATTAGTTTCGGGTATAAAGTCACTGGGCAAGTATACCCGATTGGGTCAAAAATTTTATGAACTTCTGACAGTATGCTTCTCTTAGTAACAGGTTCATTTTCTTCATTAACTTCTTTCAAATTTACGGAAAGAGTGTCTGAACTTAAGACCCATTGCAGGCCTAACACCGGAACGACTTTATCTGTTACATTAGCTGCTCCTTCTGTTGACGAATGGGAATAATTGTGCTCCCACCCTCTAAGGTCTCTGTTGACGAATGGGAATAATTGTGCTCCCACCCTCTAAGGTCGAACTTCTTTTCTGACATAATATCTGTAGCTACTTGAATGAATTCATGCAATTCCGACTCGGTCTTTACACTAGTTAAACAATTATCTACATAAAAGCTGCCTTGTAGTTTTTGAACAACATCTATAGGCTATTTTGAGTTCCCGAGTTGTGCCTCCTCCAAAATATTTTCTAGATGGTATTGTATAACAGAATTAAGCAAGAACGGGCTACTAGAAACTCCAAAAACTACACGACAATGTCTAAAGTACTTCAGTTCATTGTTCTCACTAGACCAAAGGAATCTCAAATAGTTTTTATCATTTTCCTGTACGCGAATTTGTAAAAATGCCTTACGGATGTCCGCCAAAACTCCAAATTTGTTCATTCGGAAACGTGTTAATATAGTAGGAATTAACTCAACAAGATTTACTCCTTTCTCTAGACAGTCATTCAAACTTGGGGAACCTTTCATCTTCGCTGAAGCATCAAACACAGGCCTGATTCTGGCTGTGCTATTTTCTTTGACGACATGTCTGTGAGGTAAATAATGAGATGATAGTTCAATCTCATGCTTAGGAACTTCTTCAATAATTCCTTCTCTTGTCCATTCTTCAAATATTTTATTGTAATCTTCATACAAATTTTCTACTTTTAATTTTCGTACGGTTTTGTCCAACCTCCTTACAGCTAAGTCAAAATTATCAGGTAGTGGAGGGTGATCGGCAAGCCAAGGCAAGTGTACCACAAAACGATTTTCCTTGTCGACCTGAACTGTATTAATAAAGTGCTCTCTGGCGGATTCATGAAGCTCTTCTTTAGTTTTCTTCTCAGATGGATCGGTAATTCCAAGACTGTCAAGAGTCCATAACTCTGTTATTGTTCTGGTAGTAGAAAGCATAGAATGCGCTACTGAGGTTTCATTCTCTTCTGATAAAGTCTGTGGTATACGACCCATTACAGTCCACCCTAACCGTGTTTCCATTGCTGTTAAACCACAAGGTAAGGATTTGTAACCACCAGTAATAATTTTTCCAGCTACATCAGCTCCTATTAGAATTTCAATGGGACCCTTATAATCTTCATTTACTTGTATATTACAGTCAAGAAATTCTTTTATATGAATCACAGGAATTGTAGGTAGGGTACTTTCACAGATAATAGGTTGACTCAATACTTTGAAATGACAATTATATGACCCATCGGAACTTGACAGATATAAGGTAAATACATCATGTTTATATACTCCAGTATTTTCTCCACCAAACAGAGAATGTTGAAGATATTCACAGCTTTCTCTTTTATATTTCATCTCTTTAGCAGTGTCCTTTAAGATATAAGAACGTTGTGATGCAGTGTCGATAATGGCTCTTGCCTTCCGTTTTCTACCTGCACCTCTAATTAAAACTGTTAATGTCAGTAACATAACACTAGGACCTTTGGATACATTAGCGAGTGCTTGATCCTCCTTCGGAATATCATCAAATTCTGCGGTTGTTTTCCCGGTGGGTAGGTGTACCTGCTGCTTTATAATATGACAGAGTAATATATTATGTCTCTTCCCACAACCTAAACAAGTTACCTTTGAATAGCATTTACGAACTTGATGCCCTGGTTTTAAACACAGAAAACAGCATCCAGACTTCTCCACAAGATTTTCTCTATCTCTCATTGACATCTTTCGTGCCTTCAAACAGTCAGCAGAATTGTGAAAATTGTGGAAAAATATGCACTGCTTCTGTTCCCTCGAAGAAGTTAAAAGATCGGCCGCACTAGCTATTTGACGAGATTCCGCATATTTATGTTTATTATTTACAGCTTTCTTTTCTTTGGACAAGTTAAAAGTATGTTTGTTTATTACTCCAAAATCTTGTGAAGCTAGAATAATACGCTCTTCAGCTTGTACTTCATCTTGAAGAAAATCAAGAATTGAATCGAGATGTCTTAACATTAATTTTATTTACATTTTGATCCTCTTCATCATGCGACCTGCGGTTCGTAGATCTGTATCGTTCCCAGGCTAGAAGTGTGTCCTCAGCTAGCGCAGACTCAACAAGTGGAAAAAGCATCGATGCGTATTTATCCCTGGTTACTCCTAATACTTCAAGTGCACGAAGTTTCGTTTCTAACAAATCATAAAGATTTCTCAAAGATTTCTTAGGCATATTTTGTTTTTGGAGAACCAATGATAAAAGATCTCTAACATACACTTGTATAAGTAATTCTTCTCTACCAAAACGCAATTTTAGTTGTTCTACAGCTTTATCATAACTGTTCCCACCAGGTGGAAAGCTTTTAATTAACTCTTGAGCAACACTTCCTTTCTCCATGCATTGGGAAAGATAAGCGAATTTATCATGTAGATCTAAATTAAGATCTTTATCTACTTTTTCAAATTGACCCCAGAATCTAACCCAGTTCCTTAAATCTCCATTAAATGTAGGTAACTGTATTTTAGGGTACCTCAATAATGTATGTTGCTGAGTAGCACTGCAATTGGAAAGAACATCTTCCCTTTCCACAAGCGATAATTCTCTCAATTTAAACTGTAATAACCGCCAACGGTCAATATAGCTTTCGGATTCATCGATCTCTTTCTCTAGAATATCATCTTCAACGTTTTCAGAGAAAAGAAATTGTTTAACATTCTCTTCAGAATTTACCATTAGCATAGCTTTTTCTTCAATAACTTTTAATTTACGAATTTTATCAGAAATTTCTAAATTCGATTCTTCAGCATCGAACTCATTACATGCTTTACTAAATAATCTCCGTTGTTGAGTTCTTGTTTTCTTAGCAGCCTCCATATTATTGTAAAAGTTTAATAAATAAAGCGAAACTCACCGAATAATCAACAATCGTATCCTGTCGCGTACGCCAGATGTCCCGTAACGGTAACATCGAATCAGAAGTTAAATAAATATAATTGCTCAGTTCAACTATCTCACAATATTCCTTTCGCTTTATTTCCTAATAAGTTAAAATTATAAGTACTCACGAAGATTAATTAACTCAAGAAAACTATGCTAAATAATCAAAAACCATTTTAATGGAACACAACACAAAACTAACAAAATACAACTGTTGCCATTTTGACAACACAAACTATAAAGCACCAAAACAAAGATAATAATACGGAGGAGTGTTAACACTTGGGGATACGTGCATGTAAAATTCGTGGATC
Source organism: Octonoba sinensis (assembly GCA_038502835.1). NCBI lineage: Eukaryota > Metazoa > Arthropoda > Arachnida > Araneae > Uloboridae > Octonoba > Octonoba sinensis. Next base: position 70,888,420 of record CM076599.1, read on the forward strand.
CTAATACCTCCACTCCCTCGTGCCCCGGGGAGGGCATCCCTAAGGCTTAGTGCTAACAGGGAAGGAGGTTGGAGGAGGAAAAAAGCAAAAGAAGAATAACAGAAAAGGGGCGAAAAAATATTGAAGTTTCTTCAGCAAGAAAAACATCTGCAGCGCTTCCAAATGCTGCTACAAAATGCATTTTTTTCTGAAAATTTGAGATAAAGCGCGATTTTCGGGGAAAAAATCAAAATTTTTTTAGATTTTACATTTTTTTCATTTCAAAACCAACATCATTTGTTAAATTTTTCCTTTAATCAGCCAATTTTTGACCTTTGAAGTAGTTTATCAATGGATATTAGCTCTGCCCTCTCTTAAGAACATCAAATATGGATGAGAAAATTGAGCAGAATGAGTGATCTTCAAATTTTCACTGCTTGCTTCTTTAGATATGCGGATGCAATCGCATTTTGAGTCTCATTTCTGGATTTTTTTTTCTGATTTTTTTAAAAATTAAAAAGGGGAACATAATTAACATATTAATTTAATAAGGGTAATATAAAATGGTTCAAAATCTTCACCAAAAAAAGGAAACCTGGCCTCACCGTAGGCCAAGTCGATTGTTTGGCTTTTTTTTTTTTGGCTCTTTTTCAGAACGATTTGGCTTTGAGTGATCATTGTCATCTGGCAACCCTGAGCGTCTCTCATTTTCAGTAATGTATGGGGCAATTTCGGCAAATTTTCCGCGCTCTGTGACAATGATTATGTGCGGTTGTATTCCTATTTTCTTGGCCGTGACTCCGCTGCCGGCTGGTCGGTAGCTGAGTCAAAAATACTCCGCTGCCGGGCGACGCAGAAGTTACTGCGCATGGAGCTTTGCCAGCCTGATCGGTTGTTTTTTCCTGCAATTAATAAAGCGCTTTTTTTTTTCTTGATGGGCGAGCTGTCGTGTCGATTTAATCCGAGCTCCAAGCTGCACACTAATTGAATTCCTAATAGATTTTTTTCTGTACTTACGTTTTACATGAATTTGAAATCTTAACCCCTAAAATTTCTGATTAATTTAAATATCCTCGCATTTTTTAATTTAAATTTTTAAATTTGACAGTCTAGAAAAATAAATAATTTAAGTAATTGGTTTTAATCGTTAGCAGAGGGATCATTCATAAATGATGTCACGCTTCTAAGGGGGGAGGGGGTTCGTGAAATTGTGACAAAGTGTGACAAGAGGAAGGGAGGGGGTAACAAGAAGTGTGACATTATGCAGTATAGCGTGACATGTGACAAGGGGGGGGGGCGGTTGTCCGCTGAAGTGTGACATATTGTGAGAAAGGGGGGGAGGGGGTCAGAAATATGGGAAAAAAGCGTGACATCATTTAGGAACGGCCCCAGCATGGCGATCCATGATCCGATCGGAGAGTTCGAACTAGGAATTTAATTCTCTCTTTCCAAAAGTTAAGTTATTTTCTTAATTTAATATGCGGGGGTTTTTTTTTTTTTTTTTAGTTTTTTATTTTATTGTCTTTCTTTCTTTCTTCTTTTTTATGCATCAGAGTTGAATTTATTTGCTGCCTCCCAGAAGTGCCGCCGGGGCAAGGGGGGGGGGGCGGGTAAAAAATAGCATCTGAAATCGGAAATATTAGATGATATCCCCAAAACAAAAAATATTTCTGAACCCCTTCCTTTTTAAAATTCCGAGCACAGATGCATAATGAATGCAATTTGTGTGTGTGTGTGTATATTTCCCATTAACTTGACCTTGTAAAATGTGGTGGGGTGGGCAAAGTGAGACTTATTAAAGTAAATGGAAGTTAATGTATTGGTACTGAATTATCAGTTTAAAAAAAAACTTTTAAAATAGTTGGGAAATGGAACATTAATAGGAATGCGAAATTAGAAAAAATGGAAAAAATTACTTATAATATCATTGAAAAATAATACCGCAGTCTGAAATGTTAAAAGTTTTTTGTAGGGGCCCAAGATGTTGTTTGTATTTCAAATAAATAAAAATGAAGTTGGAAATTAAAAATTAGAAGACTAAAGCAATAAGATGTTTTTCGAAGAAAAGAAAAAAAAGAAAGGGACTGTTACGGCATTTTTATTTTTATTTGAAATAAAGGAAAGAAGGCAGGGAAAAGGGTAGCCAATCAAGGTGATTTGTAGAGAATCTTCCACCCCCCCCCTCAACACACACACTAACTCAATCTTAAGTTAAGATGGTGTGTGTGTTCTAGAGACTTGAATTTCAAAAAAAAAAAAAAAAAAAAAAAAAACAGGAAAAGAGCCCTTTTTTCTTACGTCATCAATTAATTCCCAAAATTGTGACTTTTAGATCTTTTAAAGAAAAATTTTAGAACTAGTTTCGAAAAATTTCTAGTGGAGAACCACTGAGTCCACTTGTCTTTTAACGTCCCCAAAGATAGCCTAATATGCAATTTTAAGACTTCAATTTCAAAAAATTTCCGGGGGTTGAGCCCCTGAACCCAGATTTTGTACTCTCAAATCCTTGAAAATCGTCAGAATTGTATTTTTAGAACTTTATCTTGGGAAAAATTTCAACCGTCTTATAACGTCACCACACCAGACATAGCCTAGTGTGCGCTTTATAACTTGAATTTCACAAAAAATGAGAAATCTCCCCCGTCCCCCTTTCTCTAACAATATCAATATTTTCCAAAAATTACGAATTTCGAACTTCAATTTCAAAAAATTTCCACGGTAGAGCTGTTGAAACCACCTGTCTTTTGTCCTCACCAAAGATAGCTTAATATGCGCTTTTAAACCTACACTGCGCCGTGATGTTTATAAACAACATCTCTATTTTCGTTCACTAAGCTCTTGTTTTGTATTATTTTTAACAAGTGACGCATTTCTTTGTTCTACTTTGTATGTAAGATCATATTAGTTAATATAGTATTCTATAGATCTTGTAAACGGGGCTCAAAATTCATGTTTTTTCACAAAATTGACAACAACCACAAAAAAAAAAAAAAAAAAGAAATGCGCAGTGTAGGGTTAAGACTTCAATTTAAAAAAATTTCCTGGGGATTCCCTCACATCCTCGAAAATCATGAAAGTTGCATTTTTAGAAGTTCATCTTCGGAAAATTCTAGCTGTCTTTTACTGCCATCAATGATAGCCTAAATATCGTTTTATAACTTGAATGTTAAAAAAAATTCAGAAAAAGTCGAAACTCCCCATATTTCAAACCTCATCAATGGACGAAAAAAAAAAAAAAAAAAAAAAAAAAAAAAAAAAAAAAAAAAAAAAAAAAAAAAAAAAAAAAAAAAAAAAAAAAAAAAAAAAAAAAAAAAAAAAAAAAAAAAAAAAAAAAAAAAAAAAAAAAAAAAAAAAAAAAAAAAAAAAAAAAAAAAAAAAAAAAAAAAAAAAAAAAAAAAAAAAAAAAAAAAAAAAAAAAAAAAAAAAAAAAAAAAAAAAAAAAAAAAAAAAAAAAAAAAAAAAAAAAAAAAAAAAAAAAAAAAAAAAAAAAAAAAAAAAAAAAAAAAAAAAAAAAAAAAAAAAAAAAAAAAAAAAAAAAAAAAAAAAAAAAAAAAAAAAAAAAAAAAAAAAAAAAAAAAAAAAAAAAAAAAAAAAAAAAAAAAAAAAAAAAAAAAAAAAAAAAAAAATAAGTTTAGCTACATTTGCCAGTACAAAAATCAAAGCAATTGATTGTATTGGTTTTTCTTCATGCTTCCAAATTCTGGTACATTTATTTCCGGGCCTCCTTGCCAGATCATGTTCATGCTAAGAGCTCCCTTCCATTTTTGTCAAGCTTAGCTTAGAAAATGGCATATAAGAACAAGTTTTAATCTTTTTTTTTTTTTTTTTCATCTCCTTTATCTCCTTTTGGTCTCACGTTGTGGTATCCCCACCCCCGCCTTGTGGGGCCCAGCCTTAAATTGACGCTTAGAAATGTGGTCACTTTAATTTAACGTCCTACAGACAGGTGTGGGTGCCATTTTACCATTCTGTATGAAATCTTCATTTTCATACAGTTGGTGATCCTGTTTTGTGAGTATGCGCTGCCTGAAACGCAAATAATTTTCATACTCTAGCCGCACGAAGTATCTTTCATGAAAATTTTGTGTTTGGTATTGGTATGCCGCTTTCTTAGTTCGGAATTTTTAATGGCTTCTTTTCAGAAAATCCTTGATAGCAGTGGCCTATGTAGCTAAGCCAGTTATACTATAAGATATTCTTTTGAAGCTTTAAAACTCATGTATAAGACTTATCATAAAATTAATACTTAATTAACAATGATTAGAATGTTGCTATTTTAAGTATTATGTTCAATAAAGCACACATATAATAATAATTTAACTTTGTGCAAAGTAATAGAAATATAATTTCACGTTAAAAATAAGCACAAATGAGCATTAAAATGCAGACATATGTTTCGGGATTCCAAGCAATCCCGAAACATTGGGTTTTAATGCTCATTTGTGCTTATTTTTAACGTGAAATTATATTTCTAAAGCACACATAACTTATTGTTTTCCGCGTGTATTAAGTATAAAGTATAAATACACGTTTTGTTTATGGGAAATGTACTCTGTTTGAAGAAGGGTTGGGTGATTAATCAATTAACCCTTGAGCTGTCACCTATCAAGACATCACACAAGTCGTCACGTCGGGTCATATGGACCTGAATTAAAAATTTAGTAAATTGTGTATAAAAAAATGTAAAACATTGTGTTTTAATTTCAATATAATGTAAGAATATTTAACACATAAAAAGCATAGAAGAGAAAAGAAATTAAAATTGTACCTGGGTCAATATGACCCGACGTGACAGCTAAAGGGTTAAAAAAGCATACACGTAAGATATAATATGAGATGTTCTCTCAGAAGAAGAATTAATTTCATATTAAATTTTAAAAAAACCCAGAAAACTGTCCCAAATGTGTGTAAATATACGATGAGGTATTATCGCTTAACACTTTCTGGCGATACTTTTGGTCGGAAATAGAGCACCAGTGATTCATTTTTCTACAATAAAAAATATATTTTGTGGTTTTCTATTAAGAACTCCAGTTGGAAACTTCAAAAATGTTTACATTATAACGTAAATTTCATAGGAATGCAGAGCAGAAAACTGGACCTTATGGCCTCCCTTAAATTGACGCTTAGATATGAATATAAAAGGTGTTGTGATGTGCTTCTTAAAAGCATAAATTGATTAAGTTTTAAAACCTAAAAAGTTGCATTAATTATTGACTTGTAAATAAAAAAATGACGGTGATGATAATAAGGGCCCGGCCAACAAACGAATTTCGCCCTAGGTGCTAGGCCGTTGATAGTGAACCTTTTTCTGTTAATGTGTCAATCTTTATTGTAAAAATAATTTTCGATAATATTCCATTCTCGCACCACTAGTGTTGGAAGCCGCGTCCCTTTTCTTTCTTTCTTTTTAAAATGTTGTTTTCAGTAAAAGTAATTCATAATATGCACCCCTGCTGGGCGTGCCAATGAAATGCCTGTTGCGCGCCACCCATTGGCACGAGTGCCATAGGTTCGCCATCTCTGCCTTTAGGATCTGCAAGGACTCTGGTCGCCACTGAAGCTACATATGTGTGCGAAATTTAGTTTTCAGTTTGTGTACTGACAAGGAATAAATTTCTGTAATAGACGATGAACCTGACAAAAGTGTTCAACTTTGATCCATAAAAGCCTAATGTTAAGCACATGTGACACAGTGAAAATCAATACCACACATATCTTTAAAATATTGCCTTTTAAAAACTTACTTGAATATGATGTCTGATTGACTTTTGGAATTGTTTTTTCAAGATAATATAAATAATAATTGATGCAATTGCAATTTTTATTGCAAATGGTTCATTTTCAGAATGTTTCACTACTACCATATGCAATTGAAGAAAACAGGGGTTGCACGGAAGAATTTTGAACTTGAGAAGGGTTCAGTGTGTCAAAGAAATTAAGGAACACTGCTTTACAGTAAATCTTATAATTGTGCCACTACTTATATTTTTTTATGAGTTGCTAGCTTTAGTTCTTGAAATATGTGCTTAGCGAGAAAAGTTTCGATTGCATGATTCGCGCTAAAAAGGAATTAGCACTAACACCAATGCTCATTAAAGTGACATATTGTAACAAGATGCTTGTTACATCTCGCGATCATAATAACTTTAACCAAATACTTTGGTTATTTACTTAGTCCTTGGTGACAAGCCTTGGCATTTTTACTCACGGTTCTTTCTGATTAACCGATAGGCGTAACCACCACTTGTCACTTCTTTTTTAATTGCCTACGCCGCCAAAAATTTTATACCATTTTATTTTTTAGAAACAACATTTTAAATTATTTTTTCAATTAGCTTTTTTACTGGGTATTTACCTTTCAACCATTTTTTAATTTTAATTTAATTCCGTCGCATTTCAACAACACAAATTTGAATTATTTTAAATATGCGACGGGAACTATGTACTCTCTCGGAGTAATACTCCCCTTTTTCGCGCCTTTGCCAATTGTTCCGGGACTGAATCTGTGTGTTTGCCCCTCATTCCTACTGAAAGTCGAATACGGTAAAGACGCGCCCGGCGTCTGGGCAATTTTGCCTATTCGTCGGGCAAGCAATGTTTTGTAAAATGCTAACTACTACCTCTTTTATTCCTGCTGCATTGGTTATCATAAAAATGTTCTCCTAAGAACAAATCATTTACTAAATAGTTTTTGTTCGTCGAAGTTGATTTTTGTACATATTAAATTGCTGGAAGCGATCGGAGTTGATCAAAGCCTCCGGGTGATGCCGTTTTCACTTCATCAGTATATATTCAGCCAAGAATTCGTCGAACTGTATAATTTTAATATTTTATTGACATCACGACTGCAATGCACATTTTGGAGATGCTGACTGATCTACGTATCGGAAGATTGCCTATCAACACAAAGTTGTAAAAGAATTTCTTGACCGTTAAGTAACAACAATGACCAAGATAACCAGCATTGAGGAATCCGTCCTCGGAAACAACTAACGCTCCAAAATGAACATTATTAAGAACTGATAATCAGCCACCAAATGAAGGAGCAATAGTACGCTTCATTAATTTCGTATTGGTCAATCAACTTCTGCACTCTTCAATAATCAGGTAGTCATGTTCAAGTATCAGGTAATATAATCTATTACATCAATTTCTAACGCCAGCTTTGTCACAACTGCATTAGAGATCGGTGAAATTCTTCTGTGTAAACTACTTAAAATAACGAGTTGTACTATTGTGTTACATGCTAGTTTATTTTTTAATTTTTCTTAAAGAGCTCTTTTATTTTTTTATATGCAGTCTGTTATATAATGCAATAAATCTTTACAGTCAACGATTAATAATTTCGTAGTTATTTCTAGTATGTATTTTTTAATATATTAATTTACATAATTTTTTTTGCTTAATCTTTTTCATGTCTAAATGCTCTAACATATTCTGATCTTACACAACGCAATGTATCTAAGTGCTATATCCAATTATACCACTACAACACTACATAAAAATGGTGCCGCGACGAAAGAAATTAATTATGTTTTATTAGGTTGAGAACTTTGGTTATGATCTGTGACATTCATCTCGGATACTCCCTAAATGCATGAAATAATGAATTTTTTTTTACACGTGTATTAATTTTCAGAAAAAATTAAGAGGGTATATTTTCTATTAAGGCTCGACCGATGCATCGGCGCCGATTGTTCAACGAAGTTGCCATCGGCCATCGGCATCGGCGAATGCTAACTTTAGAAAAACATCGGCCCATCGGCCTTAAAAAACATCTAAAAGCCGATGCAAGGCCGATGTTTTTCGCAGGGACAACTTTCCAGAAAACATTCTGTCTTTCACTTTCTTTTTTTCTCCATAACTCAATTTCTATTTCCATACAATAACAGGCAGCACATAAGTTAAAAAAATAAAACACAAAAATAGTGTCTTTCTACAAAAGTATTTGATAAAAAATTCGGAAAACAAGTTTAAGCGATCGCTGACCGAAAACCTTCATTATTAAAATAGTTCTCTTTGAGCAGAATGCTCGCGAAATATAATATGTTAAAGTAAAAGTCATAGAGGCTTCTTATAAGTGCTACGTATTTGTTTTTCGCACTAGGTTAGTTGCCTCATTTTTGTCCATTTTTCTTTTAATAATGACTTAGTGCAGCGCTTCCCAACCGGTGGTTCGTGTGATGTAGAAAGAGGGTTCGCGAAAATAATATTGCAATGGCGGAATTTTTAATTGCTAACGTAAAGAAAAAACGAAATAATAAATAAATATACGCAATTAAAACAAAGTGTAAAAATAACTTTTCCTTTTAAGGGGACTCGGCACCTAAAAATCCACCGTCTCAAATTGGACATAATTCAAGGTGTATTGACTGGTAATGTATGTTTACGAATCTAACTTGATGTGCTATAGAAGAAAAACATAAAAAAAATAGTCCAAAGAATTCAAAATTAAAAAAATTTCACAAAATTTAAAACATTTTTAAAACGCTACTCTTTTTTTAAAATGGGAGATTTTTGCCTGGATGTTTTTTACAAGAAAGAAGAAACTATACTCCTCCCTTTGTAGTATGGAATTTTTGATGTCTTTATTAGTTCGTGAAAAAAAAAATTTTAACTGAAAAAATCTAAGAAAACTCTCGGTATTGCAAGATTTTTTAAAGTTAAATTGCATTAAAATAATTTCTAATAAATTTATCAAAAATTCCAAGGTTACATTTAGTTGAACATTTGGAACAAGCAATAAAAATTTCAAGTGAATAGATACATATTTGAAAAAACCTTAGCTTTTTAACTATCACATAATATGCATAGAAGCGAAGCTGAGAAGGTATTTAAAGTTTTTGGTTAAGTAAAAAAAGTGTTAAAATGCTCATATAAAATCCAAAATAAGATATCTTAGAGTGTACGTAGGACTTTGAAACTTTACACAAGCGTTCTCTAAGATATGAAGTATAATTTGAAGCAAAAATCCCAAAATCGAGATTTTGACCGATTTTTAGTGCCGAGTCCCCTTGAACAAAATTATTTTTCAGATAATAAGTAAAAGTTGTGGACTGGTATACGAAGCATACCTACAAAATTTAAAATGCACTTATTTCTGCTGTTACCTGATTTCCAAAATTTAGGTCCTAAAGTAGTATCGAGAGATAATCATTGTTTTACCTTAAATTTAATATTTTTTTCCTACTATCATTTACCACTTTTTCCACGCTATCGCGAAAATGTGTCGAAAATATGAAAATTTAGTGAAACGTAAAAGTTTTGCATTATTTTCGGGTAATTAACGGACTTCACAAAGGAAGGAGGTTATACATTCATATTGTATGTATGTCGTTTTTTTTTTGTTTGTTTGTCCACCCATAACTTCGCACAGGATGAACCGATTTTCAAGATTTTTTTTTCAAACGATCAAGGGTGGTTTCCCATAGGTCCCATACCTTCGTTTGACCATATTCGATAAATAGAACAAAACTAATGGGAAGAAATGTAGTATGTTTTTAACCGACTTCACAAAGGAAGGGGTTATACATTCATATTGTATGCATGTCGTTTTTTTTTTTTTTTTTTTGTTTGTTTGTCCACTCATAACTTCGCACCGGATGAAGCGATTTTCATGATTTTTTTTTCAATCGATCGAGGGTGGTTTCCCGTAGGTCCCGGAGCTTCGTTTGACCATATTCGATAAATAGAACAAAAGTGATGGGCAGAAATGTAGTACGTTTTTTGTTTTTTCATCCATAACTTTTGAATAAATAAACCGATTTTGATGATTTTTCCTTTAATCGATAGAGGGTCGTCTAACTCAAATATTTCAAATCAATTTGACTACATTTGTTTTTTAGAAAAAAACGTTACGAGTGAAAAAAAAGTATTTTTTATTTTAATTGAAAAGGCTGTGCTTGTTTGTTTTTTCATCCATTACTTTTGACTAAATAAACCGATTTTGACGATTTTTTCTTTAATCGATAGAGGGTCGTCTAACTCAAATATCGTGCATCAATCTGACTACTTTTGTTTTTTAGAAAAAACGTTGCGGGTAAAAAATAAGTATTTTTTATTTTAAGTGGAAAGACTTTGCTTGATTTTTCTTTGTTGGGAAAATTATTAATAAATATAAAAGACATTGTTTAAAAAGTTTGTTGCCATTGTGCTATATAGTATTAAAAGCAATTACAGCATGAATTTGACTGAAGGCTTCTCTAAGGCAAAAATTAAATCCAATAAGTTTGCTTGTTAAAATCGACTTCAAAACGGAGTTTTTCATACAAATGATTAGTTTTTAGTGCCATTCATTCAAAGAGGGTTTACCCTTTGATATGGATTTTTAAAAAAATTGAGTATTTATATAGAAAATGTATTTACACTAAAAAGAATAAAATAAAATAATTTTTATAAAAAAATAGAACCAACTTCAAATTATAAATTGCGCTAAAAAGTGAAAAATAAATTAATTTTTTTAACAACATCGATGTGATTTTTAAACATAGTTTAAAAAGTCGGTGCAAAATTATGAGTCTAATTACCATTACACCATTTGCTACTTCATATTGGAACAGTTGCTAATTCTGGGAAAATATATATATTTGTAATTTATTCATGATTACAAAAGATTTTATCTATCCTCATTTTGCACCGACTTCTAAAACTATGTTTAAAAGTCACATCGATGTTGTTTAAAAAATTAATTTATTTTTCACTTTTTAGCTCAATTTATAATTTGAAGTCTGTTCTATTTTTTTTATAAAAATTATTTTTTTTCTTTTATACAGACCCCAAAGTGGAACTGGAAGATATTTATGCATTAAATTTAAATTTTGTACTCCCATTTAACCTACTTTATTCAAATTTTTCGGCTTTATCACAATGAGAAATTCAAAATTTCGATTCAAAATTTTACGTTTTTTTTTTCTCATGCCATTCTACACCTTTTTTACATTATCTTGAAAATAATTTTTATAGATATTTTTTACGAATACCTGTTTACTGCCTAGTTAATAAGTTAAAAAATAAACAAAGTTATTGTAGTTTGTAGTTAAACTTTGATGTTTTCCAATTATATTTTCATAAAGTAATGTGCAACATGAATAATAAATCTATTAAATTTTATAGTTTTGTTACCAGATATTTACGATTGCAGAAGGGCGTTCGCCCTTAACTTTCGAATGTCAGAAGGGGTTCGCAAGGCGAAAAAGGTTGGGAACCACTGACTTAGTGCATTCGACGTCATTGTGCAATAATATTATACCATCTGCTTTTAGTTTGTCATGTTTCTTATTATTCCGAAATTGTAAACAATAAAAAGTCAACTCAATCAATGTACGATAATAATTTTAATTTTTACCAGCGTAAATTTTTTTCTCTTTGCGTTTTTTTTTTTTTTTTTTTGCTTCTTCGAACCCACGTGTTACAGTTTTTCTGCAATTACGCAGCAATCTTGTTGCATCTGCTTTTTGTGTGCGGTTGTTCTCTTTATTTCATTTTTAGTTTACAACATAGAAAAGATTGGTCAAAAATAAGAAAAAAATTTCCAGTATAAATATTTATTGATCGAAATTTTATGTGTCGCAATTTTTAAAAATTGAATTCTCAAAATGCGAGTTCGCGCGACAGGATTTAATAACATCTTAATAAAAATGCTAAAATTTCTTTATTTTCAAAGATTGATCAATGCATATTTTTTTCAAAATACATCTTAGCACTTTTTGTACGATAATTATTTTAATTTTTCCCCGTTTATACATTTTGTTTTTTGGCTTCTTTGATGCCACGTGTTAGACAGTTGACAGTTTTTCTCAATTTTTCAGTATAAATGCTTATTGATCGAAATTTTATGTGTCCAAGTTCGACTTGCAATTTTCAAAAATTTAATTTTTAAAAACGAGTTTGGGATACAGGGTGGAACAATACCTTAATAAAAATGCTACAATTTCATTAATTTAAAAAATTGTCAACGTATATAAAATATGTATATTTTTTTTCAAAATACATCTTAATTTTTATAAACGATCACGTGTTTTCAGAAGATTATTTGTCAACAGAAAACTGCTGGTGCTCAAAATATTGGTTTATTTCGGTGTCCTTACATTGTGCTCATGAAAATATAAAGAACATGTCAAGTATTTTAGTGTAATTTTCAACTCATAAGAAAAAAAAATCTAATAAGTTTAATTCCTAAGACCCAGGATTCATTTGTAATGACAAAAAATCTCACGTCTATGTTTTTAAAGCAATATTCAGTATTTTTTGGCTATGAACAAGGGATATACTATACAAGGGGTAATACTGCGAGCGAATTTTTTAAAAATTTTATTTTTATTTCAGAAAAAGAGCTTAAAATAACTTTTTTAATGAAAAATAAACATGTAATCGTTCCCGCTTTTCTTTTAAAAACGGGGGAGGGGGGATCATGAAAAAAAGCTGAGAGGAGGGGGTTGACAGTTTCGTTAAAAATACAAATCCACATTATTTGTTAGTCTGTGTCATAACATCTGCATTCCTCTCAATGAAAAAAATAAGAAAATAAAGGCAGTTGCACTTGGCATTTGCAGTGCTGATGTTATAAAGTGAAAATGTTGAAGGAAAGGGAATTAGACCCGAGCCGATCCAATAGTTGTTGAGTATTTTTTTTTTTTGCAAAGATAAGAAAAAAGAATTGAAAATCCTCTGATATAGCATTTTTTAATTTTTTAACCTCCAAATAGTATAATTACTTTACTAGAATCGCGAGTGATTCTTTCAGTTTTAATTATTATGTAAACGTCCCCCAAACAATTTTACGGTGCTTGAATACGGTGCATTTATGCTTTTATAAACATAAAAATAAATAGTAAATGATTTAAATGACATTTTTGATAAGCATTCTACACGTTTTAATGGTTTAAAGCGACTTTTTTTTCCATCGGCCATCGGCATCGGCCATCGGCCGATGGAAGAGGAGAATAATCGGCAATCGGCCATCGGCCGATCTCGGAACAATCGGCATCGGCCCATCGGCCAAAAAATGCCATCGGTCGAGCCCTATTTTCTATATATCAGTATATAAAACACAGATTTTGAAATAGTCAATCGAATGCTTTTTTCCAATATATTTTATTGAGTATTTGTGTTATTTTGCATATTTTTCTTTTCTTATATTTTATGTTCTATTTGTTGCATTGATTTTTACAATTTATGCTTATCATTGATGATTGTATCTGATTTAAAATCTTAAAAGCTTTCAATCAACATCAAAAATATGACAAGTAAATCAGTCAGTCAAAGTTTGGCATCTGCCTTACCTCTCTTTCATGGTAAAGACAATGAGGATATTAATTTTTATCTAAACCAATTTAACAGCATTGCAAACCTTGAAAAGTGGTCAGATACAAAACAACTAATTGTTTTGAAATTAAACTTGGGGGATAAAGCCTTAGAATTTATCATAAATGACCCAATTGCATCAAAATGTGATAACATCCAGGATCTTCAGAAATTATTGAGAAATAAATTTCAAAAAACAAAATCCTTCCATGAAATTCAGACTCAATTTTCAAAAATAAGACATAAACCAGGGCAATCTGTCAAAAATCTTGCTGATGAAATTTCCAAACTTGCTTCCCTATATGTTGGCATCAAAGACTCAAGCAGTGAGGAACTAATAAAATTAGGTGATAATGTTAAGTTATCAAAATTTTTAGAAGTAGTCAGGGAGGACATTGCTCTTGATGTCAAAAAGAATGGTCCTCAAGATTTTCAAACTGCTGTAAAATATGCAACAAACATAGAATTGGCTTTGGGTGATGTGCCATCAACATCCACTTCAAACAGCTCTTTTGAATCACAGATAAATACTTTATTACAAGCTCAAATAGAGAGCAATAAAATGATACAAAATCTGTCTTCCCAATTATCTGAGCTCCAAAATGAAAGAAATCAAGTAAATAACTTAGTCGCTCGAAATCAAAATTCTGTCTCACATAATGACCAAAATGTTTCATGCCACATCTGTCACAAAAGGCATTTGACAACTGATTGTTGGCATTTTCCTCGTCCAAATAATTTTGTAAGGGGTACTAACAGATTCATCAGAGGGAGAAATTTTCGAAATATTGGTTCAAGGGGTAACCACCCATACAAAAGCAGGGGGAATTTTACAAACAGAAGAAATTTAAACTAAAGGGGGGTGCTTGTAAAACAAAATTTGCCAAAACCAGTTCTCGAACAGGTGCCCAGGGTAAAAGAGAACCAAAAAAAAATCATGCCAAAGAAAAAGAACAAGAAAAAAAAGGGACTTCTAACAATTGTCAATCAATTAATAATCCCGTAGAAAAATTTGTTTTGTCATGCAATAAGGAAAACAACAACAATCTCCCAATAATCCAACTTAGGTTTGGTAATTTAACTGTTAATGCTCTTTTGGACAGCGGTGCTTCCTTATCACTAATTGAACCTGACATTATATACAAAATAAAACAGGAATGCAAGGTAGAATTTGTTTCCCGCAGTGTGAAAATTGTCACTCTTGACAAATCCACTATTCCTTATATGTCAGCAGTCAGTATCAAATTCAAAATACAAACTTCATTTTTCAACAATATATTTTTTGTAACCAAAAATCTGCGGAATTCTGATTTTAACATCATTTTAGGATATGATTTCATACAGAGAAATAAAATCATTTTGGACTCAGGAAACAGGAAATTAATTGTAGGAAATTGTCACCTACCTTTCAATTTGACTAATGAAATTAACAATCAACCAACTCAGGAAAACATAAATGATGTACATAAATTCAATACTATTAACACTGTTAGAACTTTGTGCAATTACACAATACAGCCAAAATCCTCTGAAATAATAATATTAAAAATTCCTCAAAATTTACAACATCTAGAACAAGTCTTACTCACTCCAAAAAAAGGTAAATTAGATATTTCTGTTACTGAATCCATTCACCAAATATCCTTTAACAATTGCATTCAAACTATTGTAGAAAATAATACTGACAAACCAATTACCCTAAGAAAAAAACTATTTTCGGGTACATTGAAAAATTTCATGAATCTGACTGTGTCGAACCCTCAAAAACTCAGCATTTTCAAGTTAACAATCTCAATTTGGCTGAAGTTAGAAAATTGCGAAAAGGATAGATCAAAGAATCTGATTTTGATGTTGCTTATTTAAACCCACAACAACAAAAAGAAATTCTACAAATTTTAATGAGTAATACTGCAGTTTTTTCAAAATCATATATGACCTTAGGCTCTACAAATGAAGTAGTGCCCGAGTTTAAATTACTCCATGATTTCCCTATCCAGACTAAACCATATCCCATACCCAAAATAGCCAAAGAATTTGCTCAGCAAGAAATAGCCAATTTACTTAAAGCAAAATTAATTGAGCCATCTTCATCATCTTATTCTTTTCCTGTAATTTTTGTTAAAAAAAAATCTTTGAAGGGGGATGACCCAAAAAATCTGAAATTTAGGATGGTAATAGACTATAGATTACTAAATAGCATAACTGAATCCGTAAAAATTTGTTTGCCCAGAATTTCTGAAATTTTACATGCCATTGCTGGTAGATCTTATTATTGTGTTCTAGATTTAAAATCTGCCTTTTTCCAAATTCAACTTAAAGAATCTGACAAAGAAAAACTTGCCTTTTGCACGGAATTTGGCAATTATCATCCAACTGTCTTACCTTTTGGTACACGAAACTCAACATCCTTTTTCACTATGTGTATCATAAAGGCATTAAACGACCTAAGGGGGCGCAATATGCAATTTTTTCTGGACGACATAATTATTGCTGCTGATTCAATTTCTGAAATCAAACAAACCCTTCAAACTGTTTTCAATAGACTAAAGAAATTTAACCTCACCTTAGACCCTGCAAAAATGCAAATCTGTAAGCAGGAAATTGTTTATTTGGGTTTTAACTTAAGTAAAAAAGGTTTTGCTCCATCTGATGAAAATATAAAAAAAGTTACAAAATTTCCTACTCCTAAAAATGTCAAAGAGGTTCAAGCTTACTTAGGTATGATCAATTATTTTCGGCATATGATTTACAATTTTGCTGAAATCACTCAACCTATTGTCAACCTCACAAAAAAAAATGTACCATTCATCTGGAGTGAAAAATGTAAACAAGCTTTCGAAAAGATTCAGAACCTTATGCTTAACAAACCTTCTTTAAAGAACTTCAACTCGGATGATAATTTATATTTGGTGACTGATGCCTCTAAAATTGCAATATGTGGTATTTTATTAAATAAAGTAGGGGATAATTTTTTTCCAATTGAATTTTTTTCCAGACAATTAAATCCTGCAGAGCAGAAATATCCTTCAATTAGAAGGGAATTGTTAGCTATTTTTGCTTCCATAAAATTTTTTTATGACAAACTATATGCTAAGACTTTCGAAATTTTGAGTGATGCAGAAGCACTTACTTATCATATTCACTTGGACAAACAACCTGAAATTGTTGCCAGGTGGCTTTTGTATTTACAACAATTTAGCTACAAAATTTCATTTATTGAAGGCTGGAAGAATCCAGCGGATTTTTTATCGAGAGTAATTCAGGAAAATAATGTTGTAAACAACCTCCAAACATTCAATGTTTCGGATCAGCTAAACAATAATAACTTAAAAATCCACCAAAGACAAGATAAACAAATTTCACAAATCATTCAGGAAATTGAGAACAATACAGAAAAGACAAAATCTAAATATTTTATTGATTCACATACTGATCTTGTCATGATCAAATTGATCAATCAAAACAAAAAATTCAAACCCAAAAGTTTAGAAAACAAAATTTTAGTTCCTAGCTCCATGTTCAAAATTTGTTTAACCGAGGCTCATGCACCTCACTTTGGTACTCAAAAAACTTATGAATTCTTAAAAAAGAGATTTTATTGGAAAGGCATGTTCAAAATGACAAAAAATTTTGTGAAAATTGCAGTCAATGTCTACAGCACAAACCAAAACAAACTTCAACAACATACAATCTGATATCCAAAAAGAACCTACACCCTTCTGATTACTGTGCGATTGACATCGTAGGGCCTCTTCCACGTTCTTTAGATAATAAAAAATTTATTTTGTCGATTATTGATCATTATTCTCGATTCCTAGAAGCTATTCCTTTAACTGACATAAAAACCAATTCCATCATTAAAGCTCTAGACAAATATTTTTCACTTTTTGGGATTCCCAAAGTTTTGATTTCTGACAACGGGTCAAATTTTTGTTCACATGAATTTGCAGCATTTTTGAAAAAACTAAATATTGAGCACAGGAAGAGTTCAATTTATTTTCCTCAATCTAATGGACTCCTTGAAAGAGTTCATAGAACCATGAAGGAAAGCATTGCTGCAATGTGCAACAAAACTTTTGAATGGTCTCAGAAATTGCTAATTTTCAAACTCCATTATAATAATGCAATTCATTCAGCTACAGGTTTTTCACCATCTAAGATATTTTTTGGCAGGGAACTCAACATACCAATCAACATGCATAATGATCCAAAACTGGTTGAGGATCACAAGGAGTACTTAGACAGGATTTCCAATGAAATCAAAGAAACCAGGGACAATTTTAATAAGCACGAGGATCGATATTTTGAATCAAGAAAAAAAAATATAAAAGGGAGAAAGAAACCAGAATTTGAAATTGGGGATAAAGTTTTTGTTACCACCTTTCAACATCCCAACTCATTGCAACAAAAGTATCATGGACCTCATGAAGTCATAAAAAAATTCAGGAATGACAACTACTTAATTAAAGATGAGATCAATAACAAAACAATGAAATTACATGCTAGCAAACTTTTTCAACAACTTGATCTCAATTTAGATTAAAATTTGAAATGGGTCTAAATAATTTTTGTAATGAAAGTTAAAATAATGCGTGAAACTTTCAGTGATTTGGGGAAGTCTTTTCAAAAAAAAAAAAAAAACTGTCATCTTTGTTTTTTCTGTATATGTTGTTTTGGCCAAATGACATTCTAGTTTTATGGCAGGCTGGTTCCGCGTTTAACTGGCAGAAATGTAAAATTCAATGATGAAATGATGTTCAAAGCATTTTGGACACAATTTTTTTGTGATTTCTTCCTCAACTCTGCATTAAATCATGGCATAATGTTTTTGTGTACAAATATAAATAACAATTAAGGTACTAACAATATCTGAATGAGATAAATTTTTGGTACCATGTTCTGATTGCAATATGTTGAAAGTGTTTCACAAAACAACATTTTTTCCTTATCAAATATATCATGTATGGGTATGTAAGGGGCTATCCGTGATGAATACACAGTGTCACAATTTGTTTTTCATAATGTGTTTGAGCATTCATGTTTTTGTTTACATTTTTTCAAATGTGTTTGTTTACGTTTTACATGTCATCCATGTTGCAGGATGATATATGGTTGTGATCAGTCACGGGATGATTGGTAAACATTAATGTATCCTAGTTACTTCAAATTTTTTCTTTCGGGGGGGGGGGGGGATAATGTAACAAGATGCTTGTTACATCTCGCGATCATAATAACTTTAACCAAATACTTTGGTTATTTACTTAGTCCTTGGTGACAAGCCTTGGCATTTTTACTCACGGTTCTTTCTGATTAACCGATAGGCGTAACCACCACTTGTCACTTCTTTTTTAATTGCCTACGCCGCCAAAAATTTTATACCATTTTATTTTTTAGAAACATTTTAAATTATTTTTTCAATTAGCTTTTTTACTGGGTATTTACCTTTCAACCATTTTTTAATTTTAATTTAATTCCGTCGCATTTCAACATCACATATTTGAATTATTTTAAATATGCGACGGGAACTATGTACTCTCTCGGAGTAATACTCCCCTTTTTCGCGCCTTTGCCAATTGTTCCGGGACTGAATCTGTGTGTTTTCCCCTCATTCCTACTGAAAGTCGAATATGGTAAAGACGCGTCCAGCGTCTGGGCAATTTTGCCTATTCGTCGGGCAAGCAATGTTTTGTAAAATGCTAACTACTACCTCTTTTATTCCTGCTGCATTGGTTATCATAAAAATGTTCTCCTAAGAACAAATCATTAACTAAATAGTTTTTGTTCGTCGAAGTTGATTTTTGTACATATTAAATTGCTGGAAGCGATCGGAGTTGATCAAAGCCTCCGGGTGATGCCGTTTTCACTTCATCAGTATATATTCAGCCAAGAATTCGTCGAACTGTATAATTTTAATATTTTATTGACATCACGACTGCAATGCACATTTTGGAGATGCTGACTGATCTACGTATCGGAAGATTGCCTATCAACACAAAGTTGTAAAAGAATTTCTTGACCGTTAAGTAACAACAATGACCAAGATAACCAGCATTGAGGAATCCGTCCTCGGAAACAACTAACGCTCCAAAATGAACATTATTAAGAACTGATAATCAACCACCAAATGAAGGAGCAATAGTACACTTCATTAATTTCGTATTGGTCAATCAACTTCTGCACTCTTCAATAATCAGGTAGTCATCTTCAAGTATCAGGTGATATAATCTATTACATCAATTTCTAACGCCAGCTTTGTCACAACTGCATTAGAGATCGGTGAAATTCTTCTGTGTAAACTACTTAAAATAACGAGTTGTACTATTGTGTTACATGCTAGTTTATTTTTTAATTTTCTTAAAGAGCTCTTTTATTTTTTTATATGCAGTCTGTTATATAATGCAATAAATCTTTACAGTCAACGATTAATAATTTCGTAGTTATTTCTAGTATGTATTTTTTAATATATTAATTTACATAATTTTTTTTGCTTAATCTTTTTCATGTCTAAATGCTCTAACATATTCTGATCTTACACAACGCAATGTATCTAAGTGCTATATCCAATTATACCACTACAACACTACACATATGCAAAAACTTTTGTTTGAATCCTTGCATTCCTTATGGAAATCGACAAAAAAAAGAAAAAGAAAAAAACGCTTGATTGCGCCGTTTTATTTGGAGCAAATGGGGCCAAAATTTAATCAGCACGTTTTCTTTCTGAGTTTTACCTGCTTAAAAGTTCTTTAACTTCTTCCATTACTTCTTGAGATATAGCAGTCATGTCAAAAGAGAAAAACGCTCTACTGCGTACCCAGCCGCTTAAAGAGAATTGAGCCAAAAAATAATCAGCACCATTTCCCATCAGGGTCCACGTGTGTACCAATTTCGTTGGGTTCCCTGTGTTACGTTTTAGGTTAGAGTGGCCATTATTTGAAAAAGTGTACATAGACACATAGAATGAGACTGGTCCCTGGGAAAATATATGTAAATTCAAAGTTTACTACATATTTGGAACCTTTAGGGTGTGTAAAAATATGCATGAAAGAAAATAAATGTTATAAGTATAAGTACATCATATCTATTAAAACCTGAAATAGACATCTTCCTTTTTGGACAGTTTTGCTTTTTCAAATGGGTGTTTCTTTGTAGATAAACTATGAATATTCTTAGAGGTTTTTGAACTAAAATTTTACATGCATTTCAGTATTAATACAATAAATGAATTAAATAAAAGTAATAAATAAAACCTGATCAAAACTGATTAATTTTTTCAATCAAATCCAAAGATTTTGCCCTGTTTCAGAAAATATAAAATATTGTTTGGCGAACTCTAATAGATCTCTTTTCAAAAATAGCAGCCCCCCCCCCCCCCCGAAAAAAAGTCAACATAGCAAGCTTCTTTAATTAACTGCAGTGTTCTTTAAATTGTAACCAGACTCGAATATTTAAATAAAATTCCCTCTATTTTAGTATGAAAAATGTATTATGTAATTTAATAATTATAGTTTAATAATTACAGTCCCAATTTTTAATTCTAACTTCTCTAGTCATCAAATATTATATTACTAGATGATTTCTACTGCCCCTTCCTCTTTTGAACTTGGTTGTTCAAAAGAGGTTAATTGTTTCTAAATTCATGTTTGATTTTTTTCTTTAATTATGATATTTTTTTACAAATTTGAGTAAAAACATGGATGCATGGTTTAAAAATGATAAGCTACATGAAAGGCAAAAATAGACAAACTGTGGTGGGTACCTATATTTTCAGCAAAAATTCAGGGGGGGGGGGGTTCAAAACAAAAACCTTTTTCTAATTTTTATTTTTGTAATTGTAGTTTTTATGCATGGAAAAATTTTAACAAATGAAAAGACATTCTAGATTGTCTGGTCAACAGCAAGATGAGAAAATGTACCATGGACACCTCACACTATTGAACACCCAAGATTTAAGAGTAATTTCTCCACCAGGTTTGCAATTAAATGCACACACATTTTCCTATGTGGATTAATTAATATTTTACTGGACATCAACATTAGGTAAAAATGTTTCCTTACGTTGCTAAGTGATCTTATACATGAGAATATGGGCTACAATTTTATTTGCTTTGAATGTTCTCATATGGATATTATTATAGCAAACAATATAAATTTGTCAACAAAATTTTAAAAGATGTTTGCTTGCAGAAGTATACTGAAATCTTCATCAGCAAATAATGTCTTGCACTTGTTCATTCAATTTCATTAGTAACAATTTTTTCTCACATTAGAGAAAAAATAACTGCCACTTTCTTTAGAGAAGGATATGCATTTGGCAAAAAAAAATGCTTCTTTTAAAAAAATTAATGAATACATTCCTGATTTTAAAAACATTTGTACTTGACACAAAAAAAAGAAGGTTCTAATCCTAGCATTGCAGCTGCTGCTTTGAAAAAGGAGGTGAGGTGATTGATTCGACACATTTATTGAGTCACTCAGTAAGAACAAGAGATGTGTAGGAATTTTTCATTTAGGGGAAAATAAATGATTCAAATACACAACTAGATTGATTGAGTAATGCACAAAATGAGCATCCCTTATTAGAACCTGCATTTTTCGTATAATACAACAATAATCATGCACAAGAGGATAACCATCTCATTAAGAACTTTTTTGGTCCAGTTAGGTGAAAATAAGAAAATTTTTTCAATAGGATGACTAAGATATTTCTATTTCGGAATAAGTTTTCTCCATCCAAGGAATTCATGCTAATTTCTGGAAGGAAGATGGATGAAGCCAAACACACTCTTATATAAAATCATTCGATTAAAATTTTAAATAATGTAATTACTGTAAAAAAAAATTCTTATAAAACAAATAAACGTGGTATGGATTTTGCTTATCTGTCAATTTGGGGTTCAATTTCTGCTAGCAGTGGAGAAGTTTTGAAATTTAAATCCGCCATTCAAGACCTTTTCTTCTCTTAATAACCTGTTCATATGCTCCTGAGTTTTCTAAAAAGCCATTCATTTGAGCCACTTGTAATTATCCAATAAACAAAGATTGGCACATGTGCAACATGATAAGTGTCAGAAATACAGATTCCTCTTATGCAGCTCCTTTATCATGGAAGCAAATCAAGCAGTCTACACATCTACAAGAAGCATTTATCTACAAAAAGCTTCTTCTCAATATATTGAATTTTGAAAGTCAGGATTAGCAATGAAAATATACCTCTTGGATATTTATCTTAATATTTTTAATGCTACTAAGTACATTTCAAATATTTTACGCTATATTAGTTAAAAAACATTATATATTTTGCAGGCATTGGAGGATTTTATAAAAGAAAAAAAATCTTGAACAACATCAGAAGCATGTTTACTGTCTGTTTACCTGGAAAAAGAGCTTTACAAGATGCCGCCATAATAATTTGCGGACATGCTTGGAAGCACCTTTCACCGGGAATTCTTTAATAAAAAAACTTCACCTCTTTCATGCTATACATTAGAGTTTGTCAAAAAAAAGTTCTGCCTGCAAATATTCCTGAAAGAAAGGGAAATTAAAGCATTGGACTGAGAACTTCATCTTGATATAACATACCCACTCTAGCTATCTAGAAGGAGATACCTCTTATTTTATCAGTTGTCTTAACTTGGTAGATACACTAACCCAATACATAATGCTACTAGATTATTGAAACAGCCAGCAAAGCAGAATGGTATACAGAACTTATGGAATAAAAACATGTAAAGTGAAATAAGTTAGTACAAAAAATTTTACATATTTGCTTAGAACATGGGAAACATTAAAAAGTGAGCAGATATTGTTTGAGAGCAATTTAGCATTAAGAGGCAAACTGCAAAATAATTTGAACTTCAGTTAAGGAGTACAGAGAGCACCATTTTTCAATGTGAACAAGTTTTGAGCTTTAAGATGGCAAAAGCGTAGCATTTACAATTTGGTTGTTGCTTCATGTTGTCTCACATAAGGTGAGTCCATGACACTGAAATTTAATAATTAATCATGACAATTTTAAACTAAAAATAATACTAAATCAGTAATTATTTTCTACTAAAGGGCTAAAACATGCTTAATAGTCTTAATTCTGATGATCTGCTACTCCTAAACACCATGGGACCACATATTAGACAATATTAAGCATAATAATTCGAATTTGCCCTCTGTAAGTAACAGGGGCAAATTGTTTCGGGTGGGGGAGGGGGTCTCCCCCTTCCCTCATTATGTTTACACATGAAAAGCTAAAAATCTTATCGAAATAAATATTAGAAAGGACATATAAGATAAAACTAAAAATAAATAATAATAATAAAACTTACAATCCATTGGTACGCTTGGCTTCAATGAAAATCATCGGCCGTAACCACCTGGAAACATCTTTTTTTTGTCAATTAAATTTTAAAAATAAACCGCAAGGAAGGTAGTTAAGCTGTTCTCACAATAAACATTTGAAAAGACACATAAATTAAAAAAACAATAAACGGGTAATTATTCCCTATGGTTTAAAAAACTAAACATTACTTCTCTAAAACTTGAAACAATCCCCATATTACTTTTACGTTTTCCTCTTTGATGGAAATTTTATTCGTAGCTCTTGGAGCATTTCAGTAAAATGAAATCAGTTTGCCGTAACCCATAAGTTCTGAAAACAAAATTAAAGCAATTACAATTTAATCAATAATGGTAACCTTTTATTCTAATAATGCCTATGTGTTTATGCTTCTCTCTTCTTGAATGAAACGAAATAATTTCGAACCGCCAAACCCTGTTTTGTGTCTTCTAATGTGTAGTTGTTAAATATTAAATAAATTTGCTTTAATCCAACGATGTTCTCGAAGATTTAAATTACCACATTCTATCCTCTACCAACAAAACTATGTAAAGAGAAAATGAAGTTCAAACGTTTTCTGGTCACTTTTTTTTTTGGAAATTACTTTCCGGATGAAATTTGCTGTGATGATGGTGTGGTTTGGATGTCATTTTAAATTTTATCCCAAATTCTGCATTAAAAGAATCGTTTAAATGGCTTATACCTTTCTTTTAACGAAATTACCTTTTCTGCCTACATTCGTGGCATTTGGGTGAACTCATAAGGTTAAGTATTTAGTTTTCAACTGCTGGTGGTGAAATTAAGCAGCCTCCCTAAACACTTTTGCCATATTTTGAAGTAAAATCGGCTGATGATTTCCGAGAAAATTTGTTGATCGGGTTTCCCTTTTCAGACTGCTCGCGTAAATCCTCACGGGGCTTTGAGACAGTCAATGATGACGACGAAACGAAAATTTCAAATGTTATATTGATCACCGCTTGACGGTTTTATCTATGCTTTTAAAAATGTCCCAACACTGAAACAGAAAGGCTCGTTTTTTATTATTGCCAATTTTCCTTTAATTGGCCTGCCCCTATTACAATAATTGGGTAAAGTTTTTTGGGCCCCGAAAAACCACTTAAAGATCTAACTTACGATGAATTAACACAATCATTTTCGCAAATGTTAACACCTGAGAAGAATGTAGTTGTCTCGCAGCATTACTTTCTGTCAACATATCAAAATGAAAACCAAACTATTTCGGAGTATGTCTGTAATAACTTCCTCCACGAGTGGAAGAACACAACTTGATTATATTAACATACTTTATCTTGGCTAAATACTACACAGATGCACGAACATATTATTTACAGACATTATTTACAATTTAACTATGTAAGCAAGCATAGTGACAAAAGCCGTCTTGGCTTAGCTGCGTGTTTTTCTGCTCCGGCACGAAACTCAAACCCAAACCAAAACCCAAACTGTTTTTAATTGTCAGTTCAGTTGGCGGTTGCCGTTAACCGTTGCAACCGCGGTTTCGAGTTTATACACAACATCTCCTCTCCCCTTAGAGATCAAGTCTCTGGGGGGGTTTACTAATCCTTCCAGACCGCCGCAACGTTGTTCCCGGATTTTGTGGCACTTTCGGTGAACTAACACAGGTCGTAGTATTTCCACTGTCTTTCGCTGCTGGTGGTGAAATTAATGGGCCTACAGCTGAAACATCTTCAGCTGCTGCCGATGATCTGGTTGAAGTTTCGGCTGATGATGTGTCCGTAGGTGTTTGTTGCATATGGTGTTCCCCATTCAGACTGCTCGCAGTAGAATCCTCAGCAGCCGGGGAACTCTGAGACGGAGTCCAATGATGACGACGCACTGAGTGATCAAAGTTTTGTACTTGATCACCGACTGGACGGATTTGATCTACATGTCTCCGTACTAATGTCCCTTGAACATTTACAGTATAATGTAGCTCGCCATCTTGGCTGATTACTTGACCGAATTTCCATTTTGAATTGGCTGCTCTATAATCACGAACAGCCACATGGTCACCCACGTTAAATTTTCTGTCCCTGAACTCATAAACACCCTTTCTGATGTTTTCTTGCACTCTGGATTTTAAATCAGGCAACAACAAATTAATTCGGGTTCTAATGTCCCGTTTCAAAAATAGCATGGCTGGGCTGTGCATTGTGGTGACGTTAGGTGCTTTTCGATATTGAAGCAAGAATGTGCTTAATTTTTGACTTATGCTTCCGGCATAGTGTTGCATTGCCCGTAATGATTGTTTTAATGTATACACGTAACGTTCAGCTTGACCATTGCTCGATGGCTTAAAAGGTGCAGATGTTTTGTGCTTAATGCCATTGGTCAACATGAACATTTCAAATTCGTGTGAAGTGAACTGAGGCCCGTTGTCACTTACGAGTACTATAGGTAGACCAAATCGGCTGAAACAATCTCGAAGGCAATCTATGGTCTTGTGGGCAGTGGTTGTTTTCACTTTGGGTAAACTTCTAACCACTTCGAATGTGCATCCACAAAAAAGAAGGAACATATGTTCAAACATAGGGCCAGCGAAATCTACATGAATTCTTTCCCATGGCGAACTCGGGTACTCCCAGTGATGGACTTTTACCCTAGATGGGTCAGCTTTGTATTTGGCACAATGTGCACAATTATTAGCAGCATCCTCGATATCTTTATCAATATTCTTCCAATATACGAAAGATCTAGCAATTGCTTTCATCTTTACAATACCAAGGTGCCCTTCATGTAGTTCTGCTAACACTTGTTTTTGATATACCTTCGGAATGCAAACCCTTTGACAGTACATAATACACCCATCTTCAATTGTATATTATGCTTCCCTACCCTGCAAATCTTTGCCCCTCTCGAAGAGCATTCAGAAGCGGCCCTAGCTCTAAGTCTTTTGACGTAGCTTGTCGCAATTCTCTGGATGTTACAAAAGGGTTTTTATTTGCCCCATCTGATTGATGTAAATATCATCTTTGACATCCAATTCTTCAGACTTCTTCGGTAAGCGCGAGAGACAGTCTGCATTCCCGTGATTTTTGGTATCCCTATACTGAATGTCAAATTCAAAGGATTGCAAAATTAGGGCATAATGCAAAAGCCTAGTAGCTGCTAAAACAAGGGAATCCCCGTTTTGAACCAAAGATAGCTACTAGCGGCTTGTGGTCAGTAATCAATTTGAATCTTCGACATTTTTTAAAAACAAATAAAATTTCTGTACAGCCCATACGATGGCTAGGGCCTCTTTATCTATTTGGGAGTATTTTTGCTCAGTTCGTGACAAAGTTCTTGAAGCAAATGCTATGGGTCTTTCAGTTCCATCTGGGTACAGATGAGACAATACACTACCTACACCAACTGGCGAAGCATCAGTAGCTAAAGTTAGAGGTAGGCGTGGATCATAGTGCACTAAAACTCTGGGTGAGCAAATCTCTTTTTTGATTTTCTCAAAAGCTTCCTGACAATCCCTCGACCATTTAAATTTCACGTCTTTCTTTTTTAAGGTCATTAAGGGGATTTGACATGGTGGCTAAGCTTTTTGCAAAATTTCCCGTAGAAATTTACTAACCCCAAAAAGCTTTTTACCTCCGGTACATCATTTTGGAACAGGGGCATTTAAAATTGCGGAGATCTTTTTCATCAGTTTTGTGCAACCCATTAGCATCTATTATGTGTCCCAAAAAATTTATCTCTTTTTGGAAAAATTTACTTTTATTTAAATTCAATTTCAAACCATGCTCTTTACATTTTTTGAAAAATTCCTCCAAAGCCCTTAAGTGTGACATTTCGTCAGACCCCATAATCCGTGCATCGTCCATGAACACCTTAACACCTTCCATACCCTGAAAAGCCCGTCAACGTAGCGCTGCCAAATTGCAGGAGCCCCGTTTAACCCGTTTTTGCACATATACAGCCCCTTATGTGTGTTAATGGTTAATAGATTTTGGCTTTCGGGATGTACCTTCATTTGTAAGTACGCATGTTTAAAATCAAGTTTTGAAAACTGTTTACCCCCGTTTAAACTTGAAAAAAATTTTCCCCCAGTTTAGGTAAGGGGTGCTGCGGAACAACCAAGTTAGGGTTAAGCGTTACAGAAAAATCAGCACATAATCTAATATTGCCGTCTGATTTAACTACCGGAACCACGGGCGCAGCCCACTCTGAACTTTCTACCCTCTCAATGATTCCTTCCTTTTCCAACCTATCAATTTCCTTTTCGACTCTTTCTTGTAGAGCAAACGGGACTGTTCTATATCTGCGAAATATTGGCTTAACCCCCTGCTTCAGTTCCAGCTTAACCTCATAATTGTTGATCTCTCCCAATTTGTCATCGAATAATTCCTTATATTGAGTTAACAAAAATTTTTTTAAGTTTATGTTACTTACTGCTCTGACAGTCTTTTTTAGCGTTCCAGTCTAGGTTTATTTTATGGAGCCATGCACGGCCGAAGATCGTATCCAAATCCTCTTTTACAATGTATAAATTTAACTGCAAACATTGATTTTTATACTCAACCTTCACGGTGACATACCCCATTGGTATTAAAGAATCACCCTTATACGTCTTGAAGACAATATTAGTAGGCTGAATTTTCTTATTAGAGATTTTCCGAAAATTGCTAATGCTCATAACACTCACGGCCCCACCAGTATCCAGTTCCATTGAGCAATTTTTATTCTCAATTTTTAGATTAACCAGTATCGGAGGTTGCCTTGGCTCTTCCTCCCGTAGTGTATATTCCTCAGCCCGTAGTTCAAATAAAGGTACTTGATTGTTGTTCTCAATGACATTATTCAAATTTACCTGTTTTTGTTTTACCGGTTTACCAGCCGCTTTCTTTGCAGCAAAACACTCCCTTTGTATATGTCCGATTTTAGAACAATAATTGTATTTACCTGTAATAAATTTGCAATTATTGCTATTATGGTCCGTGCTGGAGCATCTCGTACATTCCGATTTTTTCTGACTTTCCGCAAAAGTTTGTTTTTGGTACTTTGGTTTACCCTTTTTCCCAGCATGCAACACATTTAATCCCCTTCCCATAATGTCATTTGTCCCTTTACAAGCCTTTTCCATAGCTAACGCGATTTGTAATGTTTTGTCAAGATCGATATTATCCTCTTTGAACAATCTATCGAAAATAGTTTTATCCCGCAATCCACTTACAAAAACGTCTCTCAGCATAATATTTAACATATTAGTGTCATAATCACAATGTAAGGCAAGGGCTCTTAATTCCGCCATATAATTATTTATAGTTTCCCCCTCATGTTGTTTACGGTTAAGAAACTTATGGCGTGAAGGGATTATCAAAGGTTTTGGATTTAGATGTGTTTTCAACACATCTTTCAACTTATTCAAGGTTTGTTCAGAAGGAATATCAGGAGCTAACAAATTTTTCAATAATTGGTACAATTTTGGGCTCAAAGATGATATGAAAACTTTAGCTCTCAATTCTTCTGGAACCTGTTGCACATCAAGATATGTGT
This sequence comes from Octonoba sinensis, assembly GCA_038502835.1. Classification (NCBI taxonomy): domain Eukaryota; kingdom Metazoa; phylum Arthropoda; class Arachnida; order Araneae; family Uloboridae; genus Octonoba; species Octonoba sinensis. The sequence goes on from CM076599.1 coordinate 70,917,542, forward strand.
CGAAGCGTTCCAAGAAGCAATCGAAATTTTCCGTTTCATCATTAAATTTCTCAAACTGCACCGTTACTTTTTGTTGCACCGGAGAATCTTTCTTCTGCAGTGCCTTTAATAACTCTTGATTTTGTTCAAGCAACGCTTTAATTTGCTCCTCCATAACTTCCGAGCAAAGAAAAAAAAAAATCTTTATTACCTTGAGTTGACTTCGGGCGTTGCCCTAATCCATTATCCCATGCTCGTCGCCAGCTGTAATAACTTCACTCCACGAGTGGAAGAACACAACTTGATTATATTAACATACTTTATCTTGGCAAAATACAACACCGATGCACGAACATATTATTTACAGACATTATTTACAATTTAACTATGTAAGCAAGCATAGTGACAAAAGCCGTCTTGGCTTAGCTGCGTGTTTTTCTGCTCCGGAACGAAACTCCAACCCAAACCAAAACCCAAAACTGTTTTTAAAGCTGGATTCACACAGCGCCACGGACGGACGAAATCCGACGGAAAAAACGTGGCGTCACCTCGTTGTCATGGTTACCGAACAGGAATGTCCGTCGACGGACAATATCAAATCCATTTGATATTGTCCGTCACAGACGAATTGCTCGGCCAATCATAATGAAGCAAGAAGAGAGAGCTTCGGCCATGTTTTGTTTACTGTTGTGTTTAATAGGAAGCGCAGCACAAGTGAGTGATTTATAATTATTACTATTTCTGTGCAGCACAAGCACTTATATTAAAGCATTAAGAGTAATGTGCTGTTTTATGTTGTAATACACAATACTGCGTTTAAAAATTTTTTTCTTAGCATCTTCTATTTTCAATTTGATTTATTAATCACGATATGAGAAAAATAATGTAATAATAGCGTAACAAAGCGTAGAGTTTGAAAAGATTCATAAGTGCATTTAATGTTTCGGCGCTACTTTATTTGCATTTTCATTTTAGAAAATTTTACATTTCTACTACGGTACCACATTTGCGTATTAATATTTATTTGTTGCTCGAATTTAATATTTTGCTTATTGCACTGGACATTTATTTATTCATTTCTTTTGTAAAAATATAAAACACTTATCGCCAATATCATAAACATAACTTGTTAGCTGTCAGTTGGATTCATTGACATAACTTCGTCAACAAATCGGATCCATTGTATGAAAGATCACTTTCAGTTCATGATTTACAGGTTAAAAGATCACTCTGTCAACAGATTTGTTTTGTTTACAAATCATTTTTATTAACAGAGGAAATTTTTCGAGGTGATTTCATGTCAGACTATAAAGAAAATTTGCATTTTAATTTAGTTTGCTACTTAAATGTTTAAAAAGTTTTAATTTATATTCGTTTCTTTATTGGTATATTAAAACGTAGTTCCTACAATAAACAAGCTGAGGTTACATGCAGGCAAGCCTGAGTACCTCAGTTGCTTCTCCAAAATCAATGTAAACTTTAACGATATCAAAATTTAATAGTAAAACAAGTTGATCACTAATTTGTTCTGGGTTAGACCTGTTGGGTAAACCTAATTATAGGATCCATGCTACCCAGATGCAAAAATATTGCCAAATCGAATGTAATTAAAGTGCAATTAATATTTAGTTTTATCGTATTGGAATATTAACTAACACCTCAACTAATGAATTCATGTTGGTAACAATTCTATAGATCAGTGTCAATGTGGGCTCTATAACCACAGGTGTAATCGAAGGAGGACGGTGTACCCCCATATATTTACTTTAAAACACCTTTTTCTCCTCCCTTGTTTTTTAAAATTTTTAACTCAAGCATCCCTTCAGAGCTTTTGATGTCGATAATTTATGCTTGTATCTATAAGCATTCCCCAAGTTTTTTCCAGCACTATGCGCTACTGCCTATATAACTGATAAATACCAGAATACTCGTAAATTAATTGCTGTGTGTGGTGCTTCACTTACGATCATCAACATGCTTTCTTAACATTTGCCTTTTTTTTTTTTTGCAGCTTTTTTTACTTGGGAAATAACTTTTTTGGACACTGGCTTTGCTGTGGGTTGCCGTTTTTTGATTAAAGATGCACAACTGACCATTTGGTACATCTACTCAGTATTTTTATACATGTAAGTATATTTTTAGACTTGTAGTTGGGGAGAATTGTTTTTGGTTCAGTTTTTGCAGAAATTGTGATGAAATAAAATAATATTCTTTGTTCTATGTTTGCTTGCACATTTTTTACTGAGTATTGACACTTAACTTCACATCCAAACCAATTTTATCCCTAGACTAGGAGGAGTGAGTTTTAATGTAGTTACATTAAATCATACTTATTTAATGCTTGTGTTATTTATTACGTTCTTGTATTGTTACTTATTTTTTAATCTTATACGCATCACATGATCAATATTGTCGGTTTGAAACATATACATATCTTCAGTTTTGCATGCTTCATGGACAAAAATTCACTTGTAGTATTTCATATAGTTGTGGACTGATAATACACATTTATTACATAACACAAGAAAGTGCAAAACTATACCAAAAGCAAAAGCGAGAATAAAAAATTGACACTATTGTAATTCATACATTCCATATGTAGGTGTCAATAATACATGTGTATTGGTAACATAAATTGTCAAAACTAGGTGCGGATCTTTGGCTGGGCAATCCGGGTGACCACACAGCACCGGCTCATTATTATTGACTTGTATCAAATTGTTCATTGGGATGATAATGGATGCTGAGTGGTAACCTTTTGAGCTACCATGCCAAAGGTCCGGAATTCAATTCCCGGGCTGGACAGGATCGACTCAGCCTTTCATCGCTCCAGCGGATTCGATAAAATGGGGACCAAGCACACTTGGGAACTAACACTGGGAATTCTGTGTCAGGTCGTCACTTGATCGGAACATCTGCTTCTCCCTCCTAGGGCCCTTGGTCTCGAAAGCTGGGATGGGCTCAGTAGGTCATGGCCCCCATTGGGCTGTTGTGCCATTGAGTCAGTTAGTTAGTTAGAATTGTAAAAGTGATTGTATCTTGAAACAATACATTTTGCAAAGTTTTCTTTTGTAAAATTCACAAATCATATTCAATCATTGTAAATTGTGGCCAAATTAATAATTCATGTGCAACCGAATTTAAATTATATTTTCAATAGTTTTTTAATTCCTGGAAAACAACTTGTTGGAAAATGTTTTCTGCATATGTTATATTTGTAAATACTATGTCACAGTATTAAAATTTTTTTTACAGATGTTATGGAAAAGACTGGTTTGACTTGTACAGGCTAAAGTAATATTGAAATTGTACTTCTTCTGCCCATTATTGTCTTCAAATTATTGATATATGTAATTATGTATGATCAAAATCTTGTAATATTCTTTGATTTCAGTATTATGATTAAGTACTTCAATAAATTCTTCCTTCAAAATTTTGTTTTGTGACTTTAATGTGTGAGTACAGAATTAATGTGCACACTGTTGAGTTATTTGAAAGAGGAAAATAAAAAGACAATGTTTTTCTTATGAGATTTGTATTTATTAGCATAAGCATGGCTGATTGCGATCATATAGCGGCTGTCCAAACAGGCGAAAAAGTGCGTGCAAGCAGAACTTACATTTTCTGCCACATCAGTCAATTGGCGCTGTTAGCATGTAGCATGCAGCGAGGATTTAAAGGTCTAACCATTGCAATATCGTCGCGTTAAAGGCTTAAATTTCAAGAAAGATAAACATTTAAGTGTTGAGGGCAAAAGTAACTATGAAAATACGTTGCAGGGTTATGTATTTGCCATTAAAACGTTTTTAATGCAGAGGAAAAGCATAAAAAGATCTTTTTTTTGGTAGTAACACATGCAGACTTTGAAGCTGCTCGTTAAGATACAACTTTTCATACATACGTATACTTTTATATATAATGAACACAGAGAAAATTTTCTTCGCAATTGGCTAATCATATTATGCTTTCAGATTTATTTTTATTTTGAACGACAATAATTGCGCATAACTTTCTGAAATACATTTATCCTTTCACATTGTGTAGCACAAATAAACTGGCTAGCAGGTTTTTGAAAGCCGTATTGAATAGTCTTTAAATGGTTATTAGTTACTTTATTATTAAGCAATTTTCAATACATTCATGTTAATACTATTAAATAACAACAGTTAAAAGAAAAATGACATAGATTATGATTAATCAAGTTATTTTAAATATATGTGTTAATTGAATTATTTCAATTCCATTTATTGTAAATTTAATTATTACAGGAAAGTGGAACAGTTAGGTTGTGAAGTGACTTAACAAATAAAGATTAGTTGTACAATTATGTAATTAAGTAAATGATTAATGCAACCATTTTTTATTGTTATTTACAGACTAATAGCATACTACTTGAAACTAATATTGCATTGTATAGTATAGCTGACTTCAGTTAACTTCAACAGATGGATTATCATATGAGAGTAGCGACTTTTTTCTGCTGGTCTCATCTAAAGCAATTACACTAGTTAAATATTTAGAATAAAATCCTAAAATATTAAGTAAGAAAGGTCAAACATTAGGCCTTTGTAAAAGAAAACGATTCAATAAAATAAACAATCAAGGGGAAATATTTTCAAATATTAAAAATAAGTACAATAAATGAGAAATTAAAAATAATTACTTAAAATGCTTCATTACATGCGGTTCAGAGTTATCAAGATTATTTTTAAAACTTGTAACTGACAATACATGGGTGCCAACCCACTAAGCAAGATGGTGCATACTAATAGGTACGAAGTCCCCCGAAAAAGACAACCTCCCAAAAGGGCTAAAACTCGATGAAAGCATGCCCCCCTGTCCAGGGGGTGTCAAAAATTTAACCAAAAAATTTAATGGCGCAGTCTACGCCATGAACTTCTCTCGTGGATACCCCTGGATAAGAGCAATTTTTCTTTAAATATCCCTTTAAGCATTTTTATTTAGATGACATACTCCTTGACAACAAAAAGCAATGAGTTTTCTCAGTCGGAGGGGGGGGGGGGGGCAGGACCGTCCGAAAAGTTTTTTATTTTACACGATCGTCCCTCCACTTTTCAAAAGCCCCCTCCCCCACCACTATTTCATTACAATAACTTATGCTCCTTATCTGTAAGCATCCCTCCCTCTCACCTCATTTTTTTTTTCTGGACTACACTGAATATTCTCAATTTTTAATACCAAGACTTTGCAACCGGCATTTCTTCGATGAAATCTACCAAAAGCTTTCGGATTCTCTGATTTTCTGTAACCTGATTTTCCTTAAATCCTTTCTTAAATTAATGTTTCCCCACTTTTAAATTAGAAATCAGAAAGGATGTCACGCTTCGAGGGGGTGGGAGGTTCGTGAAATTGTGACCAAGTGTGATAAGAGGAGGGGAGGGGTAACAAGAAGTGTGACATCAGGCTTATACAACATAGCGTGACATGTGACAAAGGGGGGAGGGGGGTCCGTTGAATTGTGACATTTTGCGACAAAGGGGGGAGGGGGTCAAATATATCCGAAAAGAGCTTGACATCATTTATGAACGGTCCCTTGGATAGTTTATTTACTTTTCTATGTTTTAAGACTCTATGGTGTACAAAATGGGTGTACTCATGAACGCGTGACGAATCAACAACAAATCTTAGAGGGAAGTCTTCCTTCCTTTTAGGTATTTCAATTGTGACCCTTGTTCATGTGGCGCGAGTTTAATTTTAAAAAGGTACATTACTAGATTTATAATATAGATTTTCTCTCACTCATTCCACTTTTAACTTTATCATTCTATACAAGCATAAGAAATTTAAACATATCAGAACCAAAAAAAAAAATAAATAAATAAATAAATAAAAACGTAATCTAGACATAATATGAAGTTCAAAGTTTACTTTTGAGTGGTAAAAAATTAATGAGTGGACCAACGTTCTTATAGCGCAAGTTGCAAAAATTACTCCATACACATGTTTTGGAATTAAAAGGAACACCTGTATCAATGCGTAAAGATTTGACCTAAAAAATGTAAGTAATCCAAGTGAGTGTAAATCATTCGAATTACTTGCATCCAGATGCATACAACTCTTTTCATTGATAAAAGGATTCCTCTTATCCCGAAATATGTTTTCTGAAGTTCGGGCTATAATGACGTTTGTTTTCTTATTAATAACCTGAAGTACAAATAAATAAAACCGATGCATAAATAAATAAAACCAGTAAATTTCGAGACATAAGGGGAAAATGCAAATGTCAGCCCTCACTGGTTAAAAATATCATCTAAAGCATCAAACTCACGATTTATATTTGCAGAATAATTGATATGGTGACATGGAATGAAAAAACAAATAAAATATATGCATCTAAACCCAACGTGAATTTAGTAAATCCCTAAAATTATAAAATGTATGCATTCACTAATTTTATGCTTAGAAAGAACACTCTATTGCTTTCTGTCGTTTTATTTTATTTACGATGAAAAATTTCTTTAAAATAAATATATATAGGTTAGACACAATTAAACATCGGGAGACATATTTCCGATCAGTAATGCATGAACTAAAAATTTACCAAAAAGAAATCTTCATGATGCATGCTGCAAACCCGGCCAAAACAATGCTTTCGTAATGTATTTCCATACAAAACTAGTACATGCTTGCAGCGCACCAGTGAGGAAAAAAATAACTATCGTTTGAACGCTTATTCCTTTGTTCTGGCGCCGCGTCTGGACAGCCGCTATATGATCGCAGGCAGCCATAAGCATATTACTTTTATAAAAGCATTTTGCATTTCTTATTAATATTTAGTGTCAAAGGTACAATTTTTTTACGCATTGGCAAAAGTGTATCGTCTGTATGTTATACTCTTTGTAGTTTACACGTTTCAAAATGCAAGGGACACTATTCTTATTTTAGAAATGCTTTTTACAGTTAGCAGGGTCACAATTTAGTAAACTGCCTTTTTTAGGATTTCTAAAAGTTGTCTCACGCTTGCATATTTATTAAGAAAAAAATAGGAAAGCTAACAGGGAATTTAAGTGTTATAACAATGCCACACTTGATTATATAAAGTGATTTACAGCTCATTTTGAAGAAATATTTAATTCAAACGCAAATAAAAACAATTCAATTTTTTCTTGTAATTTCTAGATCTATTCTTTTTAAAAAAATTAATTGTTAGATATATAATATTTTTTCCTAAACAGAGAATTTACTTTTCATCTAAGCATTGATTTTAAATCAAGAACGAAAAGGATTTGCGTATCATTTTCGCCTGACAAAATCAGTAGCATTTCTGTGCATCTATTTACAATTAATTGCACCAACGCTCGCATATGAATCGAACGTTTTTTACTATTTGCTTAGTCCTAATCCTGGAATTCATATTATTATGTGTGTTACCTTCAGTAAAACGTTTAATATTTCTGCGAACATGTAAACTTATTGCTGTGTGCAAAACTTGAAATTACTGTATTTTCTGTCATTTATTAAGCTCATTGATAAGACCGATGAAGTAATGTTATTATTTATGTTTGTTGAAAATAAACAGAATTTTCTTTTTATGCAATATGAATATCAATATTAAATAAACATTTATCTCTGCGCGACACTTTTATGAAATGAAATCGCTGCTGAAACCGAATGAAAATTCCACTTTATTAAGTGCATCGTCTGCTTCTGAAACCGATGTCTAAATACAGAGCAGTCAAATGACGAAGGCATCCCATTATTGGTTCATGTATAGAGCTTACGCCTTGCAACCATTGGCTGAAACCCACTGCCCGTCGCAGAACCTTTGTAGTGTGAATTGAACTCACGTTTCTCCGTCACGGACGAATTTTTAACCATTGCAACCGCGGTTTCGAGTTTATACATAACAATTTTTATTGAAATCAATTAAATTTTTATAGAAAATAATCCCTTGCAAGGAAGGTAGTTGAAGCTTTTCTCACAATAAACATTTGAAAAGACACATAAATTAAAAATAAGCAATCAAACAAGGACCATAACATTCTCCGCTATGCTCTAGCTTCACAGAAAACTAAACATTACTTTCCTAAAATTAATGAAACAACTTACTTCGCATCATTCACTTTTGACGTTTTCCTCTTTGATGGAAATTTTATCCTCGTAGCTCTAGGAGCATTTCAGTAAAATTGAAATCAGATTGGCCGTAACCCATAAGCACCTGAAAACATAAGTTTTTATTAAAACAATTATATTTTAATCAATAATGATACAGTCCAAATTAAGTATGTGCAACAATCGAAAGTTTTCTCGGATTAAACATTGAAAAAAGCACACATAAATTTAAAAAAGCAAAAAAAGCGTTTAATGAAAGAAATCTTACCATCCTTCGCCATGCCTCACCTTGAAATGATATGCCAGTGACTGCGGAGACCATCGACGAGAGAACAATGAAAAGTCACGTGGTATTACAGGTCACATGACCAGCCGGCAGCGGAGTCACTTTCTTTTCAATAATAAACACATGGAATACATTTTAAAAATCTGAGTTAGACAGCAAATATAAAGAAATTCATAAGTTTTATTTCTGTCACAGGTTCAATTTTTCGATGTTTTATAAAAATTAATTCTTAGTTGTTTGTCAGGTTCAACAAGCCGCTGTCAAAGGTGCAGTGATTTAACTTGCGGGTGTCTATTTTAGAACTGAAAGCTGTTGATTGGAAATCGACTTTTTGTTTTATGCTTTAACATTTTTATTGGATTGTCGTATTCTCCTACTTTTTAATTACATGCTTTGATAATGATCTGCAATCACTTTGATATTATGAATGACGCGAAGGTTTGCAATCAATTCAATAAACTAATGCATGTAAAAGATATATGTTTATGTACATGCAGTGCAGTGTCTAACTTAGTTTGGGATCCCTGCGCTACTAAACAAAATGTTAGGGTCCATTTTTACTTTCACAAAGAGTTTTAAACAAAAAAAATTCCCTTCATTTCCAAATATTCATCATTGCTCAAACTTTTCCCTAGTATGAAAATGAATGAGTATAGTATTAGAGTCTTAACTGTGTTGCTGTGTATGAGTAATTGGTAAATCTCTTTTTATTGTAAATAAGTGCTGCAACTTAGAGTTTTAAATAAATTGCTATGCAGTGGAGCTTTTTGTTGTGTGACAATGTTGCAGTTTTTAAAGGTTTCTGATTCTTATTGGATGAGGTATAGCAAACAATTTCTAGATGATAATGATTCCAAAGAACATTGAGTACAATTTGTTGGATAATTTTAAGAATTTTTAACAACAACAACAATTCCATTGCCATGGTTAATGTGCGGTAAATGTAATATTTAATTTTATAAAAGTTGGTTGCCATTGTATGTCTGATGGCCCATTGGTTGGGTTATGGGGGCGAGGGGATGAGCTAGGGACACTGCAGTGGGGATTTGGAGATTTGGGGGGGGCCCCAAATCAAGGGCTGGCTTCCCTTGCACAGAAGTCTTGATCGGGCCCTGATCCTACCAATCTAAAATGAAATCTTACGGAAGCAAATATGTAATCAAAGTATGATATTTAACGGCAGTATGGAAATATTCATAAAATTTAATAATATTTTTTTACTGATTCTATTGGAAATTTGTTTTTTTTAGACAATATGTATCATGCTCTGGAATTCACTGATCGGGCTATGGGGATTGTGAGAGAAGAGTGGCTCACTCCCAGAAAAAAGGAGTGCTTTTGGCCACCTTATAAAGTCGCATCAAAATATAATGGCTGTCTCCTAAATGGTGACGACAAATTTGATGAATGGAATCTGTATGAAATTAAGAGAACTATATGCATCACTGGTTAGTACGATTTACAGCTTTCTGTTCTTTGAATGTAGTTAAATATGAATGAAGGTTGTATAATTAGTATTGTCTTTTGCTAATATTTTAGCAATTAATGTGATAAATTCTTACAAACCGGGCCTGGGGGACATTTTCAGCACTTTATTTGGTGTTTAGTGTTGAGTAATCTTTTCAATTTTTATACAACTTGGTAGTCAGAATCTACTATTTTATTATAATCAGTGGCGGCTCGAAGGTAAAATTATAAGGGGTGCTGCTCCGGCGGTACCAAGTTGGCAGTGTATTTTTAGCGATATAATGCCAAATAATCTCTAAAACTTAGAAAGGGTTTAAAGATGCCTTAATTAGATTTGATAAGTACATTGCTTATAACTATAATTTTTTTTTTTTATTATTTATTTTTTTTAAAAGGACACATCCCAAATTAGGCAAGCGATCGTCCATGGGATACAACGCACACTCAACAGACACACATAACATCCATGCCCTAGGGGGATTCGAACCCCAGACGTACGACCTCGCCGCTAGATGGTCAAACCACTTGGCCAGTACGTCGGTTGAAAAAGGATTATAAAGGACAAAGAATAAAGGGGGAAATAGATATTTTTTTAAGTAATGTAAAGCGAATAAAAATAGAAATTTCGGGAAATTTTGGTTGGGGGTGCTGCAGCCCCAATGGGCGAGCCGCTACTGATTACAATTTTTTGGTGCCAAACCCAGTGTATATTGAATTACATAAAAACCTAACAAAGGTTGGTCTTCACCAAGTTTAGATCTCTTAAAAAATTCATTCTAGACAGAATATGTATATTCCCATACAATATGTCATACTACGTAGTTTCTATACTCCGTTAAAAATTTTCAGTGTATTTAAATGCTTGATTGGATCGATCTAACCTTTACATGCATGGCATTGCTATTTTCAATTGAAATCTTAACTAGACCTATTTCTGGGTTTTACTTTTACAGTTTTTAAAATTTCAAAATATTTATCAATAAGTATATGAGTTGGTGTTTTATCGTTTGTAACGGGACCCTTTTTTGTTTAGTTGGCTTTTGCATTGTGCACCAACATGACGTGCTTTAGACCAGGGCATGAAATTTCAGCTCTATATGTAGGTACTAACCAGACTAAAACTTTTACTCGCCACTACTTTGGATTCATATTTTTTTATTTTAAAAAATAGTGTTTGTAGAAACATTATGGAAAGTAAAACTTTAAAAGAATGTAAAATTAAAATACACCGCAAAAATAAAACTAACTTTGTTTGATATCAGGTTTTAGAGGTTGTTACATACCCCCTTAGCCACCCATGAAAAGTTTCTGTTAGTTTTATCCCTTCATGTTTGTGTAAAGCGCTGCCCCAACTGCTGGTCGCTTAATTTTAAAGGCGAGCCGTTAGATTGAGTTTCCTTGATTTGGAATTTTTTTATTTTAAACTCGATATTTTATCCAGGGAAAAGAACTTTCTTGCCAGCCTTAAATTTTTGGTCGCCAATGGCGAGTTGGCGAGCATAAATTTCGCGCCCTGCTTTAAACTAAATAGTTGTGGGTAATTTTCTGCGTATTTTGCCCTCGTTATAGACAGGTTTATATTGAAATTTTTAAATAAAATTGTTTCATTTTGTAGACCATGATAATTAGGGATTCCGCACAAAGTTTGTTTAAACCAAAATTTTGATTTTTAAAATAATTTCTAAAGATATTAAAATAAATTTTCAGATGATATTGCCATAGCGAGAGAAAGATTGAAAGAGGAATCGGGAGCAGAAGGCTCAGAATTGGTATCTGAGCAGGAAGGCCCTCCTGCTAAAATAATAAGAGAAATTAAACCCTCCTGCTAAGAGAAGAAGGAAGCCCAACAAAAAGTTTAATATCAGCGACGATTCGAATGAAGATTCCCAACCCCAGGATTCCTCCTTCCAGCTGAAATTGCCGCAACTTCCTGAAGGACTTAACGGAGATTTGAGAGGTACAATGATTTTGATATTATGTTAGGTCTACTTGAATGTTTTTCACTTGTACAATTTCATAACATTAAACATTGTTTGATTAACCGCCATCACATTTAAACAGTAGACTAGACTGTAGTAGTATATATTTCAATTTATGGAGATGTGCATATACAGATACACATCTCCATAATTGAATTATTGAAAAATCCACCGTAATTGAACACATTATATTTTGAATTCTGCACATCTCTAGCAATTTTCAGGTAGACCTAATATTCTTAAATGTAGGATTATCATGAAATAAATCAAAATGGTCAATTTATTAAATAATGTGTTCTTTTATTTTATAATGAATTAATAAGAGTTTCAATATTTAATTTTTTTTCATTTAGGAGCATCATCATTAGAGTTGGTAGGTTCAATTTCGGAGCCTACTTTTATACCACCCAGCGGAAAGGCCCCTAACCAAGAATCTGGAGGTAAATTATTCTTGATCTTAATCTGTAATAAGAAACTTGCATGTGTCAGGTATTGATTGTAATAGTTATGTTTTTTGTACATCTTTTTGCGCTTAAGTCGAACATTTTTAAAAACCTTCCATTAATTTTATATTTTTATTTATTTGATAATTTTATGTATTCTATTAGTTGAGCTTTAAAAAGCGACTTGGAAAAATATTTTTAAATTTAAAAAATTGCATTATCAAACTGAAATGTTACATATCAACCAAACTTTTTGTGGAGAATCGAGAATTTTTTTAAAAGTCACATCCGCATTATTGAGTTCTTTTAGTTTTGTACATTAGTTAAAAATTAAATATACAAGATTCTGCTGGAGTAAAGGGTGGGTATACATCATGTAGTAACTAACTAAAGTGACATAATTGGAATTCTTTTGTTCATGAACTGATATCTAATCATACTTTTATTTCCTTAGAAACGGAGTACACCAGCACTCCAAGCTGTTCAAGGCACTTGAATTCTCAAAAAGAGACTCCACACCAACAGCCTGATAGTAAGAAAACAAATTTATTTCCATCCTTGATATTGTTTTTTTTTCTTTAATTATTTAAATTTTTAAAAATTGTACTGCTTCAAATTTATGTTGACTTAAGCCTATATCTTGTAATTATTCTTGTTTCAGTTCTTCACGACATTTCCAGGCATTTGGCCAAAATATATGGGTTGCTTGATAGGTTAGACAGGAGGTTGACTGAAATAGTGGAGAAATCTTCCGAGATAAGCACCTCAACTGTCCCTGAGCTGCCATCCTGTCTTAATCTCCCATGTGAAACTGTTGATGAAGTGTATTGAATCATCTGCTAACCTCTAAAATTTTCATCAATTTTTAAGAGTTTAGCCTGAGAACATTTCTTTGTCAGCTATGCTTTATACACGAGAAGAAGTTGAACTGTATTTTAGTTTTTAGTGTAGAAGTTTTTATTTCTTCAATGATTTTTTGTGATCTAATTGGTGAATTTCCTGTAAAACTCTGGTGGTTTTACAACGAAAACTATAACAGTTTTTCCAATTTTTTTTTCTTGTTAGGAGCATCCTTTTTAAACTGACCATTCAGTTTTCATGTTTTGGTTTTTTTTTTTAAACTTTAAATCTGCTTTTCACCTTTATAAACATTTCTCCAACAAATCTCTAATGATTGAGTGTACCTCCTGGAAAATTTGATTGTGAAAAGCAGGTGATAACAATTACACCTTCTTGCTGTATCTTTGGTATGTAGAAACACAATACATAATTTCAGATATCACGGCTGACATTGTGTACAAAATATATTTTGAAGTTTGATTTTGCAAAATGGGTTCAAACACTCAATGATGTGTTTCAACTTATGCTTATTAAATTTGGCTCAAATATAGACACTCAAAAACCCTGTATTCCAGAGGCTTAAAATAGATAAACTGAAATGTGGCTTTATGTTTTAGATACTTATGGGTTGAGGGTTGAAGCAAAATAATTTATACATGTATTTGTATTACCTTAACCATCTTATACGGTTCATAGAAAATTTATATCACTTTGAAAAAGTGTCAATGCTGTGGTCAATATTGTGAACTTGTTTTATACTTTTTTGTAAAATTAGTGAATGGATTAATAAAAATTCTGTTAAAGTTTTATATTGCTTTAAATATTATTTAAATGTAGGTCCACAAATGTGACCCAATAGCTCTTCTACGCTGTTCATGATAAATGCCTCTACTTAAGTTACAAAAATGTTCTGAATAAAGTTGAGAATCAGTTTAAAGGGGGTTTTTTAGTTTAAAAATTATTTACAAAAAATTAACTCCTATTTGGAACATTTTTGGAATTGGACATTTATAATGAACAATATAGAAGTTGGTATTGGATCACTTAATTTGTGGATATCCTGTATAGTGAAGCTTGGTTGGGCCATCGTTGGCTGCTTTGTTAAAATTTAGTTGGGTCATTGTTGGTTCATAAGGAAAATTATGGTTGGGCCATCGTTGGTTTAAAAGAAAAACTTCGTTGGCCCAACGGTTAGCAACTCTGTTGGCCCATTGTCGGTGTTTGGTTGGTTGGGTAACTGTTGGCAAGTGTGCCAAATCCTACCGTTGTCCAACCGTGGAAGAAAACGAAGGGCCAACGTTGTGCCGACGATTTTTGCTACTTGGGTCCCTTGTCGCGCTTCTGAGTCACATGGGGTCACGGGACCAAAGGCAGTTGATGGCAGGAGAGTCCACGCGGATGCGTACCCGGTCTGATCGTCATGAGATAGGTTTTAGATTTTTTATAGCAGTTCTGGTTTGCTATATATATATATATATATATATATAACTAATATACAATATTGGAAATAAATATATATACTATATGTATATTTATATGTAATGTTAATGTGACTCATTCTTAAATCACTTTGATCTTGTTACTGCAGTACCCTCTGTTACAGTGGCGAAGCTAGACCCGGATTTTTTTTTTGGGGGGGGGGGGGAGGGTGATTCTTCCGGAGAAGAGAGCTAATTTCATTCTTTTACAGGAAAAATTGGTCAAACTCTAGAAAATCTTCACCATTTCATTGGGGTTTCTTCTTAAGAAGTGAGCTAATTTTATTGTTTTACAGGAAAAATTTGTCAAATTCTAGACAATCTTCACAATTTCAGGGGAATTATCCCCCCATTATCTACGCCAGTGCGCTGTTACATGTTTCATATAATGAGTAATGAATGTCGGAATGTATCGCAACTTTTGATTCATTGTTCTCAACTAATATTTTCCAGAAGTAGGAGCAAGGATTTTTAGTTTCAGTTTTGGTGATTCTTGTTGTTTAATTTACGAACCAATTAATTGAAAGTTTTTAATGAAAAATAAATTTAATTTGTTTTTTCTTCATGCTTTTTTCATTTTTTCCGCATTTTTATAACTTTTACAAAATAGAATTATACTGTAGAATATTCTGAAGCTGGGAGTGGGGAGAAAAGGCTTCTATCAGTTTTTGTGTGGGCCCCCATGTTTCGAATAAGTTAATTTGGATTTGAATTAATGGAAACAACATATAGTTTTGTTCCTTTTGTGTTACTTTACTCAAACATTAATGCTAAATTGAGTTATTTTCCTGCGCGAAACATGTTAAATTCCAAAGAACATTCTCTTTTACAGATGAAACAATAATGTAGCATACAAGAAAATAATTTCAAATTTTTTGCGAAATTTATTTTCAAATCTTTCCAAGGATTTTATTAAATATTTTTAGTACCAATAACAACCCAGAGATTCTGGAAGATTTCAAGTGTAAAACTGATTAATACAGATATTGTATATTGGATTTATCTGCAGGGTGTTTAAAACCTCCATAAATGCATAATTTAATATTAGTATTAATTTATTAAAAAAGTAAACTTTATTTAAAATCATTCTTTAATCACTAAGAATTTAACCTTTTGTGGGAAAAATAAAAAATAAGCTTAACAACGATATGCACAAAATTTCAGGCAGGTGTGTTTCAGGTATTACAAGGAATTCCTTTTTTTCATGAAAAACAAAGAGAATGTGAGCTTAAACAGATGCAAAGACACATCCGTCGAAAAAATTTCCTATTCATTCTTTAATCCCCCCCCCTCCTCGAACATTTTCATTACTTTTAAAATATTGTAAATTTCGATCATTTTGGAAAGAATCTGCCCTTTATTTATTTATTTTGATTCCAATGCGAAGACTTCTCAAGGATATTTTTCCTGTATAATCTTGAAATCTCTAACTGCATGAATTAAATATTAAAAAAATCAAACAATAATAATATCAAAATAAATGAATAAAAGAATAAATAAAAATTGGAATACGTAAACGCGATTTTTTCTAGAAATTTTATATTTTCTCCTTTCTCTCTATGAAAGTTAACTTCGTTAAAAAAGTGGTTAAATGATATTAATTTTTACACCGCTTAATTTCACCAAGAATTTGTAGCATAGAGAAAAAAACATAAAATAATTTTCATCATGGTGCTTTATAAAAAATAAACATGTCCAAATTTCGGCCTATTTCGCTTATTACTGCTGGGAGAGAGAATGAAGATTAACGAAGGTCGCAAAACGCACAGAGGAAAATGAAGATTCGCAGTCTGAGAAAAAGAAGATTTTCCGGTTTCCGAGGAGGAGAGCAGCAATATTTGTTTAATGCATAAAGCGCCAAATCTTGCAACCACGCCAATACCTCACGGCTAGTCATTGGCCTTTAGGCATACCTTGCGGGGTGAAGATTCGCGTGTTCTATGCACATGCAAGACCAAGAGACACTGTTGCCAAATCTTTATGAGAAAATGATACAGGAATACAGTCACAGTGCTAGCATGGGAGCAGAGGCTTTAACGTGCAGTCTCAAGTGAGGCCGGAGCCGAGGCCGACGAGAGCCAGGATTTTCTTTCGGAAGGGAGGAGGGATGCGTCTCAAAATGTTAAACAAATTAGGCGAGAGGTAAAAATTGAAAGCTATGTATACGCACACTCGCTAATGTGAACATACCTCGAGTTTTGGGGACTGTCTCCGAATTCGTATATTTTTAATGCTTTGTTAAAAGAAAATCTTTAGCTTGTAGCGGACGACGACGGCAGGTTTGCTGGAGACGGGGATAGAACCCCGGACCGCCATGGTGGAAAGCCAGTGCTTCCATTCTTTGCCAAAAGGTACCTAATAACGCCTCATACCGTTCAGCCACTGAATCCTCAACCTCAAAATATGCATATATTATGTAGAAAATATGTTTCGATAGCCTTTGAGATATATTAATGGTAGATATTTTTCATAAATTTTTCATAATTCAATTGCCGCTAGGGGGCGCAGAGTGTGCGTCACGTTTTTCAAGCTCTTGAAAATAAGAACTTTTGGAGGTAATTAGTTATTGTTTTTGATTAAATGTGGTTGATATACATTTAATATGTTGTGTAAAGCTTAGTGGTAAGGTGATAGCACCAAAAAACTGGCGATTTAACTTATATTTTGTGAGTTATTGTTGTTACCTGTTAGGCGTAACACGGCGTGGAATAGATAACGTGATTTGTTCTCGATTGTGTGCTTTATCTGCGATGGGGGTGTTGAAAAATTTAAAAGAGTTGAAGAATGGAAATGGAGTCTGGTATGTTGAATGTGATGATTGTGGAATGCTGAGCCCGGCGGAAGTAGATGATAACAGTACAACAGCGAACAGGGATTACTTGTGCATAAAGTGCAGAAAAGTAGCGGAGTTGGAGGCCAAGTTGAAAGAAATAGAAAAAGAAAATAGCAAAAAGAATGATGTGGTAGTGCATAATGTGTCAACAGACTGCAAAGACTTAAACAAGGCCAGAGACGACACTACAAGAGGCGTAATTCTCGGGGACTCATTGGTCAGAGTTATCGGAAACATAGTTGGACGAGAAAAAAGTTCTATGGTGCGATGCTGTTTACCGGGAGCCAGGGTAAAAGATGTTAATGAAGTGGTAAAAAAGAATGGAGTGAACAAGGACGACAAAACAGTGCTGTGGGTCGGAACAAACGACGTGGGAAAGTCAACAAATAATGCTTTCAGGAAAGACTTTGTTGACGTTATCAAATGTATAAAGGAGAAAACACATGATTTGAAAGTGCTGGGTCTCCTGCCAAGGTACGGCACTACATCCGGGTGGCAAAACCAAAGGGCAAAAGTGTTAAACCACATATTAAAAGACCTGTGTACGGAGCACGGTGTGGAGTTCGTCGACATATGGAAGGCCTGCAAACGAGATTGGATCAGCGCCGATGGAATTCACCTCAGCCGAAATGGAAACCGAGAGGTGAGTAAAATAATTTTGTGTGGTTTGGAGTCAAAAAACTAATTAGGAATGGGGGTGACTTACCTACTCAGCAGATAGGCAAAATTGCTAGGCAGATTTCGATAAAGTGTTTAAATGATAAATTAAAAGTTTTGTACTGCAATGCAGGTAGTGTTAGGAACAAAATGGATGAGTTGAAAGCTTTAGTAGCAATGGAAAATTTGGATATAATCGGGATAACTGAAAGTTGGGCAAACAAAGACGACTCTGCAATTCTAGAATTAAATGGTTTTTCTGTATTTAGGCAGGATAGAATATTAAGAAAAGGGGGAGGGGTGATATTATATGTTCGAGATCATTTGAGCTGTAGGGAATTAAATTTTAGTCATAAATCTGAAGCTGCAGAAACAGTATGGGTAGAAATCTTACATCATAATGGAAGAAAATTAGTAATTGGAAATGTTTATAGACCACCTAATATTAGTATTTTACAGGATGAAATTCTATTTAAGCATATAGAAGAAGCATGAAGGTCAGGGGAAATTACCTTGATCGGAGATTTTAATCTTCCGGGCATAGACTGGGAAGAAAATTTTTCAGTAAGCGATAGGGGAGAAAAATTTATTAATGTAATACAAAATAGCTTTTTACAGCAAATGGTACAACAAGGTACAAGAGAAGAGGCAATTTTAGATTTATTATTTTGTAGTAATGAGGACAGGATTCATAATCTAGATATTGGAGAGCACTTGGGAGATAGTGACCACAACATCATAAGATTTGAAATTATTCTAAAGACAAATAGAGATCAAAATAATAGGTTAGTTCCAAATTTTAAAAAGGCTAATTTTAGTTTGATCAGATCTGAGCTTATTGATGTGTTTAAGGAAGGGCTAATGCATGGAAACGTTGAAGAACAGTGGGCTGATTTTAAAAATAAAATAAATACAATAGTTAAAAACCATATCCCATTTGTGCAAAAAAGGAAGTTGCGTAAATTATATCCTATGTGGTTTAATAAGGAAACTAAAACAGCTTTAAAACATAAACAGAGGACATTCGGTATATTCAAGCAAACGGGAAAAAGAGAACATAAGATTGAATATAATAAATCAAGGAAAAGATACAAATTCATTAGCAGAAAACATAAATGCAAATTGGAGCATAAGCTTGCAAATGACATCAATATTAATCCGAAAAGTTTTTTCGCATATGCAAATGGTAACAAGAAAGCGGACACACACTTAGGCTCACTAATCGACAGTCAGGGCAAGATAGTAGATGATGATTTAGAAATGGCAACTATGTTAAATGAATTTTTTGCAACTGTATTCAGTAGGAATTTTAACTGTGATAGCGCTGTTGTGGAAAATGCTAACAGTGAGGGAATAAATGATCTTAAATTTAATAGGGAAGAGGTTATTTACCATCTAAGGAATTTAAAACCTTTCAAAGCTCCTGGGCCTGATTCTATCTATCCAAAATTTTTAACGGAGTGTGCAGAGGAGATGGGGGGTGTGTTATGGTCTATATTTGAATGCTCTTATCAGTCAGGAACCGTGCCGATAGATTGGAAATTAGCAAATATTACTCCTCTGTTTAAGAAAGGATCCAAGAGTGAGCCAGGGAATTATCGTCCAGTTAGTTTGACATCAGTTATTTGTAAAATCTTTGAGACCATGCTAAAGAGTCATATAACTGAATTTATTGAAACAAAAGGTTTGCTAGCACAAAATCAGTACGGATTTAGGAAGGGAAAATCTTGCACGACTAATCTTTTAAATTTTTATGATGTAATAACAAAGGAGTTAGACCGCAATAATAGCATAGATGTAGCTTATATTGACTTTCAGAAAGCATTTGATAAAGTTCCACATAAAGCTCTGCTACTAAAATTGAAAAGATTCGGTATTCAGGGTCATACATTTGAATGGATTAAAAGTTGGTTAATCGGGAGAAAGCAACGAGTGAAAATCAAGGGTAATAGTTCTCGATGGATAGAAGTAGAAAGTGGTGTTCCACAAGGTTCTGTTCTTGGACCACTCCTATTCATAATATTTATTGATGACATAACTGAGGGTATACTGGGCAAAGTTAGTATATTTGCTGATGACTTAAAAATAATGGGAATTGTCAACACAGAGGAACAAATAGAACGATTTCAAACAGATTTATCACGAATATCGGAATGGGCTGCTAAGTGGGGTATGTCATTTAATATTAAAAAATGTCAAGTTCTACACATGGGTCATAAAAATAAATGCGCAGCATATAACTTGCAAGGACAACAAATTAAATCAGGGAATACTGTAAACGATTTAGGTGTAGTGGTTTCTAGTGATCTTAAAATGGGGTATCAATGTAGAGAAGCAAGTAATAAGGCAAATAGAATGTTGGGGTATATTAAAAAACATGTTTCGTGTAAATCAAAAGACGTTATTTTGCCATTGTACAGAGGACTGGTTAGGCCACATCTAGAGTATGCAGTACAATTTTGGTCGCCATATTTAAAAAAAGATATTGACATGTTAGAAAAAGTTCAACGCAGGGCTGCAAAAATTATTAAAGGAGCCTCAGGTATGGCTTATGAAAACAGATTAAAGAAATTTAACATGTATACGTTACAAGAAAGAAGGAAACGGGGAGATTTGATTCAGTTGTTCAAATTTATAAAGTTAAATGAAACAGAAGGTTTACAATTTTCTCATAGTAATAGGACTCGGGGAAATGGATTGAAATTATTTAAATCACAATTTAAGAGGGAGTGTAGGAAACATTGCTTTTTCAGTAGAGTTGTCGACGATTGGAACACTTTGCCATCGCACATTGTTAATTCTGAGGATGTTAAATCGTTTAAGGAAGGTTTGGATCGTCACTGGGGGATTGTGAAGAGAGCAGCCAGTTGAAATCTGATAATGTTTCTCTCTTAGCTTTTGTTCAAATAGTTTTTTATGTAAATTGATACTGCTTTTTCTTTTTCTTTCATGCAAATGGGCGTTCAAGATAAAAGTAGGGACGAGACGAAGAGGAAGAGGAGCATGAAGAAGTCAAGCAAGAATTGCTCATCTATTCACCAACCTTGTTGGGCCTAGCGCCTGTTGTTGGTGTACTTTTTGTATTTGTATTTGTATTTGTATAATGGAAGTACATATGTATTGGTTTGTTATGTACTCAAAAACGTCCCCTAGACATTTTTCCAGCGACTGCGTGACGTCACGAAGGTGTAAGAGAGGGGCACGCAGCAGACGAAGTTCGGATTTTCCTCCGTACATAAATAATGGTATTTTTGTTCTATCAGCTCTTCTTTTTATACACAAAAAGCGTCTTTTCAGTGTTCTTAAACATGTTCATCTAGTTTGAAAATCTTTTTCAATAATCTGAAAACATTCGTATTTTTAGCTTTTACCTCTTCTCTCACCCAGCTAGCAAAATAAATTGTAGCAGGATCAGGGCCCCCCGCAAACTTTTTGAATTTCACATATTACATTTTCAAATTTTACTGTTTATAATATTAAATAAATAAAAAACGTCGAGATGCCTCAGCGATTAAAGGACACTATTTAACATGGTAGTCAATGAATATATTGATCTGATTGTGCATAGTTTACCTTGTTTACGCAAATACTTATAGCTCGCCATTTAAATGAGTTAAGATCTTTCCATTTTGTAAAAAATTATCTTTTAAGATATATTTTCACAGAAATTTTTCTTACAATTTTGGGGGCCCAAGGCCGCGGCCTAGTTGGCCTGTGCGATAATCAGGCACTGAGCAGGATTGCATAAAGATTTTCACGCCAATACAGAAATATTGCATAAAGATTGCCAAAATCTTTACATGTTACTCCCCGTCGATTGTCAGCGGATTGCCACAATATTTACGTCAATGTGTATGCAAGAGAAAATCAATGTCCTGGCAAGATTGGTTGAAATGAAAACATTGCATAAATCTTGTCCTGACAAAGTACATTGACACGTCAACCAGCCTCTAATATCCTTGCAAGGTAGTTTATGCTTGAAATATTGCATACACCTTGACATGACAAAATTTATTGACAAGGCAACCCTTTATAAATATTTAGGCAATGTATGTTTGTTTTTGCAATATTGCTTCCAACTTGTTAAGACAATGTACATTGTCGCAACAATCCCTTATAAATATTTAGGCAATGTATGTGTTTTTTGCAGTATTGCATCCAACTTGTTATATTTGTCATGACGATGTACATTGTCGAAACAATCCCTAATAAATATTTGGGCAATGTATGTATTTTTTGCAGTATTGCATCCAACTTGTTATATTCTTGTCATGACAATGTACATTGTCAAAACAATCCCTGAAAAATATTTAGGCAAGGTATATTTAAGAGCTCCTTTTAAAATATAAATTAAATTATCATCTGAATTTGAATTTTAAATGAAATGTAACTGGATATACATAATGATGTAAGAATGAAAAAAAATTTAAATTCAAAAGGTTTATTCACACATTAATTATACTCTCTGCAACACATAGAAAGATTCTTAAATTGGTTAACTGAATTATATTGCATTTTTTCTTTCTTCGTGAAACAATACAACAATAATGTTTCATAAAACAATAGGTTGATCCCTATATAGTGTTCTAACTGGGGGGGGGGGGGGTATATAATTCAATAAATTACGTATAGAATGTGCATATAACAAAGAAAAATGCAATTAATGCGTGAATTAACCTTTTAAATTTAAATTTGTTTTCATTCTCACGACTTTATGAGCATATTCAAATTCAGATGATGCTTTGATTTATATTTCAAAAGGAACTCTAAAAGTAACATACCTTGCTTGAGTATTTATAAAAAGCACTGGAAATTTTTCAAAATGGAACCACGCAGTTTTTTTCATTATTATATTCTGAAATAATCACGTCACTTTATAATTGCGGAACTACATTGTGATGCTTTCCTTACGTTTAACCCTAACGCAAAACACGAGGCAAAGCGATCTCTTCTGTGTCGATACACTGCGCGCTGCGGCTAAAAGGAAGTGCACCGTATTCCAACGCATGCGCAGTTACGACGAACGTCCCCTCAATCATCTCTGATTGGTTTTCAGATCTCTTTACGGTGACAATATTGCCTCAGTATTATATCAAGTGTGCTTTTTTAACATTTATTGTGACAACATTCAGGAAAGATGAATGAGGCAAGATTGCATCAATATTGACGCCGTCAATGCATTTGCAAGGCTGACAAGGCGATAACAAGATTGTGGCAATAAATTTTGCTAGCTGTTATAAAAATTGTTAAGTGTCCATAAAAGCTATGCAGATGCCACTTATTATTAGATAATACGTTATTCTATACGTTGCAACGCCATTCATTAACTCTGGTCATCCCAACATTTAATACAGGCATGCGGAGACGGAATCGCTTAAAAACTTATCGACGCTCCTTACAAATGTCTGTTTGCGTTTCACATTACACTTTTGCATCATTTTAAAGCCTTATTCTAAATTATCAGGCTCCAGAAGTTGATGACCAAAAGAAATCTTAAGAGTGCTCTAAAATACACCACAAATGACCTAAAAAGGCCATTAAATCTGAAAAAGCTCACTTAATTTTTTGAAAAATGCACTTTAAGTTTGATGTCAAAGTTCCATTGAAGCGGTTTGTTTAAATATTTGTTTTTTGAACAATTATAACATCACGTTTGTCAAAATTGGCGAATAAATGAATGAGAAATGCAGACAATACAACTAAATAACGGGGAAGCCCATGCGTTTTGCCAATTTTATTATCCTAAATAAGAAAATCTAAAAAACTCTGAATAATTAAAAATATATTTTTACATTATCGATTAAAGACTACATCCGAAAGTAAGTTTTTATATCTTGTAAAACCTCTTTCAATGCAGACAGAGTTGGGAAATTTAAAAAATTAACAAAATCATTTTTGGATAAATATTTTCTTAAAATTCACACGGAAACTCTCCCTTATAAACCACCAGCAACCTTTTTTCTAAGTCAAAATGTCTTCGTTTTCTTCATTCAGTTTTGTAGCAATGGATTCGCATTTTTAAGTATGTTAACCGTACTTATCAAATAGCTATCAAAATAGGAATCTTTAATTAAAAAAAAAAAAATCACAACGCCAGATTCAGAAAACCAATTATTGATTTCAATTAACTTTTAAAATCACACTCTCAAAAAACGGAGTGGGACTAATTGCGTCAGTCCCTGACGTCACTTTACGTTTCAACTGTGGACTTTACGTTGCTCTTAACTAGTTTGCTTTCTTTTCATCATTATTTTATTGTTACATTGAAATTACTTCATTATGGAGTTTAGATTTGTAAAAAGTCAATCGAGCAACGTGCCAAAAGTACCATC
The DNA here is from genome assembly GCA_038502835.1 of Octonoba sinensis. Taxonomy (NCBI): domain Eukaryota; kingdom Metazoa; phylum Arthropoda; class Arachnida; order Araneae; family Uloboridae; genus Octonoba; species Octonoba sinensis. The sequence continues at coordinate 70,941,909 of CM076599.1, forward strand.
AATGATATTTCATTTTATCTAATTTTATGCAGCAAAATTTCTTACTTGGAGACTTTTAACTGCTTAGCTGTCAAAATAAGAATCTTTAATTAAAAAAAAAAAAAATTACAACGCCAGATTCAAAAAACCAATTATTGATTTCAATTAACTTTTAAAATCACACTTTCAAAAAACGGAGTGGGACTAATTGCGTCAGTCCCTGACGTCACTTTACAGTTCAACTGTGGACTTTACGTTGCTCTTAACTAGTTTGCTTTCTTTTCATCATTATTTTATTGTTACATTGAAATTACTTTATTATGGAGTTTAGATTTGTAAAAAGTCAATCGAGCAATGTGCCAAAAGTACCATCAATGATATTTCATTTTATCTAATTTTATGCAGCAAAATTTCTTACTTGGAGACTTTTAACTGCTTAGCTGTCAAAATAGGAATCTTTAATAACTCAAAACTTTCCTATTAGCAAAATTTGAAGGTGAATGCAACCCCGGCTAACAGCATAAAAGTGCGAACCCAGTGCTTCTGAAGGCAGCTAATCTGTTTAGTGAGAACTAACAGCAAAGTCAACATAATTTGTTGGTTGTTTATGCTGCGGAAACGCTATTTTAAATAAAAAATTTTTAAGGTGCTATAGTTTTGTTGAAAAAAAATTAACATTTTTTAAATCTAAATTCATATAATTTTTAATATCCACAAAACTCCACCTAAAAAAAAAACTTAGTATTTTTTGAGGGAGGAAGATATATGATTCTTTTTGCGTTAAGTTTCACGCCTGTGGTAACCTTGTGTTGGTCAAGCAAATTGAAATTTATAGGGGGAAAAATCATTCAGCTCATGTGCCAGTGTGACCAGAATTGTTCAGTCAGCGAGAAAGCCGTAAAGGTGGCAAAAGATAGCGGTGAAACAGCAAAACTTTATATTTACGTTCAATGAGCTTTCTTTGAACCCATTGTAATGTTAAATAAATAAATAAAGAAACAAAACAAACAATTACTGTATTTAAAAAAAAAACAAAAACAAATGAATATTACAGTAATTCTTTACTTCACAAAAATAAATCTTTATACAATCATATGTTGAATTTGCTGGGTAAAATGATGCTCCTCCTCGATCGTAAATTATAACCTGCAAATAAAAAAACGGGAAAGGAGAGATATGAATTAAATTACAGGATTTCCACACTTTAAGCAAAAATTGTGAAAGAATGTACTTTCAAGGATATTGTGAAGCATTTTCAAGGATCAACATAGAAAATGCTAATAAATGCTACATGCTTAAAAAACATTGCAAAAATGTACGAGAACATTAACTACCAAAAAGTTAAAAACAAAAGCAGTTAAGCCGCGTACAGACTAGAGCACAAATGGGCGAACGATCAAGATTAGCTCAGTGGGGGTTGATGGGGGGGGGGGGGGGTTTGGAGTACCCGGGAAGCCCCTCTTTCGCTGATCTATTAAGGGGTTTGAGTTAGTCCAATTTGCTTCTTTCCGTGCAAACCGCCCACCATGTTGGGTCACTAGGAAACACTTCTTTCTTGCGCGTACATTTCAAATTAAAAAATCAAGTTCAAACTATGCATTTCTCAATGAATTTTAAATAATACATAAAATTAATCAAAATTTCAATTTAAAATTACATTTCAAACTCAGCCGTTTCGTGGTAAGGACGTGGCTTGCAACTGCAACTATGTTTAATAACAATAATAATGCAAAAATTAATCCGCTAACTAATGCCAGAAAAAAGCTACATTGAATTGCATTTTATTACAAAACATTTTTCTAGTTATTTTCAACATTTCACATGAAAATAAATTTTTCGATTATGGAATTAAAGTTATTGAAATCGCATAGTAACAGAATGACATCCATTTGTGTCATTCCATTACCTATGAATAACTAATAAAAATTAAGGTTTTTGAAGATAAAAACGTATCACAATATTTTAAGCTCAAAATATGCTTTTAAACCAAAAGCTTCAGTTTAAATTGTTGCATAATTCGTTTTATATTTACCTAATATTTTCTATTTATTAATTATCATCTGCAATTCGTTAACATTTAAAACGTACGTTGTTTAATTATTTTAACTTCCAATGCTTTAATACTACTGTATTTGGTAATGGTTTGTTATGACTTTTCTCTTCTACTTCAAAGTACAAAGGCAACAGTTACGTTACGTGTGTATAATGCTTTTATTTATGGGAGCAAGTGTGATAGATATGAAACCCAAATTTGAATTTAATCAACAAATATCTTCCAGGTTCACTTTGGAGTGAAACTTGGGGCAAGACTTTAATTTTAAAATTGAAATGACTTTCCTACTTTTTTTTCACAATTTTCTTTGCTACTATTTAATTGCTTAGATATTTCATTCCATGCATCCTCTTTTTTGTATTGGTTGACGTAATAAGAATCTTGAGGGTTTCAAAGTATTTGGAACTCTCTGTATTTCTCAATGAGGCCAAAAATGTCGGCTTGATTCCAGTCTTCCAACCCTGCACTGTTCGCCAGAATGCGTTCAAAACCGTCCAAACTAGCTCAAAGGGTTTGTCCAAAAACCGCTCTCCAAGCGAGCATGGGGGACGTTCGCGCCACAGTGGGGGGCTCCCGTTCGGACGCCGTCCACACTAGTCGTTAATGACTCCGAAAATGCTCATTCGCCCATTAGTGCTCTAGTCTGTGCGCGGCTTAAGATTTTATTTCCATTTCTTAACACTACAAAAACAGAAAATTCTTTCAAAATTTCTTCTTGAGTAAGTCCACATGCCCCATGCATGTTTTCTAATCCCTATACAACAGCTGAGTGTGTCATAGTGTACCCTGGCATTTACTTTCTCACATCAAAACGTAAAACTTATCTATCTTTCGAAGAGCAATTGCCATTGTCAAGCAAGCCAGGTGTCGCATTTGTTTAGCATTTTGGATTGAAACCGGTTGTAAAAAGAGAAAGGTCAAGGTCATACTACACTGAATCACACTTTGTCAGATTACAGCCATCAAAAGAAACAAAGAGTTTAACCAATTCCATTGCAAAATCCTTAGGGGCCACAGTGGCCCCCTCCGTCGTTCTAGGTATAAGGTTCAATATTTTCGCTTCTATGGGGGTAAAACAGAAATGATTAAACAAGCACTTAAATATGATGTTAGGAAAATGACTAGGACTTTTCTGACTTTTATGAAGATTTTTATCTTCATAAAAGTCAGAAAGTTACAGTCAATTATTAAGGGAATTACTGAGCAGCAAACATCCAGAGGGGCCACACAGGCCCCCCCCTGCCATCTTTCTAGTGTTAAATACATTTTTCTGAAGCAAAGAATTCAATGTTTACAGAAGGAACAGCATCTAGAAGGCAATCCCAAGGAGCAAATTATTAAGCTAGACAGATCAGATGGAAGATGATCTTGAGAAAATTATAATAACTAAATGGAGAAGAAAAATAGCTAAAGGAAGGGAATGGTTAGTCTCTTAAAAGAGACCAAAACCCTCGAATAATTGTAGAATGGCAAGGAGGATGATGACGAGAAATTTAAATCCCATTCTAAAAAACAAAACATTGCGCTGCAGCAACCATATATTAGTTTTGCCACAAGATCGGGAGAAAGGGATTTTTGTTTTTGCTTGATTAAATTAACAAAATTTTCAATTGTATGTTGTTACATTTAAGAAGGTTTTACAATAAATACTAAAAACTAATTTTTGGAAAAATTTTAAGTGTTTTAGGACTCAAAAACTTTTTGGCAGAAATTAGGATTTTTTTTTTTAATGACATTAAAATTTTCTTGAAAGAACGCAATGACAAACTTATAGATCAAATAATACTAGAGGTCGAAGTGCACTTTGGGTGTAAAAAAGTAGCATATTTTCCTCAATAAGTATAGGGCAGTTTAACAAAAATGTAGGATTAGCAGTTTGGTGAAAGAATAGGAAATAAGCATTTAAAAGCAGGTCTAAAAGCAACAGATGCGTGTTTGCACGTATACACGTTTAAATATATGTATGATATTAATTGAAATTTTGTAATGAAAAAACTGTATACATTTATAACAATAGAAATGGGTTCATGTTATAATATTTCATTGAATACTGCGATGCTGTTTAAAAAAGCACCTGGTGGTGGTGGGGGGGGGGGGGGGGGTGCAGACACCTCCTTTGAAACTCGAAATAAAGTTAAAATAATTAAAATTAAAGAGATTTCTTTGCATTTTAAAAGCTGCTTTCCCTTTCTGAGCAATTTTATGAATGTACGCATGGCTTTATGCAAAATTAAAATAGTTCTCATTGTTTTTATTTAAATCCTTAATCATCAGCGGTTCCCCTTCTCAGCTTGGATACTTTGCTCTAGAGGATTTTCTTACTACACCACTGTGCTTTATTGACAGAAACTCCTAATGCATCTGTCATTTTTAGATAAGAAAAAACAGATGAAGGTCCCTCCATGCCATCAGTTATTTTCATATGTTACACATACATAGTTTTGTATTCCTTAAAGCTGTATATTCTGAAATGATCTCTTTCAAACATGCACAATCACTGCAATACTATATAAATTATTTATTATTCATTTTTTGAAAATTTCTAAAGTGGCTCATTTGGAAAAATTTAAATTTAATTAGAATAAATTTTTCTTTGCCTTAATTGCCACAAAATCTTTTGAAAAATGGCAATTGCACTTTTATAAAATGGTTGTTTAGTTTCACAATGTGAAACTTTTGAAATTAGAGCAAATTTGGATGTTTCCTGAAAAGCACTGCTCTCGTACTACAAATTGTTTCTCATGAACTAAACAACTATATCACATTAGTTATTGCTAAGGTACTGCTGTTCATAATGAGATGGTAATTCGCCCCACCTTAGATGCAGAGTTCATTTTAAGGCAGTGCAATGGTGTCTGTAAAAAAAACATAATTTAGCTTATAAATGAAACAACTCTACATGCACACCAAACCAGTTTTCTTTTTCACTTGCTTTGCTTTTTTATTGTTGTTTTATTATTCTATTCTAGCTAGTTAGGGGCCGTTCATAAATGACGTCACGCTTTTTTTCCATATATTTGACCCCCCTCCCCCCCTTTGTCACAATACGTCATACTTCAGCGGACCCCCCTTCCCCTTTGTCACGCGTCACGCTATGTTGCATAATGCAGGATGTCACACTTCTTGTTACCCCATCCCCTTGTCACACTTTCACGAACCCCCCACCTCCCCTCGAAGCGTGACATCATTTATGAATGACCCCTTAACCGTCTTTTTACTACTTTAAAAACAGCTGTTTTCATAGCAAAATGTCCATCAAAGGGCAAACTATTCACTTGAAAGAGAGGAATTAAATAAATAATGTGATTAAGTACGGTGAAGACAAGGCTAAAGCAGGAGCACATTACATGCCCATATGTTCAGAAACTCATTGCTGCAATAACTGGTGTTTTGCCTTGAACAATTAAGCAAATTTACAAAAAAAAGCTATTTTTATCTACTCCAGGGAAGCATTGAAAGCGTCCAGATGTTAGAAATGCTATATTAGACAGTTTTGATATCTGCATTTTTCGAAAAATAGTGAATGAATTTTATGATACCAAAAAAATCAATCTTATTGTAATTAATTATAACATCTGTGTAATCAAAATTAACACACAAATTTGAAAAATTTAAAGCATTAATAAGAATAAAACATATTGCATACTTGTGTTTCTTGCAAACTCGCCGACAATGATATCCAATATGCTTCAGGTTCTTTGTTCATGCCACTCCCTCCCCCCTAACTCCGAAAGAGAAAACATGGGTGCCAGTAAGGCAGACTGGCAACTTCTTAACAAAAGAATGCGTCATAGGTGGCAAAAGAAAAGTGAAAATAGCAATAGGTAGAGGTTTTCAAAAGCTAAAGTTTTGAGAAAAAATTTATTTGAGTGAATAAATAAATTCAAGTTATTGAAAAAAAAAAGAATATAAAATTTAAGTTAAAGGGATAATATTACATTAGAAAATGCTGACGTGAAAGGAAAATATTTTTTTCGAAATATCGAGAAATTCGAGTTATCAAGAGTTGACCGTTTGATAAGACCTTTATTTTTTGTGAAGTTTATTTTTCATGAAGATATTTTTCTGCATAGAAATATAGAGATTGAAAGTATTTATTTCGGTGCATTCAATATTTTTCACATGTGTTAATGTTTTTCAATTTTTAAGTTTTTGAAATATTAACAGTCTTAAAGTGAAATAAATCCATTAATTTTTGTAAAAGAATGTTATTAATTTCACTCACTTAGGACACCCCCTCTGATTTTTATTTGTCGGTCTAGAGTTAATTGAATCTCCAGTTTCCATAACCATCAGTTATCTTATAACTTATGAAAATTCAATATTTTTTTAATGTCTGTATGTAATTCTTTGTTATGTTTCATGAATAAACAAATATCTAACTTGTAGCATTTTGTGTCAATCAAAGCAGTACTTGTTAATTTTTCCACATTTTACTGCTCTGTGCTTAACTTTTGGAAGTGAATGTATTGTCATTATTGTATGAACAATTAAACATCAACATGTGTCAGACCTTCTACAACAGCACCCTATATTTAATTCCACTCTTTTTAGAATATAAATAGAAAATAGGAAAACAGATTAATAAAACATTTTATATTTTAGATGACAAATGTGTCATCAATGTATGTAATTTGTTGGGGACGGCGACAATTGTTGCTGTGTCTCTATGCTGGGATGAACCCTAATTATTGCAAAACCACTTACTTCCATCAGCTGCCTTTTCCTCCATCTTTTCTTCATCCTTTCCAGTTTCATCTTCCATGGCTTTCAGCATCGAGGAACGTGTTTCACGTTTAGGTAGTTCAATTTCACACTGATTAAAAATATTTTTTGATCCCTCTTTAGAAACAATGTTTGATAAAAGAACACCACTTTTAGCAGAAGCAATTTTGTCTTCTGAAGATAAACTACGAATTTTAATGCATGGAGATTTTAAAGTGAGAGTGCTCAGATCGAATCCTAATTGAAAATTATTACTGGAATTTTCAGTTTTATTTAGATTTCTGCGACGAAGTGAATAAATTCGTGGTTTAACATTTGATGTAGATTTTTCTTTAGTTGCTTTTTTACTACTTGACCTTAAGGTTTTTTTCCTGTCCAATTGACTAGTACCTGATGCATCCGAGTTATCCGATTCTATAACATTTGATCCAACTGATGAATAGCTCTCTTGACTATGTAAGGAATCTGTTTCATCACGAACCTTTTCAAAAAATGAACCTATGACCCCCACATTATATAAGTTGGCATCTTTTTTCTTTATGGACAAAATTTCATTATTGTGATTTAAATCAGTCGACATTTTTTCAACTTGTTGTCGACTACTTCTAGTAACTGGCTTATGAGTCAATTCCACACAATGAATAGAATCTACATTTCTTTCATGGTTTGATGTGCACTCATGTGAAATGAAATCTTCCACCAAAGATGAAACAGGTCTTGAATCAGAAGAGTCATTTTCATGCAAAGCCTTATCTTTGTTTATTTCCGAGTTAGACTGTGTTTCAGATTCAAAAGATTGCATTTCACTATTTGACAAAGTTTCCTTTTCATTACATCTTTTACCCATATTAACTTGAACTTGAAAGGATACTTGAGGGTTCTTTTTCTTAGATGGTTTGCTATCACTGATATCAGTCGATGAGATTTCCGTTTTTTCATTGCAAGTAACCATTGTTTTTGCAGATCTTAGAGTATACGGAACTGTTCCATTTTCAGTGCTCTTTTCACTCTGGGAAGTATCTTTTTCTGCTTTATTTTCTATATGTAGTAGATTTTTACAATCTGACTCAAACGAATTTTCAGCACTAACAAGATTGAGTTCATTTCCACAACACAATACATTATGTTCTTTCTTAGAAATTTCAACCAATACAGATATCTTGTGACCAATTTTACTAGTAGTCGCTTCAATATCATATTTAGAGCCTGCATTATGAGCAGAACAAACATCTTCTAAAATGTCTGATTTATTCTCACAAGTAATGTCTACATATGGTAACTTTCTTGTCCTTGGAGAACTCGTTTCATGCTCTGAAACATCAGTAAAAGACAAGTATTTCTTACTTGCAAGAGAATTAGGAAAGGAAACTGAATTTTCTAGTTCCTCGTCAGTGGAGCATTTTTTAGATTGTGAAGGATAACTTTGCTGTTCTTCAGACGATAAGTCACTTCTTTTTCTTTTCTGATCCAAAGACATTGACTCAGAAGAATGTTTTGATTGCTCATTTGTTTTTCCAAGAAAGTTGCTTGATTTATTCCTTCCTACTTCTTCTACAGAGTCGGAAGATTCTACAAATACATATTCCTCATCACTTTCACAGCCTTCTTTTAAAGTCATGTATTCACTGTCTGAGTTTGATAACCCTAAGCAGCTACCCTCTTGTGTATCTATATTACTTGAATGCCTATGAATCAAATTCAAATTATTACATTCAACATTTTTCTTCGGAGGTTTCTTCTCGTCTTCACACTTTTCAATATTTTCCATGGCAGAATCACATGACTGTTTGCTTTCAGCATTACGTGATTGAAAATCCGACTTTTCTTTTGTGGGAGAAATGTTTCCAATACTGTGCAAATGAAACTCAGACTTATCTTTTGGGAAAGAAATGATTTCATCATTGTGATGGTTGATTACAAGGTCAGCAGTTGGAACAAGCTCATTATCTCTTGTAATTTTCTCTAGATTTTTTATTCCCTCTGTCAAATCGTCATTGTCTTTTGAAAATAAAATATTCCTTACGTTTTCCCTTTCGTGCACAAGAGTATCTTTTTTGTCAGGCATTTTATTTGCATCTTTTCTTGAAACCAATATCTCATTTTGAGAACATGGAATTACATCTCCAGACTCATTTTTACATTGCACAACATTAAAATTACTTTCTTCTTCTGAAACTGGGCTACTTTGATGATTAATGGTAATTATTTTTGACTGCACAAAATGAGTAGAACTTTCTTCATCTGGTAAAGTATTTTTTTCAAATCCAACACTGCATTCTTTATCATTCTCTTTGAATATTTTTTCTTCAAAATTCTTTGTGTTCGAGTCTTGAACATTAGTTGAAGTTAATATTTTTTTATCAGTTTCATCAAAATCGGAGGTTATTGCATTCATTTTTGCATCAACATCATTAGTATAGAAACTTGTTGACAATAATTCAATTAAATCAACTCCAGATTCTACATTTGAATTTGCACTCAATTTGTCAAATGGAAGAAAATTTTCCATAGCTTCAGTTTCAAAGACAGTCTTTTTTGGTGTTAATTTTTTTGGCTCAGTAATAGAGTTATGTGCAGAGAGATTAGCACAATTTGTTTCTTCATTTTGTTTATTTGTTTCAAATGTTTTTACATCTGAATCTGAAGAAGATTGCAAATTAGAACTATCAGTTTCATTATGTTCTGAACATTTTATGCTTTCAGTAAATCTGAAATTTTCAAATTCTTGTCCTTGTCTCAAAGGATGTAAGTTATTTTGTTCTAATTTTAATTCATCTTCCAGTGTGCCATTGTCTGAAGAAGTAATCAACAAGCCTTTTCTTGATCCATTTTGATTCTCACTATCTTGTTTCCCATCTGGATTATTAAATACATAAGTGGTTACACAAGATGAGTTTATTTCACTTGGAGGAAAAACGCTTACTATCTTTTCTTGAAGAGATAATTTCTCTTCGATGTTAAATTCAATAAGTTCTTTTGTGGATTCATTATCAGGATTGCAATCTTCATCTACTAGCGTTTCAGTCACATTAACTGGTGACTGCTTATTTTGATTATGGCAAGTAGTTGATTTTGTTCTTTCTTTGACTGATTGAACTTCAGAGACATTCTTTTTACCAAGAGAACTAAAGGTATCATTTTGTGTATTACATTCATCAATTGATACTAGGTTACTCTCTTGGAAATCCCGACTCAAAATTCTAGATTTTTCTAGTCGCTGAACTGATTTTGCATCAGAGTCATCTTCATCTGTTGTAACTAGATCATTTTCTTCAAAATCCTGACTCGCAAGTTTAGGCTTTTTTGGTCGTTGAACTGGTTTTGTATCAGAGTCATATTCATCTGTAGTGACAAGTTCCTCAGAATCTGAGCGCATTTTTTTGGATCCTTTTCTTAGTAGTTCACATTTTCTCTTACTATGCTTCTGTTTTAAGGTTTCAGGACTACAGTTTGAAGGTCTTAATGTTTTAGGTACGTCAACTCGATATGATTCTAAGTTCCTTAAAGTAGTAACAACTGTTTTTTTGTTACTTAATAGGTTTTTAGATGATTTCAAGCTAGTTTTTTTCTTATTTTTATCTCTTGATTTTGAATATGTTGAAACACTTTTCGTTTCAGAAAGAATACCAGTGTCAATAACAAATAAGTCCTCTTCTTCTTTCTGCATGACTGTATTTTTATTAGAATCCAATTTTAAGCACCATTTCCCCAATATAGCCTAAAAAATAAAATTATAACACATCAATATTGAATATTTAAAAATATTTTTCAATTGCTATACATCTAATGATTCAAGGGTTTAGAAAATTTTCATTGCACTATAAAAAGAGAATAGAGTTTTGGAGAGAAATAATAGTTTTCAATACGCTTTTATTACATGGTTTGAAATTTCATGCTTTGTTATGTTTTGACCAATGAATCTACTTTGGGTTTCTTTATTTCAAACTTAAGTCAACTATGTAGTTACTTCAATTGTAGCAGTTTAGAGTTTGCTGAAATTTCTGATATTTATCTGTTATATCTGTATGGATGATTTCTTTCCTCATCCCTTTCTGTATTGATTTAATAGGTTTTCCTCTTTTAGCTTATATTCCTGTAACGAAAAAAAAAGCACGAAATATTTAACCTTTAGGTTACGGTGCTTGAGCTCCTAAAATTCATCCATAGAATGGGCAAATTCTCGAATTTTTTCTTCACAGTGTAACCACAGGATTATGCCTCACCTTAGCTCCCATTATGCCTCGTTTGAGCGGGACCGACTTCATTAGAAGGAATGCCGTAAAATAAACATTCGTTGGTCAGTTTCACAATTGTTTTTGCTCCCATTTGCCAATTCCAAGTACTATGAGATTTCTATAGTTAATTTTCGAAAAGAAGAAAACAAAATAATAACAATAACTTAAAAATATTGTTTTTTTCTTTTTCTTTCCTCATTTGAACTACAGCTTTTCACTGAAATCTAATGCGAAATTCCCTATGTTTGTCAAAAAACTTTTGCAAGCAATGAAGGCAATCAAAATTGCTGTCTAAATTAGACATAAAACTAACAATAAAAAGTGTTGTTCCACATTGTTGAATAGTAGTAACTATTCATTGTTGTGTCAACAACAAAGAAGTTATCATAATTTTTATTTATTATTTTTTTGTGTGATTTTTCTGATCTGTGATATTTAATTAGCTTTAACTTTCAGACTACATAAATTGTTTACTTTTCGAAATCAAGTGCGGAAAATCACAATGACAGCATTTTATATTAAATATTTAATATTCACTTAAAACATTCCACTTGTTTATTGAAACTGTTGATAATATATTTTTGTAGACAAATTCTGTAAGCAGCAGCAATCCCCCCCCCCCCCCCTAGATAGATATTATTTTTCTACTAAGTTTTTACATTACAGGGTATTTCACAATCCAAAGAGATCAGGAACTGAACAAGTAACTAAAGTTTTAAATCTAATCATTTTAAACAACAATAAAAAAATCCGAGTTTACATCTTAAATTAGCGGCTGTAAAATGGATTTACCTCATCTAAATTCCCTTAGAAATTGCAGGTATGAATTAGACAATTCTCCTTTACTATTTTCACCACAATGACCTGTTGATCTACTCATATAGTAATTGGAAAGTGGTTATGCACTAAAGATACTCAGAATGCAGAGGAAAGTGGTCAGTGAGTGGAAAGTGTAATCAGAGGAAAGTGTTTAGGTACTGAAGATATTTCAGAAGTTCAACAAACTGTCTGTGGTACTTTTGAAAATGCCACGTCTTGCTGATGGCTTCTGTGTGAGGTCCTTTCTTAACAAAAGCAAGACCCAATGTCCAGCTATTGTACTTACGTTCCCCTCACCATTTCAATTCCTACTTCGTTGGTTTATCTTATTTTTTGCTTCACTGCTGTATTTTTAGTCCAATTCACTTAAAATGGAATTGGATAGACTGTATTTCAACATAGTAGTGTACATGTGCTTCTCATTAGATAACCCAGAAAGAAAGAACCATAAAAAATTATAATAAAATTTTTTTGAAATACACAAAGTGTGGCTTGTTTGTAACCTTTCAGAATGAAGCATTATTGAAAGCCAAAACCGATTTAATTTCGTGGTTTTATTATGAACACCAGGGGTGGACTGGCCCACCGGGACATGTCCCGGTGCGCCCTTTCATCTAGACACCTTCAAAAAAAAAAAAATTCTCTGCGACATTTTCTCCCCTAATAATTTACAGTAAGAGAAATAAAATTAAATAAACTGCTTTTAATCCGTGACGACAAAATCTTGCTTTAAAAGAAAGGTAAAAACGACTTTCCCAGGTAAAACCACATTTGTGGACGCTTTAGGACGTATCTGCTTCAGGGACACATTTTGGTAAGGCTCGGGGGAAGGGGTGAGAGTACAGTCGAAAACATAAGTGTTCTGGTATACGAGGATTCGCGAACACGTCCCAAGGGTCGAGCCGAGGCGCCCGTTTTGGAATATAGATTCCCTTCCCTAAATAAAAGTTTGACCAGACACAGCTTACATCCATGAGTCATAGGGGTGCTCACCAGGAAGGGGGAGGTCATGCCACATTTTTTCGCAGGGGGGCTTGGTCCACTTTTTGGCCAATTTGTTGGGTTGTCGATTTTGAGGGGCTCCGCAATAGCTAACCATAAGTAACGTATGAAAATAAATAACCTGCATTGCACAACCCTCGTTTTTATTATAGGTCACTGCGAGGTATTGCTAAAACTTCATAATGAGAAAACTTCTAATTATTTTTGAAGTTTATTGCAAAATTTCGAGGCGCCCTGTGAAGACTTCTCAATTTCTCGGCGCACAGTTTGGGAATCAATAACCAAGTGACACGACACTTCCATTGATAATAATTAATTAAAAAAAAATTATTATTCCGAAATTGAACTGTTTTTAGATTCTTCTTAGACAAAACTTATATCATAGGGCATTTCATTTAATTTTAAAATTTTCTTATATGCAGGGATACAGTGGGGTCGATAAGGCGTTTCCGAACTTTTCTATTCGGTGGAACTCTCTTCCGATACTTTATTTTGAGTCATATGTGTTTTTATTTAGTTTCAGAATTTGGATTTCGCTTCAAAACTGAGTAATTTGACTCGGTTCAAATCTGATTTTAGCTATTTTTATTTTATTTTAAGATTGTGTATCTAATTTTAATACAATTTAACTATTGTTTCTATTTTTAATAGTCCAGTCATTTAAGCTTAAACTAGGTAAGAATCTCGGAATTCGAGATACCCAGCTGTAAGTCTGTAAATACTTGTATATTGACACCCTAAAAGTTGTCTCAAAACCTACATATGGTAGGGTGTACGCAACTATTAAATTTCAAGGTCAAAGGTCACAAAAATCGTTTTTTTGCACTTTTTTTGTAAATATCTCATTTCCTATGGGTTTTTTGCTATTGGTATTTATTATCAATATTGTAGAATACAAAATTCTCTACAAATTTTGTTCAAAAAATTTTTTTATATGGTGAACCGTTTTCGAGATAGAGGGCGGAGAGCGCGCGGTCACAGGATCACTTCAGGTCAACCGGTGCCTCCGGTCGAAAACGCGCCATATATAGTTGATGAACTATCGATAAATCAATGATTATAAATATTTGTCAATTTTTATTGACTATTATATTATATTTTATCATTTTTTCCCTAACCTATCCACTTTTTATTTAGTATTAATTTATTTAACAACACTTACCTGCCCATGTAATTGCAGAATTGTTAATGAAAATATAGGAATTATATTTGAATTTTAACCTAATTAATATTAATAACTTCTTACATGATGAAAAAAAACAAATAAATTATGAATTAATCTTTTTATTAAAAATATCATTCAATACATTTATTTTTATTAAAAGTAAAAAAATGGATAAAAGGGTACAAAAACTACAATTTATAATTTTAATCATCTTCTTCCTCTTCATCGTCGTCTTCCGGCTGCTGGTAAATTTCAAACTGGTCTTCATTATCGTCTTCAACGACATTTGTCTCAAGTTCTTCCATGATTTCGGGACATCTTCGTTAATGTCGCTCTGATATGGTAGAGCATTGAGACAAGCTTGCCCATTACATTGGCCACAAGCTAAAGAGCATTGCAAGCCCGCTTTCCTGCATCCGCATCGCGAACCACAACCACTCTTGCAGTTGCAGAAAATTGTACTTAGCAAATCTTCTGGAGTAGGTGGTAAAATTGTCATGATAGGCTCCAGAAAATCGTTTCGCATTGCCCAACCCCATACCTGTGGTTCCAAATCATGCCCTAACCAAGTTTGAACTTGATAATATACACGTTTGAAATGTTGATGAGCAGCTGCACTTGTTGGTGGAATATTTGAAAGCTGCACAGGTTTATTAAGTTTTGTAAACTTGACGTAATGCATATAACGAAGATGATCGAGACTTTTCACAGATTTTGGAGCATTATAGACTGCCAATAAGGTTTGAGTTCCACTCTCTAATAATCTCTGGGCCGAACAATTTTCTTTCTCAAATGCTGCAGCTAGTTCATCCAAATTTGTCAGTTTCTCAAAAACTTTTAAAAATGCTTTTTTTTCCCTTTTTAAAAAGCGCAGAAGTTGTGTCACAGCCACTTAATGCGTGCAGAAATAAAATATGTGTTTTGGAATGAGGATAATTATCAAAACTTTTAGTTGAGTATATCTCGGTTTTTACATTTCCTTTCCCTACTTTTTTAAAGAAAATTTCTTGTTCGTAAGACAGTGTACGCCCAATTAAAATGACAAGTAAATCAATATCTTGTCCTATTATAACTGCAGTTTTTTCAGACTTTGATTCTTCAATTGCAGTTTCAACAATAAGAACATCCGCATCATCTCTGGCTTGTTTAGTAGTAATATTTGCAGCTTGTAATTTTTCAATTAACATATTAATGAGCATATCTTTGTTATTTCGATTTGATAAGAATTTTTCTTGAGTAATTGGTACAACCATTGTTTCATCGAAACTGACTTCATACGTTTTGAAACTACATTCTTACTGTAGTCTGAATATCCGTCAAATACAACAATTATTTTGGAACTGTAATGCCTTTGTAAATAATTCATGTATTTATCAAAAATAATAGAAAAAGTATCTTCTCTGCTCCATACAACATGATGAAGAAGAAATCCGCCAATAAAGAGAAGACGGTCGTAACTATACAATACAATTTTACTAAACGGTTATCAGTATTATTGAATAGATACAGATTTAATGCATGAAGAAAATGATAAAATATAATATAATAGTTAATAAAAATTGACAAACATTTATAATCATTGATTTATTGATAGTTCATCAACTATATATGGCGCGTTTTCAACCGGAGGCACCAGTTGACCTGAAGTGATCCTGTGACCGCGCGCTCTCCGTCCTCTATCTCGAAACGGGTTCACCGGTTCACACCTCCCGGTTCACCGTATAAAAAAATTTTTTAAACAAAATTTGTAGAGAATTTTGTATTCCACAATATTGATAATAAATACAAATAGTAAAAAACCCATAGGAAATGAGATATTTACAAAAAAAAGCGCAAAAAAAAAGATTTTTGTGACCTATGACCTTGAAATTTAATAGTTGCATACACCCTACCATATGTAGGTTTTGAGACAACTTTTAGGGTGTCAATATACAAGTATTTACAGACTTACAGCTGGGTATCTCGAATTCCGAGGTGAACTTACTATAATGACTGGACTATAACCGACTTCACAAAGGAAGGAGGTTATACATTCATATTGTATGTATGTGGTTTTTTTTTTTTGCTTGTTTGTCCACTCCTAGCTCCTCACCGAAAGAACCGATTTTCATGATCTTTTTATTAATCGATCGAGGATGGTTTCTCATAGGTCCCGTACTTCCTTTGACCATATTCGATAATTAGAAAAAAGTTATGGGCGGAAATGTAGAATTTTTTTGTTTTTTCATTCATAACTTTTGACTAAATGAACCGATTTTGATAATTTTTTCCTTAATCGATAGAGGATCGTCTAACCCAAATATCGCAGATCAATTTAACTACATTTGTTTATTTGTTTTTTAGAAAAAACGTTACGGGAGAAAAACAAGTATTTTTTATTTTAATTGGAAAGGCTTCGCTTGATTTTTCTTTGTTGGGAAAAATATTAATGAATATAAAAGTCATTGTTAAAAAAAGTGTTTGTTGCCATTGGGCTATAATATTAAAAGCAACTACAGCAAGAGTTTGACTGAAGGCTTCTCTGAGGCAAAAATTAATCCAATGAGTTTGTTTTGCTAAAATCGACTTCAAAACGGAATTTATCACACAAAAATGATTAGTTTTTCGTGCCATTCATTCAAAGAAGGTTTGCCCTTTGATATGGATTTTTTAGAAATAGAGTATTTATATAAAAAATGTACACTAAAAAGAATGAAATAAAATAATTTTTATAAAAAAATAGAACCGACTTCAAATTATAAATTGCGCTAAAAAGTGAAAAATAAATTAATTCTTTAAACAACAGCGATGTGACTTTTAAACATAGTTTTAGAAATCGGTGCAAAATTATGAGTCTAATTACTATTACACCATTTTTTACTTCATATTGGAACTGTTGCTAATTCTGCGAAAATAAATATATTTGTAATTGATTCATGATTACAAAAGATTGTATCTATCCTAATTTTGCACCGACTTCTAAAACTATGTTTAAAAGTCACATTGCTGTTGTTTAAAGAATTAATTTATTTTTCACTTTTTAGCGCAATTTATAATTTGAAGTCGGTTCTATTTTTTTATAAAAATTATTTTTTATTTATTTATATTGATAACCAAAAAATAGCACATAATTTTTTATCGCGGCTATCTTAAAAGTAAAGTTATTGCATAAATTAATTTCACGCAATTAGAATCACAGGGTTCGCTGATTTAAATCAAGTGTTAAATCAGTTATTTAAATTATCTTAAAAAATCATGATTTTTATCAAAAATTTAAAATTTGCCTGAAATTTGTTGTATTATTTTTTACACAAATTTAATGTTTCACAAGAATCAGTCGATATGATTATTGTACTATATTTGAAATAACTGAAATAAAAGTATTATATTTATTAACGAATAATTTTTAACGTGTCATTTACGTAACTAATATGCTAAATTATTTGTTTATTAATTAATAAAACTGCCTTAACCATTACTCTAAATAAACTTTTGCCACAGAAACTTTATAATGCTAGAGAAGAAAATTATATAATGTAATGTAAGAAATAGGCTTTTAAGAGTCAAAACTCTTACTATACCTACTTTTAACATTACATCAAAATATTAACTGCTTGTTTCATATTTTAAATCCGTTACAAACAATAACTAACAGTATCAAACTATAACACTTTTACATTAGATTCAAATATAACTTTTCAGATTTTCCCCTTGTAATAGTAAATATAAATCATGCTATGGTCAAACAATACAATAGTTTTTCTTTTAGAAGTTTTCAAAACTTCCTTTTGGGAAGAGGCGGGGGTGGAAGCTTGTAATTGTCGCTTGAGGAGGCAGGCAAGCGGGGCTTTTCGATAGGGGCGTTAGTAAGAAGGAGAGGGGTGCGCTCTGCCCCAGAGATTTAAAAAACAATGCTTATTTTGTTCTGCATTTCTATGAGTATTATTATAAATAAAAGCATTTGAATTTAAAAAAAGTTTTTGTTTGCTTTTTCTGTCTTTCAACCTAGGACACTATATAGCTTGATTTCAAAATCAGGTGCAATCGTCCCGACTTCTTTCTGTTGAACTGGGCGGAGCTCAATCTGTCAGGGACTGTTCAGTTACTATGCATTGCTTACAGAGGCGTAGCTAGGGTTTTCAGCGCCTGGGGGCAACTGAAAAATTTGCGCCCCCCCCCCCCTCGTGCCACTGGGGGCCTAGAGGCGCCTCTAAAGGAAATTAAAAAATATATATACTTCCTGAATGATATAAAGCAGCCCTTTTAACTTTCAGTTTTGTTAGCGACCATTCACTTTTAAGGGAAAAATGAGACACTTTGCAAAATTATTTGTTTTGATTTCCCACGCACTCCTGTGCTACATTGGTCATTCCGCATATGATATGTGGTGATCCCACTTTTTTTGTCGAACATATTCACACCTCTTCAAAACAAATAATTTCCTTTTCGCACTAAAAAATAGAATACATTTGCATAAATTTGGCGCCCCTTGACGCTGCGCCCGGGGACAGCTGTCCCTCCTTGCCCCCCTCTAGCTACGCCTCTGATTGCTTATTACTTTGCTTAACTGTTTCATTTTCAGAAGTCTAGTTATGCATGTGTAACTTCTTTTATAGCGCTATCAATCTTTGTATCCCATATTCTTTAGCATTCCTGAAAAGTAAACATATTCCCCAATGAGAAGTGCGTTCCTCGCCTTCCAAAGCTAATTTTTTCCTAAGACCTCCCCCCTTAACAATCCCATATTGATAACGTAAAGATATTTTTAAGCACCTTTTTCTTGGAACACAGTTGGTCGCTCTACAGACTGATTGCGCCGCTGAGATGTGTGCTTCTTGCACAGCAATTACAGTGAATAAAATGGCAGCAAAGAAGAAAAGAAAAAATGATACTATAGGGGGAGAAAAGTTACGAGTAATTGATAAAGTTAAAAATGATGCAATAAAAGCGAGTATTATTTCGTGAATATGGTTCCACGGTATGATTTCACTATACTGCGGTTATGTTATAACGCGGGTGCCAAATATGTCCCCCGACACCTGCGTTTTTACTGTATTTCACTAAGGAGCTTAATTCTTTGAACAAAATTGCTTCATTTTCGTCGTCTCAATGATTGTGTAGTTTAAATCTGGTGCCTCCCTCTATGTGCCTAAAAAATAACTTTAACGGTCATAGAAACATTTAAGGAAAATCAACAAAAAATATTATACAAAAGTGCAGTAATGATTTTTTCTTTTCGTTGTAGATTCCTTTTTTATTGTATAAATTAACAATAATTTTATTTCCACCTATTTAAAAAAGAAAGAAAACAAAAAAGAATTGAACAAACATAAAAAGTAAGAACAACGTTGTATTTTAATATATTCCTAAAATTCTATTTGTATTTAACTTATCTGAATGAATACATAATTTGTAATAAACAATCAGTTAAGCCTTGTTTCATTGTATAAGTTATACTTCGAACATGAGCAATCACTTTTGACTGAATTTCTTTTCAGTATTTTTAGGACTTTGCATGGCATGATGACTGATCTCTAGTTTGTCCCATTTTGCACTTTATTATTGCATTATAAGGCATTAAAACCTCATGTGTCAAACAGATTTAATTTCATTATTACTACCATTATCATTATTATATTTTTTAAGTAAAGGGGGCCGCCCGTTGGTTAGCTGGTCCACCGCCCTTTTAGGGGTCCCAGTCCGTCCCTGATGAACACAATATGAACATGTTAATTGAGTTCTCTTTCGTTTGTTGCTTCTCTAATGTCTGATTAGTGTTAAAATGTGATTTAAATAAAAAATTACGTAAATCAAAAATCGATTATATTACTATCTCTAGGCTTTGTGTTGTTATTTTCCTAAAGTCTGGTAAGATCACGGAAACGCTGCAAATAAAAGATATGGTCTAGGTTGCCAAAGAATTTTATGAATCATAGATTGGTCACCTTGAAGAATTTAATTTAGTTTATCATGTTCAAAAATCGGAATCTGTAAAGAGGTGGGAGGGGGATTAAATCTTGAAATCATAAAAACTACTTCGTGCTAAGGAGGGGGGGGGGGGGGCACAAAGAGAGAAAATATGCCTAAACATGCATATATAAAGTACTATTACAACACAATCTTTTGGCCCATGTTATAATGTACTCAACTTGAGCTGATCTGTCCAGAAAATCAGGGTTTGTTTCCTTGTTTTTGCCGAGGGGCGGGGAGTGGCAACTTGCTTGGAGCACAGGGAACACCTTAAAAACGGGCCTGTATATATATATATATAGGATGCATTTAAAGGCTTTTCCTCTGAAGTGCTAGCAAATTTGAAGGAAACAATAAACTCAGTCAACTAAGCTTTGTTCAAGATCAACAGAATCACCTATTCAGCAACAAATCCTTAAATCTGACAAGCTTTGGTGATAAAACAACAATCCCCCTCTGTAGTCTATATTTGCTTCAGCTATTAGTTGCAGCAGAAAAGCGTGTAGTACATAATGATTGTTACGATAAATTTCATTAATTTGCCAACTGGCTACAGACTATATGATGTTTATGATTTTTTTTTTTTGTCAGTTGCAAAAAACAGAAAGGACATTCTATTGTTTATTTATTTGAATTACAGTTAAATATATTAAGCATTATTTATTATAATACATAAGAGATTACTGCCATAGTCTTTCTGAAAATTACTAGCAAAATAACATATTACACAAATCAATTGTAAAAAATCATTCTCATTCTCATCAAAAGAATTACTTTCAGTGCCATCTATCTGCTTAATTTTTTTAAACATGGCAACTATGAAAAGGAAAGATAGATTGTCTGACTTTTATATAAGGAAGGTACTTTTTAAAAAAATATTTGAAACTACATGAGACTATTATGTAAGTATTATACTTTAGGCACTTTGTTATTAAAACAGATGAAAATGAAAATTTCATCATAATTGACGAATAGTTCTAATGTAAATTCTAACTAATAATTAGTTTACAATGTGCCTAAAATTAGAAGTAAGAATCTATAAAATGATTTAACTAGGTTTTTATTTTCAGGACTTTAAAAAACAACCACTAGTTAGGGTGTTAATTAGTGAACTTGTAGTATCCTGCCCCACCCCTTGGGGGAAAAAGAGATTAGAACAGTAATATCAAAAAAAATTTTTACCTCACGAATTTTGTCCAAGATTGATGCAGGGAATTTGGAAGTCAAGAGATGTTTATTGAGGAGTTTATGACTTTTGAGATGCATATCACCAACTTTTTCAAATAACCAATCTCTTACATTGGGAGGAGGTTCAATTCTGGAAACAATAGACAAAACATCTATTTCATTGTGTTTTTTAGATATTTGTTTTAAACGACGACAAAGAAGCATAACAGTCATATAAGTTTCTGGATCCATACCACTTTTGTGAAATTCACTGCATAAAAACTGCCTAAAAAAGTAGAAAAAAAATTATTTGAATTAAGTTTAAAAAATGAATAAATAACATATAAATATAATAATATTTTAGTAATAATTTTGTATAATAGCAATGTAAGATAGATTTTCTACTTCAAGAACTCAAACGAGACCTAAAACATCCTTTGTTGGATAAAGTTTTCTGTCCATTGACAGGCCCCAAAATATTGCTAATCGCCGTAAACTTTGACATTAACGGACTTTGAGGGCATTATTTTTTTCACAGGTCCAAGAATGACAACGTCCAATAATTAAAGCTAGAAAGTGATCGACACTTGTCCGTCAATGCCACTAAGAAGAGTTAACCCCCCCCCCCCCCCCAAAAAAAAAAATCAGTCTAAACTATTTCCAAGGTGAACAAATATACTTCTTCCGAAAATCTTGTACATACAAGATGTTGCAACTGTTCTGCCAATTTTATAATGGACCCACGGCTGTGAGCGCTGGGTCTCTCGTCAGCATAATTGCTGATTGCTGGTGTTTGTCTAATAAAGGAATTTGTTATAATATGTCTACTTCCTGAGTACAGCTCGGTCTACAGGACTGCACAAATGCCCAACTGTAAGCAGCAGGATTAATCATTCCAAAGAACCATCTTCTTATATTTTAGTCTATAATCATCATATTTTAGTGTAACAAAAAATGTAGTTATAATGAGCTTTTTGACAAACATACTACATTCAATAATATCACATAAAAAAAATTGGTGTTACCTTAAAATAACATAATAAAAATCATGGTATTTTTTCTTTAAATGAGTAATTAGCAGCAATGAATGGTATATTGCTTCATATTCCCCTAAAAAAGAAAAAAAATCACATTAGCATGAATCTAATTACAACATCCAGCTGCAACTAAATATATGTACAGGCACAGTAGAACGATCAATTATTTTTCCACCGATCATTTATTTCGAACCATAAATACAGGAACATGAGGTATGTGGGTCATCATAAAACATAATTGGTGTCACAGGACTATTAAGTCAAGACAATCATAATATGGGAAAATGATGGATGTGGGACCGATGGATCAAGGTTCTGCTAAATATATATTTTTTGTTATTGTTATTATTATTTTTATCGGCTTTAGCATACTTTCCAGTCACTAAGGAGGGTTGCCATCGCGAGTGATTCTGAGTAAAAAAGAATTTTCTGGACTTCACTCAAAAGTTCGAGAAAAATAATGCACAACAAATTTAAAATAAAAATTATATAATTAAGAGAACTCCCCCCCCCCCACACACACAATAGCTACATATATAAGCAAACAATAAATCCCTTGAATAAAAGATCTGCAATATTAATACCAGAAGTCAATTTTCCAGAAACATTACTCTAAGTTTTTTATAGAAAGATGAGCAAAGATAGTTTGTCAAAAAAATCTTGTAATTAATAAATTTTCGTAAAACCGATTTTTAAAAATTTAGAGCAGAATTACCTGTGGTTGCAATGCAGAAATTTGTTGTCTAAATATTTAATAAGAATTAAAAAAAATCCTTTTAGTATTTCATAACCACACATAATAAGAACTTGAACTGAAAGAAAAATTCAAACTTTAAAGAAGATGTAAAAAAATTTCTCATTTAAAATACTATATTTTAAACTACTTGTGAAAAAACAAAATATTTTAACAACATATTTTCAGATCTGTTAATGAGGTAGGAATAGTTAACAATTTTAATAATTGACTTGAAAGGAAAGATATTATGAAACGATAAAAATGATGAATTACTACAGACTTTTGCATAATTTTATGAGAGCTTTAGAATTCTCAATTTTTGTATTCTATTGTTATCCTAAATGTCTTTCAATCTTTTAGATCAATTTCATTTTCTAAAATCAGATGGTACAAATTAATACTAGTTTTTATCAGGTAATATTTAACAGCTTGGATGCCACTAGATTGACATTTTTGAGTGGGAGCAGCAAAAATGATGAACGTGCAAGTCCTTGACTAAAGAAGTTGAAATATAAGAAGAGCTCCAAATAATGGAAACAAAAAAAAATATTGATATTCAAGAAATAAAATAACTAAGTGAATAAAAACATGCGAGTTTCACAAAAGCGGATGCAATGGAAACTCGGAAAGCGTAAAAAATTGGAACTGATGCAGAAAAGCATAAAACACGGCTAAAATGGGATAATTTATGCCAAATTTGTAAAAAAAGCAAGCATGCAAAGGAATTTGGCATAGGATATGCATAATTTTAATACCAGAGAAGTCAGCAGTCAGGACAATCAGAAATTTGCAATTGGGATGTGGGAGAAAAAAAGAGTGCAGTGACCTTTGAAGCTAAGTAAGGTACATATAAAGTGATTTTACTTTCGGGCTCGCTAATTGGAAGCAATAGGAAACAAAAATGGCTGCCATTTTGGAGAAAATATAGGAAATATGAAGAGTAAAAAAATATATAAGCAGTGGCAGATACAGCCGGGAACTTGCCGCTAGTGGGGATATATTTTTGGCTGATAAGACTGATCAGTGATTAAGCCTGAAGACTAGGATAGGAAATGGAGGAGAATTTTGATCCATGTGTTAGTGAAGTATAAATAATATAGAAGTTTACATATCTGCTGAACAAGTTTTCAGAAGGCTCAAAAGGCTGGAATACATTAGAATTACTTTCAAAAAAGGTATATCAGTGCGTAATTAAAGATTTACCATGCAATTTATGCCCAATCCTTTAGAGCCTAGCAAGCATGAAAAGGAATTCCAGTATAGCATATGCGTAATTGAAGTTGCCGTGAAGTCTGCATTCAGGGTGATCAGAAATTTACAATAGGGAAGAGAGGGGGAAGGGGGAAAAGGAGGGCTCCAAGATAGGCAGCTAGTAATCAGTATAATATTATCTATACTATTAAAACCTGTCCGCGTCTGTCTGTCACCTCATCTCCTTGAGAACGGCAGGTTGCCCGATGGACGTTGGGCCGGGTATTGTCGGATTCGGAATTTTCAGGGGAAGCCATATCGCCCGGTCTCATCCGTGTCCGGCTTTAATAGGCGGAGATATTAATTAAAAACTCAAAGTTTTATTTTATTTTTGCATTGTTGGCATCATTCCAACAATATACAATACAGTTGCCGTGTGAATTAAAATCAATGCAGTTGTTGCCATTTTTGTAACAAATCAATCAATGTTTCTCCAGCATTTTGAGTGAGGCTTCGCTGTATTTGCAATAATAAATTTAATCCTTCTTTCTTTTAATTTTTATTTATCATCTGCTATCTAATAAAAACTATTTTTCGTATTTTAACGGGGACTTTTAAAGATTGTGGCAATTATTCTGCATGCATGAAACGAAAATGGCGTAAAGTCAAAAAAGGATTGAAAGGGATAACTAATTGTTCTTATTCTAATGCGAATGTTTTGCATTTCTCTATTATTAATATCCGTCCGTGTCCTGTATGTCTGTGTATGGATAGATAATAAATAATTTCAATTCGGTGTTGTATTTAAGCTCGCCCAGCTCCGGGTGTACAACGATTTCTTAACAAAAATTGAACGCCAAAAGAAAACTGCTTTTTGGGAGCATTGTACTCAATTAAACTATAATTTTTAGGGACTGTTGCTCTTATTTAGGCTCACGCGAAAGCCATTGCTTATTAATATCGGTCCGTGTCTGTATGTCTGTGTATGGATAGATAATAAAGAATTTCAATGTCGTGTTGTATTTAAGCTCGCGCAGCGGAGGACTTATAGCCCGTGCGGCGCATGGAAGTGACGCAATATTTGAGATGGGCGGCATGCCTAGTATTGATTACTAGCTGCAGCACCCGTCACTGCGCAGGTTATCATAAGTTAAGTAGCTACATATAATAGGACATATCATGCAGTAAGCTCAAAAAATAAATTAATTAAAAAAAAAAAAAATGAAATCCTAGAAAGTAATAATTTTTATTGCAGTCTCAAATGTGGTCATTTGATCCCTCTGGTAGGCAAAAAGTTACATAACAAAATTCAACATAATAGTTAGTTACCAATGTATTCTCAATATTCATCCCCTAACCTCTCCGGTAGTGAGGCTACTGAATTGTGAAACAATGAAACACTTTATTGATTTGTTCCCATTCAACACAAAATATATTTCTTTTTTGATGAATTGTAAAAATTCTATGTAAAGATCAGAATAAATTTCAACAGCTAGTTTTGTTTCAATTTTTAAACACAATTCAAATTCCAACCAAAACTTCTAGATGATTATTGAAAATATATATGATTTTTTTAAATTAAAAGAATTAAGCAATGAAAAACTATTTGCTATAACAGTCATTAACATATACAACATACCTGGAAACATGCGAATGAGACCTAAAATTTGTTTTATCCATTTTGTAGTAGTTTTACCATTACTCAAAGTTAAGCCAATTAAGATCAAGGAAGACAAAATCTTAGCACAAATAACATTCAAATAGAAGGAATCCTAGGAGGAAAAAAAAAAGAATTACATTTAAATTTAATAACATCTTGAAATAAGGATGAAAATCATTCAATGTTACCAATAAGCAAAGTGGTGGGAAAAGTAGGGGTGGAAAATCAAAAATTCAATTTTGTATCAGCTTCAGTAAAAATAAAAGTTTTGTATAAAACTTATTGGTTTTGTATTAAATCAATCACAATTTTTTACTTTTGCAATACAAATTATAGTAATTTCCAATTCAAAAAAAAAAAAAAAAAATCAATTCATAAATATATTTTATTTATTGTATGTTTTGTTATTATTAGAATATTTAATGAGAAGAAAAGTTCAAGTGAAAACACAAATCCTAGTCAGGGGAAGGAGGGATAGAACCAGAACTCTGTCATAAGTGTAGTGTCATAATAGTAAAATTTCATAACTATAAGTTTTAAAAGCAACAAGGTGGCTCATATTTTATCTGGTTAACAAGGTAACTGACAAATACACATCCAAATGTTTTTTTATCTTTCAATGCAAGTCACAACACACTTCCAATATGCTTCAAAAACTTATTTCTACAGCACTAACTTTATTTAATTTATAACATAGTAAGTTAATGACAACATAGTCCCTTCCAGCAAAACAGAAGAAAAATAACAATAATAATCACAATTAATAAGAATTACAGTCAAACACAGCATAGCTTTGAAAAAAAAAAAAGCTGTTAAAAATTCAAGGGTTATACAGCATATAAAGATATAAAGTAACACTAGACTGTTCTTAAAAAACTGCAGCTTTGAACTTCTACTCAGGGACTGATGAACCAGTTTTCATCTCATTTATATCATTAGATTTTAATGTGTTTTGTAATTGCTGATTTTCTTCCTGTAAAGTTTTGAGCTGAAAGGATATCTCAATACCAATACTATTTAAAAGTTTGCATACATTTCTTCCATTTACTACTTTTTTGGAAGTAACAAATTTACTCTTATATAAACTTTAAGAGACAAAAAAAATGCTTCAACTTTATAAAATTATTTTACTATAAAAATAATTTAAAAATTAAACAATTAATAGCATATTTGTTTAAAAGCTATAAATTTCCCCAAAAAATAACTATTAACAATTACATAAATAACAAAAATCAAATGGTAAAAAAATACTAAATTGAAAAATAAAATAAGCCAATTTAGGCTTATGTTAAATGAAATGAAAGAAAGGGGGGCTCAAAAGTACCAAGCACTGGGGCCAGGGGTCTATTGTACTATAGCTTATGCTAAACTAACCTCGGACTTACAAAACAATTGGAACGTTTATAAGATGCAAAAAGATTGAAATCTCAAACACATGTCATTTCCAGTGAAGCATGTGCTCGATGTTGGCATTTCCAAAGAATATGTTTTTAGTGATATTTTCTAAAATTAATGAAAATGTACTTAAAGTACTAGAGAATGCACACGTGCAGTAATAGAACAGAGATTAAAAACTAAATTACACTTGAAAGGGGGTTATCATAATACTTAGGTTAGGTAATTGATAGCCCTCAAAATGCAGAAAAACCACTAATTTATTTTTATGCAGCTTTCAATGACGAAAAGTGCAATTAATTGCTATTTGTTACCTTTTAAAAAACATCTTAGACTTAAAATTGCAATTTTGGCCCACCTTGGAGCCAGTGGCATAACTAACATAGGTGACACTCGGAGCGGATACTGATGGTGTCACCCCCCACCCCCCCAAAAAAAGAAAAGAAAATCATGTAGGCATGAAGCCCATGCATTTTAATGTAATATTTTTTTTTTAAAAGAAGGATTAAAAAATACCATTCATACCATGGGCGTTATAATATTTCAAGTACTTGTTGACGGCAATAGTGTGTTTAGCGGTTAAAAACCACTGCAAACAAAACATAATTTTTTTGTAAGGAAACACTTTAAAAAAAATGTTAGAAAAAATATCCAGTTTAAGGCATTTGTTTCTTTATATGGAGCTTCACCCCTGAGCGAGTGACACCGGGACCCCGCCCTCACTTAGCTACGCTACTGTTTGGAGAAGAAATTGAATTTAAACCTATTATTATCAGATGTACCAAAAATTAAAAAGCGCGGCAATTTGGCGCAGATCCCCCCCTTCCCTGGGAAAAGATCAGGAAGACGTTTTTCTCAACTCTTTTCGAAACAAATTCAAGTCTAGTAATCTAGAGCTTAAATGTTTTCAGTGAATTACGATTGAAATAGCAAAAATATATGCACTCTTGAACACATCTCGGGTGATTTATGGTGTCTTTACTTTGCAGTACAAAAAGTGATGCATTTCAAAAATCTTTTAAAATATACACACTAAAAATCTCTGCATAGAGCCCATAAATTTAGGGGTGCTTCACTTTTTGTTTGTAAAAAGGATGATTTTTTTTTGATTCGGTTCACTGGTAGTTTTTTAATAAATAAAATTTGTTTGGTGTGTTGTTCTTATATTACAATATTAATTTGTCAATGTATTTTTAAAAACAAAATAATTCAACCTTTTAAATTATTCTGCTATGCAAGAAAAATATATTACCATATTTCAGAAAAAATAACACTGTAGTATTTACGTTTTTGAAACCAAAAAAATATGGAGAATGGCATTTGACGTAAAAATTTTATTTTGCCTTAAAATGTCTTTAAAAGCTGAAACAAAGTAATTATTATGCATTGAAAGCAAGAAATTGTGCCAGCATCAATCATAACACTATGGTTTCACACTTAGTATACAGTGCACCTTAGATGCCAACCCACCGTTTTTTCTGCTGTGGGTATGAAAAAAGGATCAAGTCATTTCTGGAAAAACAAGTGGCTGAATGACAGCTAGCTCATTTTCTTATTCTTTAAAGGCTGAGATGAGTTATTCAAAAAATTGAAAGTATTAGCAATTACGCTGCAGACATGAAAATATTACATGGGCAAGCAATGTGTTTGCCTTAAATGACTAATCAATTAAAAACAAGAAAGAAAAAAAAATCAAATGTTGGAAACATTCTACAAACAGCCCAAGAAATTTAATATTTTTTGAACAATAGTAAAACTAGAATCAATCATTGAAACTTATGTTTAAAGAATGACATAATTATTAGTACAGGATTAACAATTTTGCCATTACAATTCATTGCAACTAATATGTTTACTATAATTTTCATATTAATTGTTCTCATTATTATAGGTGCGGTATTTCTGCCATGAAACAAGGTAAATGAAATCTGAATAACTATAGATTGCACATATTTATGATTTTAAATGTTTATATATGAGCCATACTACACATAAATCTTAAAAATAATAAACAAAATTAGTTAAAATATAACATTATAGATTTATCAGGGTTCATACTCAAATAGCCAACGTTCTAAGTTTGTGCTCATTTTTTTCTATGGCAGCACTCACGAAAAAGTATCAAAATCCGAATGGGGATGCCACATCAAACGCATTTTTTGAACAATTTTATATTTTTTTGGTAATCTGACATCGAGGGTAGGTTCCCTCCAAAGGATCCAAAAAATCTCCGACTTTTCCAGGTTTTTGTCAAAAATTTACATTCTTCCCTGACTTTTGCAAAGGATAGGTATCAATTTCCATGACTTTTCCAGGTTTTCCATGTGAAGCATGAAACCCTGATTTATGGTAAAAAGAAAAAAAATATCATTCGTTTTAATATAGAGGAAAATACAGCTAAAATTTTGCCTAATTAAGTTTTGTAATTAGTAATTTACTAAATAGTTTCCCTATAATCATTTTGGTCACAAAATACAGAACTATTTCAAACATACCTTTTGGTGTTTTATCTTCCCACAAAAATGATTGTAGAAATTTAATAAGACTTCAAATAGTGACCTAGTTCTAGAAAAAGAGCAAGGTTGAATAAGAATTTGATTGAGAGACACAATGTAAATTTAGAAATAAAACCGACCATCAATTCAAAGTTAATAAAATAATGTTTTCAATGCTCCTATTCATATAATTTCAAATGCAGGGTTCATATTCTTTTAAGGAAACAAAAAAATCAAGACTTTTGAATGACCTATACATTTTTTAAAGGACCTCAACATTTTTTTAAATATACAAACTGTTAAGTTTGTATCATTTCAGAATGAAGTATTATTGAAAGGCAAAACTGATTTAACATCATATTTTTATGAGGAACACAACACACAGACATTGATAGAGCTCTCTTTGGCTCGTTGCTTCCCAAATGTCCGATACAGTCAGGGAGTTAACTTATTGGAGGTAGTAATAACGAAAATACACAATGCAAACATTAATCATATATAAGCAAATTATTATGTTAATGAAAAAGTATCAAAAACGGTTAATGCTAAAATGCGAGTTAAATGAAAAAACAATGAAAATAAAGAAAATTGTCAAAGATAATGCAGCACTTTTCTTGAGAATTTGTACTTTACTTAAACTGTTTTTCATAACGTAAAGAGTGAATTCAGAGCAATCTAGAAAAATTCATTGCATTTTTTAAACAAATAAACAGCTTTCTGAGCATTAACCTTTTAAAATGAAGTAACTATTTTATATCTGCAAACTACTAAAAAAATTTATGAATAAGATGTAAAGTGAAATTTAGTGAAGTGAAAAAAAAAGATTGCAAAGTACCAAAGCATTATATGAAGAGCATATACGATTAATGCTAAGCAATGATTAACAGAGAGAAACTTGACACTAGATTAATAACGAAGGAACTATGAGAAGAACAATATTATTTTAACACAATAAACATGCTTGTGATTTAAACACACAATAGTTGATCTTTTATTTACATGTATATGTATAATATTAAACTACTTGATAAATGAAAGTCTAAGATCAAGAAAAAGAACTAACAAAAACATTAGGTTTATTTTTTTGAAATTTATCAATACTTTTATTTTGCACATGGCTCTGAAAGAGAAGTATAAGAGCAATAACAATGATAAATCTGCTCATGTTTCCA
Source organism: Octonoba sinensis (assembly GCA_038502835.1). Classification (NCBI taxonomy): domain Eukaryota; kingdom Metazoa; phylum Arthropoda; class Arachnida; order Araneae; family Uloboridae; genus Octonoba; species Octonoba sinensis. The sequence goes on from CM076599.1 coordinate 70,972,689, forward strand.
TGCATGAAAAATATGCCGATGACTCGGCCAGTGTTCTATAGAGGATCTAGATCAATCCAGAACCTTACTTTAAAGATTTTACACGCCTCAGTTGTCTTCACTCCGTTGTTGGACTCTGATGCTCTTCAACAACCTCATGGCTCATGAAGAGATAAGCATCAGTAGCAAACAATGTAGGGACGGGCCCGCACTGGGCCATCACGATAATGATCGCGCAGCCCTGGCACTGTTTGGTGCTTATGATAGCGCAGTGTTTCTACCAGAAAATACAATAAAAGGAAATACAGAGACTTGAAAAGAATCAACAGAAAAAAATAAGCACCTGGAATAAAAATAAGGACTTTTTCAGGTCTTAAAAATGAAAATGAACAGTAAGGACTTTCTAAGGACCATATGAACCCTAAAATGACTTGGGGAGGGGGGGGGGGGGGGGTTTGGCAGTAACCATGTAGCAGAATATAACCATAACTAACAAATCATAAGCCACCATAAAATACTCTATCACTAAATCTATAAAATAATCACTAAAAAATTTTCCATCGTAAAATACAATAAAAGGAAAGACCAAAACTTGAAAAGAATTAACAGAAAAAGAAAAGCACCTGGAATAAACATAAGACTTTTTCACGCCTTAAAAATGAAAATGAACTAGTAAGGACTTTCTAAGGATCATACGAACCCTGAAATGACTTGTTGGGGGAGAATTTGGCAGTAACCATAAAGCAGAGAATAATCATAACTAACAAATTTGTATCATTTAGTATTTTGCAGCAGGGAGTTGGGAATAAAAAATGAGCAGCATTGGAATGTATTGTAATAATTGCGACACATGTCGTCGGCATTAAAGCAAAAGTCACTGTAAGTCCATTCAACACATTAGATCGACTACTGCAATAAATTAGAATTTTCAATTGACTGGTTCCTGATATACTGTAAAGTACAGAACAAGCACGGACCCTTCCTGTGATTTCCTTCAATTTCCTTTCTGTGAAAATACAGAATAAGTGCCCCCCCCCCCCTAAACCCCCTATTCTCATTGTGCGAACCAAGAGAAACTCATGCCTTCCATTATCAGTTCCCAGAAGGGATTATAAGTTTCCTGGAAATTGCAGAGTCTAAACAAAAGCGCTGTCCCTGTTACCCAGGAAGGGGAGGGGAGGACAGAAAAGGACTTCATCAGTGGCTACCCATGCAGACCTGTTTTCGTTCTGATAAGCTTTTGTCTGAATTCTGGTAATCACATTAGTTCACCTTGCCTCAAGGCTTGCTTGGGCTTTCTCTTATGGGGGTCTTTTAGGAGGACCATATGCACTTATACCACCAAAGAATACTGGTCATCCTTTGTCCTTATCACATGGGAAGGGTTTCTTTGTGTGATTGATAGGCGTTTTGAGATAACTCCTATGGTTCTCTTTTATGGCAGGACATTTTTTTTCCCATGCAATTAACAATTGATTCAATAACAATTTGAGGAAGAATTAAAACCAAAATCCTATGATTAAAAAATCAAATGATTAATTCCTGGAAAAATGTCAGATTCGCGAATTTTTCTCAACATCGATTACTTGGACAGTAGTAAATAGGGAAGGCAGTAAGGGTATAACAAATTAAATAGGAAAATGTTATTTATTATTTTAATTCAAAATAAAAGCTAAGAAAAAATCTTAATCGCGAAAACGGAGGCTATATGAAAGTTTGCTGTAGCAAAAATAAAATCTTTTCACACTACAGTATTTTTTTAAAAAACCTCATATTTCTGACCTTATTAAACATCAAGTTGATTATATCCTTAAAAAAATCTTTGGGCATTGAATCTATGTATTGTTCAAAAGAAATCAGTTCTGTTCAGAGCCGCCCGTCTATCTGATGAGCTACTGCAACAGGGAAGTTCAGGAAAGGCAAACGGGCGTCAATGTGAGCTAGCGCCGTTTCCCTACTCGCTCTTCATCTAAAAAAAGACGAGAGAAAAATGGACATGCAAAATATTTTTGCGTATCGATTTTACTTGATTTTAATTCTTTCCGCTATTAAAATTATGCGCCTTGGGTTACGATTTTTTTTTTTTTTTTTTTTTGCGTCCCCACCTCTGATTTTTACGCATTTGACACGCTATAGCACGTCCGCGGCATCGCTGAGGCGACTTTCCCTGTACTTTTCGGGAAGGGGGCGCTTATTTGGTACTTTACGGTAAACCAATTATGCAATTTAAAAGTTACATTAGTAAAGTTACTTCAGGAGTTAAAGGCTGGTACAGAAACTACTATTTTTCACAATTTATAAGTTGCTGGCAATGTCTCAAAGTAAGAGTTTTGGACATTAGCGAACATTAATATACATATAAAGTAACTATAGGAAATAAATATATAATGTTTTTGTGAAGCATGTATTGAAATAAGGTAGAGAATTGAGATAGAAATTGAATAGAAAAACTATTTTGATAGTTCAATTTTACTTATTATCTATATTTACTGAATAATTATTTTTTGAAGCATTCTTTGTAACAAATTTGGTAGTTTACAAACTTTCAATTTAAATTTTGTGTGTGACAAAAATATGCACTAATATTAAAACTTATCATAAAATTTTTCAGGTGAAGGATAAGATTATTCATATATTTTAAGAAAATGTTTCATCAATTTGAATAACACACAAAAGTATTTAACAGCTCACAGTATAAATTTCATATGTAGAAAATACATTATAAGCTTCATTGTTAAAAAACAAGTTAAAATCGTACCTGTCTTTGGTTTGTTCCTGTAATGTTTTGCTGACTTCAGCATCAATGTTCCTTGATGAAAAAAAAGTAATAATAATATTAAACAAATATTATGACAATGTGACTACAAAGCAAAAAAGAAACTTGCATTCAAAATAAAATTCCAAAATTTAGTTCTATATTGGCAGAAGTATTCAAACTAAATTAATTATACGTATTTAAACTGTGTAATTGTGATGTCCGTAACAATGGTATTGCTCATCAGACATTTCAATGCAACGCTTTTATAATTTTACTCATAATTTTGAGCAATAGGAGATTCAAAATTTGAGCGTGCTGCAGTGCTAAAATGTTATGTGCGTAATTAAATATTTATATGTGATTCTTATATGCATAATTTAATATTTATGTTTAATGTGTTTTTGTTTATAAAATAATAACATTAAAAATTCCTTGAGAAACGTAATCTATAATGACATTATGCGACAAGCTATGCAAAAAAATCTTTTTCATTTTCAACTATTAAAAAAAAGAAAGCATATTCTTCTCCCTTCTCCGCATACAAACTCTGCAATAACTTTTTTGTTAAAGATTTTCTTTTTATCTATCTATCAGACTTTTTCCTGCACTGAGCGCATAGTAAGAGATAAGTCAACAAGCGTCGAGCAATCGGCTACTTATGCAGGGCTGCCATTTTTTCAGGAGAGTGAAGAGCTCAGAAAACTAGAGAGACAGCACAACGTCGGCGAAATTTATTGCTTTTAAAATTTGGTTCACTTTTAAACTTGTTGTCATGAAAACAGGTTATTTGTGCCCAAATTCACGAAAAAAAAAGGAAAGGCAACATTTTTCAAAAGTCGCCAAAAAAGTAGTCTAACTTCTTAACAAAATTTTCTATCGCCAGCCCTTGCAAAAGGTAGCCAAAATAGCTACTTTTTGACCAATCCGGCAACTGTTGCAGAGTAACAACCAACAGTTAACATTAGCTAACACATAATATATAAAATTTAAATATAAAATACTTAATCTGAAAAATATTTCTTGTTACAAATAATAAAACAACACAAACGTAGATAAAAACTGTAAATCTTCTAGTATATAGTCGGAAGCAAATGTTCTGTAAAATCTGTCTGTAACAGCAGCTATCCACGGAAAAATCGTTTCTTCTTTCATCTTACACTTGGTATTATTCTAAAAAAATCTGAGAAAAAAAAAAAAGATATGTATACATACACACATATGTATAGGTACATACATCAGCAACATATTTAGCTTTAACTTTTTATCTCTGAAACAAAGAAATTTCAGTGCTTCCCCCAGGCTTGGGCGGGAGGGCGCCGCGCCCTGCCTGCCCTTGGATTCGGGAAACGCGCCCATCTTGCCCTTTTGTTAGTGAAACTGCGCCCTTCTTGTAGAGCTCAAAACTCTCGATCGGCAGTCGCCAAATGCGACCAATTTTCACGTTTTATCGACCATTGTTTTCATTGACGTTGCCAATGTGGCTACCATTTGCTAATGCTAAAACTCTTTCCCGAACTTTAATCTAGACACGTGACCTTTTCCCAAATTCTTTTGTCCACTAAAAATTAAATAAAGAAGAAAGAAATAGGAGTTAATTTTTGCGCCGCACGGAAACTAGTTTTTCCTCCGATTTTTACCGGAAATTTCTTACTGTGTTTGAAATTTCAATCCATTTCCATCCTGGAATTATTTCGATTATCTTGACAGTTGTGCATGCAAAAAATATCTTACAACCTTAAATCTGCTCATTTATCGTTTCATTTTAACAATTAAAAAAGAAACAAAAGTATAAAGATAGAAACAGCCAAAATCGTGCACGTGCTTCGCCGAAAATTGGATTCTACGTTAGAGATTTTAATCCTTTTGCATCGGGTACAAATTTCAATTATTTTCGAAATTCGAAGATATTTTTCACACATGCTACCCTAAATTTGCTTATTTTGCATTTTATTTTAACAGTTTCTGGCTTTTTTTTTTTTTTGAACTGTGCCGATATTGAACACGTGTTTGTCGAAAATTGCGTTTATCACTATTATTCACCATTATTAAATCACTATTATTGTTTCATTTATTTATTTACTTCAAATTTGATATTAGTATTGACAGCTATTTACGTTTTAGAAATTTTTGATAAATAAGAAATTTTTAGAAAATTGTTAATTTACCTGGATCCAACTTCTTTAAAAATCAACAAACAATTATTGAAAACTGTTTGCTAAATAATCAAATGTTGAAAAGAAGTAGTATTATCACAAAGCATAAAATAAATAAGGAATTGTTTTTTTTTTTTTTTAGTTTAAGCAGTTTACAAAATAATAATAATGTGTGTATATAAATAGAAAAAAAGCCAGATTAATTTTGCCAAGGTAGATAATTGTTCAATCAACTTTTAGTAGGAATTTAGGCATCGACCAGCAAGAGGAAAGGGGTATTTTTTCAATTCTGAGAAAATTAAGTTCGAAAATACGACATTATAGGTTACATTGAAAGTCTATCCATATTTTTGGTACTAGATTTTGCGCTGTTCGCTGTTCAGGTTCTAATACATTGCATTGATAAATATGTTATTATTACATGTATTTATTTCAAGTATAATGATTAAACATTAGCTAAAAAATTAGTCCCAGAGGGACTAAATGTTCTTAAAATGTCTAACCCTAAAAACACTTGCAAATGCGTGCCTGAGAACCACATGGTTTACTTAAATGTAATTCAAACGCTCATCGCAATTGATACCAGTTTTGTGCTCTTAAAAGCAATGTACATTTAAATTTTTTTGAAGATGTGCAAATTTTTTTTTTTTAAGTTTGGCTACCATTTTTTGAAATTTGGCTACCATTTTGTGGGGTTTTAGTAGCCATTGGCTACCAATCAAGAATTGGAGATTTTAGGTATACCTTCTTGCCCTTTTGTTAGTGGAGAACTCAGCTGACAGAAGCCATACAGTGTTCCCTCGCCACTTCGCGCTTCATGTTTCGCGGCCTCGGTGCTTCGCACTCAGTGCTTCGCGGGGTTTTCTAAAATATTAATTAAAAATTAAAAAATAAAACCATGTCGGCAGCCACATTGCAGAAAAGAGCGTTGTTTCATACTGATGTGTGAGAGAGAAGGATCTCTGCATGTCAAATAAAGATATGAGTTGACTCAGATTACATACCACGGGCTCTCAAAAGCTCCCACCAACACAAGACTCTTCGCCTCTCTCAGAAAGCAATGTTGATTAATGTTTATTACTGTACTATAACATTTTGTAATTAACTTTATTAATTAGCACCAACACGTTTAAGTAAATATGTATACTGTTGTTGAGAAAACTAACCAAACTATTAGAATGCTCTTTCAAACAAGAAACTATTTACTATTCAAAATATGAAAAAGCATTTAATAATCCCAATCTAATGGTGCTTTCTAGTTACTTCAAGAAAGAAATTTTTAAAATGTATTGAAACTTGCGAGAAAAAAGACGGCAACCTGTGAAGAATCCATATATTAGACATTTCCTTTTTCTCTCCTTATTTTAATAAACATTCATTTCAATCTTTAATGAAAATGTATTGTATTAATTTTACTTCTTTTAAATTTTTTTAAAAAATACTATTGTGATTTTAAGCTAAACCATTGCTTTCAATTGGTATTCTTGATTATTTAAAATGGCATTTTTTGCAATTTTCTGTTTTTAGGACATGTTAAAGATCTTAAAGGGAGTTTTCAGTGATCGTTTAGGTCATCAAAATCCGGACTCTAATTATTATTACTAAAGCTTTATTGTATAAATAAAAGATATATTGTTATTTTCTTATTATTCCTCAAAGGTGATTAGATCTTCAGAAAAATTGGAATGAACAGAAACAGTCATAAATTAGTAAAAATGTATAACTCGGAAAATTCTTGCTAGATATTTTATTGAATTTAAAATCATTATTGGTTGATGTTGCCATGAATATGCAAGCAGAATTTTTTCATGCTTTACTTCAAATATTGAAAATGAATGAACGGTCCCTACTTCAAATTACAAATGCCCTTTATTTTGGTAAGATGCCCTAAATTTGGAAAAGTGCCCTTTTTTTTACAGTAGCACCCTGCCCTTTTTCAATCCTGGGGGAAGGTCTGGAAATTTTTTTTTTTTTTTTAAGTTAAAAGAAAACATTTGTTCATATCTTTTGTCTGGAAAAAGTACTTTATCCTGAAATTCAATCAGTACTCTTTAAAAAAAAAGAAGATTGTGAATTAGAGTGTGGGTTTTAATTAAGGATCTAAATAGTGTGCTAGACTACTATTGTTCCAACCATAGCCCCCTTAACTAGATGCCTTCCGAAATGGAGCGAAACCCATTACCCTACCGGCCACGAGTTTCTCCCGCTGACAACGAAAACGCCGCTAGAGGGCACTACCTATTTGCTATTGGAAAACGATGTTTTACTTGTTAACACTTGGTAAATTGTGATAAAAAGCGGTAAAAATTGTTCTTTTAAAAAAATCATTTGAATTTTTTTCAAATATTTAATAATATGACTCATTTTTACATTATTTTTTCGCTCTTACTTTATGGTGCAGTAAAACAGTAGGAAATTAAGTGATATTATTTATTTTTGATATCTGGTTAGTCTAGGAACATTTTAACGGAGCATCAACTTAAAACTTTTATTTTATTAAAGTGGTTTTCCCCTAACTGTAGGTATTTTAAAAGAAAAATTTCGTTACACAAATGAACAGAATTTTCGTTAAAGTAATGATTTAATTATTTTAGTCTGTAAAATGAAACTTCGCTTAAGAAAGAATTATTTTTTAAAAATTTGCAAGCGTGCTGTGCAGCAAAATAAAACATTGTTTCTGTAATCTATAAATGTAGTTAAAATTATAATTGCATGTCATCACTTATTTTTAATTTTATTATTATTATTATTTTCGAGTTAAATGGAATATATATAATATATAAAGAAGTGTTGAAAGAAGAAATTTTAAGCATTTCCACTAAAAAAATATTTGTTTGGCATTTTTTCTATAAGAACAGTTGCAAAAGTCGAGAACACTCGCGTACTTAGCCAACTTGTACCACAGACAATGCATCAAATTTCCATTACGAAATACTACTTTAAATACTTTCATATCTTGTATCGAAATCGGACTTATGAAATTTTAATTTTGTTACAATCGAAGGTTCTATTGCAACTGAATTAGGTAGTTGATCATAACATTTAAACTAGTACATTATAAAATGTTTTTAAAAAAATAAATAAATAGATAAAAATGCAGTGAAAAAAAAAGAGAATAATTATTTATGCAATTCCTACATAAAGAATATAATACACTTAACTTCAATTGAGCATTTTTACCGTTGTAAGAAAACAAATAAAAATCCAATTCTTGATTAAAACTTTTAATTTTACTATTTGTTTGAGAACAATGCTATAGATAAAATAATTAAAGACTTATTTGGAGCATTTTGAAAATTTTGAGAAGATGCAATGTATAACTTCCATGATCGATTAACAGCAAAGCTATACATGTGATACACATTTGAGTAGATACTTATATGGACTCATCTGTTTCAGAAAAAAAAAAAAGAATGTATTATTATTATTATTTACTTATAGTGATCTTGAAAATTAGAACTTTTCCCTGAATTTTAAAAGTCAAGAGTTTTGCAAAGACTCTGAAAAGATGTTCAAAGTTTTGAAAAGCTTTTAAGTGTACTTGAAGTACCAGATATATTTTCGCCCTATTTTTTATATTTTCCAAGAAATCATTGCTTCAAAAAACGAGCAGAACGATGAGGACGTTAAATTGGGGAACTTGGAACTAGGGATGTAACGAATAGTGATTTGGCCGAATACCGAATATTCGGCCATTTCTTCCAGGCCGAAGCCGAATAGGCCAACGCCGAATATTCGGCTAGGCCAAATACCGAATATTCGGTGGCCGAATATTAAAACTTCTAGAAAATCGTTGTAATCGAAAGTATTTGTCAAATTTAAAATTATTCACAAAGTCAAACACCAATGACACACAATCTATGATGTATGATTTAATTCTGTTTGTTAAGAATTTAGAACTATTTAAAATTAATCTATTTTCACTATTGTTTTGAATGTAATAAAACTAAGAATGTCACCCAAAAGCAAAATAGAAATGACAGGTTATACAGTAGTAAGCATTAGCATTATTTTGCTAATTATTTAATTACAATGAAAGAAATACTAGAGCTTAGTGAACTTTTACCTTGCTCAAAACTCTTTAATGAAGACATTTTAAAAGTTATAAAAGTTAATATTTTTATTTTATGGGATTTTTACATACCTATTTTTAAAAGATCTATTAAAACTTAATGCACTTAACTGGAACATGTTTCTATTTTCAAAAACCCCAATAACCTATGCTATCTAAATATTCATGATATATTCTGGGCTTTGCTTTTCACATTTCTCTAACCCAATATTCACAATAAATCAGTCAACCGAAACAAAGTCTGGCTTCCACTTTGTTAATAATGACAAAATGAATTTATCATATTATCTATTATAATTAACTATTGGCAGCTTTTTGGAGCAAATGCTAAATATAAAATACAATATTACAATTTTAAAACGTGTTTTTGCTCAGTCAATCCTAAAACAATTAAAAAAAAAAAGTAGTTTATTCTAAATTATTTTTATTTCTTAAAACTATAGTAGACTAATGTATTTTTTTGCGATAATTATAATACAATTTTAAATGTTTAAAATCTACTAATTTCTTTATTTTTTTACTTTTTTACTGCAGCAGAACTATTTGACCGAATAGTCCATCAATATTTGGCCAGGCCGAATTTGACCTTACCCAGTATTCGGCCCGGCCGAATATTCGGCTGGGTGATGAAATGACTATTCGGCCAAAGAGATGAATACCGAATAGTGGCCGAATATTCGTTACATCCCTACTTGGATCCAAACTCTTCATTTAGCCGAGTTATAAAAAATTTGCATAAAAATCAAGTTTTTACTCCTATAATAGAATCAAATTTAATCTTATCATAGAATCTGATCTATCCCCCCCCCTCCCCCGCCCGAAAGAAAAACTAGTCCTTTTTGGTTTCAATAAATAAAATTATAAATAAATAAATAAAAAATATACATACATACAATAAAAACGTTGAAATATGTGAATAATTAATTTATAATGCATTGTACTGAAGTCCTATTTTAAGCATGAATAATAGGACAAATCAGGGTTCACACTGGGGAAAAATACAAGGTGGGATTTTCCTCCTTGACCAAAATTTTAAGTGGGATTTTTAAAGGTTAAGCCTAAAAAAAAATTTTTTTCAGTGGGATTTCAAAAAATATTGCGGGAATCGCACGGCCTAGCGCGAACCCTGACAAATATTACTTCCAAATTATTCTCATTAATTCATCCATAGAACTAAATATGTTCTTGAATTATGGTTAGAATTCGATTATATGCTTGAATAATAATTTGAATTTCTTTTCTTACTAATTTTCATTATTTCTTATTGATCCATATATGCCTTTGTATAACAAGTTAAATTTTTTTAATAAAAAAATCGATAAGCTCAATTTAATTAATATTTGCATAATATAAAATGCATCATAATATAAATCATTCGTATTCCAAGGCAAGCTACAGTAAAACTTGGACAACATAATAAACAATGTACATTTATATAAAAATAGCTTTGCACTATATTTTATTATTATTAATTAATTAATATTTTTTTTGCCAAATAGACATTATGAAAGACACACACATAGTAATAATAATAATAATACTAATACTAATAATTCCCTTGTCTTGATATAGCGGAGATCCATTTTTCACGCAAACTAATGTCCGATTGAAACTAATTTTTTCTTTTACTGAATTTGTTGTGAAAAATATAACAACACAGTAAACCATCTTTCATTTAGTTATATTGGTCCTGAAAAGCACCGGTTTTAATCAGAAGAATCAAATTATTAGGGGGAAAAAGAAGAAATAGCCATGAAAACCAATCTTCTACCCTTCGAACTAATGTAAAGAGCGCGGTTTGTTATAGCAGATAAGTAGCGTTCCTGGTGGGGGAAAAGGTAACTAAAATCCACGGCCAACTTTCCCCGCAAATCGATAGGCATCTAGTTAAGGGGGCTATGGTTCCAACTAAACATTGGGTAGGCTACTAACCAAAGCAAGTAAATAGCCAAGTAGGGCTGTTTACTCGATTTTTGCATTTTTCCGAATTTTTGACACTTGATGCTAGTGGTTCAGAAAGTTGCTTGCTTTCATGACTTAAATTATATCACCTGAAATGCCAGGGACATGTAAAAATTAGGATTGGGCATGTATTTCTTCCCTCCTATATGCCCAATTAGAAATGTAAACATTAATTTAAAAAATACATTTCCAAAAATAAATATTTGGCACTTTTGGAAAAATGTCAGCAGGCCACATTAGACACATACAACAATGTCATCACCTCATAAATTCCCTTTTCGCTAGGTATATTGTTTATAAATATTAACTGTTTTTACAATGAGTTGACAGTGAGTTGTTTTGGTTCTTTTCAGTTGAACATTGGTTGTTCCGAACGAAAAGAACAATGTAGGTGGGAGTGCATGTACATCAGAAGTTCAATAAGAAGAATGCTTCAGAAGTATTTAGGGATTATTTTCAATTTAAAAGTTAACTATTCTTATTACAGTATGTGCAAAGTGTTTTCTCATTTCATTGAACATGCATTAAATAAACTGTTAATGAAATTATATTTTAAAGTCTTCAATGATGATATTATACATATATATATATATACACACATTTGCATGAGGGTCATTCCACAGTATTTAAGACAAAATGTGTCCGTAACGAAATTTATGAACTAAAAAATAATTACATACATTGAAAGAGCACACTCTCGAGGACATATTTATGACATCTGTTTGCTTATTTACTTTATAGTTTTCGTGTAATTGTACTCTAAACTTGAAGAAACCTGCTTTATCTGTTACGGACTCTACATTACCTTTTTCCCCCTGTATGAATTAAAATTACTTTTATATCCCAACTTTTTTGTCAGACGCATAAAATAAAGACATCTTTATATTACTAACAGCAATTTTTACTGAAAATATATTTTCTGATATAATTTATTGACTGTGAAAAGTTATATTTGTAGAGTCCGTAACGAAATAGGTTGAAAAGTTTTGTTTTTGTTTTTCAGTATGTACTTATATTTGCCAAAATGATTTTTTTCTATCTCCATGCATGGTCTAATAAAAATCTTCAGTAATAATCATGTATCATATTACCACCTAATTTTTATGGAATTATGAATTTCTGTTTCGGACTCTACAAAATGTTTCGGACTCTACATCCGGCAAGACTTCTTTCAAGATGGTTGCCATGATTGGTATGCTATTATAAGCTTTTATAGATATACCTCATTCTTTTTATAAATTTCAATTATTTAGCTGGAAAGTAGTCTGTGTATTATGGTAAGCAATGTTTTATTTATTAACAAAACATCAATATATAAATTAGCTTAACAATAGGTTTTTTTTTTTTTCTTAAATTGTATAACTTAAAACATAACTAGTTTTTTGTTGCAGAGTATAGAATTGCATTTTTTTTATTGGTTTAATAGTTTTGATTAAATTTTACCTGTAAACAGCTGTAAAATTCAGGCTGGAAGAAAGGTGGAAAACGTCAAAATTCAATACCTGAAATGCGAATGATGCACTATTTCTATGTTTCAGATGGTGAAGTTCTTGAAGAAGTAAATTCTAAGTATATTAATAAGACTCAGGGGTCCGTTAGCATTAATACAAACATTTTAGAATCTAAAAGTATTACTGAAAAGGCACCCTCTCTCTTATGCCTAGTTTAAGAGAAGGAACTTGGATTTCAGTTCTTTTTAATAATAATTGGTGGCCAGGACAAATAAAGTTATGTTAAAAGAAATAAAATTACAAGTAGAGTTTTCATTTAAACCTGTTGCAAGAAATAAATTCCAAGCAGTGGAGAAAATAGTTTGAGGAAATTGCCCTTGGCACTCCTTTTACTGTTCTTCCAGGAGACCCAAATCCAATCGATTTTTCTGCATGTTTCTTTGCTTATGATCATGCCAAACCAAAGTTGCATCAAAGATAGCAACTATTGAACAATAATAATAAGTTATTGTTATTTACTATTATTTCTACAAGATGCCAGAGACATAGAAGTTTAAAAACTAGTAGGAGGAAACATGATTAGGTGTTCCACACCTAACTAAAATAATTACTAATTATAATAATAAATTTAATGTAATTATGTATGTAATAGTTTGTAATACATATTTTTAAATTTATGTATATGTGTTATTGTAAATATTCACTACAAACCCACTTTAGCTTGGGTGACACATGCAAGGACAAATCTGTAGAGTCCGAAACACTCCCTACATTTGCCACTTGATCGACAAATAGTTGATTTTAAAAAAACATTGTTGTTCTTTTTAATTAATATTTTTGTGTTTAAGTATTCTATATGGATTGGTATGTGATAGACAGAGTCCAATAACTATGAATGTTTGTAAAATTCAGAAGAAATTGAAGCTGAATTTCCTCTAAAATTTTCATGTCCATTGCTTGTAGAGTCTGAAACAGGTAATATATTTCATTATATTGTGGCAAATTAAAAAAATAAATACCAATTTTTTGTATCTCATAATGCATCATACATAAAAGCATCAAAATACATAAATTTTGATTTGATTATTTATACTGAGTGGCAAATGGTTAAGGAAATAAGTTTGTAAAGTGTAGAGTCCGAAACAACCAAATACTGTGGAATGCCCCATGAACGCTACGCTACATTAAGATACATTCATATGCTATTATATTTTTATTAAAGCAGATGTTACCGACCTGACCACCAGATACCATAATGCAGCTCAGACCACTGTCGGCATATGAGCAGAGCAGCACTTTTTAGAATGGGTTGGATTTGAGTTAGCAAACCGACCTAATGAATTTATTAATGGGGTTCAAATTAATAATATATGGCAGATTGAAGTACATTAGGTGTTGCATACATCAAAAACAAAATAAAATTCATATAAAAATGAAATTCATCATGTATAATTGTAATTCAATCAGAACTTTGTGACTTGCAATGAATTTCTAGGAGTTTGGATGAATAATAAGTGGCTGATCACATGCAGAATACCAGATTGAGATACACCAGGCGCTGCATTCATCAGAAGAAAATTAGAGCAAAATTTGTATAAAAATGAAATGCATCATGATTCGATCAGAAATTAGGGAGTTATTAATGTGTACTTTTGACACTATTTCAAAACAGCCGACCATCTCTGACCCATTCACAGAGTGGCACTGTGACCCGATCTGATCAATTAATCCAACTTAATGAATGTGTTTTTTTATTTAAAATGAGTTTTCTTATTCTTTCCTGCACTTGCTGAATTTTGAGGCCGCAGATCGTATAATGGAGCACCGACCATCCCTGATCCATTCACAAAGCACACGTGCAAACCTATAGGTTGGATCCGTAATTCGTATAAAAATGAAATGCATCATGTGTAATTGTAATTCTATCAGAAATAGTGAATTATTCCGCTGTGCTTTCAGTGGTCGATCCAGCATTTTTTAACAGGGTTTGTTTTTTGTGATTTTTAAAGAGTATATTTTGTGAAAAATGAAATACTTTTGTGAAAATTGAAAAATGTGAGGGAAAATTTTATTATTTACTTGCCACTTTTACAATAAATAATAGTGTGAAAAGCACGGCTTGGAAGCTTGGAATTTTGTAAAAGGTTTATTTTGATTGATTTGAATTTTGTGAAGGGTCCATTTTGTCTGATTTGAATTTAGTGAAGGGACCGTTTTGATTGATTGGAACTTTGTGAAGGGTCCGAAAACGGACCTGAATATTTTGTGGCATGGCCCCTGGCTTTTGACAATATTTCAAAACTGCCGGCCATCTCCGACCCATGGACAGAGCAGCACTGAGATGGGATCTGTTCTGAGTTAATGTACGACTTCTTACCGAGTTTCGAGCCTGCATGCCATATAATGGAGCACCGACCATCTCTGACCCATTCAAATTGCATGCAAAAACTTATAGGTTGGAGCTGTAACCACTGTATTTTATTAATATATGATTTAGTAAGGTGTTCAAGCATGTAAAAGTTTTATTCAGACATGCATTTGCTAGACTAAGATGCTCCACAGGACATGTAAAAATTCCGAGATTTTTCAAGCCTTGCAATAGAAAAATATGTTTTTAAAGTCCTCAACAATATGCCAGTAGCAGATATATGGATGCACCATTATGTTTTTTTATTAATATGTAATTTAATAAGATGTTTGAACATGTATCAATTTTATTTAGACATGTACTTTCCAGACTGAGATGCTTTACAGGATATGTAAAAATTAGATATTTTAAGCCCTGCTTACATAGACAAGTACCTACTGAAGGCAAAAAACCTTCAGTAGGGGTTGTCTATTCGTTATAAAAATCAGTTTTTTGCTACAGAGGAACCAAGGACTTGATTTTTCTTTTGCCTCGTGAAATACAGTGTAAGGTGAATTTTTGTTAAGTTTACCAAGTTTAAAAACATGAATTTTAAAAATAATAATGCAGGGTAGAGGATAGGAAAAAGAAGGACAGTTAAAATTTACAATTTATTGCAAGGAGCGACAGTTACTACTAGCAAATAATAAAAACATTTTACCTAAAACCGTTAAAAACTTGAAAACTTCCGCGAATTACGATTTTCTACCAACGAAAGAGCAAAACAAAAACGCATGCTGCACTGAATTCTTTTTGTTGCCAACTTTTGAAGCACAGCGAGATAAAACAAGTTTTATTTTAATTTGATACAAGAATCTCTGTCTTTCTCTAGAGATAAATTAAAATGTTCCATTTATTTAAATTCTAAAATCAGGTTTGAAATTCAGAAAAAGGTTTTAAAAAAAAAAAAAAAAAAAAAAAAAAAAAAAAAAAAAAAAAAAAAAAAAAAAAAAAAAAAAAAAAAAAAAAAAAAAAAAAAAAAAAAAAAAAAAAAAAAAAAAAAAAAAAAAAAAAAAAAAAAAAAAAAAAAAAAAAAAAAAAAAAAAAAAAAAAAAAAAAAAAAAAAAAAAAAAAAAAAAAAAAAAAAAAAAAAAAAAAAAAAAAAAAAAAAAAAAAAAAAAAAAAAAAAAAAAAAAAAAAAAAAAAAAAAAAAAAAAAAAAAAAAAAAAAAAAAAAAAAAAAAAAAAAAAAAAAAAAAAAAAAAAAAAAAAAAAAAAAAAAAAAAAAAAAAAAAAAAAAAAAAAAAAAAAAAAAAAAAAAAAAAAAAAAAAAAAAAAAAAAAAAAAAAAAAAAAAAAAAAAAAAAAAAAAAAAAAAAAAAAAAAAAAAAAAAAAAAGAACTTCTTGTGAGACTATGGCTCCTAAGGTAAAGTTTTTGCGGCATTTAAAGAAAAATCTTATTAGAGAAAACTTGTGACAGTTAACAAAATAAGGAAAAAGATGAAAGGGTAATGAAAAATAAAAGTTTCTTAGATTAATTTATTGCTTTCAATGTGTAATCATTTACTTTGAAAATATTTAGGTGAAAGATTTACAAAATCTGATCACGGTTATAATTCAAATTTTTTAGAGGAATGGAAACTCCCCTCCCCCTCCTAGAGTGTCGAGGGTATCACAAGTTTTTGGAAAGGAGAAAAATAGCAAGGTTTCACTATTTCAAACTTTTGTGTGTTCCCATTCTAAAATTTCATGTTTGGTGCCTTGATTTTGAAAACTCTGTACAAGTTCTTAAATATTGCCCACTTTTATTTCATTAAAATTGTCTAAAAATTCTTAAATTCAATTAAATGTTTTAAATCCTCATGAACCAATAAATTTTCCATGGGTGTGATACTCCAGCCTGACAATTTTCAAAGGAGTGGATCTAAAAATTTTTGGCAAGAATCCTTCTGTCCTGTTCTGAATGTGCCTCTCTAATATTTATTTATGTTTTGAAATTAATATTTTCTCTAAAAAAATCTTGTAATGCAAAACTATTATATTATGTAGTTTTTTTGTTTTTCTTTTATGTTCTTTTAGTTCTTTTGATGATAAGTATAATAAACCATTTTTTAGATAGTACGGTTCTCTATTAACAAGAAGAAAAACATAAAAACAAAGCAGTCAAATGTGGACCTGGTTACTGAGACAGACAAGCAAGTTGAAGATTTGTTAAAGAAAGGTTTTAAAGAACATTTTCCTGATCATTCGTAAGGTTCTTTCATCCCGCCCCTTTTCAATTTTGGACATCTCAACAGTCATAATAATTTATTTATTTTGTAAATTCTGCTAAATGAAATAACATATATGTCCAGAAAAAAGTATAACATTAATAATAAAGTCTTTCCATTATATTAATTTACCTAAATGAATATAATAAACATGTTTTCAAAATAATTTCCTTTACTAATGCTGTTTGGCTCAAATTTGCAACAGAAATTACAATTTTCATTTTCAAGTTTTATTGCAAATGTTTATCAGACATTGTATTTGTCTTACAAAATGTATTTTGTTCATAAGTAAAGAAAATTAAAGTATATCCTTTATTGAAAATAATTATTTTAAATTTAGCTCTTACTCTCGGTTATTCATTCGGGGTAACTTTGAACCATGGGGGTTAGCTTTGAATCACGTCATATATTTTAGTATATTTGACTTAATTTAAAAATTAAGAGCAGAAAACTGATTTCATTACATATTTAGCCGAGTGCAGCGCTGGACCTTCTAGTTTCTTTTTTCTAAGTCAAATATACTAAAAAATATACTGTGGTTCAAAGTTACCCTGAATGACTGTATTGTTATGGGAACATATAATTTCTTCTGGGATATTTAAGTACATATTGCCAAATGATATATGTTATATTTTATCCTAATTCCTATACTTGTGTTCTTATGATCATCTTAAATTATGGTTTTAAAACTTGTTAGTATTTTAAGTTCATTGACTACAAGTCAGTTTTTCTACACACGTCATTGGAAAAATGTAAATTAGTTTTAGCTGTAGTTTCTTTTAATGCTCTGTTTTTAAAAGTTGAGTATGTTTTAGTTTTATAGGTGAAGAAGGATCAACTAATATTGAATTTACTGATGCTCCTACTTGGATTGTAGATCCAGTTGATGGTACTATGAATTTTGTTCATAGGTTTGTTTTCATTTCCTTTTTTTTTTTCCCTGATTTCTGAGACTTTTAAAAATTCAGCAAACTGCATTTAATATAAGAAAATGATTAAAATTGCTTCCTTTATATTCAATTTCCTTACTGTATAAAAGAAAATTGCATTTGAGTCATTGTCCTTTCAAAATATAGGGGAGATCGGGGCACAATAGACCCCATTTGCTGTTTTTATTTTCTTTCTTAAGAAAAAGGGAAAAATTTATGTTCCTAAAAAAATTAGACGTTCTTTAAACCTTTTTTGTCATGGCCTATTTTTTTTGACAACAGTACCTGTAATTGTATTATGAGTAAAAAAAGAAGTTGTGTGTGGACTCAACAAAGTGGTATTCCTGTACCCCCCCCCCCCCATCTCAAATATATTTTTGACTGTGAACAACCATAACCATGTTACCATGTATGAGACTTCATATGAACGAAAACAATTGGATAGAAATAGATCTAGAGGGAGTGGTCCACTGTGGGCATAGTCCCAAGTCTTCCCTACATATTATAATTTTTTACAATTTGAGAATTTGCATTTTAAATATTTATTCCAAAGTTTTATTTTCATTAATTTAGGGCTGTGGTAGCCTAGTAGTGGTCAGGATGTCGAGCTTCGGATAGGAGGATCTTGGGTTCGATACCCGGGTCGCTGCAGACCCTCCATGTACACTTGGGGATATGTGCATATAAAATCAGTGAACCCTGAAGTCCGAAGGGTACTGGTGGTGGAGAATTTCCCTTCCCTTCATTCATAGGTCTAGAAAGAAAGGTGGCGTATTTGTGGTGGCGCCATCTGGTGTCATCCAAGTACATTACGAGCAAAGGTCGTACTTCCACCATTGGTGCTCATCTTGAAACGGAAGGCGCTCCTTACTGCCTTAATTCCTAGTCCATTTGACCAATAGGAGCTTGGATTTCCAAGTGGCATAAGCAACAACATTTTCATTAATTTTATTTTTCTAATTCATATTTCATTTTTTGCATATAATTTTAGAGTACATTTTCATGCTAATTATTTTTAATGCTCTAAAATTATTTTTGCATATAATTTTAGAGTACATTTTCATGCTAATTATTTTTAATGCTCTAAAATTATTTTTGCATATAATTTTAGAGTACATTTTCATGCTAATTATTTTTTGTTTTAGTTTCCCTTATACTGCTATTTCAATTGGTTTAACTGTTGACAAGGAAGTATGTATGATATATGTGTACGTATCTATATTTTCTTTTATCAAGAAATTAATCTGATTGAAATATTTAAATTTGTTGTTGTGTTCTGTTTCAGGTTATTCTAGGTGTTGTGTATAATGCAGTGCTTGATCAAATGTTCACAGGTGTAAAAGGCAGAGGTGCATATTGCAATGGCAAAAAACTCCAAGCATCTGGTACAAAAGGTAAAAATTAAGTTTATTGAATTTTTAGTTAGAAGATATTAAATGCATTTAAGAAGTTATAATAGCAGGTTTTATTTAGTAGAAGAGTAGTAGAATTTTAAAATATGATTCAAAATAAGTTGGGGAGGATGCAAAATAACTATCAAGTTGGTGTTCTTATTATTTGACTCTTTCAGGGACATCCAAACATAGCTACTTGATTTGCAGTGCACTCATGAACTTTTTGAACTTAAATTTTGGATGGCCCTTACTGTTTTAGTTTTAACAGTTGGATTTTCAAACTTTTCTAAACTTAATTAACATATAAGAAGCAGTATACAAAATTTTGTAAATATCAGAGATGTTTGGGAATGATTCCAAAAATTGGTTCAGTGGACATGGAGTATCCAAATATAAAATTTTATGTATACATTCTTCATGAGTGGAAAAAAAAAAATTGCTGTTTTCTACATGAGTTATGAGTTTTTTCAAAATATCTGAACTTTAAATATATATATATATACAGTGATCTCTCACTTATACGCGCTCTCGCTTATGCTCGTTTTTCACTTATGCGCGTTTTTCCTACAGTCCCGTCCAGCGATATACGAAACCAATGTTAACTCTTATTCATTTATGCGCGGAGCTAAAAAAGGCAGCTCTCACTTATGCGCGTCAAAAAAAATTTTCAGCTCAAAATCACTTCCTCAAGTCAGGTGTTTCTTAACAGAAGCATTTCACCCTTTTTTGTTTTGCTTCTAGGAATTCGTTCTCTCCTCTTTCCCCTATTGTTAGGATTCCAAGAAAACATTCCCCTTAAGGTATACAGAGGATTAAACGTAGGGCTACGGATGTACTTGAGATTGACGGATGTCGGCAAAAGTTGCGTTTGTGTTCCGTCCAATAAGAGTACAGTAAGCAGCACTTTGCTTTTTAAAATGGCAAAAAGAGCGCACTTGTCCCTTTCGTTTAAAATGGAGGTTATCCAAAAATTCGAAGGAAATCCCAGCATATCAAAAATAGCTTTAGCTAAGCAGTTTTATATCCCTGAATCGACATTGAGGAGCATTTTTAAAAATCGGGAGGGAATAATTATGGCTAATAAAGAATGGAATCCAGTCAAAAAAAAGCAGTAGGATTTAAGGTGGAACGTTTGAAGAGTTTTGTTACTATGGTTCAAAGAAGCTCGTGCCTTGAACATCAGTATTAATGTTGAGCTCTTTAAGTGCGAGGGCCGCACAATTGTGAAAGAGTTTTCGATATGGATCTTATCAAGGAAAAGGCGAGTGTGAATGAAGGCACAGTTGAACAATGGCGAGAAAACAGCTTCTTTGACACTATGGACGTCTCTTTTCCCATTTTTCACTACAACTATTGCATAATATAGTACTTAACAATTATTGTCTACACTAAACTGATGTTTGCCCTTAGCTCAATTTTTTGGTTTTCCACTTTGGCGCGCTTTTCACTTACGCGTGTTTTGGCTGCGGGGCCCCTGTGACCGCGCATAAGTGAGAGAACACTGTATATATATATATATATATTATTAATATACTTTTTCATTTTCAGAAAGTAAAAAAAAAAACTTTTTTCTTTTTCTTTCTTGTATTTGAGACTTCAAATTTTCTTCCTTTTTCCTTTCTTTTTTTGGCTCGATCTGCAAAATCATACTGTACTTCTGTATCGGATGGGGAAATTCTTACTTTTCATGCTTTTTTTTTTAAACAGCCAATTTTTTCTAAAATTGGAGTAAAAATCCTGGGGAAAGCATCAGGTGAAAATTTTCATTTTCCATTTCAATGCAAGGCATGATGTAAAATAGTTTGTTAAAAAATTAATACAGGTCGGGTGTCAGTTGAACCTCTTTTGAGCTCAGGCTTGATCTAGTGCAGTGGTTACCAAAGTGGTCTATATATATATATATATATAATTAACCCTGTTGCAGACCCGTCATTTAAGGGGGTCAATTGCCCCTACCTGGCTTGAGAAATATATATTTATATGTATGTTCATGTATTTTTTTTAAAAATGAAATATACATTGAATTTATACCCTTTGCCCCGCCCCCAAAAATTTTTTAAATGACGAACCTGCCTGGGGGTCTGTTTCAACCTATAAGGGATCCACATCAGTAAAAGGAAAAAATTTGGGATGCATGAGGTGTAACTGGGATCTACCTGACTGGATCTCAATTGAAGAAATTATCATCAAATTTTGGCTATAATCCCATAATGTACTTATGCAAACTTTATCAATATACTTATGAAATACTTATTTACAAAATAAGCATACACATGATCTAATTATAAAATATGTTGCATAATGTAGGTACATGATACCCATTCTCTTTGTGCTTTTAAATAGAAAAAAACTTGTATTTTTGATGTGAGTAACAAGGCTATAGACAAGGGGGACCTCCCAGCAAATGCTAATACTTAAAAGTGAAACTTTGAACAATAAAAGGAATATTACTTAAAATTTTATTTTAAGTTAAATTTTGAAATTGTACTAGACAAACATTCTTACTTAATTATCATATAGTATATGTATTTTGGAATTGAATTAAACAACTCCTTAAGATTAATAATATTTTGTTTAAACATTCCTTTAATCGGTTGCATTTTCTCCTTTGCGTTGCTCTTTACATTTTTTCTTTGAATTATAAATTGTAAAAAATATATCGAGTATTGCACAAACATTGAAGATTGTAGTTGTAAGAAGTAGTATGAAAATACAACGAATAAAGGCTTTGAACCTACGTCAAAAGTGGGATAGAAAAATAACTAGCTATTTCCAAAATTTTTTATTGATAACACTAAAACTCATCAATAGCTACTAAATAATAATAATAAAAAAAAAATACAAAAATTGGTTCAGAGAAGATAATGGTACTTAACTGTTTTGTTTTTGCCTATTTATATATAGATTTTAAGTTTGTATACATCAATAATTTTACTGTAAGTTGAAAAAATATTTATAATATGCTATTTTTTTAAACAGAGCTTTCTCAAGCACTAGTTATATGTGAATTAGGCAGCAGCAGAGAACCTGAAGTTATGGATCAAGTTTTTGCAAACTTTTCAAATATTGCATGGAAAGCACATGGGTAAGTTAATCAAATAATTACATATCATTATGTGTTTTCTTTGGCTTGTTAAAAAGCACTTTTTAGTTTTCTTAGTAGTTTCCTGTTGTAACACTTGTTGCCTTAAAATCATGTATTTGAAAGAAGGCAGCTAAAACTGTAAAATAATTATTCAATTTAAAATAAAGAAAAGAACAATTTTATGAGAAGAAGGCCTTTTTTTTCGTAAAGTAAAAGTTTTGTTTGATATTTCCCTTCTTCTCAACTTTTTAATGTTTATGATTTCTTCTTGATAAAGTACATTTTTAGTGAGAGTATATAGATATATAAATGTCTTGTGTTAAAGGGATTTTAGTTTTTTGCTGATGAAGTGAACATCAATTATTCAATTTTAATTAAATTTAACATTATTATCATTATTATTTTCATCTACAAATTAGCCTCAGGATGATGGGTTCTGCTGCATTGAACATGTGTGCAATTGCTAGTGGGCATGCAGATGGCTACTTTGAATATACTTTGCATTGTTGGGACATGGCTGGTGCAAAAATTATTGTAGAAGAAGCAGGAGGTGTTGTTGTAGATCCTGAAGGTAATTTGTAATATTCTGTGTGTTTTCAACAGAGTTCATTATTTTTATGATTTGAAATTTAAAAAAAATCTGATTTGTTTAACTTAAATCAGATGTTTTTTTAATTTAAGATTATTTTATATATATATTTTTAAACAGACCTGAAAGTTTTTGTATATTTATTATGTTACACTTATAAAAATATTATGTCATGTTAAACATTATGCAAAAACACATTTTAAGCCATTTTCACAGCAGTAGATATTTTTTAATAATAATATTGTGAGAAACAAATTTTTATTCAAGTGCATGGTTCAAATGAAATTTAATCCTACTAGGGATAATAGTACACTCTTCAGTACAGAAAAAATAAACATTTGATCTGAATTCTTTTGCTGTTGAAAACTGAAATTTATTGATGTTGACTTATGGATTTAAACCTCCTTTCTAGAAAACCAATCTATAAGCCCATAAACAACTACCTCATATTGATTATTTTAGAGGTATTTGATTTTTCAGTTTTTAGTTACAAAATTGAAACACACATGTATGAATGTATCAAATGAATAATTTAAACTGATTACCATAAAATGGGGTGTCATTAGGCAACTTGGGGGGAAAATGTGCTGTTATGGAATTCATTAAGCAAGTGCACTCTAGTGCAGGGATCACGGACCTTTTTGAGATGTGGGTCAAATTTTGTCCATTTTTTTTAGTACTAGTTCGTGGGTCACTAATGCTCATTTGCACCAAAGTTGTTTAAACAATTTTAACCGAGTATTTTAAAAACTAAATATCTTTAAAATTCAATTGGCTTAACTGGAAAAAATGGGCGTGGTTTGACGATTTAAAAACTTTTAGTGGGATTAAAAATTCTCAAGGTGATTTGGAGCAAATGGTTTGATTGAACATGGAGTAACAAAAATTACATACATTTTATTTGAAGAAAGTACTTTAAAGAGGGTTATTTGCTTTGATTTGTCAATATTTTTCAACAAGCAAAAGTTAGTAAAATTATACACTTTTTTTGATATTTTGTAAACACTTTTGCTTTATTTCAAATACTACAAACGCATTTGTCGTCATTTGTGTAACTTTAGAACTGTAATGATCAAACTAAAGGTTATAAACAGCATTTAAATTGCTTTTGTGTCAATGCAGCGCTTAAAAAAATAAATATAATATAAATTATCTACCCAAATTAGAAAATCTAAATATACCCTTTTTATTTACCCTCTTTATGACATGTAGGCAATAATTTTATATTTTCTCAACTTTTTGAATAATATATATATTTTTTCCTGCATTTAGAGAAACCTTTCAACTTGATGAATAGAAGACTTATATGTGCTTCATCTCCAGAGCTTGCTCACGCTCTTTCCAAAGAATTAAAACATATGCAACATCCTCATGATTGATGTTACTTGTGTAAAACTAAAATTGTTGTTTCATTCTGTTTATTTTTTATTTATATTTAGATAGTTTAATAAAAAATAGTTGCAAATCATCTTGTTTATTTTATCCCCCTTTATCTGCAAATATTGTAAAGTTGTAGAGTTGCAAATACTGTTGTACTGTTTCTAGAGGTGACAAATAGAGCTTTAAAAATATTTCCTAGAATAACTTTTGGGCATTCAGGAGTTTTAGAATTCTGCTAGTTGAAGTATATTCTAGTCTACTCCTTACCAAAGTTAGCAAGGAAAAATACTTTTTGCTTACTGGTCAACAGAAAAAAATGCTGTTCTGTCCCAAAGACTTTATTTTTAAATTCCTTAATGTGGCTTTTTCTTTCATTTTGAACTATTTTTAAATTCCTTAATATGCTTAATATTTATTTATAGCCGATACCGATATTGATTTATCAAGCAGTTTTTACAAAATTGCAAAATAGCAAGAAATAGCAGCATTCGGTATACCGCCATTGCAGCCACTAAGACTTATGTCATTGAAACTTAGTATGCCCGCTATATGGACCATAAGAAAATATATCTGCAATTAGAAAATATTAGTTCAGATTTTTACCACCATACAAGGGAGGAAGAAAAAAAATATATTTTACTACAATTTGTTCAATGTGCATTTGCATCAATCGCACATTCAAAATGTGTTATAGCATCTTTAACAGCATCTCCGGGGGTTTATGTTTCCCTTGCTGCAAGTTGGTGATGATAACTGTAATTGATATACAAGCAAGACCTCACTTGATGGTAAATTTCGAACTATTATTTCTTTTTGCAGATGCCTTTTCTCCCTGATCCATAACACTCAATACCATGTTTCAATGACTAACGTCTATGATAGTGAGCTATGTAGCTCTAAGCAGGAAAACTTTAAAAATTAAAAATCAACGTAAAACTAAGCACAAGTTTTTGCTAAAATTGCAAAACCGCTTTTCTATGCAAAAAATGAGTTCTAGATCATAAACAGCCTATTTCAGTCCTATTGTAGCCGTGTTGTGTCACAACCAGAGTGATGACGTTTTTCCCTAAAGTGTGACTCACGTGCGCAGAAAATTGTTTTTGCGTCGCTTAGTGCTTTTGAACTTTAAAAACTATTAAAAAAAAATACTTACCACAGAGCAAAAATGTTTTCATTGATGTTTGTAAACGTTATTCCATCAAATTAAAATGAAACGAAAATACTAAAAACTTCCCTATTAGTGAAAATCTCAATTATTCTGAAAAATCGTTAGAACGGCACTAAAAGTCATCAAAATCAAAAGTTCATGAAAATTGTAAAAAAAAAAAAAAATGAATTATAGATCGGGAAAACTGACCAATTTTCATAAAAATTTCGAAAAAACCGTACAAGTTAACCTTAAAACGATGTTAGCGACCCTGCTTCAGGATAACCGAAGTGCTTATAGAAAATATCTATAGATGCAATAAGTTTTGTTGTGGAGATAAATTTCAGTTTGCACAATGTTTTTCTAGGTCTATTGGACTGGAATTTGTTTTTGTGTTGTCTTGGATAAAAAATCCAAATAATCAGACAGGAGACAATGAACGGAAAACAGGCATTTATTAAAGGCCCTTCTAGCAGCTTTTAACACATAGAGTGCTAAACACACAACAAGAAATTTTATTTTTATCTGAACAACTCCGCATAATAGCCATTTTGTTTCAAGGTATGACAAAAAACGTCTGTTAACGAAATAATGAGCTTGTAAATTGCTTTCTTTTTCACCTGTACAAATTCGTTTTAAAGAAAATATAATGAAATACTTTTTTATATTAGAATTGTTTACGATGTTTTTCGATATAGTTTTACATTATAAAGATCTTTCATGTCAAGCTCGTTAAATCGCTGTTTTTGTGTAAGACGCTACTCTCAGAGGCTTACCAGATGGTTTGATAGTATTCAGTTGCAATTTAGTTAAAAGTTTTCTCATGTATAGTTGTTATTCTTAGGATATTGTTGCAAATTTATGTGAAGTACTGATTTAAGGATCGAATGCTTGAAAAATTAATAGTTCTTATTAAGAAGTTTTTTTTTAACTTTCTTTTCCTGGAAAATGGCTTTCAAAACGTTCCAGTAATTAAAATATTAAGCATTTAAAAAAATACTTTTTCAGTGAACTAGTTTATGAATTACATACAAAGTACTATTGTTTTACTAAGCGATATTATTAATTCTGACTGATATATATTTTTATCTTGTCATATGACAAGATAAAAAAGCTTTCTCCGTATATTTGCAACTTTTAACAGATAAGGGAACAAAGTTCCATTTTTTCTGAACGAAACTCGTTCAAATTTCAAGATCATGAGCAAAATTTCCTCCTACTATGCAAATATGACGGAAATATAGCGGTGGCTTAAATTGAATTGTTTATTGATAGTTTCAAAAGCATATGCGACATGCATGAGTTGATAATGTCAAGTGAACTTCTTTAAGAAGAAAAATAATTCCAAAATTTTGTTTTTATAAATTTAATGTAAAAGGCATGTCCAAAATTTTCTTATTATATGATATGTGGCGAAAAAACTAATATTGGAAATAATTTAAAATTTTTGTTGAACCAAGGCCTATTATTTTTTATGGCGCCATAACCTTTGCTAAGTGTAATCATATAACTCCAGTAAAATACATTAGTAGCAGGAAGTTGAGTTAAGTAACCGGCGAGCTATTTTAATTAGAAAATGAGATAGTATCACTTCGTTATATTTTATGCTTTTTTTAAGAGTAAGAAACTTATTATTAAGTTCTATAGAATAAAATAGTGATAATGAAACTTTTTCCTCATTACTAAGGACTCTTTTGATTTACTTCCAATTTCAAACTTTCCTACTAGAAAACTCCTACAACAATTTTAATTGTTAATGCTTGAAAAGTTTCAAGATTTTGTCTACATGTCGTTGTTTTACTTTTATCGCTTGAAGAACTTAGTGGAAGAACATGTTATTTAACAAATAAGTGAATCTGGAAAAATTAATTTAAAAGTTTTGGCTAGTGCATTTCCTTTGCTGCAAGCATGGTTGTTTATTTATTTTCCTGACAAGTTATTTATTTTTCTTTTCTGATACGATGCTGCAAAGTTAGTATAAGAAAGTTCTTATTTTAAATTATTTCAGTTACTAATTTCATTTCGGTGTCGTTGATTATTTCCAAGTCATCTTCTTTAATTTCGACAAGCTCTTTCTTATTACTCAGAATAGCTTTAATTGAAAGCCTAGCAGAGAAGAAGACAGCATTATATGTTTAAAGAGATGATAACATCTTCACTGAGTCTAAAACCTTCGTTTCTTCAAAAACGCTCCATGACATGTTCCTCCATTAAGCTTTCCCAATAAAACTTCAACTTGAATGTTTAAGATGAAAGGAAAGAAACCTGCATAAAGCCACATTTTTTAAAACACAAATGTTTAACATTTTTTTTTTTTTGAAAATCAACGTAGCAAGAGAGTTATTACCTTTGGAGTTATGTTCCATCATACATGCATTTATTTCAACTGCATATGTTTTTGAATTAAAAACTATAATAGGGGTTGAATCAAGTGTACAAAGGATTTCATCTATCATAATTTTGCACCGACTTTAAAAATGATCTTTAAAAGTCATACCGATATTGCTTAAAGAATTAATTTATTTTTCACTTTTTAGCGCAATTTTAAATTTGAAGTCAGTTCTATTTTTTTTTTTCCATTTAAAAAATATTTTATTCTTTTTAGTGTCAATGCATTTTTTCATATAAATACTGTATTACAAAAAAATCAAATGGCAGATCCACTTTCAGTGACTCACTGAAAAATAATCACTTGCATGACAAATTACGTTTTGAAGTTGATTTTAAAAAGTGCAGAACAGATTTCAGTCTCAAAACAGACTGAATGATTTTAATTTTTGTTTCAGGGAAGCCTTCACTCAAACTTTTATTATGATTTCTTGACGATGCACAAACAAAAAAACATACACACGGTATGAATAGATAACCGTTCTCCTTGTAGAAGTTTGTTAAAAAGGTGCCTTATGGTTCCAAATTAACATGGGGAAATTTTATTATATTCGGATGTTTCTTTTTGCCTCTGGATTGTTTTGAAGTTTCGATTTCTGCAACTACATATATGTTCTATATTGGAAAAAAGGAACTGCCCTAACTACGCCTGCCATATTGTTACACAATAATTGTTGAAAGGGGCAATCCAAATTGACAGAGGCTACAGCCATGTTGTGCTATAAAACTGAAAGAGAAGGCTCATGAAAAACCAAATAGTCACTCGAAAAGTCATGCCGAAATTTGATAGTAAGAAGAATTTTCATGCTATTTCAAGATATTATTACATATGTAATCTGTTATATACTATGTTACGTATACATATATTTGTAAGCTTGTTTATCAATTTTTCAATAAAAAGAATGCTTTGCCCAAAATAGGAGTTTTTCAAAGTCAATTCGGAGGCAGAAAATAATATCCTGTTCTAATAAGATTTTATATTTAATCTTAAAATAACATTTCTTCACTTCTTCATTCACCTTTTCTTTGCTGTGCCCGATAGAAATCAGGAACTTAATTTTTTACCATACGATGGGGGGCAACCCACCCTACTGTATGCTAACCCGATAGTCTAAATTTAAAATCGCAATGGAAACATAAGCACATATAAAATTTAGTTCTATTTGTATGGATCATACATTCACGATATTTTTATGCATTGCTTTTAAACGGAAAAATTTTAGTTTGCGTCTTTGGGATGAATTTTTAGCTCATTGTTTGCAGACTATTTTATTCATTAAGAGATGTCAAATTGCTGTAGAATATTGTATTTACGTAAGGGAATGATTAGTATAATAGAAACAGAGTAATCATAAACCAGAGGGTCAACTCTCAAGCTGTTTTGTAGTGTCGATTTCACTAGCGCACCACGGGGAAAAACATGAACTAAATTACAAGAGTTCGCATTGAAGTTTAACTCATGTCTCCTCTATGACGATATTATCTTTGTTTTGAAAGGAAATTGCATATTTCTTCAGAATCGGTTTGCTAATAATATCTAACTTAAGAATTTCTTGATAACAAATATATTAATAACTGAACTTATTTAGAACATGTTTTACCATTTTCATTTTTATCTGTTGAAAATTAATGCTTAATTTATTTATCTTTTTTATATTGGACTTTATTTAACAGGATATATTTTATTGATTTTTATAAATGTGCACCCCTTGTCTTACTACATAGAAAGTTTAAATAAGGATTTTTTTACGTATATTGTTTTATGATTCAACTTGTGCTCCAACTTTTGATTTTTCCGATTCAGGGGGCTAGCGATAGTTTTTTTTTTTTTTAATTTTTGCTAAATCAAGTTGTTTAGTTTGTGGAGTTTGCTATTGCGAAAAATATTTAAACATCGCCAACGGCAACCCAAAAATGATTTAGTTGATTGATTTGGCTAAAAAAAAAAAAATAATAATTACCACCGCCAGTCCCCCGAAACGAAAAAGTACCCGATTTGTTAGATCATTGTGTATGATATTTAATGTCCTTTTTATTTCAAAAAGAACAGTAAGTACGTTGAATAAAACAAGATGGTAATCTTAAAAACTATTCTAAGATTCATGCAAAGCTATAGGTTTTAGAAGTATAGAATAAAAGACTATCAACTAGTGATGGGCATAATCGAGAGATTTCAATAATCGAGTGATTAGTACTCGGGTGGTTTTGATAATCGAGTGATTAGAATCGATTGATTATCTCGAGTTCTCGATTAATCATTTCCAGTTCTCGAGTTCTCAATTGATCATTTCGAGTTCTCGAGTTCTCGTTTGATCATTTCGAGTTCTCGATTGATCATTTCGAGTTCTCGAACGATTATTTCGAGTTCTCGAGCGATTTCAGAATGGAATGAATCTCTAACAGGGAGGTCATTTAGTGAGTCAGAAGGGAAAATTTTCCACCCCCTCCCAAGCTTTAATATAATGTATTTCTCCGTAGGTGCAAGTATTTTCGTGTCAGGGAATTGGAGCAACAAAATTTTTGAGTTGCTCCGATCCGACTGTTAAATATTTGTTCCAACGCTACTCCAGCTCTGCTCCGTGCAGCGAATAGCTTTAATAGAAATCATCTTTATTTATTTAATTAAATAATTAAATGATAGTAAATTTAGTTATTTATAGACAATTTATTTTGAAAAAAATATTTAAAAAAAAAATCACGTTTCGTTTTACATTGTTCACTTAAAACTAGTTTTAATGAAGAAAGATGTCATATTTGATGAAATTCTAATTTTAAATGACCAGAGCAGATAAGCGCAACAAGTTTCCGTGTTTTGGCTCCGCTCCTACTCCAAGCAAAAACTAGTTGCTCCACTGCTTTGCTCTGCTGCTCGACTCTCCGCTCCAGATCGCTGTTTATTCTTTTTTTTCAGTAACATGTGCCAAGTTTATGCCCCCCCCTCCCTTGAAATGAAGGGGAATGATCTCGACAAGTTAGGGGTCATTCATAAATGATGTCACGCATCGAGGGGGGAGGGGGTTCATGAAATTGTGACAACGGGAGGGGAGGGGGTAACAAGAAATGTGACATCAGGCTTTTACAACATAGCGTGATATATGACAAAGGGGGGGAGGGGGGTCCGTTGAAGTTTGACATTTTGTCACAAAGGGGGGAGGGAGGTCAAATATATCGGAAAAAAGCGTGACATCATTTATAAACGGTCCCTCAAAACCCCAATTTTAGAATGTCACTTTAAAAAACTTTTCAGTGGACGAGCAACCGAAAACCCCTCCCCTTATGCTCTTACCCCTGATGACACAATAATGATAACCTAGAAATGCGTTTGTAAAACTTAAATTTCGGAAAATTTTGGAAACCCCTCCCCCCCCCCCCCCCCTTTTTTTAACGTCATCAAAAACAGTTTACCATTCCGTTTCCTGCAATTTCCGGGAGATGTCCGGAAGTCCCTTAAACTCGTCAACCACTTCCCATCATCAAAAATATACTAAAATAACGCACATTTCCGCAGATAATATCGAATATCAGCTTTCCCAAACAACTCTATAAATACAGCATTAAGCTGCGAATTTATCACTTAAATTTCAAAAAAATTCTAGAATTGTGCCCCCTTCCCCCCCAAACGCCACCAAAGAGTTCAAAACGTTTGCCGATTTCAAAGTAATGCCCCATAAAAATCCCCTCTTAACCCTAATAGCACCACCCAAAATTGTGTTTTCAGGATTTCAATTTCGAAAAATTTCCGTCACTTTTCATTTCGTTAACATGATAAAAAGTCTCAATTTCTATTTTTTATATATTGAATTCTAGAATTTTTATATTTTTCCTCCCCCTCTTATCCCAGGAAAAATAGCCTAAAGTAACGTTCTTGGGGGTTCCCTTTTTTACTCACATCTGCAAAATGCAACACAAAACTGCGATTTTAGCGTCTAAACTTTCGGAGAAACTGTACGAACTCGTTCCCCTAATGTCACCAGCGATAGCTTTAAGATATATTTTGAGGATTTTAATTCAGAAAATTATCCTCAAAGACTCCCCCGTGAAACCCCTTTTCTCTAGCACTTCAATTCCGTAAACTATTCAATGTAAAGTGATATGTAACCACACCTAGATATAAAGCAATTCTGCGAAGATAAAAAAACGGGAGGTGCGAATCAAATAAACATGTCAATTTAAAAAAAAAAATGCATTGCTTTCGAAAGGACGGGAGTGCTTCCCGTCCTCTAAATTTGTTTAGGGGCCGTTCATAAATGACGTCACGCTTTTTGACCATATAATTGACCCCCCTCCCCCCTTTGTCACAATATGTCACACTTCAGCGGACCCCCCTCCCCCCCTTTGTCACGCTATGTTGGATAATGCGTGATGTCACACTTCTTGTTACCCCCTCCCCTCCCCTTGTCACAATTTCACGAACCCCCCTCCCCCCCTCGACATCATTTATGAATGCTCCCTTATAGCAATGACTTCCTCTTAAATAAGCAACTATCCGCCTATGTTACCTACTCACACACATAGCCCTTTTCGCAATCACGTGACTATGAATCATCCAAATCCATAACCCGAGAAGAAAATCATTCGAGACATTCATTCGATTCTATCTTCCGAGAAGTAAACCAACCGAGTTCTTGAGATTTTTAATCTAGTTCTTGAGAGGTTCAATCGAGTTCTCGAGTTGTCCTGAATAATCGAGTTCTCGATTATGCCCCAAAAAATTAAAAGAAACCGAGTCAACAAATATAATGCTAGGCGAAGTAAAAACGAGAAAAGGGCAAACAAATATTTAGAATTCAGAAATAGATTAATATGTTTTGAAAGTGTTATTCTATTAAAGGGGGAGGGAGAAAAGGAAAGAGTATTTTGAAATAAATTTTTAAAAAAGTGTCGGTTAGAAAATTAAAGTCGTTTGTAGCAATGGCATTTTATTAATACGAAGCAAAATTTCAAAGTAAATAGAAGCAGTTTTCCAAAACCGATAAAAGTTACTGACAATTATTCACAAATAATAAAAAAAAAAAGAGTAATGGTTATAGGGGTGACGTCAATAACCGTAATAGCCAAGAATGGGGAGTGACAACAATTAAAGTAACAGCAAAACCGTCAGAAGAAGTTCTTGTTTTTCTCCGTGGGGGCGCTTGGACGCAGTTTTTGACTACATAGGAATTAGCATGTGTAAATAACAAGATGTGTCTCTGGTTTATGATTACTCTGTGAATAGAAAGAGCGCTGGATCTTCTGTTTTGTGAACTGCGAACTTGCGCGTTTATTAATAAATCCAGAGTTTTACATCTGAGTATTTTTCTTTATTTTCTTTTTACGAAATGGTAATCTTCCAATTAAAAGATTTCGTCCAAAAACTGACGTCGAAAATATGGTAGCGCATATAAAAATTACAATTATAAAATATTGCAGTAGGAAAATTCATGACTCGAAAATACGTGAGCGAACTAAAAGCATTTTTTATATTTACTTCATTCATATTCTTGAATCTGTAACTAAAACCTGAAGCTTATTCTTTAAACAAACGATCCCACGAAAAGAAAATATAGGGATCAGTCAAAACTATCGTTTTTGTACAAAGAGCGGTAGCAAAAGTATAAGCTCGGATGCGGACGTAAGAAATAATTTTTGGAATTTAGTTAGTTCCATCAAAAATAAATTGTGATTCTAATACGAAGTTTAAGCTCATGCAAATAGCAAATTACATTCGATCCAAAAAATAGTAGTTTGATCTTTTTTTAGATTTTAAACTTCATTTTTAGTAAATATTTTTTGCATGGTTAGACCACGAAATATACTTT
This sequence comes from Octonoba sinensis, assembly GCA_038502835.1. Lineage (NCBI taxonomy): Eukaryota > Metazoa > Arthropoda > Arachnida > Araneae > Uloboridae > Octonoba > Octonoba sinensis. Next base: position 71,006,390 of record CM076599.1, read on the forward strand.
GAAGTGAATGGATTCTCCATTTTATTATTGCATATTTGCTTTGTATTGTTTTATTGCAATCATAGGTAAAAATTCATTTATGATGTCATCTTTGATCAAATACCGACCACTGATTATTTAGCAATTTACTTTGATGCTAATAATAGGTATTTAAATTTGCCAACCAGAAATCGAAAACGATGTTGATAGTTTATAGAAAAAAAAATGTTAACGATTCATATCAATTTTAAGTAATGTGTGATGCAATTTATTGAATGAGTAATTTAGGTGTTTAATTAATAGCGACAAAATAATTTTAATTACTTATGTTATTCTTAAATTGTTATATTAATTACTTTAATTAATAATCTTAAAATAATTGCGATATCAATAAATTAATTGTAATATGTAGTACAAAAGAAAAACAATTGTTTGAGTTTAATCTTCTTCAGGGAAAGAATAAATCTTTTGTTTGCATGGTAGTAAAAGAAGCATATAAATAAAGTTTTAAACCCATTAAAAACGTAGCAATATTTAAAAGACACGTTCGATTCTTATGAACTTTTTTTGCATCTGGTAAGCCTAACTTGAGAAAGACGCGCCTAAATAGGCAGGCAAGGATTGCAGGTGGAAAAAGTCATCAAAAAGCAACGCAACGTTTTTTTTTTTTTTCCTTTCTTGAAATGTTGTATACACAGCGAGGTTGTCTTTTTATACACAAGCATACACACATATAAAGATATATGTATGGACTCGAGTGTGAATTGGAAAAGAAATAAAGACCTTTCATTGTCTTAGCTTATATACAGATTCTTGAAAATAAATTAACATGTATATGAGAAACATCACGAGTTTGCACCTTGAAGAAGTACATCACATTCACATAAAAAGGAAATCATATTGAGTGGACAGCCAGGCGTAAGCGGTGAGCAGCGAAAATGTCTGAAGAAATATAATAAAGTGATTGTTGGTAAAGGCTCTAAATGCTCTGTTTCAAGTGTGTTTTACAAAAATATTTTAGTTTATATAGATCTTTACCTCCAGAGGATATTTTTTTCTTAATGGGCACAACATAATGTCTTCAGTTTAAATATTTCCTTACGCCGAAATAGGTTTTTACAGAATTTGAAAATTTTGAGAAAGATATAAAGGGATACTGTTAAGAAAAGGTCTTAAAGCAGTTTAGTTTGTAAAGCCATTACTTTTTATTTAAAAACTTATTCATGTCGGAAAAATAACTCCTTAATTTGCTGTTCAAATAAGCTACTGTGTTTGAAAAATGTTTTAATTTAAACTTCAGCTTTGTTTGAAGCAATAATAATAAAAAAGAAAAAGGTGAAAAGGATGTTATGTAAATAAACTTAAAATTTAATAAAAGTGGTAATATTTTTTCACAATGAGAAAATGAAAAGTAAACATTCACAGGAGATAGACATGCTATCACAATTCACAAATATAAGCAATAAAGTGAAAAGTGGTAAATACACCAGTGAAAAGAATACAGTAAGTAGTTTTAAAAAAGTGGACTTCTGAAAAGGAAAACAAAAATCGTTTTATAGACTTATGTTTGTTGTCTCATAAACGTTGTTTTGAAACATTAGTTACTTGGTGACGGAAATAAATACTCCGAAAAATGTGAAAATGTTTGTCTGCAAGAAGGCAGCTCTCAGTAATAAAAATGCAAACAGTGTTCTAAAACAAAGTAGGAAGATAAAACCCATCAGGATGTTTCCAGTATGTAAACAAAAATGGCGCTTTTTAGAAAATAATAGTGATTACATCCGTCATGAGATACAAATTAAAATAAAAGTAAATAAAAAATATAAACACGCTTTTTTTTCCAATTTTAAAATTCCTATTTGAAGCTTAAAAGGAGAAAAAAAGCATGAAATCTGAATTTTAATGCCATATATCTGTGAATATCTTTGATGATATTAGTATCAATTTAAAAATGATTTGACTGATGATACTTTTTCAAGCATACTTTATACTTAATCGATGCATTCAATTCCTGTTAATCCTGGGCTATGCCTAAGAGATACATTGCATAGAAATAATGGCATAATGACTAACTTGTTTGAAAGAGAAACCGTACATATTTGTTCTAAAGTTCACTTCTGAATCTGTTGGTGGCAAAAAATCATATACCGACAAAGGTGTAAAGTGGGTTTTTTAAAAAAGTAATTAACTAAATACGGATTTAACTGTTTCTGAATTTACTTTTGTCAAAGTTAGTTTATTTCAATCTATACTAGCAAGTTATCTTCTAAAAAGATAGTTTTGATGATAAATGTGTGTACGTGGATATTTTCAGTGGCATTGCATTTTACGATAGTTACATGCCTAAACATGTTTGGTAAATGATTACAGTGGTTCTGATCAATTCTTCGTATGGAAAATCTTTAAATTAACTTAACAACAAATGTCTAAATTAAAAAATACGTTCTGCCTGGTTTTAAGAAAGAAATATCCTCCATTTGAATAAGATGCTCAAGCATTGTAAATAATACATTAAATAATCACGTTCGAAATACACATTTTCTGACGATTGTCAGCATATATGAAAAACTGTAGTCATTTCGTTAATGGAGGTGGCTTTGTGCATGTTCCAGTGCTTTGGTTCTGGAGCGAGACTTCTATTAACAGTAATTCCTATAATAACGTTACTTTGCTCTTCATTACACCAACAAATGGCACAGCAACAATGCTTTACACGGTTCAGACGTATCTTTGTATAAATATTTCTCCGACAGATTCGTTTGCACACGTTTGCTCCCGTTTTCCACACTTAACCGAAGAAAAAAAAGAAACGAACTTGTTGTTCAACCACACAAACTTGTATAGTGCTCCAAGAGATGACCACGGTAACATATGAAACAAAATCCATACGATTTATAAAGTGATTATGAGAAAATATATAGGAAGCATTTCCATCTTTCATACGAAAAGAGGAAAATTAACGGAAAACACTCAAACCGACGATATATAAACACCTTCTTTCATCCTCCTCTTTACCCGTAGACCAGATTTGAAGCAACATCTATGTCTCTTTTTCGGAGGGTAAAAAGTAGGTAGGAGGCAGGCGTTGTTATATATAAGCTGTTGAATAGCAGTTTATTATATCAAGACTTTGACTAGATTGTACCATCACTGGACCGCCAAAGGATGGCATATTTATTCAAAGTTTTCTTATAAACATATATCCTAAAGCAAGTTGAAATACTTTTATAGTACTCTGCCATCCGAATTACTAGTAAAAACTTTAATCTTATACAGCTGCTGATTCGTTTATGTTGAATAGTCTCTATGTAAAATGAATTTTTCCAATTAGACATTTTGAAGATTTCGTTTCTGAATAGGCGAAGAAATCATTCCTTTGAAATGAAAAAATTGAGGATATTTCCCATTCTTTTTTCGAACACAACATTTGAAAATGTACTTAATAAAGACTAAATAATAAAATCAATTGAAAATTTATTCATACTTTGAAGTAAGAAACCATGAAGTGGTGCAATTTTTAGAGCTACAATGCATTAATTCATCCTGATAGCGTATGTTATGTCAGTCGATGAATCATTCATACACATACTTACCACATTCAAAAACATGAAAAAGTTAAACCGACCGGCATGAAAAGTCTAGTTGAAAAATTCATGAAAGAATGTTTTCATTTTGGACAATTACAATTTTTCAATGTTTATAAAACATTTTTTCAGTTAGCATGAAACTTTAATTATCTTAACTAAATTTCGTGCTTAATTAATTTCCCCGAAAAAAAATTAATTGAAATTTTATTCATCAGTTACAATTTCAAATTTTTGAGAATTTTAAATGAGCTTAAATGTTTTTAATCTCGTGCGGTTCAACTTAATACTTTCGTATATAAAAGTTAACTATACATCGATTTTCATGTACTATATTTTTAATTCATGTGCAAGATACATTGTCTCTAAAAGTTTATTAACTTTTTCTATGGAGGAATATTTAAAAAATGCAAATTTTAACTTTACTTCCTGATTAGCTTTAAATACATATAGAGAAGGTTAAAAGTACTAAAACGTTTGACGGATCAAGCATTTAAGGTATTAAATTTATTATTTATAAATTTATCTTCATAAATTCTATTTGTTTTTATTTTGCAACGCACATTTGTCGAATTTCAAGTTTTTCTATTAAATAATGAATACATATTTAAGTCGTTGTATGTATATATTATAAGCAATTTTGTATAATGAAACACCACTTCATTATTTCTTAAATCAATGGAAATATAAACACTCCTTTTTCAATTTTATAAACCCTATTTGAAGCTTAATAAACCTGGGAAAAACCCAACTGAATTTTAATGGCATATATCCGTGAATATAATGATGATATCGTTATCTATTTAAAAATGATTTGATTTCCAAGCATACTTAATCGATGCATTTAATTCCTGTTAATCCTGGGCTATGCCTAAGAGATACATTGCATAGATATAATGACAACCTTGTTTGAAGGAGAAATCGTTCATATTTTTACTAAAGTTCAGTACGGAATCTGTCGGTGCCAAAAAATCGTATTACCGACAAAGTTGTTAAGGTGGGCAGATCTCATATCGCTGTTCTAGAAGAACAATGACGCAATTGCTAAAACTGCAATTTTATTGGAGAGCCAAAAGAAAAAGGAAAAAAATTGTTTGAAGTACTAAGAGTGAAAATTAATTAAGTGAGGCTCTGTCGGCCAGGAAACGAAATACAATTACGTCATTGTTTCACCATAAGCTTTAAGGCTTTTTGATATCAATAAGCATTAAAGCTGACTTAGTGAAAAAATTGCAATTACGTCATTGTTCTTCTGGAACAGCGATATAAATGTTTACCACTGACGGCTTTAAATAACCAGAGATAGTTCAGAGGGAAGAGCGTTGGAATGGAAACTCATGTCTGTAATTCGAATTCAGGCTCTAGGTTGATTTTTCACATTTAATTTAAACATATAGTATGTGCATTATGTGTTTTTGATGTCACTATAAGAATTTAAATAATGTATTGTATAAAATACTTAGAAACGTGTAATGGCTCTTAGTTTAGTGATTAGAGTGCTGAATTATCAATCCAAGTTTTCCTCGGGTCGGCAGCAAGAGCATTTATAATGGAGACATAGCAGTTTGTGTTGTACTGCTGGTTATAATTAAAGTTACCCTGTTTCGACCTACGCAGAGCTCGTTCTAGTAGACGTAAATCATTAAAACTTGGACCATGGAGAAAAGAAATCGGCAGTCAGTAAGTTTAAATTTTTGCCACCAGGTGAGAAAGGAACCGTATGAAGAACAAAAAACAAATTAGAAACAAAAAGCGCTGTGTTGTTTCAGAATTTACTGAATGTGCATTCCATTCGCATCAATCATATGTTTAAAATTGCGTTATAGAGCGGTTTCCACAACAGTGCGAAGGGTTTTTCTGCCAATTGCAGCAACTTGGTGATGAGAGTTGCAGTTTGGAAAAGCCAAGAAGCCATCATCTGGTAGCAAAAATATATGAACCAGTAATTTCTTATTGCTTATTTCTTTTTCTTTTGTCTACGTAGCGTACATACCAACTTTCAATGACTTACGCTTGTTAAAACGAGCTCTACATGCCTAAATAGGGTAACTTTAGTAATGATCACTCTGTGTAATTCTGCATAATTGCTATGTTATAACCTGGCTTTGAACTTTTTGCTTTGAGTGATTTTGTTGCTGTTATTTTTTTGAAATGTTCAATATTTGCAATGTAAAGGCTTATTTGTTGCATCGCAGAAATATTGCGATTTTCAAGAAAGAACAAGCACAACGCAAAAACTTACTTTTTTAAGTAGATCGAGAGAAAACTTCATTTCTGTATAAATGGAAACGTTTTAATCACTGCCGTTGTTTTGAAATTTGATGAGCTTGGCAAAGGCTTAATTACTTTATGAAATAGCGTAAAACTAGTATAAAATGTACTTCTTATGTTGCTTACGGTTTTTTTTTTGTCATGTCATGATTGTAGTATTGTAGTTATTGTTTTATGGTATTTACTGATAACTGAAATTAAATATCCGAAGAATTCTGAAAGTATTCATCGTTTTCTCTAGGGACGGCACTATAGAAATGCATTAAATTATTTATACTATGTTCAATCAACTATTAAAAAATATTAAACATGATAATCGAAATAAATAAATTAATTAAATCGTAAAATAAATAAAATAAAAAGGGTTTATATAGACAACATGGGCTTGTAATGAAACTCCTATTCCACTTTTTCTTGAATTAGTTTAAGCTAATTTTTGTTTTGTTTCATATGAATTTCGCAGCGTCTATTTTAACCCTAATATTCAAATTAGATTTTGTTAAATTCAGTTTTATTTGTTCATTTATTTTTTACATAAAGACTGAATTTGGCATAAAATTTTGAAATTTTATTATTGCATAATAAAATTTGGAATCTGAGACAAACTTTATAGTGCCACACATCGTTCTACGCGTTAATTTCAATGTGGAATCTGTAATTGAAGCAAAATTTACATCCATATTAATTGAACTGAAGAGGAATATATAATTAGAGAAATTTTATTTGGGCGTTCTACTATCACACTTGTGCTTTTTAATCAAGTCGTTTAACGAACTCAATGAGCATTAAGTAATTTCGTTTTGATTTTGAATAAGGTTACAAAACATTAAAAATGGCTAGAGCATCAATATATCTATGCGAGGTAACTCTTGTTCTCTGCCACAGGCATATTTCACCTTGCATCAAATAGAACTTTGGAAGGTCCTCCTTAGAGTAAGCACAGAAAAAGGCGCGGACACTGGCGGTTTTCGGAACATGAATTTCAAGATGGTTGGCTCCATCTTTAGTGGACATTGTTCACAACTTCAGAGTGTAGATATCCTGACAAGCTCAGAAGACGGGTTCGGGGAAGGCGTTGCCGTGCTCTGGGTGTCTGAAGGCTCGTCCGATGGTGCAGGGCTGGAGACCATGACAACAGGTGGGAAGCGTCCGTATTTGTGGTCATACGGTCGTCTGCGAGAAGAAGTCCTTCGCATGTCTGGAATTCTCACCTGTATGTCATTCATCTCCTCCTCCGGATCGGATATGGTCACTGTCGTACGATGCTATGTGGAAGATATAAACATTATTTCACAATGACAACGTTAGCAAATTTGCAGTATTCACAGTTTTTGTTAATGAAAAATTAAACACGCTCACACAAGTCGTTTAGCAACATGTGAAATTTTTTTTTTATGACTAAAAAAAATTTTATCGTTCATTTTCTGGAACAATGTCATAACTCGAAAAATTAACGATTTTTGAGTTAATAGTGCAGAATGATTGCAAACATCCCTATAACATGGAATCAAAATCATAATTTTTCGAGGTATCACCTCGTTGCAGCAAATTAACGTTTTCTTACAATTTCAAAAAACAGAATTAGTACCTTTTTTTTTAAAGATTTTTTTTTCACAGAAATAATATCAAACTATTAGTAACATTGCTGAAAAAGAAAGCCATAAGAGTCAAACCAATGAAGAGGTCCTAGATTGACCTAATACACATAAATTTGCTTACGCACGAACATTTTTTGATTGTTCAAGAACGGGTTAACCCGGAAAAGGGTTAACTAGAAAGCGGATCATCTCACAGATTTTTGGCAAAAATTTTTAAGTTAAAAAAGTTTTAGTTTAAAATGTAATAAAAATTATTTATATATTTTTTATTTCATTTTAAAATACGATTAAAAATGTTAAACTAAAATTTAAATAAATTAAAAATATAATTGATTTATTAGGTATAATTATTAAATATAGCTGAAAATAAAAAATACATGAAACACAATCAAAAACCCAAATATTTTTAAGGCAGTCCATATATTATTGAATAGATATTGAATTGAAATAGATGCCTTACAAAATGTAGATGGATGTACAAGTCTGTTAGAAAGTAATACGTGATTGATAAAACAAACACACTGACTTAGCCGGACATTAAGTATTGAATGACATCAAAATGATACAATGCTTTTTCGAAACTGCGTAACAGGTAAAGTCAACCATTTCCCAACGAAAAAGATGAGAACTTCATGCTGGCGAGAAGATTAAGTCGAAATTTGTTCATGTCGAAGCAATTCTTAGTTAGAAATACGTGTTGGCTCCGGGGCACGTTTTGGAAAAGGCCATTTTTCTCCTAATATTTATTTTATTTGTCAGAGCGAGCACTTTTTAAAAATTTACTTTCGAGAAACGGACCTTTCACGAAATTATTATCAGAGAATCGAATTATTATATACCATCTCTTTAAAAACCTAAAAGAGAGAATGTATATTTCTTACGAAAATGAATAAGTTGACGTTAAAATATGAATTTTACGTATATGATAAAGAGCGGAAGTTGTAATTAAAGTTTAAAAAAAAAAGCGGCAGGAAGTTAAGATGGGGAAGGAGTAAATAAAAAATCAGTTGGTTAATTCAAAGTATTAAGTATCTAATTTTTTAGTTAAAAAAGAGAGGAAATGAAGTGAGAAAGTTCTCGAATAGTAACAATGTATTATTTTACTTCATGTACTAATTTGTCAGTTAAATCAATTTTAGCTGATATGATAGGCTTTGGAGCAATATGAATTTCCTATTTGATACTCACTTGAATAATTTCAGAAAATTTCATTAGATGTTTGAACTTGGTTGAATGACTTTGAGATACTTTATCTAACGCTCATCTACCAAGAACCATACGTTGTTACGACTCCGTCTTAAAATTCATTATGACGATAGCATGTCCTTTCAAGTCATTCACAAAAGCTGCTGTTTTCAATTATCCTCAGTAGTTAACAGGTAACAATCTTAGCAGATTATAGTATTGCCGAATTATATGTATCACTAAAATAATAATAATATGGAATGATCTAAGAGGTTAAATGAAAGGAGTTGCCACTATCGTTAAGTATGCTAAAGTTTTCTGTTGAAAGATTGCGATTACACATCGCTTAAATTCTTCCAACCGCTTTAACATTTACTTCAATCAGAATCCTGTTAGATATGACACCATGAAATGCTATTCAGTTGTCAATAATTTAGCTGATGCATTTCAATAGCTAATCTGGGTAAAGAAGACATAATAGTTGTAATTAGAAACCTCGCAAAACGCTCGAAAGTTCAAATCCTGAAGACGATTTTCTGTATTCAAGTATTAGTAATATTTTGTTTGCTTCCAAAAATATATGACGTCACTCAGACAGGCAATGCCACGGCATGTTGAAATTATGTTTGTCACTTCAAAATAAGTATAATTTAAATTAAAACGCATTTTGATTTTCTTGTACAATTTCATAATTGGCAAGTTTTTATTTTATGAAAGTATGCAGTTACTTATTGGAGGATACACTGCAGGACTTTTTTTTTTTTTTTGAAACAAAAACATAATAAAATAATTATAATGTAAGCACGAACTAACCAAAAGTTAGGTTTCACAAAAGTGGACTGAGAAGAAAAATAGGAGAGGGAGGTGTTTTAACACTTAAAACGATATTGGCACAAACAAATGCTAATGCATTTTTCTTCCCTGTTAAAATATAGCAACTATTAATTTTTAAAACGTAACAAGCAGTGAGAACAGTTTAATATTAACGATGCAATCCATTCTACACAAATACACATGCATACACACAGTAAATTATCGTTTTACAAGATATTTAAAACAAATCAATGCAAAGCGGTAACTACGAGTACATTATGTTTGAACATGGTGTGTATGAAGAGTTAAAAATTAATATTGAAAGAGATTATGTTATCAGATGCATCGCTTTTTTTCCATATCTCTCTCATTCTTTTTCATTTAATAGTTTTATGCAAGGATAAGAAATTCAAACCTTTCACTCTAATCTAAACATGATCTAAAGCACAACGTTTACCTTTGTGCAAAAGCAATGAGTGTACCAATGTCACAGGTTATTGAAAATAGTTCACAAATGGGTTTGTGGTAGGAGGAACCCTTTCATCAAAGTTATATGATCTTAGGGATATAAGTAATCCGAGTAATTTTGAAAAAACACCTGAATTACTTACATCAATATGTGCATAGCTTCATGCAATGGCAAAAGAGTTTCTTTAATGATCGCGGAACTCCTATATGCAAATTGTATTGCAATTTATTTTATAATAACGTTAGTTTGCCCAGTGATACAGTAGAGAATCAACTGTTCAGAATGTTCGGGATCAAAGCTCAGATATCCAAACTCGGAAAAATCTATGCTTCCGTAATGTGTACAAAACAACCAACCAGTGGCAATAGCGGAGAAAATGATAATTATTTCCTTTGTTCAAACTTCGCGTCTGGGTAGACACCATAGGTTAGCAGCCTTGGTTAAAGCAACATGATGGAATAGAAACTTTTCTGATGCGTACAGATACAAATATTTATATCCTTGTAAAAGCCCTTGTAGTCCCGAAGACCATCATGCAATTGGAAGAAAGCACCATCGTTTCACACCGTCAACCTCTTAAATTCTTTCTGAGCATCACGTTACAGTAAGACCACCTGAAAGATGGGCTTTGAAAATCTAGTTCTTTCACTTGAATATATTACAGGATGTTCCTTCTTTTCATAATTAACTGCCGAAATAAGAGACTGAGTCAAAGGAAAGCGCGCAAAGTAAAAGGTAACTAACTTTACTGTGGACAAGAAGAATTTCATTCAGTTCCGATGAGAGTTTGAGTTATAATACATCTAATAAGAAGAAAACAGTCGTAATTAGTATTAACTAGCGTGCCTCTAGTAATAAGAGTGACGACAACGGATTTTACCAGCTTTAACTTTTTACCAACGCGCCTGCGCATCGCCGCTTTTACAGTGCCTCTTGGCGATGCGCAGGCGCTGTGGTAAAAATATGGCGACGGGGAACATGCGCAGTAGCCGTTGTCATCACTCTTACTACTTGAGACACGCTAGTATTAACCCCTCTGGGCCGTGGTAGCCCAGTGGTTAGCACGTCGGACTTCCACCTGGAAGGTCGCGCGTTCGATGCCCACTGAAGACCACCATGTATACTTGGGGATATGTGCATGCAAAATCCGTAGACCCCACTACCTCTCCCCGTGCGTAAGCAATCCTAAGGCCTCGGCTAACAGGTAGGGGTGTGGTGGAGAAAAGTATTAACCCCTCTCAAATGATCTATGAGATAGGCGACTTAGCTGATCTAGACCGAGTGTTAGCTACGTGCTTACCACATTTCAGCAGGAAAAGAATATTTTGAGCAGCAAGTCGAACGAGAATATTCCTGACATTCTCTGGTTTGAGACACAGACTATTCCCGGAGACACCCAGACATTGGCATAGTTGCCACACCTAGCTTAGGTGTTAGGGACAAAACCCTTTTGTCCTTAACTCCTAAGCCAAGTGTGAAATTTGGTAAGTATGGTGCAAAAGCTTTTCTTCTTTCTGATAATCTGTTAGAGCAGCTGGGGTTACTACCGAATACAAGCGATTGTATACCTCGACGCGCATAGCACCATATTGCATACCTGGCGGGCACGCTCATAGCAAAGAAAACAACCATGGAAATGGTAGTTATTAAACTTGAGCGGATTTTTATTCCAAAGTCCAAAAATATAGTTCAACTGATAAAATATGACTGTGCACTCAAATTCTAGCAAACTCTTTTCACTTCATGTAACTGATTAAAAAATATGCATGTGTTCGCCAAATAGTACTTTCAGAAGATCCTGTTTTTGAGGGAAATTGTGATAAATACACCAGGAAATATACTCCTACAAATATAAATTATAATCACATATGATATGTACACAAACATCATTGACATTGAATACATCTAAATTACAAGGCATTCCATCAAGCATTAGGAAAGTAGCAACAGTAAATCAAATAAAGAATAAGAAGGGCATGAGCGTCCATGGATTGATTTTCATTGATTGTTTGAAAAAGAAACGTTTAAATGTAAAATCGCATCCTCCACATCTCATGCTTTATTGATATACATGACATTTAGCAGAGAAATCCGATTTACTTAATTATGATAGTACATATACCGTGGTAGCCTAGTGGTTAGCACGTCGGACTTCCACCTGGAAGGTCGCGCGTTCGATACTCACTGAAGACCACCATGTATACTTGGGGATATGTGCATGTAAAATCCGTAGACCCCACTACCTCTCCCCGTGCGTAAGCAATCCTAAGGCCTCGGCTAACAGGTAGGGGTCTGGTGGAGAAAAGTACATATACATGAAAATGTGCATATGATACATCGGGTGAGGATAAAATAACGTGAAGTTCATAGCCCTGTAGCGTTCACTGCATAGGACGAAATGTTACAAGATATTGCGCCCATATACAGAAGAGAAGGCGGTTTTCATTTCCGAAAAAAAAGTTTTAAAAGTCGTCATTGTGGGAAATTTTGGCCCTGTGGTGAACAAAAGAATGCTAGAAAAAGAGCTTTGTGTAAAGATATTATGAAGTTGAAAATAAATATTTGGAGAATATTAATCATTCATAGACAATTATTTGTCTCTTCAACGAAAGCAACACACATTATACTAATGAATATCATATTGGGCTCTTAAGGCGCGTTCTGACGAGACAGTTTTCCCCTGCAATATCTGTCGAGAGTCACTGTCCATGTCTGAACGAACCCGACAGTCGCTCTCTGATAGTATCTCGCCGAACCGGTTTCTCGCTGTGACAGTCACGTCTGAACACAGGCGGACAATTTTCAGAGCTACTGTCGCAAGTTCTCAGACCAAGTTGAAGTCCTTGCAACTTTTTCCCGACTGTCTCACATTGACTCCCGCGAAAAATACGCAATTGTTTCGATTAATGTCCTAGAAAAGTTTAATTAATTTCATTATTGTTCTGAAACTTCTGTTTAGTGGTTGATATATTTGGATATTAATGAATATATTCTTTTTTCCTCGCGAAAAACAGCAATTGCGTCGACTTATGTCCTAGAAAATGTTCAATTAATTGCATTATTGTTCTGAAATTTCTGTTTAGCGATTTAATCTGATAGAAATGAATGTAACCTCTATTTCTTGGTTTAAAATCCAGAAAATTATGCTTTTAATAAATGCGTAGTTTAGTAGAAACAAATTTATCTATTATATTGAAGGTCAAAGAAAAAAAAAAAACAATTCAGAATTAAAAAGTTAATTTAATGCATGGCTTTAAACGGATTATTTATTTAATTTTATTATTTACTTTACTTTTTAATGCTTAGTACTTTAACCCTCTTCCAATGTCAAAATTTCAAATTAATATTAAAAACTGATTATTGTTATCAGTACTTGCAATTATATATGGAACACATTTTTTACTTGTGTGCTCATATTGAAGTATACATTAAATAAGTAATTAATTTTATTTAGCGCTTCAAAACAAATATTTAATGCAAAAATCCTTTTTATTTCTTCGTTAAATAGAAATATTGTCAAGTGCAAACATTTATTTTGAGATAAACTTTTAAAGCTGTCGACGATTTATAGTTTCCTTTTAACTATTATTTTTTAAAACTTTTTATTGTTATCTGTGTTTAATATGTGTTAAATAATATACAGTACAACCTCGAACGGCCATTTTCACGGGAATATTCATTTCATATATGAAAAAATGATGAACGTGGGTCAGAATAACGTCCGAAGAAATCGTTAAACCATTAAAACAAGACGATACCTACGTTAAAATGATGGATGCAGGTACAAGGCATAAAGATTTTACTGTATTGTAATCACTTTAAATTAATCCTTTTTATTATGCTATCATGATTTAGCAAAAGGTAGCCAACAATTATAGAATTGCAATTAATCTTGTACTTATTACCAATGAAAATTCAACATCAAACTTTGATTCATGTAAAACCTTTATATGTAAAAAAGATTAAAACTTCCTTTAAAACATTTAGAAATTAGCTTTATTGATACGTAGTTAAATTTATTAAACACTTTTGTAGATGAAACCGCTATAAAAGGGTGTATAGTTGTAAAGTGTTTTATTTTCGCTTCATTTTACTTCAGGTAAAAATGTTATATATTTTTTAAAACCTACATTAGTTTCGTGCAAGTAACTTTTAACTGCACTCACACACAAAACTTTGTGTTAGGTTGTTAAAAAAAAAAAATCCAATCTATCCTGTCATAATTTTAATCTTTTACTGTCAAAATTGTGATCATTTAAAAATCCAATTTTAGAAACTATACAGCGAACTTTTCGTAATAAAAATATCCATTTATTAATTTTGTGCACAATTCTAATCTTTATTTTTTTAAAATTAATCATTCAAATTTTCTGACCTTTTTTACTGAAGTATTATCTGCACTTTCCATAATTAATGTGTCGATAATACTTCAGTATATATACAAATCTAATGTAGCTTAAGAAGATACAAAAACAAAGTAAATAAAAAAAATCAGCAGCAAATACAACACATTGCGACTCTTCAATTTTTTCGGAACAGCGTCTCAAGTACTGCACAGAATGAAGAAACCTTTCTTCTACGTGAGAACCAACTCCGACAGTTGAATGCGAGAATTGCATGACTTTTCCCTCCGCCGACTGTCGCTGCGAGTTCTTGCTTGCAATTTTTGCTGTAGTGTGAACACTCTAGCAACAACTGTCGGACATTTTCGCGTGAGTTTTCTCGCTCGTCAGAACGCGCCTTTAGGAATAGGGGAATTCAATTCGTTCTTTTGATACATTCCTTTGATGCACTGAGATGCACAAAAGATATCTATTTAAAATGCAGTCTATGTTTTGCATGAAAAATCATAAAATTCTTTCTTCTAGAGCAAATAACTCTTTTAAGCTTACTGGGGAGCCTTTTTATCAGTGTATAAAAGCTTAACACACAACAGCAAAGTTACTCGTGAACGTCCACTCACAAGTTTGTCAATTGAAAAATAACGGGTAATTTTGTTTTACTCTCTACATATCTATTGATTTTCACATTTTTCTTTTCTGCAAGCAATCTTTACACGGCAGTACAGCCAAATGACTCACCCAAGCTTGAGAGATATCAAGGAAAAAAAAAATGGCATTATCACAGGAAGAGATAAAATTTTGAATAATTTTATCGTTTATTTTGGAAGTATCTATGTTTTTTTTTTTTTTTTTGAGTTTAAGCTTTTGTTTATAATTTTAAGAAATATACTAAAAGTTTAAATTTATTTGCTATGCAAATATTTCAGTGATTCATCTTTCTTATTTATTGTTGTCGGGTTCTTTGAAAAGGCTCAGCCTGACTTCCCTGAAAAGTTGACACAAATTTACACCACGACAGAACAAATATAACGAAGCTTTTTTTTTTTTAAAAAAAAAACAAGAATTTTGTTGATAACATGAGGCTTAATTTTGAAATGTTCGCTAAATTATAATTGGATAAATTTCACTCAGATTTAGTTAACATTAAAAGCATTGCTTTTTTTCAAGCTGCCGCATAAATATTTGTTCTATTGGTATTAAGTCAAATGAGGTCTTCTTGTATAACTATCATGACTGTTGCTTTAAACAGTACTACGGCTCTTACGTGTTGGATAAAATAATAAATTCGTTTGTGTTTTAAGATTATATCCGAAAGTAATATATATTTTTAATCAAAATAAGAACAGGAAATGCATTTTATATCTTAAAAAGCATTGTTATCAATTGTACAGATTTATTATGTTTTAAATTAGTTCTATTTGATGTATTTTAAAAACTTTGAGATTTTGTTGGACAAAAGTATAAGTTCAGTATACTAAACTCGTCATAAAATATTCGAAGCCTATGCAAATCTGTTTTAATCGGAAATGTGACGTCACTCAATGATAAGGAGGTCTTTTTTCGTATTGCTAAAATCCTAAAACGGTTTCAATTTCAAGTCGTTTTCGCCCCCTAGTAACAAACTTTCCTTCTCTTCTCTTAAAGATCCTGTTGATCAACTAAACACTTGGGTATTTACAAAATTAGTTGCCGTTGCGGCCTTTCCTACATTGGACAGACAAAACGTGCTCTGAAAATTCGGTTAAATGAGCACAAAGGTTATGTGCGAAAGCAAGAGTTAAATAAGTCTAGTATTGCTCAACATAGTCAGAATTCGAACCACTCTTTTGATTTCAACTCTTTTGATTTTTGGGATGCTTATCATATTAACAGGAATAGTTCTAATTTGGTTAATTATTCTTCCTCAACTTCATATTCTTCACAGGTCTGGCAGAAGTTTCTCTAATTTGTTGTTATTTTTTGGTTTCTTGTTGGTCGTTTGGTGGATTTGCTTTTGTCTATTTTTTCTCTTTTTGGTCCCCCTATCCCCTTCTTTCATAAAACTAAATAAGAAATTCTTCATGGGAATCTTGCCAAGGTTCTGGCACTGTGTGAAATCGATGAACAATATGAGGGTGAAAGCAAAGGGTTGTGCGCAATATAGAACGTTATTTCTGACAAAATTCATTCCATAAAGCTCCTCTGAAATAGTTCAGTTTGTAATGAGCGAACGAAGCGATCCGTAGGAGCTGCTTTCCGTGTGTTGGCGAGCGATAGACAGCAGGGACGGGAGCCCCCTGGTAATTGATCAAAATTTAGTAATAAAAACTTGTAGAATTCTGTACACAAAATTTCATTTTTTTTTTGTAAACTTTAGCGTTGTTTCTAGTAAGAAACAAATAGCATCAATTCGAAATGCGTTCAAATTTGCTTGCTTCTCATTTGCTAAAATTTATGGTTTAAGACTATTTCAGAGCTAATTTTTATCAGTTTATACCTTAAATGCGTTAGTTTTCTTTTAATCAGCAAAAAATGTATGGTTACAAACCACAATTGTTTCGCTTTTTTCCCCAGCTTTACCTGATTCTGTACTTTCTTTCATTGCTAATTAATAAAAGATTATCAGAAAATTGTGCAAGTTATTATTGTGACACTATTTTTAGGTGAGAGGTTAGTTTTTTCTTGGATTTTAGTCACAATTTTACGCCAATTATTTCCATCTTTAAGGTAATATGGACGCTCATGACAAAGAGAGAAAAATATACTTGGGTATAGGACTTACTTTCAACATTATCTGTGCTCTTATGGTAGGTGGCATGATATCTGTTGGCTTCGATATCCACACTCTGCGAAACAAACAAACCACAAACACACAAATGTGATTCACGAGGAAGAAGAAATAAAATGTGTGCATGAAAAAAAGATAAAATAGAATGAAAGAAGAGAGAAGTCGCATGCATAAACAGGCATCAGTTACATGCACATGCAATACATTGATAAACTACCAAGCACATTGAAATAAAGAAATAAATATACTCGTACTTGTTCACATTCATGGATCAATAATTGCATTGTGCAATTTACCTGTTCACAATTGTCACTGGATCATGTATTATATAATGAGATATGGGCTTATTCAACGAATTGCTTCTCTGAAAGTGCGCCATGTGTCGTATTTAAAATAAGGAATGGTTGATAAATTTGGTTTTAATATGATGAATTCTATAATGCAAACACCTACTGCCGATGGTCCAGTAAATACCAGCAATAATGATGTTGTCTTAATTCTTCTTTAGGATAACTACTACTCAAATAATACATTTATGTTGTTGGTTCCTATCAAATTTACCGCGATGAATTGATGAATTTCCGCTCATTTAATAGTTTTTCCCCAATGCCAATAACCGTTTATGCTATTCGAGTCTCACCGTTGCGTACATAATTTATTCATCTCTTTCTTTTGCTTACATTATTTATTTAGCGTTTGTTAACATTCCGATTTCTCTCATGTTTTACAGAACGCGGTGTAAATACAAATTAAAATGCAAGTAAAATTCAACAGATGCATACTCTGAAACAAATTGCATGGTACATATTTGCTCCCTTACTAAAATTCTCGCATGTTTTAAAACTATTCACCGCACTAAAGATTTTTCCTGTGATTGATCAAATAGTTCAACGGCAACCGATAAAACTACAGACCTTTCCAGTTTTAAATATAATTGGTTAAGAATATGAACAGACCATGAAGGAATGAATGACCTTGTTGCAATAGTTACGAAACAAGGGGTCGAGCTTTGTCTTCTAGGTAAACTGAACTTTCCAGCTTAGTAGCAATTGCAACATCACTGGTGGGTCGTTGAGTACTTCGTAGCAGGTTTAAAGTGATAATAGAACAAACAGATCGATTTTTAGACTTGCACCAGGTATAAAACTGAATGTGTGGCATTCAGCTGGGACTGATTTAGACAAGAGTTGTTCCTGGGGCACAAGTGCACAAATAGCAAGTGAAGCCCTTACCACAAGTTTAATCGAAAGAAGTCCCCAGATATCGACAATTTTAATCAAAATTGTGTTCCTGTTGACTAAAAGGAAAAATAAACATAAATAAAACAATTGTCAAAAAAGTATTGCAGATAGATATTTTCAGGCTACAGTAGAGCTCTTTGATCAGTGCAAAAAGAAAAAATGCTTAGCTTACAACCAGAAAGTCGGGAGGGAAGACATAAAAAAAAAGACATCGGTATTTATACCTAACATATAGATCTTATAAACTCTAGATACCGCTTGGAGGCGTTCCAGTGTCACAAGGGCGGGAATCGGTCGACCTCACGTGTTCAAGAAAAAAAGCCAATCTCTGTTTCGAAGGATTTTCTGCAGTTGATAAGCGAGCGTTTCGAATTCCACTCGAATTGGGGTCCTCACAAATTTGCCTTAACGAGCACAATCGCATAGGGGCTTTTTGAGTTACTTTACCTAAAGGGATTTTCTGGTTTGTTGACGTGATTGTTTTAGCAGGCGCAAGTACGTAAATAGGATTGAAATAGTTGATCACTGATTGTGTAAATGTTATAAATTTCTTTTATAAAGAAAAGTTCATTAAAGTGCGGGATTTCAAGTTGAACTCAAAGGTTAACAGTTCGCTTAATAAAACTAAATAATTATTTTTAAAAAAAACATCTTAAAAACAAGTATATTAAAGTCAATTATCCGTTGCTACCGATATTTTAATGTCTTTATTCCAGGCATGCCATTTAGAGCGGCCAGTAGGATGCCACTGCCTACTGGCCCGGCTTTGAGGGTATACTGTATTTTTATGAACGCAAATGTGTTTTGCTTTCCCAGTATAAGATATAAAAAGAATATACCCCTTGCACTCCCCTCCCCTCAGAAAAATTCGAAATGACGGGCCTGGTTTGCTCTTACCGATAGAGGATTGATTTATAATTCACTAAAATGCATAAAAAAATTTCGAGGAAACAGCAAATAACTGAGGATTATTGAAGATATTCGGTTCTGTTATTAAGTGCTAACAATCGGAAAACCTTAAGAGGCATTTAAATTTTAATTTCTATTCTTTAGACTTATTTTAACAGTTAATTAATATATATATATATATAGTTTTTACACGTGTATATGATATATATACACGCGTATGTGTATGTATGCGCATATTTTATTTTGATTGCATTTTTAAATTCATACATTTGTTCCTAAATTAAGTGTAAGTTGAGGTAAAAGTTAAAAAAAAAAAAACTTTAACACACTTATTGTTTATTTCTGCAGGGCATTTTAAACTCATTAATGCATTAGAAGTATTTGCATGTAACTATACTTTTATATATACCGACTATACTGCAGATATAGCAGTCAGGTTGATTGATAAAAACGTTCTACTACACCTCCATTTTAGAGCTGTTTGTTTTAAAAAGTGGCCAGTACCAGTGGCGTAGCGAGAATTTTTTCATGCAGGGATGGAGGCTTTGCTTTTCAAAGGAAAGATTTTCATTTATAACACATACATTTATACACACAGACATACAAACATAGTTTTAGTGCTTCATTGGAGGCCCACTTCCATTCTGCCCCCCCGCAGCCTATTCCACGCTCGCTACGCTAATAGCGACAGTTTATGTAAATGCCGATTTGCACATCGAATTTCGTTACCTGTCATGCATCACTTTTTGAGTTGCAATTCCAACAAAAAATATTCCTTGAGATACACACACGCATTATATAGGTCCGAAACGCTTCATTTATATTAGGATAAGCAATAATCTATATTTTGATAGGTTCCAGTGATAAATTTGAATTTTAATTTTTAAAAAAGTGAAGTTTTTAGACTTTGTGAACTTGTAGATGATTATTTGCCTTTAAATTTCATTAAGATTCTGAACATCGAAGATTTTGTAAGTAGTACCCCCCCCCCCTAGCCTGTGTATAAGTTCATTCTTTCTCGCTTCCAAATTTTGTCAAGAATACTTTGACTCGTACATGGGTACGGTGTTTAAAAAACGTCAGATTATATTCAAAATTTTCCTCTCAGAAAACTCAGTTTATTTTACGAATAAACCTGTCCTTTTCCTTCTTTTAAATGTCCTTTATATTTCATTCCATTTGTTTAAAAATTTCTTTACAATAAAGAAAACCATTTTTGAAGATTACATCGTAACACAGAATTAGATGTAAAAAAATATTAGACTGTGGGAGATAGATTAGATAGATTTCATGACATTTTATTCAGAATTTAGTTTTATATTTATGAAAGGAAGGCCTCCAAGGCTTGTTCTTACAGTTCAAGTTTCCGCGCAGCATACGCCCATCTTGAGATACTTTAAAATAACGAAATTCCCCGCCGCCGTGGGAATAAATTAAGGTAAAAGCAGATAAGGCGAAGCTAGGTAAGGCAACAGACGCTAATTTGGTGGTCGACGTCACGTGACGTACTCGCCCCTCAGACACTCGCAAAGCGAAGGAAAAGCCAGATGACTCCGTCTATGCTAATATGTCTATGATACCTAATGAGGTATAAATACCGGACAAGGGGTGAAAACAGCCTATCAGAAAACCCAGGAAAAGCCGAATAACAATTTTCATTGGATTTTCTGGTGCGCTTTTTTTTTCTGATAAAAAGCTTCGAGTTTTACCGACAGCAGGTAGATAATATCAAATAATTTTGAACTATTCAAATCTAATCTTAAAATTATCAAAGAAAAATTTCTTTAATTTTCTTTGTTCAAAGTTAAAAATGTTTTCTGGTAGAATTTGTTCGAATAACATCCACCAGTACATTAAGATTTATAAAGAAGTCCATTTCCCCCCTCGTTTTGAACGAATCAAATAAAATTACTAAATAAATAAACCAATAAGAAATGAGGTGATATGGCGATGATCTTTCGGACATCGCATAGTTATAGCTAATGTTTAAAGGGACAAATCGACCGTCACACAATTCCTCTTTCCCTACTAATATTTTTAATTAGAAAAAAGTTAATTTAACTTATTTTTGCTTTTTACCATATTTTTGTGTCTCATTAAGACTTCTTTCATATTTTCATTGTTTTGGTTGATTTTGATGCTATTCTTTTCTATTTCTCCCCAGGTAATAATAACTAAAACAATTAATTAATAAAATAAAAATTTAAAAATGCATAAAGATAGAAATATATCAACATTGAATGTCTCTAGATAGATTTAATATTCTGCAATCGAAGATTATTGGTTGAATTTTTTTTCTATATACTGGATGGTTATAATTGAAGTGCCATGGTTAGACCTACCGTAGAGCTTTTTTTAACAAACGCAGGTCATTGAAATGTGGTATATACGCTATGTGGGCCAGGGGGAAGAGACATATGCAATAAGAAATTTCTGGTTCACACTTTTTACCACCAGGCTGGGAATTCTTACTTTTTGATTAAATTCAATCTTTATCGCCAAGTTGCTGAAATTGATAAAGAAACTCTTCATGTTGCTGTTAAACAAGTAATTAAAGCAAGAGAAATGCATATTGAACAAATTCTATGACCTGATATATTTCAATGTTCGGTATAAATTTGCACAAATCTTTTCTTATTGCAGATTATCAACCAACGTCCTTTCCATGGTACATATAGCCTATATATACTA
This sequence comes from Octonoba sinensis, assembly GCA_038502835.1. NCBI lineage: Eukaryota > Metazoa > Arthropoda > Arachnida > Araneae > Uloboridae > Octonoba > Octonoba sinensis. The sequence goes on from CM076599.1 coordinate 71,028,240, forward strand.
AGTTACCAATGACGTACGTCTAATAGAACGAGCTCTAAGTAGGTAGAAACAGAATATCTCTAATTATAACTAGGGATGTAACGAATAGAGATTTGGCCGAATAGCCGAATACCGAATATTTGGCCATTTCTTCCAGGCCGAAGCCGAATATTCGGCCATTTCTTCTAGGCCGAATAGGCTGAAGCCGAATATTCGGCCAATGTCTTAGGCCGAATACCGAATATTCGGCGGCCGAATATTAAAATTTCTAGAAAGTCGTTGTAATACAAAGTTTTTGCCAAATTTACAATTATTCACAAAGTCAAACACCAATTACACGCAATCTATGATGTACGATTCACTTCTCTTTGTTAAGAATTTAAAAAACTATTTCAAATTAATCTGTTTTCTCTATTGTTTTGAATGTAATGAAACTAAGAATGTCGCCCACAAGTAGAATAGAAATAACAGGTTTTATCGTAGTAAGCATTAGCATTATTTTACTAATTCTTTAATTCAGATGAAAAAACTACTATTGCTTAGTGAACTTTTACCTTGCTCAAAACTATTTTATGAAGATATTTTAAAAGTTATAAAAGTTAATATTTTTATTTTATGGAGTTTTTTACAAACCTATTTTTAAAAGATCTATTAAAATTTATTACACTTAACTGGAATATATTTTTATTTTCAAAAACACCAATAACATATGCTATCTAAATGTTCATGACATATTCTAGGCTTTTTACATTTTTCTCTTTCCCAATATTCGCAATAAATCAGTCTACCCAAACAAAGTCTGACTTCCACTTTCTTAACAATAACAAAATTAATTTCTCATATTCTAAATCATAATTAACTATTGCCAGCTTTTGGGAGCAAGTGCTAAATATAAAATACAATATTACAAGTTTAAAATCTGTTTTTCCTCAGTCGAGCCTAAAACAAGGTTTAGAAAAAGTAGCTTTTTTCCAAATTATTTTTATTTATTAAAACTATAGAGTAATGTATTCCTTTGCAATAATTATAATACAATTTTAAATGTTTAAAATCTACTAATTTCTTTATATTTTTTACATTTCTACTGTAGCATAAGTATTCGGCCGAACAGTTCATCAATATTCGGCCAGGCCGAATATTCGGCTAGGTGATGAAATGACTATTCGGCTAGGCCGAATATTCGGCCAAAGGGCCGAATAGGCCGAATATCGAATAGTGGCCGAATATTCGTTACATCCCTAATTATAACCACCCTGTAAATTAATAGTGTTAGTCGATGTAAAATGGTATCATGTTTTCAGAGTTGAAATTTTCTAAAACTGGTAAGATATACAAGTAGCAGTTGCCCAGGCAAAAGATGTTTTCTGTGTGGCTAGATGCACAAGTAGCAGTTGCACAGGTAAAAAACTTTTTCTGAGCAAACAGTTTCAATAAAAATATACTTTTGCAAAAACGATGCTATTATTTCTCACCAACCTTACTGATATTTTTATCCTCTTCATCTGAATTTACATAAGTTATCCACAGGGGCCTACTACTGATAAGTATGGAAAAACTTCACTACGAGGTTTGGCTGTCGCTCTATCAACCCCTCCCTTCCCTCAAATAAAGTTCCTGAAATTTTTATAATAGGAAATTTTAAGCTTCTCATAATAACGAATCACTTTCAATATTTAATAAAATGGGACAGTATCAGTCGTTGACATTGAAAATGCAAGCGAGTGGTTTAGGCGATCTGAAAAGATTGTGAAATGTCATTCGCACATCGCTGCCTCAGCTGATTTGGCAGAGAATGAGCTGCATCAGCAAGATGAAAGACGAGGAGGCACGCGGCAGATAAATGTCACAGGGAAAGTGGGATGATGACATATTTTTCATCAAATTTTATGGCTGAGGTTAAATTTCGATGCCTGCAATGATTTTACTATACTGTTCGATTTACGTTATTGGTGAAATATTTTATTTTAATAAAATATTTCCACGATTAAACCACAGCAAAAGTAATACGAGATTTCAGCTAAATCAAATTCTTTTGTTGCTCAAATAATTTTAAATATTCAGCTTTTTCGTCTAATTTATTATGAAGGCAACGAAATCAGATAAAATATTCAAGAATAAACTATAGTTCTGATTTAAAACTATTAAGGCTCTAAATTAAACTATTGATCATATCGCATTTGTGACAGTTAACATGACTTTGAAAATCGAGGGGCAAATCCTTCATGAGGCTCCTGCGTAAAACCACCCTATCTTACAGTATATACTGTATATAGGTCATTCCCACAAAACAGGAAACATTTCCATGTTAGAGCATTTTTTTTTAAAAGGGTGTTGTAAATGTTTAAATATTTTTAACATTTAGCCCTCAAAGTTCATCCCACATACCGACGAAGAACGTCTCCTCACTTTCTTTTCACGTCACGTTTCCTTTTCAAGTAATTCTGAAATTTTTATTATTTTCCTTTTGATTTCGTTACAGCTAAATACTTTAGAAGACTCATTTTTGGGAATTATATCTTTTAAAAATGCATTTATGAAAATAACAGCTTGTATATGAGAAAACCAGTTATGTATCAAGTTTTTGTTACATTTGGAAGTTTAGTTTTCAGTTGTGAAGTTGAAGGAGAACTTTGACTTACATTTATGTTTCGTGGTAAATATTCAACAGTTCTTTCTTCATATTCATTAGAACAACTTAAATATTTTAAAATCTGATCCATAACAGAAAGAGAAAATTTACTAGATTTGTTTTCTTCACTGTCTTACGGGTGAAAGTTTTATGAGTTCAATTTGCTAACTTTGCATTGTAAGTTTTGTTCATTTTTTAACGTCAATCTCTAATTATGATGAATTGCAATAGGAATTGCACTTTTTATCTGTTAAAATGTGAGACAGAGAGAGCAGTTCTACCAAGAGGAGCACGAAAACATGAATAGCTTGTCCCTGAACTCTCAGCGTCATGTTAAATATCAACTTTTTGATACATATATGACAATTTAATTTACACTACTTAATGTTTCTGCTGTTCCTTGTAATTAAACACAAAAATTGTCTTCTTTTTAACCGTCTCTTTATAACAACAGAGAAGTTTAACGTGAGACTTTTCAAGGTCGCATTAAAGTCATATAAGAACAAAATTTCATATTTTTGAATTTATGAATCACTTTTTAAAAATGTCATGTACGTAAGAATATCATGTTGATATGAAACTTTCACAAAAATAGCTTCTATGAATAACATAAAAGCTGTGTAAGAATTGACACTCAGCAATAATTAAATAAGGAATAAAAAACTCAAAATAACTATGTTAAAATATGCATTTAATATTTTCAGAAAGCGAAAAGTATTCCCAGTATAAGAAATACATTCTTTAAAAAAAGGATTTTAAAGAATGAATAATATAAAAAGTGCAATTTTATCACCAAAATAACGCAGAGGGCATTATTAAATACAATTTTAATGCCGTACAATTTTTCACTCTTTCCATCATTAAAATTTCTAGGTTTAAGGATTAAACTCCTGTTCATTTCACCGACTGAACTTTCTATGTTTGGGCGAGCGGGGTGTGTGTGTGTTTAGGGGGGGGGGAAGCTTAACTAAGTTCAACTTGGCTATTAAATTGCATGCAGAATAAAAGTTAATCGGACAGTTAACTAGTTGCAAATGAAAAATGGAAGGAAAATATAAAAAAAAATCATTCCAAATTATGTGAATATTTTATACCCTCGGGAAATCCAAACACAAAATCACAGAATTTTTTTCCGAAAAAGTAAAAAAAAAAAAAAAAAAGATAAAACTGGGTTTTAGACAACTAACAGCTTTATAAAAAAAAAGAACAGTTCGACACATAGTGATCTCAAATTGGTGTAAGAAAGAAAAAAGAAGAAATTTTTAAAAAATAAAACTGAGTTTTAAACAACTAACAGCTCTGTATATAAAAAAACTGCTCGACATAGTGATCTCAAATTGGTGTCAATCTTGTCAGATTTTTATGATTTTTGAACTGATATGCAATGCAATCACAGTGGTCTAAATTTGCATTTTTAAATCATAATTTTGGTTTTAAAATTTGAATTTTGTACCTTATAAAATAACACGAAAATGGCTCACATGATATAGCGGAAATCTGGTGAGTAAATAATTTATTATTTGAAAAGCTTTAAATGATCTCTCACCAGAAGCATTCGAAAATTTCAGTGTTTAAAATATCCTTTAGATCATCTCATGGCATGCGATTTCTTTTCTTTTTGGACCGCTGTTGCTTTATGCTAAAAAACATCCTGAGCTTTTGATCTTCCTGGATAACTTGTTTTACAAGGTTTTCTACGAGTTAATATTAGTAGAGGTTGTAATTACTTTTAAGTGAATCATGAGTTTAACACAAACTTTTAAACTGACTAGGTTACCAAACGGCTGAGAGAACTGAGAGTCAATAAGTCATTTGCCTAAGTTTCCAAATTCATCAAATTACGAAAAGCAAAATTTTTACATTAATTTAGGCTTTTTAAAACCACATTTGCTTATAACATATACATTTCAACTTAAGATGTAACTTCATTAAACTTTTATCTTTCGTATTTTTTTTGGCGCATCTTCGATTACACATTACGTACAAATTACGAGTAGAAAAAAATTCTTATCTTTAGAAGTTTTGCACCCATTTACCATTTAAACTTCATTCACCGATTTCACACGCTTTTAACCACACCAAATATAATCTACCCCAATGGTAGTTATAAATAGAAACATATATTTATTTTTGCAAGGTGGTATCGCAGCCGAAAGAAAAGTTGCTACATCCGTGCCGGGCTGATGGACAAAAAATAGGAAAGGTGTTTGCGGAGGGATGATTGTTTCCTTGTGAAATCTAATTTTGGAATCATCTCGTCCGTAGTAGCAATCTTTAAGAACAGGAGAGAACGTGCAACTTTGAATATTTGATGAAATCGGCGTGAGCGTTTTGACCAAACGCTAACTAATGCAAAATTCAGGAAGATTTCTAAATATAGTTACCGTTTGGCAAAGATTGTAAACGTCCTCACGCTTACTACACGTAATGGTCAACTATTTTTTATTTTTTTTTTTGCTATCTCGAAATGTGTTTCGAAATATATTTCAGATTTCGAAAAGGGGGGATTTGGTTTGTTTGTTTTTTGTGTTAGAAACTTAGCATGATTTTAAAAGCAGTAAAATCTGATTAGTTTTCATGTGCAATCTAATTATTAGCCAAAACGTATATGCTGTGTGCGCAATTGCGAAAGCACTTATATAATAATGCATCAATATTATTACCTATTAGTATTAATGCATTTTTTAAAGATTAACATTATATGTGATCCTGTAGCACAGGGTTATTCAAAATTTTCGTGGCGTCCTTGGAAGAATTAGAATTTTCTCGCTGCACCCTTGTCGTATAAATCTGGCTTAGAAACAAAGAAGATTTGTTGTTATTAGTGCTTCGTGACACCCAGTTTGGGAACCTCTGCTGTAGCATGCTGAATCGGGTACTTTTCAATTTTAAGAAAAACCTGCGTTTTAAATTATTTTACAATGCGCTGAAACAAAAGAAGGGCTTTGGATTGATGTACTGATTTGGTAGGCTTAATATATCATTTCATATTTAGTTTTCATTCTATTTAAAACATTTTAAAAAATTGGCTGGCTTTTCACCGCATATTTTCCGTTTCATAATAACCTTTTTCCGCACCGTGGAAAATTCATCGCAGTTGCTCAGCTCCTCATCTGTCAAAGTAAAATTTCCCAACTCTTTTCTAAAAAAGATAAATTTCAGTCTACAATTATCCTTTTAAAAATCTTCCGCACTTTTTCGCGCTGACATTCTGCCAGAATGGGAGCATCCGCTATAAGAATGGCTTCTAATATGCCAGCTTAGTTAGCAGTTAATGTACTGTGAATACGACGGATAGCTTGGAGGTCCTCATCAGCACAAGTGCGAAGTGTGTGTTCTGCTGTCAAGCAGATTAATAACGGGGTGATGCATTGGGTGACTTTATTTGTGGGTGCCTGTGCTCGGAAACGGAAGTGGGGGTGTAGATGTGAAATAGAACACCGAAAGGAAGGTGCAGGGAAAATAGTCTCAATGTATAAGGAAACGCGACAGGTTTTAGAGCGTGTAGCAGCTAAAGACATATTTATTAAGGAATATTTATAAGATGAAGATTTTATCAGGGATCTGGCACAGCCACATTTTTGAGTTGTTCTGCTCCAGCTGCATAGGTGAATTTGAAAAAAAAAAAAAAAAGTTACTTATAGAGCTATTTATTTATTTATCAATAAATATATAATGTTGTGTATGCACTGTGTTGCTAAAAAAAAAACTATGCACCGATAAAAAGTGAAGGGGAGAAAAAAGTCATTTATGTATTTTTAAATTTATGAATGTAATTAAAATAAAAAAACAGAGTAGTAGAGCACAACAAATTTATTTGCTACTTTCCTACAATGCTCCATTGCACCACTCTGCTAATCCTGGCTCCGCTCTATTCCCCTGACATACGATAAACGATTAACTTTACAGCAAGGTAAAATTTATCAGAAACTAAAAGTTAACACGTAATTGTCTCTGTGTATTCATACTTACCAAACTCTTGAATTAAAAAAAGTCATGAGATTTTTCCCAAAATTGCAGACGAACATAGTCAAAATAATGCAGCCCTTGTAATTAGTCTAAATAAGCTAATTATTAAAATCTAAGTAATGTGGTCACGAAGATTTGTTTTAAATAAAACATAAAGCATAATTTTATGCGGTTACTAGAAAAACTATGTTAATGAACTTACGGTTACTGTTTTTTGCTTTAACCAAAAAGGCATTGCAACATTGTCTATCATAGCAATTATTTCAGACAATTAATAATATTAGTAATAACTATATTTTTATAATCCTTCTCCAAACTTCGGAAAATTGCAGAACACATGTGCAACCGGAACGTGTACACCGACTTTATTTATGTTCTTACCCCATTTTAGTCTTCCCATTCGCAACTTTCTGCGGTATTACTATTTAAAAATAATATTAAATCACCAAAAATGTTTTAAGTTACATGGTTTTATTTAAATTCAAAACATCGTTGCATTATACAAACAAAACTATTGTTGCCAAATGACAAATGATAATTCTGATAATTTCCTCAGAGCCAAAATTATTATTTTTCTTCCTAATTAGCGTTATAATAAATTATAAAATGGATGGATTATTGCATTGTCATCGAAGATAAGCTTATGTGCAAAGTTTGAAGATAATTTATGCAGTAATAGTGGTCGAAAACCGCGTAACAAAGTTCCGTGACAAGTCAAGTTAAATAAAACCATGTAACAAACAAAACATAGTTGCATTATCCAAACAAAACTATTGTTGCCAAACGACGAATGATAATGCTGATAATTTCCTCAGAGCCAAAATTATTAATTTTTTTTCCTAATTAACGTTATAATAAATTATAAAATGGATGGATTATTGTACTGTCATCGAAGATAAGCTTGTGTGCAAAATTTGAAGATAATTTATGCAGTAATAGTTGTCGAAAACCGATTTACAAAATTCCGCCACAAGTCAAGTTAAATAAAACCATGTAAGAAGTTTTTTAATTTTTTCGGCCTACTCAATCATATATACAAATATATGCGTGTGAGTGTGTATGTGTGAGCATACAAGTAGATGTATGTTCCTTATACAAAATCTGTATTTTACGTTGGATCGTTACGTTGGTTGTGTGGTGACGGAAATTGTCCTGCGGGGGGGGGGGGGGGGAAAGGGTTCGAAAGATAACTTCAAGTATTCGTTGTTACTAAATACATATCATCATATCTATTATTTCTTTTCATTGAATGAATATTTATACTTCATTTATGACTCTCTACTTTCATAGAAGTAATGTTTGATTTATTACTATTTTATCTCTTTTACAACGTTTTTTTGGTTGTTTATCCATAGAAATATGAGGCAATGTAAACCGATATGCACTCTATTTCATGGTACGCCGTTTTTATCTGTAATTGCTCAGTAAATATTACTGATACCGTACTGTATTTATCAAGCGGCAAAATTGGAAGCTTTTTGGAAGGATCCACTTTTGGCACACGAAAACGTTTCACGAGAAAAACTATTGACAGTAGTAAAACTTCTTTTGCTTTCGATACAAATTAAAGAGGTATCAGTGGCGGAATGCCATAATTATCCTACAGAAATAAGGTCAGCTGCTATATTCTAAGATAACATTTGAAAGCTTATGGAAACATATTTATAATGCTCATTTTTACGTATATTCGACCCATAATTAGAAAAAAAATCAACCTCTTGAATCATTTCATTTTCTGAAATTTTATAGAAAGTACTCCAAAAGGAAAGTTTTTAATTTTCTTCCCTTTTCAAAACATACTAAATGAATCTAGATGAATTCATACTCAAGCATTAAGATTTAAGCTCCATATTATAGAAAAATAGCGAAAGAGCAAAAGAAAAGAAAAGAAAAAGAAATCGTAAAAGCACTTTCAAAGTTATAATCCTTTTGAAGCACCATTCAAATGACATTTGCCTCCTTGACAACGGAAACATTCAAAATGCCATAGAGCGTTTAAATAGCAGGTAAAAGTTTAGCCAGCGCAAAAATTAGACTCAGTCCCAAGTTTAACTGTTAGGAGAAAAAAAAAAGTTTTTTTCTAGAACATGCTCATAATAAGAATTTGTTGATTCATTAAATCTTAAACATTCACGTTTTTTCCCCCTTGCCCTTGCTATTTCTCATAAGCCTGTTAGTAACGCAAACTGAGCTCGAAAGTTCCCTAAGGCTTCATTAATTTTGGGAGAACGTACTAGGGCTTTTAACCCTGTGGTATCTCTTGATCTCCGCGAGATTGGTTTTTCTTATAAGAGTTCTATTTTAATATCAAATAAAATATTATCTATGCATTTTGAGAAAGAACTACGCCTCTTACTTCAAGTACATTATATTTCTAAAGTCAGGGGAGGGGGCGGGGATTGTACCGTCCTGACCGCCACAAATGACGGCCCTGCTGGGGTAAAGGTATTTTAAAACCTTAAACAACCATAAACGTTTCGTCAAAGATCCTCACGATTCCGACACCTTACAAAAGAGATATTTCTTTTCATGTGAGAACTATTAGTTTATTTCGCGCAACGATTGCAGGTTTTAGACGATATGTGTACGGGATTAGGAGAAATTTGATTGATAGATCGAATTAACCCTTTAATGCCTACCGTCTCTTTTCAGGAACAGTCTGAAAAGTACGTCTGAAGCACCTAAAAATAAACATTTCAACAAAAAATTGTTTTAATGTATTCCTAACCAGTTATTTTAAGATTATTAATACATTAAAACAATTTTTTCTTGAAATGTTTATTTTTGGGTGCTTCAGACGTACTTTTCAGACTGTCCTTAAAAAGGGACGGTAGGCATTAATGGGTTAATCTTGCATTGACAATTCTTTTGTTTTTCTCTTCTGCGCTGATCGTTTCATGTGATTTTGGTTTCTCAGCAGAGGGTGTTCTACTTCTTGAAGACGTTCGAAACTGCTTGCTGCATTTCCGTTCGACAGAAATCGAACTTTTACTTTTTTAATGGACCGAAGGCATGAAACTCACATGAGGTTAGATCAGGACTGTAGGGGTGGGGTACTCAAGTGCATGAGAAATTCCATCTTGGTCACGTCATCAATTGCCCACTTGTTGTTTGTATTGGATGTGGATGGGCCCAGAAAAAAAAAAGAATAACAGCATGTTGGTCTTGTTTGGACGCATTTGGTAGCAACACACTTCGGAAATAAGAGAAGACCACAACAATCTTATGTTTCTATGTCATACTTGCCACATAGGCTGCAGATACGCCCTCAAACAGAAATTATAAATCTTTCTTTATATTTCATCGCTTCTCTTTTCTACGAGAGAACCTGAGTGTGCTTTTTACTGTCTAGAAAACTCTGCATGTGTACAAAATGCATAATTTCGACGATGATCCTATCAAGGCCTCCTTTTTGTACTCTTATGTCACTTTTGAGAGTTCTGCTGCATTAAAACAAGAGGACTGTCAATAGTTTTCGGTGTGAAGGTAATGAAAAAAAAAATCTTTTGTTGGTATTCAATTGAGAAAAGTTGAAAAAACTTCAATTTTTAAATGCGTAATAGCACTGCTTGAGGTGCTTTTAAGTTTGCACTGAACACGAACGTTTCATGAAATGAAAACACAAGAAGCAGTGTTTTAAGCTTTTTTTAAGAATAAGAAAGATAAGTTGACACTTGGGAAAACAACTCAATCATCTGAACCAAAGAGAAAACATTTGATGAAAACATGGAACATAAAAGCGAAAAGATAGCAACAAAATCAAGAAAGTCGAAAAAACAAAAACATGGCTTTTACTCTTCCAATGTTCTATATTTGATTTTAAGCCAAGAGAAAAGTTTATTTTGAGTTTGTTTTGGAGAAACGTAAACTGAAAATTAAAGTAAACTATTAGAAAAGGAAGATTCACAATGAATAAAAACGAATTGCGTTTGGAGTAATTTTGAACCAGGCGGGGGAACTTCGCACCACTTCATATTTTTGAACATATTTTACTGCAAAAAAAAAAAAAAGAAAAAAGAAACCCTACAAGGTTCTAGTGCACTCTACTGAGCAGGTTAGAAAATTAGTTTTCTACTCTTAATTTTATGAAATTTGTAACACTGTGCACAGATAATTATATCATCCAGTAATTCTGAAGCTATTTTTGAATGCTAGTTTGAAGTTGGTGAAAACTTCAACTATAACCACTCTGTGGAATCTAAAAAGTAAAAGTACATTTGGTTATCAGAAATTTTTAGTGTACAGTCTGAGTCCAGCAGCAAATTTTAAAATGAAAATACAAAGTTAAAAACACTGTGACTCATAAGCGCTGAATAATTTTAATGAAATAGTTGAAGATACTTTATTCATGTTGAATCAGGCAGTGACATTGCATTCCGTTAAAATATTTCTCGTCTAGCACAACATATTGCAAAGACAAAAATCTTTTCCAACCATCGAAGCACTGAAAAGTACTTCACAGCTAGATTAGATTTTTTCGTTTAATTTTTTTTATTACCTCCAGCATCGGAAAAATAAATATATTTGGGCTTCTGAATTTCGATATTGATTTATGCTCAATCTCAAAAAATCTTTCCACTTTAATATGTATGAGAACCGAAAGGCTGTGGGTTATTTATGTGGCTTAGGAGCGTTATGTCAAGATATCAACTTAACATTCAAATTTTATTCACGGTCTTCGTGGGAACACGTAAGAAAACAGAACTTACCAAAACAAACTAAAATTCGAATCAAAAGTGTTTAATGAAATGAATTCTTAACGACTTCAAGAATTTCTTGAGGAATTGTTTGTACACGAGCTTTTAAACGTTTGTCGTTCTGAAGTCTTTTCAGAAAAAACAGAAAGAAAAAATCATCATTCTTCACAAAAAAAAAACGAAAAAAAAAAAAAAAATGAAAAAGAAAAAAAAAAAAAAAACGATTTATGCATTTTAGCATTAATAAAAACAAGTTTTTCTGTTTTTCTAACCATAGTTTGTTATATTTGTTGTTGAAGCACTTGCAAATTGATTCCAGGCATATGATTACAATAATACAATTCCCTTAGCTAAACTACAAAAAATTGGCATACTCTGCTTGGACAATCCGTGAAAAGAAATATTACATTCTTTCCATCAGTGGCGTAACTAGGGGGGGGGGGGGCGGCGGTCCGCCCCGGGCGGCACTGTTCAGAGGGCGGCAAAAAGTCCGGAATTCCCATCTCAACAAAACGCAACCTTGTTTTTTTTTTTTTTTCGCAAACAGGGCGAAGTTTTTCTTTATCGAAAAGTCCCATTTACCGCCCTTAATAAGGGCGGGGGGACAGAAAGCGTTACGGCCACAAAGTGACGTCTGGTTTCGGCTTTTTCTGCACCCCCTAGGCATACTTTTTGTTTTGCTTTCTAGGGAAGAAGGTTGTTCCCTTGCTGTGCTGTTCCGGGCCTTAGGAATGCTGTTGGAGATAATAGGTAGTAACTTTCAAATAGTCAATAAAGTCATTTCCGCGTCCGACTGTCCGTCAATGTCAACAAGTATTTCAAAAGATTCTGAATGGCATGTGGCTAAAAGGACAAGTAACAAAAAACACTGATACGAAAAGCATGGAGGTACCCCAAGCCCTGTTAAATTACTCAAGTAACAGCTGTCATCTCTCTTAATTAGAACCCGCCCATTGACACTGACTATTCCCCGTGTCGGCAGAAAAGCAAAGGGTTCCCAGGAAGCAATCCCTTAAAAGAGCGCCGACGAAGACGAATTCACCGAAGTCATTTCATGGACAATGGTCAAAAGCTCTATTTTCACAGCAGCTCTTTCTCCGACTTTATTATCCGACCGGTCTCCCGCCGGTGGTCTCAAATTGTGTTCATTCTTCATGACCACAATAAGTTGGCCACAACGCTTATTCCAAAGCGTCATTTTCTTGGTTCTCAGGGTTGTGTCTTCTCAAAAACAAAATTCGTATTTTGTCAACTCAGTCATGAATAATAATCTAGAAAAAAAGTTTTTTTGTTTCTAATAATTATCTGCAAAATCATCTGAAAGTTCTCCAAATAAGTAAAAGACAGCCCCAGAAATAATCAGATTGAGTATTTTTGAACAATAGGCAACCTGATCGACATTTAGTGTTTTTGTAGGGGCAAAAAATTCCTTCTTTTAATTGCTAAACGAATTAATAAAATTCGGATAGTCTTGAACTTTCGCCAACTTTATAAGTAACTTCTGATTGTGAAGATGAGAGAGACATTGTTTTAAAATTTTATGTGCAGTAGAAATATTCCGCAACAGCGCAAGTAGTCAGTAAGTACAATATATACATTTCTTCTATCTTTGAAAAAATCTTATTTATATGTTCATAAAAGGAGAATTCATAAAAATAATAATTTTACTATCTGATAATTTTTCTAAATTTCAGTTCATTTAAAATTATTTTGATCTTCATGACCACGGCTAATAAATCATGCAATTCGACCAGTGTTTCGGTGTTTAGTGCGTAATATTTCATTTTTCATGCTTTCGTGTTTATTGAGGGGGTCTGATGAATTTCGGCGGGTCATCTTCCCTCTTTCAGACATCAAAGTCACTCTCTCGATTTGGTTTTACTTCGTTTTACTATTCTTTTCTGTCGGCAGGGTGGTGTAGTCGTAAGGCGCAAGCCTCGTACGCCCAAGATCGCAATTACAAACCTGGCCCAAGTCGGTGGATGCAGAAAATCGCCTGCGCCCATATCGTATGATTATGTGGTACGTTAAAGATCTCTTTGGCAAGGATACTCTCGGCTAAATTAAATTCCTAGTGCCGATTGCATCAACGAGTGCTCAGGTGCCGCCATCTATTGAAACTGAGCGTCAAAAAAATTGCGGTAATGGTACCACACTCATAGTGGTGCCGCTGAAAGCGTTGGTACCAATCTCTGGGGACGCACCATGTCTACAATGTTTGAGGATCAATACTGCAGCCCCATTAGAAAGAAAAAAAAACTAGTCTTTTCTATCCGGTATGGAAGTAGTTTCCGTTGACACTGACAGACAAAATTTGTTCTGTCGAAACTCAATTACGATGAAAATTTGAAAAATTACGGTTTCATTCATCAAATAAGGCAAGAGGCTATTGCTTCGATAAAAAAAGATTTAGCTTTGTTTTTCAATCCCTCCTCCCTCCCCTTTCAAATGCATGCAAGGCTTTAAAATGCATGGGCATCGTTATAAAGATTGCTCTATCGTTTCTTAATTCTGCTACGGACATTTAATGATAATCATAGAATTCAACCTCTGCTGTCAAGATATTAAAAAATAGTTTAAAGTATAGCAGTTGTGCTAATTGAATTAAATAATTTACGATGACTAGTATCGATCATGCTTCATCATTAAAAATGCAATGAAATCAAAGCCCTTCCTATAAATGATAGGATAGGGCGTATAAGATAGGGGTCATTGTAAGAGCCATTCTAAAAACAAAACAGCATTTCATGGGTGTAATCTTTCAATTATAAAAATATGTTCTACTGAAGAAAAATTAATTAATTAATTAAATTAAATAGTTTTCTTCCAACATCAAAATTTTTTAAACTAAAAAATTGAGCAATTTGTCAAGGCATATCATAATAACTATTTGAAAAAATAAAAATATATCTTATTGCGCCGAGTGCTATGTTTGCCGTATCAAAATATTTCAAATAGTGATACAATTTTTAAGCTACATCAGAGAAAAATCAATAAATTATAATATTTGATATTCTACGCTAAATGGACAACATTCTAGAGAGGGAAATTTTATTAGGGCAAAACTGTAGTGATAATTGTAATAATAATAATAATAATAAAATTGCTGCGTTTTTTTCCCTTTTTTCTGCTACTGCGTTTAATTATTTACGCAACAACTATGAATCGCTAAGTTTTGTACGAAATGCTGTTTAGTCATGGGAAGGAGGGGGCGGGGGAAAAAATGAGGAAGGAGCTAATTAAGTTTTGAAAATGGTCAGAAAGTCGAATCCAGGTGATGCAGACTTTCCTTTGAGGAATAAGAAGGTGAAATGGTTGTGATATCTTATCTAACGCTCACTGAATTTCGAGATGGGTGGAAGTTTTCCTATTTTCCTACTATTCAATGAATAAATGCGATGCATAATAATACCCTTAAAGACCTTCAGAAAGACAGCTTTCCACTAAAAGATATTTTGCTCCGTTAAACATTGTATGAAGTAAACTTACCACGTGGGTTGAGGTGGAAAGACGTACTTTCATCACCCAACAATCCAATGTGTTATCAAGCTTATTTTATTTTATTTATTTATTTTATATTTCGAACTAAATTTTGTGCATTCTTTTTAATTCAAAGATTAAGTTTCAATTTCTTTACTTTTATCGTTTATTTATTAATATTTGCAGCAAATGTTGTCAAACTATCGCGGAGGCTTTCAACATAAAAAAGTGCCAAATTCCTTTTTGAAATTGTACAGAGTTCAAATCCAGGTGTGGCTTTGAGGAACAAAAAAGTAAAGTAGTTGTTGTGACTAACCTTCATCGATTTGACAGAGGGGAGCTTTCTTGGGTTTCCACTATTCAATATGCCAATTCAATGCAGAAACCCACCCTTAAAAAGACTTTTAAGAAGGCAGCTTTAAGATGTTTCTCCCCGGGGAACATTAAAAACGATATAAAAATATTATTTGCAATGGGATGTCAATACATAGTACCTTTTGTGCAACACCCAACAATACATGCGGCCATTATGTGATGTCTTCAAAAAAATTCTCTTGAAATGTTGATGAAACTTTTAAGCATCCTCTTTTTATTGAAATGCGGAGTAAAATATTACTTATACTTTCATGATTCATTAACAACTTTGAATAATCAACAAAACTTCTAGTAAAATATTCGAGAAACTTACGATTTAACTGCGGAAAATGTGGATTCAAGGGCTTTCCTAGGGGTCATGACGCGAATCTTCTAATGTCTCCAAATATAGGCTAAAATTGCATTTTTGGGACCAATATAAATGAATTTTCGGTGAAATGCATCGATAGGGAGGGGTGAAGTGCCTAAACACCTCTCTCTTCCCCAGCGTCACTAAATATAGTCTAGAATTGCGTGTTTTATACTTCAATTTCTAAAATTTTCCAGGGAAGAGCCCCCCCCCCCGCCCCCTATATTTGCGCAAGTATCAGTTTCTAGATTTATATCGCTTTTCCGAATACCCTAACGCAATTATTCGAAAAAGAATGCCGGGTGGAAAAATTAGTCGAAAAATTTGACTGAATGTCTGAAAAATATATATGGCACGTTAATTTTGAAATGACCCATGGATGTGTATATATATGTATATTAACTATTTGTATTCTCCCGATCGAAAAAAAATGTTGATAGTCGTCAAACGCATGCTCCCCCCCCCCCCGCCCTCCCATTTTTTGACTTCAGGGCTGTTCTGCTGTCGGCACGATTGAGGGGGCGGCATTCCCAGATTTCGCCCCGGGCGCCACTAAGTCTAGTTACGCCACTGCTTTCCATTGCATTATTTTGCCTATTTTATATTTAATAAATTACTTGTACACTAAGAAATACATTATTATTTCTTTTGAAGATATATCTAACGAAACTTAGACAACAAATTCTATTTTGGCATTACAAGTCCGAGGAAAGAGCTAATGTGAAATTTCGTTTGTTGAAACTCACATATCAGACAGTTTCATACATAATCAAACTGTTTCAAGAATTTGTTGATGATGGGAACAGACCAGGAATAGGGTAAAAACACCAAGAAACCACAGTATCAAAAACAGAATTCAACGGAACATCATAATTTAAATAAGAAAAATCGCAAAAAAGAGCTCGGTTAATTGTGAAACAGTCCGATGGACTGTAAAATAAGACCTTGGATAATGACCATATAAATTCAAAAAAGTTAAAAAAAAGAAAACTGAAGGTAATAAACGAACATGGTTTCAAAGATGTCGTTCGACTCAAAATGACAGCAGGTGATCAAATCAAGAAAATGTTTTCACCACATGAGAAATTTTTCAACATTGAAAAAGTTCAAAATTTCCAAAATGACAGAGTATGGGCATAGGATTCCTCTGGGACTTCTAGTGTAGTGGGGCATTGGCAGCTGCCAAAACCCATAATGGTTTGGGATGTTATGTGTGTAGTGGTTAAACGTCGCATGGCATTCCCTTTAAAACCTCTTATGATTGTGCCTCTACGATTTTTGATTCCACTTTCCAATGAGCTTTAGCATGGTCGCTGAAATCGCATTTTTTGTAACATGAATGTACAGGTTCAAACTGTATTTTAAGAAATCGATCTTTTAGTTTACTCGTTTCCCTCTTGTGTGAACAAAAGCTTAAATTTATTTTGAAGACTCAGCATTAAGAGCAGCAGCAGTCCGGTAATTAATACGGTGTTCCTTCTCAGTAGTTGGTAAGTAAGGGCAAACCTCGATCTCCCGCAAAGACGTTTTGTATTATCAGGGAACGAAAACAAACATTTTCGTAATGAAATTACAATGACATGCTCAAACTCAACAACTGCCCATTTTGTCTTCTTCGTCATTTCAAATATCATTAATTTGTATTACCCCTTAACTACAAAGCATGATCTCTATATTATTCTTTATTTAATGATTAGCGCAAATTTCAAACTTTTCTTATAGTGTTTTTAAAAAAGTTCTATTTGTTTTCACATTGTAAACAAATTTCTATATATACGAGGTGTGATTGGAAAGTTTTAAGAATGGGCTTGAAATTTCACAATGGCGGTACTTACATGCTACTGGGATGCATCTCCTTCAAAATAGCCCCCTTCTAACTGAACATACCGACTCCAACGGTGTTTCCACTTTTGGTAACTTTCCTGGATTTTTTTTTTCTCAATTGTGTTAGGGACGCTCGCCGGATTCGCCTGGATGTCTTCAATCCAGTCAAATCGCTTCCCTTTCAGTGAAAATTTCAATTTAGGAAACAGGTAGAAGAATTTTTGACCAAATTTAACATTCCTGTGCTTCCACAACCGCTTTATTCCCCTGATATAGCCCCTGCGGACTCCTACCTGTTTCCTAAACTGAAATTTTCACTGTCGAGTCAAATCGCTTCCCTTTCAGAGAAATTTTCAGTTTGGGAAACAGGTAGGAGTCCGCAAGTGCTATATCAGGGGAATAGGGCGTTTGTGGAAGCACAGGAATGTTAAATTTGGTCCAAAATTCTTCTACCTGTTTCCTAAACTGAAATTTTCACTGAAAGTTAAGCAATTTGACTAGATTGAAGACATCCAGACGAATCCGGCGAGCGTCCTTAACACACTTGAGAAAATTTTTTTCCAGGAATGTCACCAAAAGTGGGAACACCGACGGAGTCGGCATCTTCAGTCAGAAGGGGACTATTTTGAAGGAGATGCATCACAGTAGCATGTAAGTACCGCCATTGTGAAATTTCAAGCCCATTCTTAAAATTTTCCAATCACACCTCGTATACCAGGCACACCACACACATACATATTAAAAACCTTGAAAAGGTAACATAAATCAATAACAAACATAAATTTTACATATAATTTCAAGTTTTTACTATCATATCTGCATATAACGTTAAACAGTGAATATACTTGAGCAACAAAAATATATAATTTTGCAAAAATAAACAAAATCATTGGGAATTTTAATGCAATAAATTGGCAGAAATGTAAGGAAGTTTGAAGGGAAATTACTATCCAGACATTACTGTCACATGCGCATTTAAAATTTTTTTCCAAACACTTACATTTAAATAACAATGTCGGAGTGAAACAGCATTTATTTGTCCTTGTTAGCAGAGAAATTTCTCAAAGCAATTTTTTTCTTGCACAAAATTCTTTGAAATCTTAACGAAGTACTTAAGTCACAGAGAAAAGGACGAATAGCTCCTTAATGAAGTGAAATATTTGTTTTATAAAAGAAACATTTTTCGCGTGTTATGTTATTTCTTCTAATTCTACAGTATTATATCTAATGTAATGTCTCTTTTGATAGTAGTTTGTACCTACGCAATTTAATGTGAAGAAGTAAATTGTTAAAAGATTTTTTTTTCGCTTAAAATGTTAATATGAGCAAGCACTATATATTAAAAAAATTTTTAGTCATTGGCATGAAATGTTTTAAGCATAACACAGTGCCTGTAATGCTTATTATTTCACTAATTTATCAAGAGCACTTATAACGATGTGTGGATTCATGTAAAACTTAAAAGGTATGTCTTACAGGTAGCGGCGCATTTAGGAGTTGTTTTAATGAGGAGCCCGAGCCATATATTAAGGGAACTTCTCAAATTGAAGTTCCAAAGTATGAAATAGATAGCAGCGGAAGCGGCTTCACAAACGCAATGAAGGCAATTCAAGCAACGTCATTGGTCACGTGGCAGCGATGAAAGCAATGTAAACAAAGGAACCGTAGCATCGCTTTACTTCGAGTTCGACAAATCTAAACTAGGACTAAATAAAGTTCTTCTACATTACATAAAATTAACACTGAATAAAACACTATAACTATTGCAAGTAATTAATAAATTTCATTAAAATTAAATGTAAATATTGGGCTATAATCAGAAAAAGCTGTGAAAATAGTCTAATTAAATTTAAGATAACTAACTTTGCCTAAGGAACTCCCCGTAGAACTCAACTGAAAATTTTAGTAAACAAAGAGCGGATATCACGTGACAACTATGATCGCTCATGAGTCCCTTTAGCGGTGAATTGCCCCCCTTCCCTATTCACGATACTTGCCCTGTTATGTTAAACAGCCGCCAGTTGCTTAGGTAAATTCGGTGACGATGTAAACATTGCTTCATTTATCTCTATGTATTTCTATATCTATATCTCTATATTTATCTATTTATATTTATCTATGCACCACTATCTAATTAAACTTATATATGAGTCGTCTAGATTCAAAACCAGATACATCCACTTTTTTTCGATTTCAACTTTTTTACACTTTGTAATAGTTTAAAGTAATCTTCATATGGTGTTAATTTAATTTATAAAGCAGCTACATCATGCTAAAAAGTGTGTTTGAAATTTGCCGGTTTGTTACAAAACCAGATCCTTCCCATCCACCATGCTTGTCAGCTCTTATTTTTTTTCCCTCCAAATATCTTCTAAGGAAAAATTATCTTTGTGTTAAAATTTCAGCAAGTCTATCCCAGTCTATCCCAATAAAAAATTTAAAAGTCTATCCCAATGCTCTTAGCTAGAAATTCGAATTTCTTAGATATTAGTTTTTTGCCCGCCGTAAACAATTTCATTTTTCGGATGTAGCTGGTTTTGAAAATAGACGACTCATAAGTAGTATCTCTATCCTTTTTTAATCTATAGTACTTATCCATCTTATTTATTTATCTGTCTTTTTTTTTACTAAATCTGTTGAAGAGAGAGAAAGAAGAAAGATAAAAATATATAAAATAAATATATCATATAATAACAGAGGGAGGGGGTAAAATAACGTAGAAATTGCAAAAATGATGCTGGATATTTCATAACTTATTTTT
The DNA here is from genome assembly GCA_038502835.1 of Octonoba sinensis. Taxonomy (NCBI): domain Eukaryota; kingdom Metazoa; phylum Arthropoda; class Arachnida; order Araneae; family Uloboridae; genus Octonoba; species Octonoba sinensis. The sequence goes on from CM076599.1 coordinate 71,048,303, forward strand.
GTATAATATACATTGCAATTCCATTTAATTTGCTACATTATTGTCCCAGATCCAGAATTCAAATAACCTATGAATTTCAAATTTCTAGCAAGCAATACAATCCCTTTCAGTCAGATCTACTGTTTGTGTTAAGGTTATTATTAGTCTATTTCCCAAATAAAGTGGCGATGAACGCTGTAATAAATTGTCCATCTAATTCACCTTTGATACGAAAATCAGAATTGCTGGAAAATTTAAGCAAGTGAAATGTCAAAGGCTGTTGCTCGTTCCAAAATCCGCCACAATCAGCGGCTGAATTTAACGATATCACTGATTTATGGAACGTAGCGAGGGTATAAATTTTGCCTGGTGTCACATTTGCATCAGATTTATTAACCCAAAAATTTCAGAATGAAGTTCATTTCCGCCATACACTTTTATTGCCCAAGCAATAAAATGTGCAATGAATTTCCGAAATTCTTTCTTTCAACCTTATTGATACCGCTATCTTGAATACTTAAAGTGAATTTTTGCATATTATTTAAATTTACCATGAGGGTGTGGTAGACAGGGTTTTCATTAGTTCAGAAAGTTTCTCTAATTCAGATATGTTCCCTCTTGGATTGAATCCAGTGAAAATGGGCAAACAGAATGATTATGGAAATGAAGCAGAACTCGAGCCAGCCAAAAATGAAAGAAATTGCTCTTTTACGCAATTAATTTGGCAGAAAGACTCGAAAAATACGAATGCAATGGCATTTATATTTCACAATAATATATTTTAAAAAACTGAACTATTTCTTATTTCTGGAACAAATTGGTTTGGAATCAACGGCTCAAAAATAAAACCAAATGGATCATTTTTGACCCGAAAACATGTGTTTTGAAATTCTCAAATCTAGGGTACAACTTGGTTTAAAACTTGGCAAAATGTTCAAACATAATTTGTAAAAGTACCTTTAAATTTGGAGGAAAAAAGGAAATCTGCATGCAAATTACACATATTACTCGCAATGGTTTTGCACATTACGAAAACGAGTTTTTAGCTAATCATAGAAAAGATGAATCATAGGAAAGAAGCTGAAAACAAAACAAATGCTCTTTTGTATTATGAATTTAATAGAACAACTGGAAAACTAGAACTGAGTTCTGATTTATCTTATAAATTATTATGAAAAAATTATGTTTTTGTTTATGATTTTTAAGATATAAGGAATAGATGAGAGAATGAGGGTTGACTAAAAAAATCACGGAAAAACTGTTCCCAGTAGAATGGAGCAGTAAAATGCAAATTGGTTGAATTGAGGATAAGCCATACAGCAATTTATATTAGTTTTGTCTCTAAACGTTAGTGTTCTGGAGCAAAGCTGAAACGAATAAGAATGAGCTACTTTTTCAATATTCCATCTTTGAGATCGTTACCAAAATAGTTTCTTAGATTTCGATACCGATATCGATACCGTTGGTACGAAATTGCAAATATCGATATCATTAACACTAGATCTGCCGACACAGTAGTATAAACAAGTCCTTATGTGAGATAAACCTATCTTTAAGAAAGCGTAAAACAACTACCTACAATCGCAATCAAATTTCCCAAAGAACAACAAAAAAAAAAAAAAAAAAAAGTTTAAAAATTATGTGTGGTTGTACTTTTATTAAGGAACTTCGTTATTTGCATCAATTATCAAAGTTCCTCTATTTTGGTATGTATGACCATGCATTCATTTTCACAATTCTACGTGCAGAACACTTGAAAAACAAAGAATTTAAAATACCATTTAATTTTTAGAATTCCGTTTTGTGATAAGTCATTATATTCAACCTTAAAAGCTGCTGCAGTAAATGTAAGATAAAATAAAAACTGGAATCAATGAAGAAGAAGATCAGGGTATAAAAAGCATCAACACACAGGCCAGGGAATCGAGTAAAATAGCATCCATTAACTTTTGTAACTCAAATTACCACTCTCTTTTATCAAGCCTGTTTACGGAGTCAAAAAAATATACAGGACAATATATTTTAGTATGCATAAGCGATGAAAGAACTTCCCAGTTAGTAAACAACGCTTTCGATTAGTTTTAATGCTCATGTTCAGAACTTAACGACAGATGGATGTCAAGATGTAAAGAAAATTCTGTGTGATTAATTTTTACTCGTAGTTCTATAACGTTTCTTGGGGTGAATTAAAATTTTTATTGTCATTTTATAAAATTTTTCAACTTCATGCTAAAATTTAAACGCCGTTTGTTTCTTGAATGTAAAAACGAATATTGATTTAACAAAAGTTTGAGTAAACAAAAACGCGTTTTTACAGGCGAAAATCTTTAAACCACTATCTTATTAGGGTTAATAAATTAAGAAAATATAAAAATTCTGATTGCACAAATTATTTTCACTCACACAGAAGCGCAAAATACATGCAGATATCCTTAAAACTTTTCTTCATGCCACCCTCGTCCCCACAGCAAAAAAAAAAAGTTTTAGTGTTGTAGTTTTAGAGTTAGCATTATTTGCAAATGTGCAAATAAAAAAAGATAAATATTATTTTTAAAAAAAAAGACATATCTAATTTTGGGTGTTAGCACCCAAAAGGGTGTCGACCGGGGCGGACCCCCCCCCCGCCCGTAGTAACGTTTCTAATATATATTACTTCTTCAATAGCTGTCATCAGTTCGACAATAATTTAAAATACAATATTTGAGGAAAAACTAAAACTTTTAGTGAGTATCTATCGGTATAGTACGGTCCTTTTCTTAAACAATGGATTAAGTACGCGAAAAATAAAAAGTTGAGTGTAATAGGAGTGAATTAAAACCAACTACTGTAAGATAAGATAATATGGAGGGAAGTAAGTTAATAAATTATCCCCTACGGCGAGCTGTCAGTCAGTAAAAGTTGTTTTTAGACAACTTTTGATAGTCAAAAAATAAAGAAAAAGGATACTAGAAATGTTTTTATGAAATATACATGCCATTCGCACTACAGCTACAAGGAACATTATCAGGAAAAAAATATGGAATGAGTTCTATTTCCTATGAATCTACAAGGACATACAACTAGTCTACTTGGAAACTACAAAAAAGCACTGATTAGTCATACAGATGTGTGATAATAAATTATGAAGAAGTTAGCAGTTGGATGTGTTGAAAAATGAACGTCTTACATTACAGACTTACCTGATACTTTTTTTTCCCGCATCTCCTTCCACAGCAAGAGCGGAATATACTTTTGTCGTAAAACGACAGGGAGGGGGTGGGCGAAAGTGGGGGCGTAGAGGAGGGACGATTCGGCTGCCCATTGTACGGAACTTCCAGTTCAACGAACTGTCGGTCCTAGAAGACAACAAGAACAAATGTCAAACAAGCCTGTTAGATACTCCCAGGATGAGGATAAATCAGCATTTCCCAACCAGGGTTCATCGGAACCCGGTTTCAAGAAACATTGTCATGGTTCCGCGAGAAGTTAAGAAGCATGATTGTATTAGTTCTTTCGAATATAACGAATAAAACTATTGGCTACTTTAATTGGGGTTAATAATGTGGTGTCTTATATTCAAAACTAAAATTATTTATTTTAATTACAAGGACATTTCAAAGTTACTTATGCACACTTAAGCAGTTTTCGATTAAGTGATTCAATTTTGCAGGAATAAAGAAAACTCCGAAATGTTTTTATTATAATACTGAGAAATTCAGGTACTACTTACAAGATAACGATAAATCAGTTTCCCACCAGGGATTCGCGAAACTGTCAAGGGTTCTGCAATAAATCAAAAGTCATTGATTGTACTAGTTCATTCGAATATAAAGAAAAAAACCTATTAGTAACTTTAATTAGGGCTAACAATGTTGTTTCTTATTTTTAATACCAATGTAGCGTTCATTTTAGATGTTAGGACATTTCAGCAACTATTGATGTACATTAAGCAGTTTTAAATTAATGATTCAAGTTTTTTGGGAAAGAATAGCTCGGATATGTTTATGAGTTAGTCACTGCCTCGTAAAAGAAGACCACTGTTTGTATTCAGTATCAATTGACATGAGTATAGACCTTAAAAAACTTAAAAAGAAATAGTAGTACATTGACATTCGGCTGGAACTTAGAACTTGTTAAAAGGTAAAACTGAAAAGGTTGTAAAACGCTGAATTAAATTATGTTAAAGCGTCAGTTTCCCCCTTATATAATTTCACGTGAATGTTTGGATCCCGTAGCGGCTCTTTATGTCGCGGGGACACGCATCAGTATAGACATTTGCGGTACAATCGAACCTGCTTAATGGAATATCGGTTAAAATAATAACCCGCTTAATGTAATAAATTTTCAATGTACCAGGTCATTGTATATTTTTTCCGTGATTCGGATAATGGAATATCCCGCGTATTAGAATGATTTTTGGTGGCAAATTGACTAATCCATTAAGCGGGCTCGACTTTATAAATTCGCTTCTGATAACAAGGTTTTAAAATGAAACGGAATATCACTCAGACCGAACATAAACTGTCTTTTCAGAAAATAATTTTAAATTAAAAAAAGTACCCTTTGCACATTATTCTGCTTGGAACTAAGCATATGAATAAACATATTATTTTAACCATAATACTAGAAGAAAATATGTTTTAGAAACTTCATAAACAACTTTTAATTTGTCTCTTAAAACTATAGAAGGACATTCATAGTTGAAAATGGTTTTGGCGACGACATGATGAAGAGGGAAATGATTGATTATCTCAAAATTTCGGAAATTTATCCCAGTTTCCTTCCTTTTCGTCTCTTTTGAGATCCGAAAACTACTTAATGACATCAAAAGAGTTTCGTGTTCCCTTGTTCTTTAAAAAGAATTCTACTGAAAAAACATGAAAAAGAATAAAAATATACTTTTAATGCAGAGGCAATGAATATCTTTGCTTATTTTTTCATTGAAAATCTAAAAATAACTTTGTCGAAGATTGTGATTTTTTTTTTCCTCTACTCAATCAAAATGTTTCGAGGGAATTTCTTCAAAAGTATTAAAAGAAGATTCGGCATAGAATCTATCAGCTCACATCATGAATATTTCTATATCCACTTTTGTCTATTTTACAGTGGGATGTCATTCATACAAGTCAGAATAAATTATACATCGTGTTGCCATATTGTCGTGTTGAATATTATTTACATGAAAATTGTAAAAGTTCAAAGTAATAAAATAGTAAAAGCAGATTACTAATAAAATCTAACAAGATCTTACAAACGAATGTAACCTAACCACCTCCAGCCAGGTTTTATCCTTACCCAAGAGTAAAAGTAGACAAAAAAGTAATAATATTAAAGATTATAAATTATGCACAAGTATTGCGAACTATGAAAGTAAGCCAATTAACAATAATTCAAAACGTATTCTATACTTTTCGTTCAACCAAGCCGAAAGTATACTTGAAAACTAAACGAAAAAAAAAAAAAAAAAAATCCAAGGGTTTCATTTTGAACATAAATGATTTTGAGGGCGTAAATATATTGTGCTTAAAGTTTTTTAATATAAGTTTGATAACAAACGAATTGAGGGAATAATCTCGATGAGAACAGTTTTGTTTTGAAATAATTACTTTGACTGAGAAAAAGAACGAGCGAAAATAATAGCAAGAAGTTCCGTCTAGAACTATACGAGCCTACTTTCCCGTATACACCTAACTTCAAATTTATAATATAGCCCCCCTATCACTTTCTCTCTCTTTCACATTTAGCTTTAGTTCGTTATTACTTCAAATATACCTTTTTCAACGGATAATACATATTCATTCACTCAGTCATTCATTCTTTCATTTATTCAGTCATTCATTTACTCATTCATGTATTTATTCATTCATTTACGCATTCATGTATTTATTCACTCAATTATTTATTTTTTCATTCATTCACTCATTTAATTATTTTATCATGCATTCACTCATTTATTCATTCATTCGTTCTTTCACTCATTCAAATATTCATTCTTTCACTCTTTCATCGATTCAATCATTCATTCTTTCACTCATTCATTCGTTCTTTCACTCATTCAATCATTCATTCTTTCACTCATTCAATCATTCATTCTTTCACTCATTCATTCATTCATTCGAGAAATTTCCTTAAAAATCCGGATCAAAAAATCTCATAGGAAAATAGGCTTGTTCAGTTCTTGTTGAAGTTCGAATCTGTACATGTTCTACAGCGTAATATCTTTCCGATAAAGTTTGTTGCAAGCAAATCCGTCGGTTAGATCAGGATTTATATGGGACTGAAATTTCTCGTAGGCGCTAATGTTAATTTGGTACCTTTCCATTATCACGACGCAAATCTCGCCAAGCAAAGAACATGCAAAAGGTTACCAGCGACGATATTCCGTTTTGCGTTAGTTGCATCATTATTGGCGACTTTATCGCCTGCGCTGGGATAATGGAAAAATGCCGCAAATTTTTTTTTTTGAACTGTTCAAAAATGAACAAAAATTGTTCAAATCAATATTTCACTCCGAGAGCTTCTTCCAATAAGCTTGCAATAAGAACTTGGATCTTGTGCCCAGAGTTTACATAATTTGCTTCACTTTTGCCCAGAGGCGCTAATGTTGAAATTTTTTGAACTGTTCAAAATCGAACGAAATATTGTTCAAATCAAAAAGTAAAATATGGAAATGAGATGTCCTCGCCGAGAAATTTCCGAATGCAAAAACAAGTTTTCGAATCAGACAATTCGTTCAAAAGTTATTAGGGGGGGGGGGGGGAGGGACAGACAGACCGACCGACACACTTTTTCCCCATTTCAAAACCCTTCTTTCAAATTTTTTATTTTTCAATCTTTATTTAATTACTTATTTTTGACTTTTCTTCATTTCTAACAATATTTTCACGATACATTAAGCCTTCATGCTTTATTATTATTTTTTTACTTTTACGGGAAAGTAGGCTAAAAATCAGATTACTGGTAAGAGTATGTGCAAAAAGAAAATAATAATAATCTATGTATATATTTCATTTAACGTGGATCAGTTACGATTAAATTTTGCGGTACGATACGATACTGACATCATGCAAAAACCAAGCTATGGTAAAACGATTTTTAAAAATTTGTTTAAATGCTTACAAAGAGACGGAACATAATATTTGTATTTATTATCGCAACTTACGGGGCTTTAACAAATTAATTTCTATTTCCTACAAAGTACTATTTCTTACAAAACACCTTAGTTTGTTCATACCGTCGAGCATCTTTATATCTTAGCGATCTTTTCTTAAGCCTTTCGAATTTTACAGCTTTTTTTACGATTTTAAAATGGTTAATTTTTGGTTCGTAGATGTTCTGCGGGGATCAGCTAGTAATAATAATAATAATAACAAAAACGATTTTGTGCACAAGGAGGGGACTGGATTATGAACCAGCTTCTTGCTCAGTTATAATTCTGATGTATATTAATGAGTGTTTATACTAGCTCTACGTCACTTAAAAGTAATACTTGTATCCGTTTTATGCAAAGCATAAAAAAAAAAAAAAAAAAAAAAAAAAAAAAAAAAAAAAAAAAAAAAAAACACGCAGAAACACACACACGCACAGTTGGTTGATGTCGTATCCTCTATTGAATCATAACTCATGGTGTGTTTGAATTTTCTTTGCTATCTCTATGGCATTATATGAATACGCAGTTTTTCCAATGTTTAGAAACATTGTCAAAAAGCAGCACAACAGCGGCACAAAAGTGCTCATAATATGGCAACTTATTCTGTAATTTCAATAAATAGAAGTGTATCATATAATTGTAAAGTTCTCTCACTGCGCATGATGCTTAGTATTGAGGGATGTTGACAGGTCACACGTCGTGTGTGTGATGCCCTCCACAAGAGTTTTAATAATCACTCCGTGTTTTGCTTGGAATATCTTCACTTGACAACTACTATGCAGAGCAAGAATAGCAGCTAGTTCTTGCCTTAGATTCTCTAATAGCATTCTCCGACTCTGAAATTCTAAAAGGGTGTTCCGAATTGAACTGACATATGCAATGTTCTGACGTTTCTTTCGAGATGTAAATACAGTAGAAAATTTCATATGTTGTCATTACTAAAAACTGGGGAAATTATGCAACCTCTAGTGTGCATGTTCCAGACATATTAAGGATATCTGGAGGCTCTCAGCAGCCGACGCATATAATGACAGGGTAGTCTGTTTTGTAGGGATCGAGCGTGGATTTTGTTTAAAATCTGAATTTGCTTAATATTTTGAGGAAAATCCTTCCACATTAATCCGTTGTCGTATGAAAAAATTACGCATTAGTTCGATTGTGTAGTTTGTATAATTTAATCTCAATGATCAATAATGAACGAATAACAGAATTTTTCACCTAGTTATACCACGGAGAAAAAAAAGCGGAAATGTCAGTTATTTTGGAACACCCTTTAGAAAGATATTCCATTTAGCCATAACAAAGAAGAGTTTTCCTATAGGTTTCCTCAGAGGAATGCCTGAAATATCTCAACTATCAGAAAAATGCTTTTCCTGCTGGGAAAAAAGTTTGTTTTTTCAACCACTGAAATATTTCCTCAATAACTGTTCTTACTCGGGCAGATCTTGTCAAAACAAACGATGTAGTAATTCAACTTCTTCCTTTTCGTGTCTCATACTCATAACTCAGTAGAACTGATAGAAACTTTCCAAAACCGGCATTTAAAGAATCAATGCTTTGTACGTGATGCCATTTTCGAAACCCAGAACCTGCGTTTTTGAAATCATGAAATCTTTTCCAATTTTGCAAAAATTGTAGCAATAGGATAGATAGATTTTAAGAATTCAAGAGTTTTATGCTTGCAAAAATTAGTTTCAACTTGGCATTTTTGCAGTTACAAGAGGTTTTCCAAATATGATACGCAATACTTTTCAGAAAAAAAAGTATCTTTAAAAGGGAAAAATCACAGTAAATATTTCCTAAATGTAAAACTGAAGTAAAGGAATTATTTGTGGTTAAAAATTTAGCGTACATATCCAATGTTCAATAAATTGTTTTAATTAATTAATTATTATTATTATTATTTTGTGATGTTGACTATATAAACTAAAATTAATTTTCTTAAGTTCGTTTTAAATTTGGATAAACTGGCACATCAAGTATTATATTACACTGTCCTGAAATACTGTACATGCAAACATACATAGTTTTGAAATGAACTCATGCAAAATATATCGATGAGCTTGAAAGTTAGCAATGATTTAATAACGTCGCTCTCCCAAGTACTGACCACGCCCGATGTTGCTTAACTTCGGTGATCGGACGAGAATCTGTTTTCAACATGGTATGGCGGTTGACTGTTTTAACCCTACACTGCGCATTTTTTTTTCTTTGTAAAATATTTTTTTTTTGTGTTTGTGTGTGCTAGTTATAAGTGGCAAAAATACTAAAAAAATTCTTATTTAATTCGGAAAAGTAGAATTCGAGAAAAATTGACATGTTGTTTAAAAACAACACTGCGCATTTAGGGGTAACAAAAATAATTCTTTTATATAATCATTTTAACAAATGAAACCAAATTTTAATAAATAGGCATACATTATAATCATAAAATAGCACTAAAATATGAAAAATTATTAAAATAATTTGTTTTATTATTATTTATAAATTTATAAAATTTATTAAAGTAAAAATTTGCATATGTAACTAATAATTATTAGTTACATGTGCAAATTTTTACTTTGATTAACAATAAAGTTTAATAATAATTTCACTAAAAGATTTTAAACAAGAAACCTAACATCTGTAGGGGGTCTATGCGATAATGTTCGTTTCTTCTTTAGTCGAGCGTGAATTGATTTTAAACAAAATTCCTAAATAATAATTTAATCGACCACTTTAAACTAATTTGTGAAATATTTAACAATAATCTTTTAAAAAATATTAAATAAAGTGAAATAGAACAACCTGTGACACTTGTTCTTGTTCATACTGCGAATAATGCAGGAGCATAAAAATTGCCCCCGAATACGCGGTGTTGTTTTAAAACAACAAGTAAAAAAGGCGCCTTAATATATATTTTTCCCGAAATTTTTCGGACAACTTATATTTACTTTATTTTAAAACTATGTAAGCAATTAGAGACTATATTTTAAAATAAAATTGTTGCATAAAATTTGTAGCAAAAAAATTTAAGAAGTTACTGTTTTTTACGAAATCAACATGTCTGACGGTTTTGTGAAAAAAGATGAACCTTGAGTTTAGTTTACAAGATCTAGGGGAAACTATATTAACTAATGTGATCGATCACACATACAAAATGAAACGAAAGAATGCGCCACATGTTACAAATATTACAAAATAAAAGCTTAGTGAACGAAAAATGGAGGTGTTGTTTAAAAACAACATGGCGCAGTGTAGGGTTAACACTGTCTAGCAAAGATAGATATTTGAACTTGCATTCCCCTGATTTTGATTCATCAAAAATAAAAGAACAGAAAATAGGAGACACGAAAACAAGGAACAGGAAAATATTATTTCCCGCTTTTTTTTTTTTTTTTCTTCACCTATCACCAAAACAAAACGAATTTAAATTTCAAACTAACGACGAAACCATATATAAGGAGAATATACCCTTTGCCCTCTTCCCTACGCCTCAACAATTTTAAATGACGGGACTAGTACCCATTGGCTATTAATTTTTTATAATTTCTGTACCGTAGTCAATGACCCCAAAGAGGGTCCCAGGAAAACAGCGCTGAAGAGCTATGGGAGTGTTTCTAATCTTGTAAAACTGATTACCGTCTTTCAAATTCCTAATCGAAAGGTTCCAACTTCACCAGCTCTATCTTTTTCCCCCTTTCATGATACAGTAGTTCGGATTCCAAAAACATTATTTTTTCATTTGCTTGTCAATATTGCCAATTGTTATGCTATAAATATAGTTTATTTATGACTAGAATCTATGTTTACTACAGAATAACTACTGACATATCTTTTGCATAAAATGTTATAAAAAGGTGAATATATACCATAAAGAAAATATTCTAACTAACTACCAACAGAATAAAAGGAAGTTAAAATTCCGACTTCAACAGCACTTTTTAAAATTAATAATTCAAAATAATATTTATTGAATAGCATATATTTCCTTATTGTGTTGCACTGACTTGCAGCTGAAAGATTAAGAAAATTTTGTCACCTTTTGCTTCTTTCTTAGAATGGATCTAAATTTTTCACATTCCAGTTGAAATGATCCCTTCATTTAGTGTTATAGATCAATGATTTTTTTATTTAAATTGTTCAGTTTTAATGACAGAACCGATTCTCTTTTATCCGACCACTTTAAGCCGTAATGGTGGGGATTCCTCGTGGGGCGGGACCTGGGTAACGCTAATTCCCCACCGATCTGCTTCCAGATGATATTAGGCTCTCTTTGTAGAGAGAGTGTGGCACCGGGACAATAAAGTAGATAGGCAACGCTGACCGGTTCTAGTTGTCATGCTATCGGAGCGTTTGTGGAAGGTTCGAAGGATGAGCGCTGCGTTCCGTGCCCTTCGGCGTAGTCTATGAAATCCATTGATGCTACATACAGTATGGGCGCAGTTAACAATGGGTACCCGACTACTTTGCTTATGTTTAGAGAATTGATTTTATAGATTTTTAATTGATTGATATTTTTCGAATGCTGAAGTATCCCTTTACCATAACACTATACTAGATACATCCAAGCTAACCACGTTAAAATATAAACTATCGTGTAAATAGTTTGGCAAAAATTAAAATAACAATAAAAGTAACAAATCTTTCATTTAAAGTGGAAAATTTTCTTTTTTGGCTTGAAATATAATATATATGTAATGTGATTAACAACATTTCTCTGGGTTTATTAGTCCACTGACAGTAATTTTTCAAGTTTGCCGTAAGATAACTTGAAAAGACTTTAAACAAAGTTCCAATAATTAATTTTATCCAATTATCTATGGAAACGCACGAAACCGTGTACTTTGTTGAATGATTCGTTTTATTTTATTTGTGGATTAAAATAAATCTTCGTAAAGACTTCAGCCGAAAGTATAACTGTCAATTCCCTACTTCCAATAGACTCGAGAGCCATATTTCATGAGGCTAATTAGGAGCATGCACGTCATGTTGTCTTTATTTGACATTGTAGTTTCTGATGAGATATTGATTCAGTGTAGAATAGATTCGTTATAAGGGAGAGGAATTAATTTGTCTTTTAGGGTAAAATAATTCGATATCGGATGCTTAAATTTTTGATAGATTCGTGCAATTCTTTTTGCCATTTTTACGAATTCTGGTAGTTTCGTTTTGTTGCTTAAATTTTTTTTTTCTGCGTACAAACAAACATTAAGCCAATAAGTTCGAAAAACGATTGATAACTTATTTTCATGGTCAATCTAATCTGCAATTCATTGCAAAAAGAAAGACAAAAGTTTTTAGGGTGTATATTTATAGCAATAAGTTATATCTCTGCTTGTTAAATTTTTTGATCTTTACCGACTGCGACCGGACAACCCATCAAAGATCCTTAAAACAATCTAACGAAGTAGAAAAGATTTAAACTTGTAGCAAAATATCTAATTATACAGAGATAAAAATGCTGTAATGAATATGTTTTTAAGTTTCATAATTATATAGCAAACAATATGCCAAATGGCAATAACTTTTATCACACCCATTTCTCAACAAAAGAAATTAAGACTTGAGTTGCGAAACACGCTGTAATAAATAGTCATAAATAAAACAGAGTTTGTGGATAAGTTTGTATGTGTGCCTGTCGGTCCCCTGCTGACGAAATAAAGAGGTCCAGAAGTACAAAGTTTTGGTTACAGGTATCTTGGGTCAGATCCTCGTACTTAATAAAATACACATTTCTCCCCTCCATTTTATGAAGAAACTTTCGTTCCTAGAGTATTATAAAACTTGCATATCATTGTCATGCGATTTTAAAAGTCCAATTATTTCTGTTGCTTAGATTAAGTCACACAGCAACAAGAGGTATAGCCAACAACTGCAAAAAAAAAAAAAAAAAAAAAAAATCATTTTATAAAAACCTTTTAAGTTGACTACTTTTTTTTTTACGTGCAGACTAGTAATAAAAGTCATGCATTCGAATAAACGGGATTAGAAACATTTATTCTAAGTATTCTAATTGTCATAGAGCTCTTTACCCAACTCCAAAAAATCAAGCTTTACGAGCTCAGCAATGGTACAAGCTCTAACCAATACAGTAACTCTTTCGCACAGAATTTTTTTTTTATGATTTTAAAATTCAAATTGGAGCTTTTTTTCAACGTTTTCAGCTATTATAAAACCCCATCTCCGTGTCCCAAATTTGGTGAAGATCCGTCGTAAAATTGCTTTGCATAAGGAACACACACACACAGTTTTTTTTCTATTTATGTACATAGATTAAGATAAATTTCAAAAACAATAGTGGTTTTTTTAGAATTTAGCATTTTATCTACTGCATTATGATCTACAGTAATTTTTTTTACAGAAAAAGTTCGTCTAGGTATTTACACTGAAAATTAAGGGATTTACATAAATAAAATGACCAATATATAACTATTTATTTTTTTACATCTAATAAGTGCTACAGAGTATTTACCCTGTGAAATTAATTACATTCACTTTTTAATCAAAATATTTCGTCAAATAGTTTTCTAAGTTCTTAACTAACACATTAAAAAAATTAAGAGACTTGATTCTTGAATTTTACTACTTTTCTGAAGCGAAACTCTAAGGAAGCAATCTGAACAAAATTTTAAGTTAAAAACACAGCATCGGCTTCAAAACTATCTATGTTCCTTTCCTCGCTAAAATACTCTTTATAGAATCCTTGCTGATATGTATCCTGAAAAAGGTGAATTTAAGGAGTGTCCCGGCAAAGTACCATCAGAATATTGGTAAAAATGGTTGCTGGGTGGGAATTTATAGAGAATGGTACTTATAAGTACGTCAGTAGATAAAGGGTTAAACTGATTGGTCCATTCTGAAATAATAAGCTGAGTATTACTTAATCTTAATATTTGTAATTTTCACCACATCGACGCATATGTGTAAAAATTTTGAAAATATTTTTTTGCAACTAAAATTGTTAATTTGGTTTCAATTCAAATGATTTTAAACAAATCTTTTACCCTGAAAAAGTAATCAAAACCTTGATTTTATCAAAACTGACATTACATCTTGTTATTCCCCTGGGAGATGAACTTTTCTTGGCTACATCATAAAAGGGTTACTACGAAAAAACGCCAATATTTTCGAAAGCTTGAACTTGCTTTCGAAAATTTTATTCTGTTTCCATAAAAGCCTTTCGTCTGATGGTTTATGTAAATGTAAAGATGTAAATGAAGAAATTCCGGTTTTATCTGTTTTACTTGACACGAATCTTTTACATTCTGTATTACATATTCAAGCAGTCTCAGGGGAAATCAAGAGTCTTGTGTAATTCTTCTCAAAAGCGAAAATAAGTAAGTGGACTTTTATTTTTTAAAATTCGTGAAGTGATAGACAAGAAGTCAAGATTAACTGCACTATTGGAGAAGATTTTATATTGAGACGTTTTTAAAATAATGAATATTTCAACATTTGCACGAAAATTTTATTTTCAATGCTTCAAAGTTTCATTTTAATTATTTCTTAAAGATTAGCAATTACGTGTTTTGAAAAAAAAGTAATATATTTTCCAAATAAATTATCGTTTCTAGTAAAAACCTTTGACGACATTTAGAAAAATGGAGCAATACGAAAAAATATTGCTAGTTTGTGCCCAGTAGATTAATGCAAATTCACAAATACAGTTGGCAATATATCATAATATATCATTATTTTCAGCTTATCTGTGATCACTAAAGAAATATGCTTAATTTCCTTTTCAAATATAAAGACTATTTTGTCAATGGGCTTGAAAATGACTCGGGAGTCAAGTCTACACATAACAGTCAAACAGGATAAATTTGATCACCAATTTCTCTGTTTTTAATTGCCCCACTAATATTCTAATAGTATTACTGTATTAACTGGCATAAAGCTAACTCCATTAATGTATTGCATAGTCGCCAAAAATTAAGAAATAGCAATTATAAAAGCAATTTAAAATGAACTATTAAGCTGGTTCGAAAGGATTTTTGTACGATGTCAGAAATGGGATTCAAGAAGGAATTATTTTTATAAAAGTATTATAACTGCACAACTATGAACCATTTCTAAATATTTAACATTTCTTTATTTCACAATATCTCGGGGGGAGGGGATTTCCATAATTCATAACAGTACGTAGAACAACTTCACGGGTTTCAAAAACTTAACATGAGGTTCACATGTTTCAATCAGTAGGCATAGCCAGTTAAAAGCGTGGAAGAGGCAGCTTCACAAAAGATTATAATAGAATAGCTGTTTATTAACATTTTAAAAATTTTATTTCTAATGGGCTGCTGTTGGCATCTGCCAATTGCAGACCTAGTACGTTCCCGCGAGATTGGTACCATCTCTTTCAGCGGCACCAAGATGAGTGCGGTACCATCGCCGCTAGGCCGGGTAGCCTAGTGGTTAGAGCGTCAGATTTCCACCTGAAAGGTCTCATGTTCGATACCCGCTGAAGACCACATGTACACTTGGGGATACGTGCATGTAAAATCCGTGGATCCCAATACCCCCACTACTTCGCCCCCGGATGCAGGGCTTCCCTAAGGCCTAGTGCTAACATAGGAAGGAGGTTGGAGGAGAAAAGGTACCATCGCCGCATGAGAATTTTGACGTTCAGTTTCTCCATTTGAAAGGGCGAGCACCCGGACTCTGTTGATGCGACTTTGCACTAGGAATTTAATTTAACCGAGAGTATCCAAACTAAATGTCTACTCAAGGGATTTTTACATGCCACATAAGCATACAAACATGACGATTTTCTGCATCTTGAAACTCCACCGGCACTGGCCAGGCTCGATCCTATGACCTGGGGCGTACTAGTTCCGCTCCTTCCCACTACGCCACGATGCTGGCTGTCTGTTTATTAACATGGGTGGTGAGAATTCCTTGTGGCGCTTTATAAATATACCAGTCTCCTTTCTTATTGTTAAAAAATAATTCTCTTTAGATTGCGAGTATATTTCACAGTGAAATTTATCTAACGATTTATTGTATGTAGACTAAAAAAAAAAAACTTATTTTAATTATGAAGGATAACTTCTGGAAACCAACTTTGGCCTTAATATGAAAGCACAAAAACCTTAAGAATATTTATATGCAGCGTGTTCATGACAATGAACTAATTTATCCGAGCCTTATTTATCCGAGCTGTCTAAATAAGCATTTTGTTTACAACCGGCACACTGCCAAGGATTCAGTGATTGAGTTACTGTAAATGTTTCGTCAAGCGTGACGCTGATTTACACGCTCATTTTGTAACACTTGTTGTTCATTAACCGACTTCACAAAGGAAGGAGGTTATACATTCATATTGTATGTATGTCGTTTTTTTTTTTTTTTTTTTTTGTTTGTCCACTCATAATTTCGCACTGGCTGAACCGATTTTCATGATTTTTTTTTCAATCGATGAAGGGTGGTTTCCCATAGGTCCCGTACCTTCGTTTGACCATATTCGATAAATAGAACAAAAGTAATGGGCACAAATGTAGTATGTTTTTTGCTTTTTCATCCATAACTTTAGACTAAATAAACCGATTTTGACGATTTTTTCTTTAATCGATAGAGGGTCGTCTAACTCAAATATCGTACATCAATCTGGCTACTTTTGTTTTCTAGAATAAACGTTGCGGGGGAAAAATAAGTATTTTTCATTTTAATTGGAAAGGCTTTGCTTGATTTTTCTTTGTTGGGAAAACTATTAATAAATATAAAAGTCATTGTTAAAAAAAGTTTGTTGCCATTGTGCTATAATATTAAAAGCAATTACAGCAAAAGTTTGACTGAAGGCTTCTCTGAGGCAAAAATTAAATCCAATCAGTTTATTTCCCAAACTCGACTTCAAAACGGAAGTTTTCATACAAATGATTAGTTTTTAGTGCCATTCATTCAAAGAGGGTTTTCCCTTTGATATGGATTATTTTAAAAAATAGAGTATTTATATAGAAAATGTATTTACACTAAAAAGAATAAAATAAAAAATTTTTTATAAAAAAATAGAACCGACTTCAAATTATAGATTGCGCTCAAAAGTGAAAAATAAATTAATTTTTTAAACAACATCGATGTGACTTTTAAACATAGTTTTAGAAGTCGGTGCAAAATTATGAGTCTAATTACCATTACCATTTGCTACTTCATATTGGAACTGTTGCTAATTCTGGGAAAAAATATATATTTGTAATTTATTCATGATTACAAAAGATTGTATCTGTAATAATTTTGTTACATTAGGTCACGTGACGTGTTAATTAAAGTCATATTAATCTAATCTGCAAGAAATCTTCAATGAAGAAAAATTTAAATGCGTCTAACCTCGTGGTTTTCAGGTTGAATAACTTAAATAATTTAATCAGAGTAACTTTATCAAGATATCGATTTCGCATCGTGAGGTATCACGAAGTGCTTCTAATTATCTGGATGAAATATTGTTCTTTTCGACACTGAATGTTCAAAGCTGACAATTTTACCTTAAGATGACATCCATAAGGAAGATCTAATCTTAAACTGCAAGAGAAATAGAAGGAATTTCGTTATGTCATGAGATTATGACACATTAATTGATGAAATCAATTATTAAGCTCTGTTTAAGGACATACCTTCGTTTTTATCTACGTTTTTACCTCCGCAATATTTTTCAAAATTACATCAATTCATGAGAACTCAGTTAACAGTTAATGCTGTACGATTAGAGTTACGAAGATTAAGAGTATTTATTCAGTTGCTTTACTTATTTTTCTTAACAAAATACGTTATCAATATGTCTTCATTTTTGATATCAAGTAAATTATTTTCAATATGGTCGTTTTGAATTGCTGCATTGTAGTCATTGCTTTGCAAAGCGAGGTTGTTTGCTATTAAACCATTATTGTCTAACGCTCGTCGGAGTTCATAGTAAGAGTTTTCCTTATTTTTCTCTTGCTCAATTGCAACAGCTGAGCTTAGGAAGCTTTCATATTGAAGCAGTTGTTCTCTCAACCAGGAAACTGAAGCAGCCATTTTGCCTTGCTCCAACTCCATTCCGTTCTTCGAATAGTTTTGATTGAAATCATATCAAACGCATTTATAGATTGGTACATACAAACCCGCATTTAAGTTATTCTGCACCCTTATGTTCTTGGTGAATTGCCGCATGCATGCACCATGCTCCCATCAAGACAAACAAGGAAACAGGACCTGATTTTCCATGGACAGGAAAATTCTTAATAATGGGTTTATCGGAATAGTTTGAATTTTTTCCTTAAGCGGGTTATTTGACAATGCAAGTCTTTTTTGTTTTTTGGTTTCAGATTTTTTTTCCAAGGTTTTTTTTGTACTGTAAAGTTTCGCGAACTACATGTACACGTTTTATATAGCTTTTTTTTCAGCAGCTCATAAATATTTCAAATTATGATTTTGCAAAAAAAAAAAACTTTCTTCGGTTTTATACCTGGAGCATTTTTCAAAATTTCAAGAGCATGTGTAAAACTTAAATTAATCAATTTCTGATTTTATTTTAAGAGATTATTGCGAACTTCCTAGGTTATCCACATCTTGACCCCGATGTTTAGTAAATAGTTATAAATGTATGGGTATGGCAGTATGCTGTACCATAATTGAGAATGCAGATAGGACATATTTATAAAGGACTATTGGTGCATGCTCGGGAATAATTTATTTGTGTACACCGCAGTACACTGTGTCTTTTTCAATCCTTAATTAACCATTGAATTATGCTATGACAAATGAATTCTTACATTTTAAGACTTTTAATTGGAAAAAGCACAGTGGAAGTATTAAAATTATTAACCCCAATCCAAAGATTGCAGTTCAACCATCCAAGTCTAAAACATTGTAAACTAAAAGAAAATCAAGTAAATTACACTTACATTTACATTTGTAGCATTAGGTCTAGCTTTTGATGAGGACTAAGAACTATATTCCTTGCCACCGTCTCATGCGTTTTTATTATTAGATGCTAGCTGACATGCCCGGCTTTGCGCGGGATAATATTGCATCTTTGGCAGGTGACGCATGTCCAAAATTCTGTTGCAAATATGTAAGGAAAAATTTTCTTAAAAAATCCAAGAGTAGGAGATGTTCAACAGGCCTTAAAAACCTTATTTAAACAGTAAAAATGATTAAAACACACGATTGCATTAAAAAGAACAGGCTCGAAAAATTCCTTTTAGACCAAGAATAATAGTCCATAGAAATCCACATTAAAATGCCAACAACAGTTTATAAAATTGCCATTGGAGTAACTGCAACAGTAACTAAAATGCGCACATGCAGCGAGGTAATTGTGCCAAAATGATATCAAGAGTCCATAAAAATCGTAATTACAAGATCTACCACAATACATCTAAAAATTCCCATCAGAATAAGACCTGTATTCTGTTTTAAAATGTCCATCAGATGAAGAACAACTGTCCCTGAATATTTCTGCTACAATAAAGAAAAATCTTTAAATCCTAGTATTTCAATAAAGAAAAATTATTCCTAAACATCCCTAATAGAATAAGGACATTAGTCTCAAAAAATCTCCATTAGAATAAAGACGTCCGTGACTAAAAATACCCATTAGAATATTGACCTTTAAGAGCTATTGTTCCTAAGATCACCAACAGTCCATCTTAATTTCCCCATTAAAATATATTCATATTTTAATGGGGCAGTTCATATAAATCCCGCTTGCAAAATCGTCAAAGGATTTCCTGAAAATTCAATTAAATAGCACTTTCATAAAATTCGGATAAAAATGAAAGAAAGGTAAGCATTATTTCCAAAGGTAAATGCACATTTAAGTTAGAAAATGTCCAGTATTGAACCAACCTTGACGTGTGAAATTTACGTTGATAGAAAGAAATAACTAAATTCTGTCCAAATAGTGCCAAATAGACAGTGAAAAAAATTAAGTAATGTTTTATTAAATAAATCACTTGAGTAAAATATGGAAAGAAAAATCAACCTCAAGATAAAGTAATTGAAAATCGTCTGCAGTTTATAATCCACAAAATATGCATAAAAATGAAATGAATTTTTAGAATTTGTTTCGTTGATGAAACGGACACTCTACCATAAGAAGTAATAGATTTCATGAAATTGTTGAACTGGTACCATAATACTAAATCGCCAAAAAACAAAGAAAAATCAACCTCAAGAAGTAATTAAAAATCGTCTGCAGTATGCTAAAAAATGAAATGAATTTTTAGAATTTGTTTCACTCATAAAACGGCATGAATAACGATAAAACATCATTTTTTCAATCTTATGTTAATATAAATCATCTAGTTAGCGACAAAAGTACTATTTATTTTGGCGAAAATGCGCAAATTGTAATAGCAGATAAATTTAGAGGTAAGCCTTGTTTTAAAGTTCGAAAGCTACTTTAAATTAATATTGCGCCTGTTCTATCTGTTCTAGGAACTACAGAAAGAGATCATCTTGTGCAGTTTTTTTACGGGCATTCATACGCTGCAAAATTCGAAAACGTTTCATGTTTCTTCGATGAGATCAACCCAAAATCAGCCGTTTTGCTTAAAATTGGAATAGAAAAGGAACAAATTCGAATTTTAGAAAAAACGCTTCGAGGTGCACAAGGACCTGACCCAGGGTACCTGTAACCAAAATTTCGTACTTCTAGACCGTTCCATCTCGCCAGGAGGCGATTGACAGACAGACAGACAGACACACACACAAACTTTCGGTTTTATTTATATAGATAATGCATACCAGACAAATGTAGGTAATATAGCAAAAAGTATGAATCACAGAAGGAAACTTATACCCTAGGGGTTAAGAGTCGCCCCCGCCATTTTTGTTACACGCAGGCAGACGACACAGCATGATGCTTAGAGCTCTAAACCACTAAGGTCCAAAAAGACCTTCAAAAGACTTTTGTTTGACTTTTATCCTTTACAGTACTTAAAAGACCTTTTCTCTCTTTGTCCAGTAACAGATAAAAATGTTGACTCATTTCCCCATTACTTTCCGTCTCATCTACCCTCCTACTAATGCCAGGTAAAGAGAAAGGGTTCTCACACCTGAATTAAATGTCCACTCGCTCGGCCTGTAACAATGCTTAAAATCCCCTTTTTAGCCTACTTTCCCGTAAAAGTAAAAAAAAATAATAATAAAGCATGAAAGAAGGCTTAATGTATCGTGAAAATATCGTTAGAAATCAAGAAAAGTCAAAAATAAGTTAAATAATTAAATAAAGATTGAAAAATAAAAAATTTGAAAGTAGGGTTTTGAGATGGGGAAAAAGTGTGTCTGTCGGTCTGTCGGTCTGTCCGTCGGTTTGTCGGTCTGTCTGTCGGTCTGTCCCCCCCTAATAACTTTTGAACGATTAGTCCGATTCGAAAAATTCTTTTTGCATTCGAAAGATCTCGGTGAGGACATCTAATTTCCATATTTGATACTTTTTGATTTGAACAATTTTTGTTCAATTTTGAACAGTTCAAAAAATTTTAACATTAGAGCCTGTGGGCGAAAATGAAGCAAATTATGTAAACTCTGGGTACAAGATCCAAGTTCCCATGAACAAGCTCACCGGAAGAAGTTCTTGGAGGGAAATATTGATTTGAACAATTTTTGTTCATTTTTGAACAGTTCAAAAAAAATTAACATACCGCCTACGGGGAAATTTCAATCCTGATCTAACGGACCGATTTGCTTGGAACAAACTTTATCGGAAAGTTCTTATGGCGTAGAACATGTACTAATAGAAAGTTCATCCAGAATTAACGAGCCTATTTTCCTATGAAATTTTTTGATCGGGGTTTTCAAGAATATTTTTGAATCAATGAATGATTAAATGAATAAGCAAAAGAAAGAATGAATAAATGAGTGAATAAATACATGAATGACTTAATAAATGAATGATTGAATGAATATGTATTAACCGTTGAAAAAAATATATTTGAAGCAATTAAGAACTAAAGCTAGACGAGAATGACAGAGATAGATAGCTAGATTATAAATTTGAATTCGGTGTATACGGGAAAGTAGGCTCGCATAGTTCTAGACGGAACTTCTTGTTTAGATTTGATCTCTGACAGTAATTTAAGTATCTTTTTCGATTTTAGTCCATAACTTTACTACTTTAATGCGTAGAAATATTTAAAAGCCCTTAATTTTATACAAATGAGTAAGTAAAAATCCTGAAAAGGTGCTATTATATTAAACAATAAGATATATTTTTGAGTTTTTGAATGTTTTGATAAACTTTTGGTGTGAGTGTCAGTTAAAAGACTGACATGAGAATAATGTCTGGACTTACCGTAGTTTTTTCGAGGCACCTAAGCAGGTGATGATGTTGAAGTTCAAAGATATCCTCCGGGAAATCGTCAACGTCTTGACCGCTTTCCTGGGCGGCTATCCTCGCCTCAGCTGCTTTCTTTTTGGTCACGAACGCCGCGCCGCTTGTCGCCTTAGCTATCCGAATACGTGCCATGCGTGCCTTCTGCAAAGACAACAAAAAGCAAAACATATTAGTAAACGCTTCTTCAAAAAGTATACACTTCACAAAAAGGTTTTTGATACTGAGTTCAAGTTTTGTGAAAAGATATTTATCTAATGACTTTGTAAGGCGGTAATCAGAAGAAAAAAACTTTTTCTTTTTCCTCGCCCGCAAGAATATAAGCAACCTTTGGATTGTTAGAGACCTTGTAAAAGTTTTGAGATTCCTGATTGGTTAGCGCGTAAATGCGGTGTTTTTCTCTACTTTTGGGAGTAAATTTTGTTCTTCAAATGTTCTGAATGTAATTTAAGTGTGAAGGTTTTTCATTTTATTTAGAAATGCCATTCATGATAAATTCAAATATTTGAAATTTATACCGATATGTGTTTAACAAAAGGGTTGGAAATGTTTAGTAATAATTAAATATCACAATACCACTTAGGAGCACCATAATAATTTATTATCTTTCCGTCAAAAACTAGAAAAAGGCGCTAGCTAGAATAATTAATGCAAACCAGCTGTAGAAGAAAAATGTGGAAATTGGGCGGAAAACCCAGACCTAATTGCCTCAATACTTCATGCAAATATTTAACAAAATAATGTTACAGTGATTAGAGCATAAAGAACGCGCCAACGAATCCCGAGTTTTACAATGCGTATATGGTCCCTAACAATGTAAAAGTTGTTTACATGCCGCATGAAATACACGATGCAAAAGACTGAAACCAATGTTAGCAATAGTTTTCTGTACATTTTCAGAATTTGTGTTGAAAGGTAGCAAACACTTATGCCGAAAACAACATATTTTTCACAATATTTGTATGAACTCATTCTTTTAATTTAAATCCCGAAACATAACATAAATTTTCTTGTAAACTGACGAAACCATGTTTGTGCACGTTATATATTTCCGTCAGTTAAAACGGGAAATGGGAAAATAATTGAATTTTGGAACGCCACGTACAATTTCCGAATAATGGTACTCAGAGTTCCTGAATACCAGGTAGTTCCATTCCAAGTGCGTGCTTCAGTTTGATGGGGAGAGCTCATTACCTGTCTCTGTTTGATGGAAACACACAGGAACTGTTCAGATAGAGAGTGATGTACTCGCGCGAAGAAAATTACCATGTATGCACGTTCATTATGGTATAGTTAATTGCAGTTAGCTATGCCCAGCAATTTTTTTAATAATAATACATACGAGTCGTTATTGATTACTTCGTTTAGAACAGCGGTTCCCAAAGTGGTCGTAGGTACTACGACCAACAAGGGGTCCACGTCTGCGAAAGAAAAAAAAATGGAGGTGTACGAGATGAAAATAGGGGTCAATGAGACTGGCTCTCAATTAAGTAAGTTATCACCATATTTTAGACATGATGCAACTTACAGAAATTTTGCCAATGTCACTTAATAAAAATTAAGTCTTAACATTTTGATTTAAATTACATTTCGTAACTTTCACGTGACATTTCAGGGTGATATTTTTCTCTACTGAGTTATAACTTCAACGAAAAAAAAAAAACTTTTCACTTAGTTTTACTCTGTTTTGAAATTTTCAAACATAAATATTGCGTTGATTGACTTCTTTCAGGATGATCCTCTAAGAAGGAGGTTCACAAAAAACAAAAATCAATGACAAGGAGTCCACGGGATAAAAAAGTTTGGAAGCCAATGGTTAGAACATCAGTCCTCACAAACCACTAGCGAGCGAAGATGGAATTAAGGCCGTTATGGGTGTGGCCTTTTAAGCGTAAAGTGTATGACTTTAGGATAGGGGAAAGAAACACCCGTTTGCACGTGCTAAATGTCCAAAGGAAAGTTCCTTCAAACAAGATTGACTCCTTGGCAGAGATAATTTTCTCTGCAAATTGTGCAAGGTTTAAAAAAGTAGGTGTTTCTTTTTTTTATTTGTACATGCATTGTTGGAAACGCAACCGTTAAATATGTTGGCGGGGCGGGGGGAGATTAGTTCAAGAAAGAGGTAGAAATTTTCCGGTAAAAGTTCACATCGCATAAACATTGAAGTAATTTATAAGGACTGCTCATCTATGTAGGAACTCACAGCAAAATGACTAGACCAATATATGAGCAATACTATTTATTTTTTTTTAATGGTTTTCATAAATTTGCGGTTGGTCGAGCTCTCCCGGAACCCCATTTGCTCCCGAGGGCTTGCACTCGGGGGCATCTAAAAATACGATAGGCCAGAAAATGGCAGGTGCGGGGGGTTTCTGGGCGCACCACCATGTTATGTATAGATTATAGATGAGTGTTGAATATGGGTTCTGAGTATCTATACGGCACAAAGCATTTTTATCGAAACTCAGGTAGTATTGATCCCAAAGCAGAAAAAGAACCCCAAAACGAAAAAGAAGAACAAACAGAAAACACATAAAATGCACAATGAATCTTTCATTAGAAATTAATGGAGCACATGATATAATATAGAGAATCGAAAGCGCTTAAACATAAATAATTAATGACAACACATTGTCGAGTACGAATATTGATTTATCCAAACACTGCGAGCGGGATGTACCTCACGGCATGATTCTTTAGAGACATCGTGTGAAGGAAATTAATAACAACTTAAAAATAAAGTGGTACGAAACTACATCAAAATATAGTGTGAAATAAAAAAATTATAAGTCCTTAATGGGTAATAACTTATAAGACAAATGATCAAATAATAATGGGTAATAACTTATTCGACATAAGTTATTATGTCGAATTAGTTTAAAAGACGAAATCAATGAAGAAAAATTAAGCCAAAATAATACGTCAAAGAGCTAATCAAAAGATGATTAAGAAGTCTAAATGACCTTTAAATTCCAAGAAAGTAGTGAAAAAAGCACGGTCTAACTTATATGTATTCTTTTATTTTTCATAGCGTAATTAGATACAGTGTTTATAAAACGTTATTCAGGTGAAAAAAAGGAGAAAATTCTACGCGATACTTAAAAAATTAGCTAATTTTTTTGATGCCAGTGAAATCTAACCAAAACCAAGCTGACATCTCTTCTCTATCTCTACTAATAATAAAGCAGCAAGTATGTGTGTTTGTGTGTGTGTGTGTCTGTGTCCGGCGGATTTTCATGAAATTTGGCACGAAATTAGTTTGGAGCATGGGAGTGTGCCCCTCGGAGAGTTTTTTCTGAAATTCGAATTTGTTCTTTTTTTATTCCAATTTATAGCCGAAAATTTTGTAAAATAGTCGATTTCTATGGGAGGGAATTATCGCATCCTTTCAAGCTTGATACCGTTGAAAAGCGCGTAAAAAACTGTTCCAGAAAGAGTTTTGTTCTTCGTGCTAAAATTCGAAGCCTCTAAATTGACTGGAAAAGAAGTTACAAGCGTTTTTCTCTGTAGTTCGAAATTATTTTTTCACGGTAATTTACTTTAATTTTATTTGAATTGTTGCTATGCCGACTGGCTTATGATCCTTCATTTTAACGAATTACAAATATCTTGCGGTTTTTAGCATTTTGAGTAGAGCCGATATATAATTAATTAATTTATTTATTTATTCATTTAGGATTTTGATTCTTTTTCTTTAAAATGAATTAAAATTTATTTCTTGCAGCTCACAGGCGTTCGATAGCTATTTTTTTTTTTTACTATTTTGACATGCATTTTACGGGATCATTCTCCATAGTGTACAGGGTTTTTTAAATAAATGTTATCCTTTATAGCGATTCTTGTTATTCCAATTAATTATTACTATTTATATTTTTATTTATTTTATTATTTTTTCTCGAGTGAATTAGCACACATGTTATTTGCCTATTTGAGCTTTTCTGAAAGGTTTTTCCGCTTTCGAAGCTTTGTTTGCTGCTGTTAGTTTCTGAAAGCTACAAAATTTCGTAGTTTTTTGTACAAACAAAATGAGTTTTCTCTTGAATTTTTTTTTTCTTATTGTTTCATTTCTTTCTTTTCTTTTTTCCCTTTTTAGCCTACTTTCCCGTAAAAGTAAAAAAAAAATAATTATAAAGCATGAAAGAAGGCTTAATGTGTCGTGAAAATATCGTTAACAAGAAGTTCCGTCTAGAACTATACGAGCCTACTTTCCCGTATAGACCAGCTTCAAATTTATAATCTAGCTATATCTCTCTCTTTCTCGTTTAGCTTTAGTTCTTAATTGCTTCAAATATGCCGTTTTCAACGGTTAATACAGATTCGTTCAATCATTCATTTATTCAGTCATTCATGTATTTATTTACTCATTTATTCATTCATTATTTTGCTTATTCATTTAATCTTTCATTAATTCAAAAATATTCTTGAAAATCCCGATCAAAAAATTTCATAAGAAAATAGGCTCGTTAGTTCTGGTTGAATTTTTATCTGTACATGTTCTACGTCATGATAGCTTTCCGATAAAGTTTGTTCCAAGCAAATCGGCCCGTTACATCAGGATTTATATAGGATTGAAATTTCCCCGTAGGCACTATGTTAATTTTTTTTTGAACTGTTCAAAAATGAACAAAAATTGTTCAAATCAATATTTCACGCCAAGAACTTCTTCCAGTGAGCTTGTTCATTGGAACTTGGATCTTGTACCCAGAGTTTACATAATTTGCTTCATTTTCGCCCATAGGCGCTAATGTTAAAACTTTTTGAACTGTTCAAAATCGAACAAAAAATTGTTCAAATCAAAAAACAAAATATGGAAATTAGATGTCCTCTCCGAGATCTTTCGAATGCAAAAAGAATTTTTCGAATCGGACAATTCCTTCAAAAGTTATTAGGGGGGGGGGACAGACTGACAGACAGACCGACAGACCGACATACACACTTTTTCCCCATCTCAAGACCCTACTTTCAAATTTTTTATTTTTCAATCTTTATTTAATTACTTAACTTATTTTTGACTTTTCTTGATTTCTAACGATATTTTCAAGATACATCAAGCCTTCTTTCATGCTTTATTATTATTTTTTTTTTTCTTTTACGGGAAAGTAGGCTAAAAATGAAGAAAAGTCAAAAATAAATTAAGTAATTAAAAAAAGATTGAAAAATAAAAAATTTGAAAGTAGGGTTTTGAGATGGGGAAAAAGTGTGTCTGTCGGTCTGTCGGTCTGTCCGTCGGTTTGTCGGTCTGTCTGTCGGTCTGTCTGTCGGTCTGTCCCCCCCTAATAACTTTTGAACGATTAGTCCGATTCGAAAAATTCTTTTTGCATTCGAAAGATCTCGGTGAGGACATCTAATTTCCATATTTGATACTTTTTGATTTGAACAATTTTTGTTCAATTTTGAACAGTTCAAAAAATTTTAACATTAGAGCCTGTGGGCGAAAATGAAGCAAATTATGTAAACTCTGGGTACAAGATCCAAGTTCCAATGAACAAGCTCACTGGAAGAAGTTCTTGGCGTGAAATATTGATTTGAACAATTTTTGTTCATTTTTGAACAGTTCAAAAAAAAAATTAACATAGTGCCTACGGGGAAATTTCAATCCTATATAAATCCTGATCTAACGGGCCGATTTGCTTGGAACAAACTTTATCGGAAAGCTCTTATGACGTAGAACATGTACAGATAAAAAGTTCATCCAGAACTAACGAGCCTATTTTCTTATGAAATTTTTTGATCGGGATTTTCAAGAATATTTTTGAATTAATGAAAGATTAAATGAATAAGCAAAATATAGAATGAATAAATGAGTGAATAAATACATGAATGACTGAATAAATGAATGATTGAACGAATCTGTATTAACCGTTGAAAAAGACATATTTGAAGCAATTAAGAACTAAAGCTAAACGAGAAAGAGAGAGAGATAAATAGATTATAAATTTGAAGCTGGTGTATACGGGAAAGTAGGCTCGTATAGTTCTAGACGGAACTTCTTGTTATTGTAGGTGTTTTGTAAAAGGAAATGCTTAAATGTGTACGATCGCTGATTCATTGCCATTTGCGGATAGTTTTTAATTATGTGGAATGCTATATTTTTTTAATAAAATAACATAATTTACACATAAAAAAAGTTACCATTATAGACACAATGGCGAACCGACTGGTCTTTTCATTTTTAACACGGGCATAGCCGTGCGGGTACCGCTAGTAAAGAAATAAACTTAAAAAAAGAAAAAAAAAACCCAAACTGAAATGAGAAATAATAATCTGTTTCTTCATTTCAATAATCGGAATTTTTAAATAGCGGTTGAGTTTCACACTCTGGGTGTGTGTGAGGTGTTCAGACTAAATTGTGTCGAATACAATCATGAAATTCGGCATACAGACAATCCTAGCGCATTTTGAACCATGTATTTTAAAACTTAATCCAGAAAATTTCTATTTATTGTTATGAGCCTTTTAAATGATTTTTGTGCATATTTTCTATTGGCATAGTTTCTCATGATGATAATTAAAATAATGAACTTCTGACGTAATTTACGAAATTTTGAGATTATATATATATATATATATAAAGGCCTTCGTTTTACAATAAATTTTAAAAAGGTTTTTTGTCTTTCTAATAAACTGCAGTACTGGTCCTCAAATATTTCAGACCTAGTGCATTAACAGAGATTGGTACCAACTCTTTCAGCGGCACCAGAATGAGTGGTACCATTGCCGCAATTTTTTTGACTCTCAGTTTCCCCCAGGAGTCAGTTTTGACCTGAGTTCTCTTTGATGCAAACGGCACTAAGAATTTAATTTAGCCAAGAGTATCCATGCCAAACGAGTACTCAAGGGATCTTTTACACACAGCATAATCATACGACATCCGGCGCAGACGATTTTCTGCATCTTGAAAATCCACCGACTTGGGCCAGGTTTGAACCTGCGAAATTGGTCGTACGAGGCCTGCGCCTTACCACTACACCATCCTGTCGGCGATTTTAAAAACTAAAAATTACAATTTTTGCTTCCAATATTTAAATTCTGATATATGTTGCTGAAAAATATGAGGCAATATTTCATCATTTTGTCCTTATTAAAAACAAGAGCGATCATAAAATATTTTACGTTCACTTTTAAACTATTAATATTATTATTAGGATTATTATAATTTTGCGAGTTTGAGGATAGCCAAAAAACTTGTGGTTTAAATAAATCAACAAGGATATATTTGATACTGTGGTTGATTGTCTTTGACGTTTTGGGGACTTCACTTGGTGACTCAGCTATATCGTGACGCTAGGTATGACAGCAACAAAGCCGTAGATAGTGACATTGATCATCATCTTCTTGAAAGTTTGAATTAGTAATATGAACAACATAAGTTCACGACTGAAATATCTTGTAATTTTTGGGGTTAAACATGGAAGAATATAACCTTCGTAAGATTTCGCAGCTATGCAACAGCGATGATAGAAATAAACTGAGCCATTTTAATAAAGTATTACATAAAAAGTTCGAATGTTGGGATTTGCAGAAGCAATCATTGCATCATAAAAAGTGTGTCTTACTTTTCTAGTTAGGTCTTTGAATTCATTTTAGTAAAGAGAATAGGGGGGAGGGTACGGGAGGGGACATAAAATTGTAATGCTGCACTAATCTGTAGTGGAAATCCTTGCATAGGATTAAAGTATATCTTATTTACAGGAGTTCCATGGAAATCGCGAAAAATTGGAATAATTTGAATTTGCAAGGGTTTATTAAAGGTTTGGACTCTTGGTTAGAAATCGATACCCAAAAATATTGAATTTATCTGCAATCACACTTCCTTTCGTTGTTTATTTAAGTAGCTCATCTTTCTGCTTAGGTTTTCTAAACTTTTCGCAATATCTAGAGCATTACAGTTCAAGAATTATTACTTACTTCGAAAACATCTAAAGCCTTTTTTGTAGAAGACTCCGAGTTCAGTCACTGCATTGCCTATCATTATACCACTCGGAAGGGAACTTTCAAGCAGATCTCTACCAGGTTCCTTACCGTAGAATTGCAAACTTTGCAAAAGAATACGACCGATATTAAGCTTTCTTATTCAAAAGATGTTGAATGCATAGTTCTTTGAAAGCTTCTTATATGCAAAAGGGGCATGTTTGAGATATTTTACCGTTTCTTCCGCTGATTTGCATTCCTAGAAGACTGCTCGCATTAAATATCTAATTTTAGATCTGACATCTTGTAACTACAAGGTTTATTTTGCAATGGAATACACAGAGTGCTTAAAATATTATAGTTATGGATCAGATAAGCGAGATTTTTTTGTGTATGTATATTTAAAAGTTTTGTGACTGCTCTTAAAACGTTCTATAACTATATCAGATAAAAAATTTAACGTAATTTAATTATTTAGAATCATTAAAATTGGCTATGGATCTTTACCAAAGGAATGTTTTGGCAGTTAAAACGCCATAATGAGCAATTTTGGATACAGTGTTCAAAAATTAAATTGAATATAGTGTTTAAAACTATTTTTTTGAGTGATACAACCTTCTTTCTTCGGAAGATACTAAGCTTTATCCCAATCGGAGAACATAAAATATACACCAATTTTCCTCAGTGTGAAGTTCATATGTGTTTTTAATACGATTTCCACTGTAAAAGTTAAGAGAAGAAGGAGGGCTAAATAGTTGGTAATGTGTAGAAAAAACAGCAACATAGCTAGAACTTGTTCTGCTAATTAGAGTAGTTTAATTTTTCTGCTCAGAATTGAAGAATTATATGCCCCTTGCAAAATTCTGTGATTTATTAGCTGATGTTTGACCCCAAATATATAACTCCAATTTGTTAAGTGAAATCTAAAAAAAAATTGCTCGTATCTTAAGGCAAACAGTTGAAGAAAGCAAAATCAATGGAAGGCACATTTGTTTATTAAAGAAATGTTGTATTTCCTAAAAATAAGATACATTAATCATATTACTAAGCTGTTTTCATACTTCTAAACTAATTGATATCGTAATTTCCAATGAAGTAAAAAAGCAGTGTCCATTGAAAAGTTTACATCTGCATTTAGAAAAAAAAAAATCGTGTGGTGATTTCTAATTTTGAAAAGTCGTCCTTAGGAAACATGACAGTGCTCTATTCTGAGGAAAAAAGGGTGGAATGAATGACGATATGTTGTTAATCACTTATTTACACAGGGGCGCACCGACTGGGGAGCGGGAGAGGGGGGGGGGATGTATGAACGGGACCAGACTGCTAGAAGGCATTGAATATGTGGCATCCGACTGACATTTAAGTATCCAGAACTCGATCCGGACACTGCATGAAAGATCCGGTTATCCGTCATGTTAACTTTCAATTTTGAAATATACTTAATTAGCATGCTTTTAAAGTATATATAACTTACAACATATTTGAAAGCTGTGGGATGTTTAAAAATGTATATAAAACTTACAGGCTTCAAATATCCGATGTATCCCTAATCCTTACCTTGGTTTCTCTCTCTCTCCCCCAAGCACTAAGAAAAATCCAGGGCGATCTACTGGATTCATAATGACTATTAATATTGAAACATCTGCAAAGTACAAATAGCGCTTCCCGAAAATATACTAGGCACCATTAGAGAGCAAGAAACATTTTTTATGGCGTTTTCCTAAACTTGTTGCCGGAGAGAGGAGGAAAAATAATTACTGAAGTATTATCTCATCCTATACAAACAGGAAAAGTATTCAAACAAAGAGAGGTAGAAGATGTTGTTTAGGAAAAAGAATAATATTTATTAGCTTTGCGCAAATGTTGATTTGCAAGAAGTTAGTAGAATGCGTTTGCTCTAGTATGATTATTCTAAGTATCACGCATGATATTTGCTAAAATGTTGCAGAAAAAGAAGTTAGTTGATTTCGTGAAAACGTGATATTTTCGGTGATTGTACACCATCAGGATGAAATGGAAAAGAAGGATTCCCCTCTCTCTCTGTCTGTCTGCCTGTGTATGCGTGTGTGTGCTTTGATTTATCTTAAGAAATATGACGGGTCCACTGGAAAAACGACCTAAGTCACATACTACTTTTTGAAATTTGCTTTATGTTTTATTCAATTATTTTATAACATAAATGTTAATTTTAACTATACGAGCCTACTTTTCCGTAACACCAAAGTTCAAATTTATAATGCATATATTTATAATACATAATTTATATTCATTTATAATACGTAATTTATGATAAAACATAAAGCAAAGTTCAAAAAGTAGTATGTGACTTAGGTCGTTTTTCCAGTGGACCATTCATGTATTAAAAGGTTAAGACCTCTTTTTAAAGTTTTAGCTTCAATGTTCATGCTCCATTTTATTATTTCTTTGATTTATTATTTTTAGTAACGTAAACCAAAAACATTTCACTAGTTTGGTCAGTTTTCAATATCTTCTCAAAATTTTATTTATTTTCATTAGTTTTTACTTAGGATTTTTTTATTGTGAATATTTCTTTTCGAAATGCTGCAGAAACATTTGAAAGTGGCTATACAAGAGGGGTGTTCGTAGTAGTTAATGGAATCTTAGAAGAAGACTAGGCACTCACAGTGAGAAAGACAGAACCACATTCGCCGCATTTCTATAGGACAAACTCGCTCTCTAACTAGTGGCTAGAAATCACTCGACTATTTCGCTTGTAATTAAAGTGAAATGAATAAGAAAAATCAACAGACAATCATTTATTAACTTTCTATATTTGCTTCATAAAAATGTATCTTTAAATAGCTTGTTTCGAATTTTAGCGAAAATGGGTTTATTAATGGCTAAGTATCGGATGAAAGTGCAGTCAATAGTTACATGAAGCCACTTTTCGTGAAGTCCACTTCTCTTGAGATATATTTCATTTGTACAGCATTTTATTTTGAAGATTTAAACTTTCATTTCTTTATACTTAAAACCATTAACGTTATCATATAATACAGATATTTTTCGAACTTTCACAATAATTTTCAACTAATTCTTTAGGATTTTGTACTAAAAAGATGAACATATCTTTTTTTACTACCTAGAGTATTATTACATTATGCAAAAGAGCACTACCGAAGCT
Source organism: Octonoba sinensis (assembly GCA_038502835.1). Taxonomy (NCBI): domain Eukaryota; kingdom Metazoa; phylum Arthropoda; class Arachnida; order Araneae; family Uloboridae; genus Octonoba; species Octonoba sinensis. The sequence goes on from CM076599.1 coordinate 71,081,759, forward strand.
ATGAAGATACCATATATTTTTAAAGCTCAATCCGCATTTAATAGTGTCGCATATCAGGAAAGACGCTTCTAAGTCATCTCGCAAGATATAAAATAAAGAGAAAGTACCGAAACCTGTCAGTTTATCACAGGAGCGGAAGAAATGAAATGTTTTAATCCTTTAAATGTCCCATCCTGTGCCCCAGAAAAAGTCAGGAGAGTAACTTTCATCTATGCCATAAACTTAGAACGGCAAAGAAATTGCGCTCTAGTTCCTCAGAGGACAAACAAACGTAAATCCTGGTTTTCTAGTCGCATACAAGCCTTCAGGACCAATAAAAAAAGAGCCGTCAAGGCACAGAGGAAGAAAAATAATAATGGAATAAAGGAATAAGAAAAAGGCTTAAAGCTTCTCGCCAAAGGGGGTCTTTAATGCTAAAAGCAATAGTAGCTGCAGGGAAGAGAAGGGAATCACTAATGCTTCTAAAAATGTCCAACAAGAAAACAAAGCTGAGAATTATTTTTGCTGTAGTAGCGATCACCCTATTAGGTATTAATATACGTTTCTAGAAGAATTTTATTTTATAATTTACAGCTATTTGCGTTTTATCTAGTGTAGAGCAGTGTGCGGTGAAATGTTGTTCGAAATCTCTTATTTATGTGAGTCAAAGCAACAATATGGAACAAAAACAAAACACACATTCCCTAAAATAAAAAGAATGGATGAATTTATACAGAAAAATATTTTACATCAGTGGAAAAAAAATGCAAAATTGTTACGGTTAATAAATGCTTATTTTTTTAGTTTTACTTGTATTTAACTAATATTAGTTATTATTATTGTTGTTGTTGTTGTCGTCGTCGTGTCTTCGCACGTGGCGAGGAAGAATGGGTACGCTGCTCCTGAGCAGCGTATCCATTCTTAATTAATAATTATTAATATGGTTATTATCATTATTTTTGTTATTATTTTTGAATGAAAATTTAAGTTTAGATGAAACCTCGTCAGCACAAAATTCAACGGAACTATTATAACATTTATAACATCAAGATGAACCAATCTAATGCTTTGTTTTTCACGGAATACACGCGATACCCAGTGTTTGAAGTATGCTACTGAAAGTTTGGAGAAATTTTCGCTTAATTGACGGTACAATTTTGTACCAGGCAAATAAGTAAATTATCTGAACACATTTTAAAAAATAACACAGTTTGCCATATTTGAAGAAATATTCATAACCTCAATGAACAGATTGCTGTTAAAAAATCAAACGGGAGGCGAAATTCATATTGAGTCGTCTTGGATTACAAAGATTTGGAAGGAGTTATCAATTTTTAACCAAATTTCATGATTAGCAGTACGCAATGTATTACTTTTAGATTAGAAACAAATTAAAAAATATATATATTCCTTGTTTTTATTTTAAAGGCATTGCTTTTTATCATTTTAGGCACGATGTGTGTTCTGAAAACTACGTCCTTCCACCGCTTTTTACATAGTAAGTTTGTTTACTATGATATTTCTCTCAGCATGCAATTCAATATTAACACTCCAACGAACAACGGCAACGCTTGGATATGTTTCCGCTGGGACAGTGCGCCCAGAAACCCCCCGCACCTGCCATTTTCTGGCCTATCGTATTTTTAGATGCCCCCGAGTGCAAGCCCTCGGGAGCAAATGGGGTTCCGGGAGAGCTCGACCAACCGCAAATTTATGAAAACCATTAAAAAAAATAAATAAATAAAAAAACATAAAAAATACAGGTTATTGTAAAACACTAAATCACAGTAGAATGCAAAACTTTAAGAGTATGCATTAAGTGCTATATGACATGAGACAACAATGAGAAACCGTGCAACACTATAAAAAAGTACCAAAATCAATCATAAAGGTTTAAGTTTAATCATAACTTCAAAACGTTCATTTTACCTAAGTAATTTATTTTTATATTCAGGTTTCCCTCTAGTGGAATGATGTGTTTGGTCAAAGAGAAAATGCGAAAAGCAATGTACAATGTTTAAATTATAAAACAATTTCAAAAGTGATGCATCAACGGTAAGTTATTTTTCAAACATTAGTTTTTATATTATTAATATATTTTCAATTTTTAATAGCAATATAGAAAAGTATTAAAGTTAGTTTTAAACAATGGAAAATAGTCATCATATTCAAAAATTTTTGAATTGTATATTTTATATTTAAACCCTCAAACTTTAGAGTCAAACCACCCTTTATAATTTAACTTTTTTTTTTAACATATGAAGATATATTTCATTGTTAATCATTAATTTCAAAGATAAAAGACATTATTTATATTTCTAACGCCCTAAATTAATAAAGATAAGTGTTATTATTTTAATTTTGGATATATTTTACGAAAGTTTGGCATTTCAAAAATATGATTTTTCTTAAATTAATCTGGAACATTTTGATGAAAAAGAAAAGATTTTAGGGATATCATTTAAAGGCAAATTTTAATTTCGTTGAAAAATATGCAGTCCTTATTATTTTTTTTTTCAACCTACAATTGCTGTAAAGGTTGTTTTTGTGATTTAATAATTAAGTCCTGTGATGATTTAGTTTTTCAAAAAAGACAATTTAAAATATTTCAATCGCATCCTGTTATTTTCAAGTGAACGGAGACATTTTCGTACTTCACTGAGAAATTCTTCTGAAGTAATGTTATGGCTTGATTTATTCTGGTTAAGTGTGATTTATTCTGACTGCATGTGCAGCATAATGCCATCTGTATTGTTTTAATAGCACTCACAGAATTTAAATGACTCTCAAAAAATATTTCAATGTGAATACATGTCTACAGAAATTCTGTTATTAATAGCTGAGTTTCAATTAAATTCACTCTAAATTGAGCGGTTTTGTTTATGATAATGCCATATTTAAAAAAACAAACAAACTGTGATACTTCTTTAAGAATAAAAGCTCAATTATCTCATTTGTTTCTCCTTTTCTACGCCTTTTCTAAAACGGCTTTTTTTTAGTCTTGCAACAAGACCGTTCACGTCGAAGACGCTCAGTTGGAAAGGATCTTTTGGCACCGTAGCAAAATCAAAATAGAGACAATGCAAACATTACAAAAACAACATTACATCAATATTACAAACATTGATTGTAGACAAAAACATTGATTGTGAGAAGTGGAGATAAAAAGAAAGTTAATATTCGTCGAATTCGCATATGTTTTACATAGTATTTTCATCCATTGAGCTCATCCATTGCAATTGATGAGATCTAGTTATTGAGAAGCTGCAAATAATAGCATTAGTACCCTACTGTGAATATAAAAATTAATTCTCCGCACATTTGATCGATTCTTTATTATGGAATTTCTCTTTTGCAATGCTGTATATATGTATATAGATACCAGCAAGTTATCCGAAATTTTCTTTTTAGTTTTATTATTATTATTGAACTTATATAGAGCTCCTCAAAATAAATTCGTAATATCAATTTTACTTAAAGCAACGCGAGGATTTATTTCTTAGCGTAAGGGAACAAACACGAAGAAAAGCTAATTATGTATTATTAATACATTGCATACCATCGCAAATATTTTACAATCCGTTTATTTACGTAAGGAAACATATAAAACATCGAACTCCAAAAACAAAATGTGTTTCACTTCAAGTAAGAATAATATTAAAGTTAAACTAATCCCTTTCTCCATAAATAACTGCATTTTTGCTACATAAGATAGTTCTATATCACACCATGCAAGCAAGTGTCGTTCGAATAAAAAATTGTTAATAAAAGCAAATTAATCCGCTCATTTGTTGTTTGTATGGAACGAAGAGCAAATGATTAACGATAGATATGTAATGTTCTACTAAATAAAATGTATTATTAGAAACAGCGTTCTTGCAAAGTTCATTTAAAAAAGCGACAGAAAAGGAAAGTAAGTAGATATTAATCTTGGTTATTAACTGTAAGTCGAAAGCAGAATTATTAATACCTCGGAGAGTAAGATGCAAACATGAGACTGGCTAAAGGAAGAATAATTTAGGTGAAACCGTAAATCCGTAGCATAATACTTTGCATTTAGAACTATTTTTTCGAACCTAATACAATTTCCCTTCCATGTTCTGTTTATTCTTCATAGGGAGAATAACAAGCTGTACTGTCATTTTTCTTTCATTTACAGCTTATTTGTTTCAATCTTACAGTAATGAGATCGTTTGCAGCTGAAGATAATATATGCATTTAATCAAAACTAAGATGACCTGTCTGAGCTCCATTGACTCCTGTTTTGCTCCATTTAGAGGATAGTGTCACGAAATTAGGTTGTTTCTCGCCAAACTTGACGACGTTACGATCGTGATAGATAATTCAAGTTTTTGATAGAATTTTCTAGAAATCTTCATGTCACGTGATCCGCAATGTTATGTAAGGAGCGCTGGCTAGAAGTTAGAGTTTAGTTTAATTTTAGTCTTTTGCCAGTGCCTGTCAGTCTGAGCCGTTGTGCTATAAGCTTCGTGCTTGATTGTATTCGTATTTGGGAATTAAATACGAGATTACCGTTCGTTTTACGGTATTGTGTAGTCGTTGCGAGATATTTTTGTGTGTCTAAACCTGTACATAGTGTAAACATCTTGTAAATAAAATGCTCTGTATGTTCAAGGAGTTAGTCATTGGTTTAAGGAACGACGAACCCGTATCAATAGATTAAAAACTAGTACATATCTTGGAATATTCATCAGGGATCAGTGGCCCACACAGGATTTTTTTAGGGGAGGGGGTCAGGACCCCTTGGACTCCCCTTATGTGCGCCTTTGTCAGGGATTTATTTCATGTAAGTTACATCTGGTGTTTGAAAAGGTGGAGAATGCGGGGTTGTTTTTACGTGTTTTCTTTTCTATTATTTTTATCTAGGAGAGGTTTAGGTTGTTAACTGCAGAGGCACGTACCTCCCAAATAAAACAACCTTCGTAAAATAGCACAAAATACAAAATTCAGTTGTTTATAATCAGTTATTAATGTTCCCTAACACATTACACTGAGAACAAACGGCTATTTGATACGAAGACATACATCAGAATATGCTATAATTCTGTTTATTTATTGTTCAAAAATCCATATGTCTAATATGTTTCATCTGCAATTTTTTGCTCTTTACGGAATATTATTACTATATTTACATTAATAATTTTTTTAACTTACTTTTTCAGAAATAAAGATAGTTTTGCCAGTTGTAATGTTTTTCCGTTAAAATCATGAGGAAAACTCAAGATATTTTTTACAGAGAAAAAGACTACACAACTCTTTTATTTCTATTTAATTTTGATTAGGGCTCAGGAAAAATTTTAATTTGTCTCTCAAACAAACAAACAAACAAAAAAAAAACAAGCTGCATATTTACAACGTATATTTTTGGAATAACAAAATAAAAGGGCAAAACAAAATAATAAAATGTTAAAGAACGATAAAAATGGAATGTTTACAGACGTAAAATCGCCGAAACCCCGATTGCTCCTATCAAGTTACGCGTTTCCTTCGACGAAGTAGTGGCAAAACTCTATCATTTCACTTCAGTTACTTAATCTAGTAAACGTTTTATTATTTTTTATTTGATCAAGCGTTATCAGATGGAAGCTATAACATTTTTGTTATGAGCAGAGGAATTTTGCTGACAGAGTTTTCAACGTAGAAAGTAATTTCCTCTGAAAGAGTACAATCACAAATATCTTTTATTTAATTTTCGCCGTTTAGTGGAAGTGGAAATGAACAAGCTACCATACAGGATATACTTCAATCTCCGTGAAAAACATAGTTGCAGTTTTGTGATGACAAATTCTCTTCTTGTTTATCATTGTTGAAAAAACTAGATTGTTTTCCTTTACGTTACAGACCTTTTTTTTTTTTCATTTTTGCGAAAAGTATAATTGTGAAGGTTTGTTAGTAGTTGCGCATTCGTGTGCATATTTGGGAAAATAACTTTTAATGAAGTTTTGGAGCAGCTGTGTTATTGCTCCGGTCCAGCTTCGTCCTTATTTCAAAGCACTTGCTCCGCTTCGTTCAGTGCTCCTAATACGTTTAATAGGAATAATTGAAATTAAACTGAAATTATTAAATTATTCTTAAAAAAGTGAAAATTTTCCTTGATTTCATAAATCAAAATTTTATCTAAAGAATTTTTCACTAAAAATGGTGTTAAAACTAGTTGTAATAGTATTTCAATTAAATAAGTACTGCTACACAAACTGATGATATTGATGACATACATATGATACGTTGACAGCATGAACATGCAATTCTTTGGGAACTGAACGTTGCTACAGTTCGTAAAAAAATTACGTAAGATATGTGGGGCTGTGCAAAATCTTTCTTTTTTTAAAATGAGGTCGCACATTGGTTCCTTGCCATTTTCAGGCGTAGTGCATTCCCCAGGAACTAGCAACCATTCCTTCATGTGGCACCAGTATCAGCGGATGCCTTTACCGCCTGAGAATTTTGATGCTCAGTTTCTCCCTATATGGTGGCACCTGAGCTCTAATGATGCGAAACTGCACTTGGAATTTTATTTTGCCGGGAGTATCTAAGCCTAACATATACTCAAGGGATATTTAACATGCCGCATAATCTTACGACATGGGCGCTGACGATTTTCTGCACCTTGAAAATTCACTGTCTTGTGCCAGGTTTGATCTTGTGAACTTGGGCATACGAGGCCAGTGCTTTATCATTATTACGCAACCTCTGGAAAATTTGAGAAAATTGCCACAGGAGGAAATTTAGAAACCATCGGTTTGAAAAACAATTTCGACACCATAAGACAACTGTTCTATTATATTTTATTAATTTCTTTCAATATAATAGTACCTTGAAATCAAAAAGACTTTCGTCGACGAATGATTTTGTTGCAAGCTATAAAGTTTTGGATAAGGCAAATAATTTTTTGACAAAATTGGTTTCTCCTAATGCTTTATTTGTTTCATTTTTTCTTTTTGACAAAACGTGATTCTAAATCGCACAATTTCCCCTCCAAAACGCTGTCCTGCTAGAATTTCCACATCCAGATGAAATGTTTTGAAAGCATAGAAATTTCAACTAGGTTCAGATTACAATACCTGTTACCATTTAATATTATATGCGAAAAATACTTTCGAAAAACATTTCAACATTGTTTTCAATTGAAATGAAATACCCATTTATAGCATTCATTTCAAATTTTCAGAGAGAAAATAATGCTTCTTTTGAAACTTCGCGAAATAGTTACAGATGAAGTTCGCGGAAACTGATCTACAACAATGCCGTTTTTAAATGTGGCTTGAAAACTTTTTGCTTTTTAAAAGTAGTTTTCATTTCCGAAATTTGTGTAATAGGGCATTGTTTCAGGTGAAACAAACACTAACGAATAAATAATTGAAGATCTAAGACAACCATTCTAGAATAACCGTTTCGAATTCCATTGAAATGGGGTAGTTACAGGAATATATATGTAGAAACCCTAACATTTATGAAAAATAAAATAGAAAATCATTGACTTATAACTGTGTGGCAAAGGATTTACACGCGATGTATTTAGTCTAAATGTAAATTATGTAATGCGTTTACACTTTTATCGAATAGTCCAAACTTTAGCTTCAATAAATAAATAAAGTGCCCCTATATAAAAACTTTATTTCAATAATTTTTAATCATAAAGATTGAATAACTATAACTGTTTCGTTCTTTTTTTTCTTCTTCAGTGTCGTACATTTAATAACAAAAATGTATCACAATATTTAAGATTAGCATAAGAAACATGTACAGTATTTTATGTTATGGCAAAATGTAAGAACACATAGAAAAGGGGTGCCCGAATTCACCTAATTGTAAAATATGTGACACTTGGTGGCTATAACGGATGTCTCCAAACGGCCGCATAAACACTGCACAGCTAGATTCTTCGTTGGGAGTACATAAAAACTGCTCAAAGAAGCGTTCCTGTACGATCCAAAGTATGAACGTTCGCTTTAAACATTATCGTTTGGACAGATATGCAAATATTGTTGTTGATATGTCCAATACAGTGTTTTTTCTTGCACCAGCAGTGACGTCATACTTTGTTCTTATTTTTCTCGTAAACTATGGATCGTACAGGAACGCTTCTTTGGGCAGTGTTTATGTACTCCCAACGAGGAATCTAGCTGTGCAGAGTTTATGCAGTCGTTTTGGGACAAACTGTATATTTAACAACAGGATAATATTCATAAACCATGTTTATTTATCAATACATAAAAAAATAATGTTTCTTTGTTTTAGCACTAATCTCTATATTTAGACATTTTGTGCTCTAAAACCACATTTGTATTTTTTGAAAATATCTTTCGGAAAAATACAAGAAAATCTTTGACAAAACTGGGAAATTTATTTAGCGGAAAATGTTTTGAATCATGACAGTCCAAAAGAATTATTTCCGAAATTCATGAAAAAAAAGAACAGTAAATTTGAAGCCACAAATTTCCACTTAAAAAATGGGAAGGGTTAAAATTATGAATTATTGTACATAAAATTCGGAAAAGTGCAAACGATAGCTTTTTACTGCTTTTCAAAACTGAATGTCAAAGCGCGAGTGAATTTATGTGCTAAATGGATTTCAAGAAGATAAAAACGTTTGCAGAAAAAGTTAGAGAGACTTAAAAGTCAGGATGATTAATGCTTTTTGGATGCGCTGCATTTTAGTTGTAGAAGTTTGGTAGGAGAAAAAAAGTACTTGTCTAGCCTGTTTTTTATGCCAAAAATAAACACTGGTACACAAATTCAATCTTAAAAATAAATGGTGTTGAACACTGTCAGTCTATTTCGGATCTTATAGAAAGAGAAAAATAAATCTGATAATGTTGTTTAAAATGAACAATTTTATTTAAATATTAGATTTAAATTTGATTTATTTTCCATTGTTTTATACTGACTCTTCTTTTCTTTCTCTTTAGACAAAGGATATTTCAGAGAGGTTTTAAAATGTTTGACCGTCACAATATTCAAGTTTTTACTCTACCTGAGAAATTCTTTAACGTCTGCGAAATACGACAATATGTTTATTTTATTGCTTAATATTAACAAAAATTCAATAAATGCCTTTATAGTGGCCTATTTTGGCACTACTGTTTGTTGGGTAGTTGATTTCTTTGCGAGTATAGTACAATGTAAAATAAAGAAGCAAATATACTCAGTACAAATTTCTGCTGAAAGTTTAAAATTAATTTCGTACAATTTGTGCCGTGATTTTTAAGTTTCAAAACTGCCTCGAAATATGTAGTTTCCTAATTGGCATCAATAGCAATAGAAAATTGTAAAGAACACTTGTTATATAAATTTTTCCGATACAAAATAATGTATTCGTTTAGAATATTTTTTTAGAACGTTCTTCTTCTCTCTCTTTATTCTTGACTATGCTAAAATTTTTGAGCTAAATCACATGTTTGCTAATGCCAAACATTAGCTCCCATAATACTACTACGGACTATCATAATACTTCTACAGAACCATAAATGTTATTTCTGCGACTATCAAAATGAATTTAAAGTTGCCAAGAGCAACATATGAAATATGTCATGGCAAGAGATCGTTAGGATAAAACGGCAAGTTTTTATTTATCGCAGAATTTCATGAAAAGGCAATCTTTGCGTGTAACCCCGCTGTAAATCTATTTATTCTACATTGCGATGCACATTGTAAAATAAACAAATTCACAGTTGGTCTTCGAACCCGAATGCTTAGTTTTTGTGTCAACGCATTTGCGTAAAAGTGGGTAGAAATATATACATAGGGTCGCGGATTGCTTAATTGTTGGATGCGATTGCGAGGGGGAATAGGTTGGGAATAACTGCATTAGCTCATCGAGCGTGGTGGAAATAAAAAAATGTCAGTCAACAATTTTAAATACGTATGGATAATAAAGTTATATTGATGATACTAGTTTTTTTTTTTTTTTAAATAATGCGTTAGAAAAGCATGTGACATAGTTATTATCATTATTTATATGGAAGGTTTATTTATTTGTTTTAAACCAGGGTTTCTCAACGGGAGCCATATGGCCCCCTTGGGGGCCACAGGGAAAAATACTGAAATGGGGGAGCCGTAAACCTCCGAAAGGAGACCACGAACCAATCATTTCAAACTGATAAAATATTCTACATTCCAAACAATGGTAAAATATTACACATTATTCTGATCAAATATTTTACAAGTCTATAACATACGACAGATTGTATTCTTCTCTGAAAACATGAATGTGCTTACTGTACTCAATGATATATCAGTTGAATGCTATGGTATCTATTAGATGAACAGTTGATTTGAATTTCTTATATACGTTAAATTAAACTAGCTATCAAAACTGGAAGAAGCAGTTTCATAATGAAAAAAAAAAGTTTACATGAGGGGGGGGGGGCACGACAAAATGTGGTACCATAAAACCATAAGGGGGCCCCAATTTGAAAAAGGTTGAGAAGCCCTGTTTTAAACTAAAGTTATTTTAAGAGTTTTCCTTCAGGATTTATAAACATCTCTGACTTAGTTACAGATGAATTACAATGTCAGCCATTGTAAAGAAATAACTCCCCCTATCCTTACTTTTAATCTTTAATCTCTGTTATCAAATGTGAATTTCTGATTGTTTGGGCTCGGTAGGAATTTTGACGAAGAGAATGGCGATAATGCACAGCTAAGGAAGATCTGTTTTTAGACTCGTCAAGAAACAGATCAATTTGAGAAATTTTTATGCACCTTATGTATCTAGTGTGTGCTGCTTGTCCAGCTAGAATAAAAAAATAAAAATTTAGAGTTAAAACTTATACTCAAGGTTTTAAAGTACTGATGTCTTTTGTAATAAACAGCGTACTCATTTGCGTTTGAATTATTATCTGCGATATCATTCGGACTGCGTACGGCAAAGAACTACGGAGAGATTATAATAATTTGATAGGAAGAAGACCCGGTCATATGGCAATGGGAACAATTCAAGATCAGGAGATCTCAACGTTAAAAATGTTGCTTTGAAAACGAGAACGGGTAGTAATTAATGGGTCGCAACGTCCAAAAATTTGCTTTCATTCATTAAAATATTTTATTGCATGTGGCACCAAAAAGGTTCCAATTTTTGCTGGCTACAAGCAATGGGGCTCAATTTTACTACTTTCTGATGCAACATGCGTAAAAATATCATAAAATTAAGTGTCATTCTTCACAGAGGTGACGGTTTCCAATCAGTGACCCAAAGCGTTTTTGTTGGTAAAGCGGTCAACGGACTTTACCGCCTACTCTTCTGGACGATTACAGGTCAGCTAGGGAAGATATCAATTAAATTCGTAAGTGTCAATCGACACTGCTAAATTGGCATCGCAGTAGAAATTTTAGAGCTTTTGGTTGCAACATGGGTACAGTTCGCCCACGAAATTTTGATCGTTGGACGCTTCTGCGCATGATAGAAAATAACGAGTCCGTTTGAGTTTTAGGGAATGTTGTTTTACAAGAGCGTTTATTTAGTACGCGAATCAGAATGTTTGCTTCTTTGTTTGTTGAAAGCAACTTAATTTATAAACTGGCATATCGCATCAGTTTAGAAGAAATAAAGTATGCTAAAGGAACTAGAACGAGAAGATAGAGGCACATTCCTTATTCTAGCAATTCCTCCCTTGAACATGAATGGATTCTTCTTGGCAGTCTGCCAGCCGGCTTGCTTTAATTGATGGTAGAATTGTAGCATTTTCGAATTTGCAGCAGTTTATGGTACAATTAATCATGAACTTGGATTTCCAGAACTTCGGTGCAATTAGAAAACTTACCCCTCATAATTGTTTAAATTTTACTCAATTTTTTATGGTTTTTGTAGAATTTTAGATAGTTTTCTTTTCATCAACACGAAAATACGAGACTGTTGCCCTTAGAAATGTTTCCGGGAAATCATTTTTCACCTCAGAAGCTTTGAGTCCAAAGCGTAAAGGAAATTAAATTACAGATGAAATAAGGGTAGAGGGATTTAGTATTCATCGCACTCATAAATACTGAGCTGCATGCCTACAGAATTTTTTTTCTTTCGTACATTATAGCTAAAGTTTTGATTTGAATCGAGTATTTCTTTTTCTGTCATTTAAATTAGTCATGCTCTACGTTAATGATATTAAAATATGTCTATGTTAGGTATAACTATGGAAATGTAAAGGTATATTACCTGAAATTACAGACGCATATGAGGCGCAGTGCAAAAAAGATCTTTGATGTTGTGAACTTTGATTAATGTATTCTTGCGAATTAGATATTCTTTAGTAAACTCTCGAGGTTTTTTTAGTTAGTGTTTAGATTTCAATCTAAGGTGACGTATTCAAGTGTTTACCACTATCTCCAACCAGGTTCGAATTTAATTTGACAAAATTAACTTTCTAATGCCAGATGTAGAACAAATATCCCAAACCTCAGGTTCCTACTATAACCGAATCTCGCTAGAAATATTTTGCTCCCTTTTGAATTAACAAACTTTAAATCATGGAATATAATGTAAACCTTTATGCTATAAAATAAAAATTAAAAATCAACATAAATTACGCACAAAATTTTGCAAAAACTGCAGACACAAGTGTCTGAAATTTTTGCATATTTTGTTGATTTTCAATTTTTATTAAAGTGTTCAATCGCTAAAACGACAGGTTTCGACACGCACTGATGAAACTTTGAGCTGCTCCCCTATGTCTTCTTTTTCACTGAGTATTACCATTCAGCACTAAAGTGACTGAAATGTCAGAGTGTGGGTAAGCGTTTTCACATGGATTTCGGCTATCTGTCTTGGAAGTAAATATGCAAGAAATATTTTGTGTTGAGATGTAAAGTTCAAAATTAAATGAAGGCCGTGGTAGCCTAACGGTTAGATGTCGGGCTTCCAACCGGAAGATGGGGTGTCCAATACCCGCTGAAGAACCACCATGTACACTTGGGGATACGTGCATACAAAAATCCGTGGACCCGGAAGTCCCGATGCAGTTCCGAGGGTACCGGAGGGTGGGGAGTTTCCCTTCCCTTCCCTTCACTCTTAGGTCAAAAAAGGAATGTAGTGTATTTGTGGTGGCTAAGAACAATAGAATTAAATGAGTGGAAGTGCAAACTGGACTTTTTGGAACCATTTGCAAACGAGACTCACCTTCTGTGCTTTCCTCTTGTCTGCTCTTTGGTTCTGGTGGTATATGCGGCTGAAGTTGGAGACGATGACGGGCACAGGCAACGCAATCACTAGCACGCCGCTCAGCGAGCACACGCCTCCGACGATTTTGCCAGTTGGCGTTGCGGGTACCATGTCTCCATATCTACGGAAGAAAGAAAAGGATCTTTTACCGCTCCTTTTTTTTTTTGCTTTCCAGAAAAGACAAAAGAAAAGAATTTTGTCTCTCCTGCACTTATTAAGTCCAGAATATGAACATTTATAGAACAAAATAAATTTTTAGCCATATGTATCATATAAAATAGTCAAAGTGATAAAAAGGAGTTGGCTGATCTAAATAACACGAAGCAACAACTAAATCCTTCAATAGCTGCGAAGAATATTACCGTAAGGGGGGGGGGGGGGAGAATATGCCATTTGTGGTGAGAATGTGCCATCCTGGAATTCAGCAAGAAAGTGCACGCTAGTGGTTTTCTATTAAAGTAAATCAGTTTTTTCTGTTAGTTATTGGCAGTGCTATGTTAGTACGAAACAACAAGCATTGTTACATTACTGTGGCTGAATTTCATGATGGCCCATTCTCCAAGTGCCATGATCTCACCCCATTTTAGAGTACTTATCCTATTAGAATTTGCAAAAATCAGTAAATATGAAACAATGGACTTAGCACTTTTGCGTTAGAGTGAATCATATATAGGTTGAAAAGAAGTTTTGAAGAAGGTAATGTAATATGTCAAATAATTATTACAAAAAATGCAAGTGCCTATGAATTCAATAAAATATTGAGCCATACTTTATGAGGACATACAAAAAGCAAAAGATTCTATGACTTTTTCAGTCAGCCTCCATGATTCACACAATTATTAAGAAAAAAAAAAAAGCCTAACGGATAGCTCATCCTCGACCAATATCAACCTTCGTTGTGATAATAAAAAAATATTATGAATAAATCAAATAATATAAATACTTCGACTTGCTGCATAAGCCTGATTCTTCAACTGTGGGGAAACGTTTTTTCTTGACTTCAGAGGATTTTGCTCGATTTTTAAAGTTAAGGTAGGTTAACTTCTTCTTTTAAGAGGAACGGAGAGATGGTGCGGGGGTGCCTATCGGCGGAATGGAACTAAATTCGGCCCTGAATACAAATTAAAATGTTTTTGTTCCAGCTTTTAATCATGTAGAATTAAACTTTTATTCCCTTTGAAGTTTTTTCTGCTTTTTTTTTTCTTTGCTTTCTTTCTTTTTTTTAAAGGAAAGATTTCATTTTTACAAAACATTTAATTTAAAGTTTATCTTCACCATGTTTCAAGTTTTCTTTGAAATTAACATATACCTACTAGTTTCTTTCACGCAATTAAAAGTTCTAATAATATGTTAATAAGAACAATTTAGACCCATAGAAAAAAGAAAGACTTTATTCGTTAAATATTTTGAAAGTCATAAAAAGCGGAATGGAAAAGTAATGGAATTCATAAGTATGTATGCATCAGAATGAAAGAGGCTTCATAATGAATGACATTTAAAAAGACTTTAGCAAAAAAAGCAACAAAAGTCCGGAAATTTGTTTTTACCACTAGCCATCCAGTAAAAAAATCATTATTTTTATAGTTCTCTATAAAGCATAAAAAGGAGTCGAAACGTTTTTACTAGATTAGTCACAAAATCTCGGCGCTGGAATTCAGCCAAGGAAATTGTTTCTCCGGTTGACTTTTTTACTCAATGTTTTGTTTCTATTTTTGGCAACAATAGAATCAAGTCTTTGTGGATAAGTCAAAAGAAAACGAAATATTTCATTTCCTTATTAACTTCGAAAGCAGTTAATGTCAGAATGCTTAAAAGAATAGATTTTGATTTTTCCTTTGTTTCTAACATTATTCCATATAATTTCAGCTATATTTTGAAGTTGTTATCAAAAAAAAGGAACTCTTGAAAGATAATAATGGATTACCATAGTTTTGAAAAGACATATGTCCAACCAAGAAAAAACGGAAGAAAAAGAAAAAAAAAAGAAGAAGAATCTTTTGATGGTTATTCAAACCATTTTTGAAAGCATTTTAAGTAAAATTTTTATTTCTTTTCGGAGCAATGGTTTTTAATTATGTTTTAATTCTTATTGCTAATAATTAATATAAAAATTGTAATGTTATAGTTAAAATAGTTATTTTCAAAATATGAAACAATGCTCTTTTTAAAAAGTAACTGGTTATTTTTTCCAAAAAGTTTTAAAAAGAAAATGCGATTTTTCTTTTGAAAACACAAATTCAATTAAAGTATTCCTGTAAAGAACAAGATCTATCTGAATGAAAATGAGCTCCTTGAATAAAAAATTGAGAATTCTTAAGAAAGTTTTTACATTTTTTTTTGCAACAAATTTTTAAAAAACGATTTGCGAAGGAATAGAAAGAAATATTTAGAACAGTTTATTGAGAAACAGAATGTGTTAAATAAATAAGTAAGTTGGGCAAATATTATATTTTTTTGTCAATGAAGATCCACTGTTACTGAAAATCTGATGAACATTTAAAGTTTTATGCATCCTTTGTGAGCCGGCATTGAAAGTATTTTAATCCCTACTCTCCCAACATTATATTTCATACCATCCGGTCCAGTGCACAATATCACTACACACCAGGACTAAATTTCTTCTTTATTCCTAACAAAATAACTGACGGAGCCCAGTAGTTTCCAGAACTTATTTTCATGAGTAAAAAAATTGAATTCTGTTCAATATGTAAAAAATCACATAAAATGTAAAAGAAGTACAGCAACTGAGCTTAGTGAGCTCCTATGCAAATTAAGCTGTGCTACAGACGCAAACGCTATAAACTCTTAACAAAACCGAAATAGCTTTTTTTTTTCAACTTGGAGGCAAACAAGTCTAGTAAAATGTAAGTTTTTTTTTCACTCTTAAAGCATAGCATGTCGCACGCTAATTTACACTAAATTTATCAAACCTCGGTGGCAATAGGATTACACTGAGTTGGATTAACGAAATTCATATTAACGATTTATTAAATTGCATTTAAGATAAGATACGTATTTCTTCTGAAGAAGGAACAAGAGAGAAGTTTCTTCTTTATGGTTGACTGAAAAATTCATTTGAACCGACATGGATAGGAACTACATATGGGGCAGTGAGAAGCAGAGCGATGTAAGTGACCAAAAACCGATTCTGAGAAAAACGCGTTCTAACTTAGGATCTTATGAGACCTTTAATGTTAATTTTTTTCTAAATCACAGTAAAGCGGAACACCTGTTAGAGCTATCACTAATATTTCTTGGCACAATGTAGAGTGGTGCTTTCCCTATCGTTTTCACCAGTTATCTCCAAATTTTCAATTTTGTTACTTACATCCCTTTGCTTCTCACTGCCTCATATATTGCTTCACTCTCCGATACAAAGTCGCCGGTTTTTATTGCTAATACCTGTGGGGATACTTTTTCGGGATCTGTATGATGTTTTTAAAGTGATGATATTAAAGATATTATCAGTGTTTTGAACACGATCTCTTTTGAACTAGTCAGCCAAAAGAAAAGAAAAGAAAAAAAAAAAACCTTTTAATTCTGAGATAACGAAGTTTCAACAGTCTCGCTTTCTTTCGTTCTGTTATTACTGATTAACTTATTATTTTTATCATTACTACTATTCAAAACAGGCGAAAGAAATTAAAATAACTCGCTGCACTGCAATCAATGAGAAGACATTAACTTTTAACAGAAAAATACGATGGCTGACTTGATGATAATTGGAATGTTGCTTACAAACTTCTGTTTTGTCAATAAATAAGTAAATAACAAATAAATAAAGATAAAAGAATAACGATAAAAAAACAAAGAAAAAATAATAAAAAGAAAATAAATAAATAAAATCAATAGCATTAACTTGCAGCTGTAGTTGCTTTATTCAATTGATCACAAAAAGTTCGGTTAAAGAAAAACCAATAACGTATAAGTAAACTCATATAACATGCAAAAGATTTGATACAACGGTATGAACTCCCAAGCCATACAAACGCAAAACACTAAAAAAACGTTTTGTTAAGAAACTACAGATTTTCATAAATTATTATTATTAAATTTTTAATCATGAGCGGAAATTTTTACGTTCGATTTGGCAATGCATATTTTTACACTCTTTCATTACCGTTTGATATTTACGAAACGCTCGAGTTAAATCATAAACAAACGAAACTTCGTAAACTCGCAGCAGACCGAAACTTTGCGATGGATGGAAGAATACATTTTTACGGCTCCTCCTCATTGAATAACGATACAACTCATTTTAATCTCTGTCTTTTAAGAGTCATTACAGGTCTTGCCACTTTATGTCAGCCGGAGCGGGCGCACTTTATTGGTCAATAAATTAGCAAAGAAGAATTTTTATTAGCCTATCAAAATTTGCTCAGTTATAAAGATCTCAAAGTAATGAGATGGTCAATTGTGAAGAGGAATGACTGCAGTTAGAAACCATGAAAAGTTTTGAGAAATAGTTACAGAAGCTTTCATTTCATTGATTTTTAGCCTACTTTCCCATAAAAGTATAAAAAAAAAAAAAAAAATACAGTAACCCTTCGTTATATCGTTCATTCGTTTATATCGCGCTTTTTCTATGTCTCCGAAAATTTTAAGTTTGAGCTCTCAAAAGTAAAAATATTGCATTTCTGAGTAAAGCCCTTTTTCCCCCATTGAACAAAGCCATCAAACAGGAATGTTTTCCTTTCTTCTGAATTTGTTGCAGTTAAAAGCTGCAACAATTCTCCTGCCACTCCCCAATTTCGATGCCTGCAGAATGATTCGACACCCATTTCTAGGTACCTTTTAGTGCAGAAAGGATTCGCTGAAAAAATTCAAATTATACAATCCCCTTAATCAAGAAAGGGAGAGTGATAGGTAAAGGAATTTTCTGGGAAGAAAATGGTTACCTTTATCTTTGAAATCGTTTTCACACTATGCTCAGGTAGCATGCAGGGTTCGTTGATTTAAATCAGCTTGACTTAAATCCTAAGTGATTTTTTTAAAAAAAATCATTGATTTAAATCAATTGATTTTTTTCAACAAAATCATTGATTTTACAATGTTAGAAAATGTTGTAAAAATGAAATATGTTGCAATTACAACCACTATTTCAAACAAAACTTCCTAGGTCCATCAGTCTGTGTGCATAACATTTTTCATAAGTTTAGAACTTATTACTATTTTTTAGCCTACTTTCCCGTAAAAGAAAAGAAAATAATAATAGCGCAAGAAAGAAGGCTTAATTAATCGGTAAAATATCGTTAGAAATCAAGAAAAGTCAAAAATAAGTTAAGTAATTAAAAAAAGATTGAAAAATAAAAAATTTGAAAGTAGGGTTTTGAGATGGGGGAAAAGTGTGTCTGTCGGTCTGTCTGTCCCCCCATAATAACTTTTGAACGAATTGTCCGAGTCGAAAAATTCTTTTTGCATTCCAAAGATCTCGGCGAGGACACCCCATTTCCATATTTTACCTTATGATTTGAAAGATTTTTCGTTCAATTTTGAACAGTTTAAAAATTTTTAACATTAGCGCCTATGGGCAAAAATGAAGCAAATTATGTGAACTCTAGCCACAAGATCCAAGTTCCTACTAGCAAGCTTATTGGAAGAAGCTCTCTGGGTGAAATATTGATTTGAACACTTTTTGCTCATTTTTGAACAGCTCGAAAAAATTAACATAGCGCCTACGGGGAAATTTCAATACTATATAAATCCTGATCTAACGGACCGATTTGCTTTTAACAAACTTTATCGGAAAGCTCTTATAACGTAGAACATTGAACAGATAGGAAGTTCATCCAGAACTAACGAGCCTATTTTCCTATGAAATTTTTTGATCGGGATTTTCAAGAATATTTTTGAATTAATGAATGAATTAATGAATAAGCAAAATAATGAATGAATAAATGAGTGAATAAATACATGAATGACTGAATAAATGAATGATTGAACGAATCTGTATTAACCGTTGAAAGAACCGTGAAGATTAACCGTGAAAGAATTGAAAGAATGAATGAACAAATAAGTGAATAAATGATAAAAAGATAACTGAGCAAATAAATGAAAAAAAAAAGTAAATTAGTGAATAAATACATGAATGAGTGAATAAATACGTATTTATCGTTGAAAAATGTATATTTGAAGCAATTAAGAGCTAAAGCTAAACGAGAAAGAGAGAGGGAGAGAGATAACTAGATTATAAATTTGAAGTTGGTGTACATGGGAAAGTAGGCTCGTATAGTTCTAGACAGAAATTCTTGTTGAAATTTCATATACTTTTCTTCTTTAATCGTCCTTTGAATATAGTCTTTGTATTCCATACTCACAGTTATTACCACCAATGGGCGATATCATTATCTTTGAGTAACACTGACATCAAACTTCTGGAGAATTACCTTATTCTCACGTATTTTTATCTCTGTTATTGAGTACAAAAATTTAATTAAAATTTGTACTGAAGTTGGGATGAAGCATTACGAAACCGCGCATGGTTCCCAGGCACAGAAGATTTTTCATATACACGTAATGAGCTTCTTTATTTATCATCTAAAATTCTACTATATTAAGCATCCTCATTTCACATCGAATAACTCTCTTTTTGTGTTTGAGGTAAAACTTTTAAAATCAATCTTATTCATCCTTCACTGTCGCAATGGTCTAGTTTCCCCTTTTCTCGCTTGTACCTCTTATAATTTTACGAAAAAGTAATGGAGTGAAGTTATCACCCTTTTTTTGCAACAAAATCGCGTGACGAGAAAGTTAATGATATTAATTTATCATGTTTCATCTGGTTAGATTTATCTAAAAATAGCGTTTATTAAGTAATTTTTTTCTGTATAAGAGCCATTCGTAAGAATGGCTGCTTTCTTTAAATTCAAAGCAAATCAAATCAAAAGGCATAAGCCTACTTTGTAGAGGGATTAACGTTGGAAAATATTTGCCTATCGGTATTGTCAGTGGTGTAGTGCTGGAAAAAATTTGGGGGGGGGGGGGGGGGACGCTTATACATATGAAGATAAGCAATTGAAATCAAAAGTGGGGGACGCTTATGTTAAAATAAAAAGGTAGGGGGACGCCGTCACCCTCGACTACACCACTGGGTATTGTAATATTTAAAATACAACAGCATTACATAGCTTGATTTCTATGAAGTAGAACACTAGTTTCGCTCCTCAAAGATCGGGCAGATTTCCAGGCAGCAGTTGAAAACTAAGGCATGATGGGTGGAAAGCTCATTTCTGTTGTAATAGAAAAGTATTCCCCTGGTGATCTTGACGATTTTGGATCTCCATTCAAAAACACAATGAAATTATAAAATCTTAACTTTTTGACTACTTTGATAAGCACTGATAGATTTTGCTTCTTTTGTAAATTCAGACGCCAACGTCCGTGTAAGACTTTTTGTACTATTCAGTAAGCATGGTGGTACGAAAGATTGCCTCAATACAACTGATTTCAAATTGCTTCATAACGAAATTCGTTCATTTGAGACGCTCGCCAAAAGAAAGACTATAATTACTGATAAAATGTAATAATTTTGATTAGGCTATTAGCATAACATTGTATTTTTCCCACTAAACAAATATTTATTGAACATTGAACAATGTCTTAAAAGGATACAAAAGATTATGTTCACCCACATGGCGTATATATTTCAAAATATTATTATTTTTGTAGCGACAAAATTTTGACTTAAGCGTCTTATAGTTTAAATGGTTTTACTTAATAAGTTTAGCTTCGCTAGGTACTAATTCCTTGTGGGTTTTTTTCACACAACATCTTAATTTCTATCAGTTCAACTGTTAAAATGATGTAATGTGAAAATTCTTTATCACAATCCCGTGGTGAATTTGATATTTCTTCTAGTATATTGCCATTTTCATTATTATACATTATTTAAAATATCATATTTTACACGCTTTACTGGTCTATTTTCTCGATTAAATAAATAAATTGTTAGATTTGAAACTTTTTAAATAGTTATATTTTCATAATTTCATTAAACTCTCCTTGAAAGAGTCAAAAATTGGTACTAAAAACTCACTATGCTTTCTATTTTCTGACGATTTTGACATCTTTCCATTTACCTTTAGTTAGTATTGCGATTTTAATTGCACCTATTTTTAGAACCAGTTTCCTTGAGGAAAAACTTTACACCTAGCATGCCTGGTTTTTCGGTACTAAAATTAAACTTGAAAATACTTGCCTTTTAGCAAGCTTTTCTTTCCCTCAGGCATTCGGGGAGCTGGAGTTTGGGAATTTTTGGCTCCATTTTTATTTACGCCATCTTTTTATCTGATATCAACACATAAATACTAGTATACTGATCAGGGCAGGTCAACGGCACTATCTGTAAAAATTGGGTTTTGGAGATGTTTGAAGAAACACGCTTTTGATTTCTACCAAACATCAATAAAATACTGAAATTTAAAGTAAGATGGTTTTATGTGTTGACATAGAAATATGTTATGGGTAGTAGGCTTTATTTTGATTTTGCATTCTTGTAAAGGATAAAGGCAGATACTGCTGTTTACCTCCCGTATTCACTAGTAATTGTCATATACTGATGGATGAGATATGTTATTACAAAATATATTATTACGAAAAGTATAATTATATTTTATTTTATTATATAAAATATGAATAAATACCATGCATCCGCTCAACAAAAATTTAATATAAATAAAAAATATAATTATAGCATATTTTATCATTTAAAAAGCATAATAAACGAATGCCACACAGCTATTTGATATAAGTTTAATATAAATATATACTGATATGAAAGATACAAGCAAATTATATGTTCAGTGCGAAAAGACATCTAGCAACTTGACGTAAATTTAAAATAATAGAAATTACCTAACAAGTCAAATACCTGAAATATTTTCTTAAGTAAATGTGTATAGTTATAATAAAATCCTTTTCAGAATTAAGATTTTTGAGTTTAATAAATTACTGTAAAATGAATAACTTGAACACTTTTTACTCATATACTAAATTTTCTGCTTTATTATGAACTGGAGAAGTCTCTCAAATAGCTTTCTCTGGCATTAAAGTTCACAATTTCTGAATATTGTCATGTTTCTTCTTCAATGGAGTGTCTCTAGCTTCCGGAGGAGAGGCGAAGCAGAGTTCTCCAGCTGAAAATTCTTTTTTAGGCTTCAAATTCCTTGAACGGCAGCTGTTTATGGTCCACTTTGTAGAAGAGATTCCGGGAACACAATTTTAACGATGTCGTCTAAGTACGACCTGTACTCGGATTTCAGTTTCCATTAGGATTATCCTACCTAGAAATTCCGGAATTCCTGAGCATTTATGCTGATGACTGTCATCTTCCTGTTATTGGAAGAAACAACAACAGCTTCAAAACCGGGGAAATCAAAAGCATTTACCCTCTACGTCTCCTGTTCCAAGCCATGGTCAGCGGAAGAAAAGGCTATGGAATAATTTCCTGTGCACAATTTCATACTTTCTGTCGTTCGCAGTATCCTGAACATTTCGACTATCCTCCGCTCGTTGTTTCCAAGTTTAGTTGGCTTCATATGAAAAACGACAAATTAGTGTTGGAACTTCTTAAGTGATTTTCTAAATGTTTAGCGTTAATGGCGATATTGTATAATTTTTTTAGAATTTAAATATCAGGAATAAATAAACAACTCGTGTGTACGTTTGTTTACCCAATAATGCAACTCAAAATTTGCAAGGAACCATTATTTGTAATTTTTTTTCATCGTTAACACTCATTTTTTTAGGTTTTCATCTGTTGTGTATTCCGGAAAGTACGAGTACAGAAGGTCGTTCGCACGTTATGGAAACGATTTTGTATTTTTTTTCTCATTTGCATTTTGTGATGAAACTTCGGAATAATAGTCTGCTAATGTTTCCTCTTGATTGGAATGCAAAATAAAATATTTATTTTTAAAGTGACTCCAAAAATTGATCCTAAAATAAAAATCCGCATTCAAGGGGAATTATTCGTATCAATAAATTATAAAGTGGCGTAAAAATATTGGTTATTGCATTTCAAAAAATAGGTATAATATACTAAATTTGAAACAAGAAATGTCTAGCTGAAAGTAAAAATGAAAACATGACCCCGAAACAGCATCCTAACACTGTTCTAACGCAGGGAACTATCAAGAAAGTGAAGTTTCTGATTCTAAAAGAAATCCACACACAGATTCAAAGATTCATTGCATCGAAACTCGAAATTTGTTCCGGCAGTATAAGTAAAATCATTCACAAAGATTTAAATTTAAAAACGATGTTTAAACCTAAAGTTTATCTGATTTTTCCAAAACATGTTACTGAAAAAAAGACAAATTGTAGAAAATTATAGGAAAAACACCTAGCTGCTGAAAAATGGAAATTTGCGGTAACACTCAATGAGTCATGGGTATATTTAAGTGACTAATAAAAAAGGATCAAATTTCGGTAGCTGAACTTTTTTCCACCAGACCTCTTAGACGAAGCCATAGGATCGCTTTCGCACGGAGCTGGTGATCGGTTGCTCAACTGACGGGAATGACCGTACGAAATGGCTTCGTCAGAGTAAAGAAAAATTCCCAAAGGGATTCATGATAGTTGCAGGATTTTGTTACAACGGCAAATTAAAAAAACAAAAAATATCGAATAAAGCCAAAATTAATTCACTCTCCCATCAGCTGATTATTTTTGAACCAATTTTTGAAGAAATGTCAGCCTTATATGGAAAGGACATTGATAAAGTTGAGCTTCATAGGGACAAAGAATCTAGTCACACGCCTAAGTCAACTGCCGCTTATTTAGCAAAGAAAGAATCATAAACTGGGATAATGTGTATCCCATTTGATGAAATACCTGTAAAATCACCTGACGCTTCTCCAATGGACTTTTGTACTTCCGGTTTATGTGAACGGACTTTGGAAAACGGTCTAAGAGAAATGGAGTAAAATTGACATGATAGTACTAAGAAAAAGTTTACTTTCATAGAAAATTCGAGCCAAAGCTATTGTCAAGAATCATGGCTATCAGACAGAAGCAAATCGCCACAACAAATGCGGCATTTATTAGATAAAACTTTACGAGGAAACTCGCTTCCATAAAGTGCGATCGACCTTCTGTACAAGGAGAGGTTGGCCAAAGAACTCGTTAGTTAAGTAAAGTTTAAGACATCTTTATAATTTTTAAAAATACTAAATTAAGTGAAAACTGGGGAAAATGTACATTTTCTCCATGTCTCGTTTACAATGCTTTATACAAGTATGAAAATCAAGGTTACAATTGTCCCAGGCACTGAGGCAAGTGTAATATCAAAACACAAAATTTTGAAAAATAATTTTTAACCATATATGTATATAACAGGGGGAGCAAGCGCGTAGGAAAGGGGGGGGGGATCAGGGGGCTTAAGCCCTACCACCCATTAGAAATCAGGGAAATCAGTAATTTGGTGAAAACTATGAATTCATTTTACTGATCTATAAAAATATTCATTTATTAGTGATTTTTTGTAATTAACATTAATAATAATAAGTGAATACTAATTACTTTTTAACTGTTAATTGGTTTTTCTTGGAAGTAATTTTTAACACTTGGAAATGAAATTGTTTGAGCCACCCCCATGATTTTTAAATTGCTACGCTCCTGGGGCGGAGCGTAAAAGACGTTTTTTGCAAAATGTTTTCGAGAGAGTTCACAAAAGTTATGGAATGGTGGGAAGAACATACATACAAAATTTTAACTTAATCAGTTAATCTCTCCCGGTTGCAGTTTGGATAAAAAATAGCAAAAAATGGCGTAAAATTTAACAATTAAGTAAATTTTCGCATTTCT
Source organism: Octonoba sinensis (assembly GCA_038502835.1). Taxonomy (NCBI): domain Eukaryota; kingdom Metazoa; phylum Arthropoda; class Arachnida; order Araneae; family Uloboridae; genus Octonoba; species Octonoba sinensis. The sequence goes on from CM076599.1 coordinate 71,106,714, forward strand.
ATCTTCTTTTTGTGATAATGCGGAAAAGTTAGATGAATGTATGAGAAACGTACAAAAAGTTTACAATTAATCCATAAAATCTTCCGGTTTTACTTTGAGGGTCAAATATGTGAAATTATCTGAAAGTGATGTAAATTTTGACACACACTGTTAAAAATTTCCGTAAGAAAATAGTAAAATAACCATTTGATTGTTATTTTACTATATGTATACACAACAGTTGAATAACCATTAAAAAGATGGTACTCAAACCGCTGATTGCGAAAAAAATCGTTTATTCTCTGTTTATCCTAAAGAACGTTTAACTAAGCATAATTTTCAAGCACTCAATAAGAATCGGGAGTCCATCTTGATTGCGAAACCTTACCGGTCGTACGTTGTTTTAAAATAGGAATACGGATTTATCAGTTAAAATCTGCATGTGTATATAAAAAAAGAAGAAAAACAAAGTGGCTTAAGCAGTGGTTACTAAATAGAAGCACATACACACGTAAATCAAAAATTGGAGACATCGGATTCCCGAACTGTTTGCGAATGAGCGAACCCGTAATTTGAGCTGCTGAAGCTTGTTTGTATTTTATTTTTTGCAGCAAATAAAATGATTTTCGTCAATATACAGTAAATTTAGACTAAAAATGACATTGGATCCAATCAAAAACTGAAATGTCAATTTTAAGTCAGTTTGCCTGTTGGGAAAGAAGATTTATTGATAAATAAACGGCCACTTCCCGTGGTTTAGATGGCCGAATGGCTAGCGAGCAAGGTTAGTGTTCCTGTAGACCCGGTATCGATTCCTGCAAGCTTCGTTTGCGGTTTCCACGCCTAGAAGATTCCACGCCTCGAAATTGTTCAAAAACATTAAAAATTTTGTTTTGAAACCATTTTTGAACGGTTATAAAACCGTAAACTTTTGTATTTACGGATTTTGAACTAAGTTGATTGGAAATGGTTCGGTCCCGTAAAGATAGAAAAATGCTCCAAACCGGTGAATGAAATTTAACGGTGAATTAGATGGACAGACTGCTGCCGGTCATTTAACCGTAATTTCATGATGAAATTTCTAACAGTGCAATAGTTAATTTTCATGTTTCTGATTTTCCCTTAGCAAAAGTGTGGAAAAGCTGTGTAATGATATGAGGACCCTACGCTCTAAAATTATTGAGCAATAAATGCTTTTATTAACAAAACATCATTTTCGTGTAACTAAGAGTGTTTCAAAGGTACATTACGACTTAATTCCCTATGATCTATATTTTATGCTGTTTACCGGCTTTTGGTTTTAAACGATGGTATCACATGACTCCACACACCGATGACTGAAAGATAAGTTTCTGTTGTCAGTTTCACTGTTCTTTCAATACTTTGAGTATGGATAATAAAGATTACGTTTCCCAATGGATCACTGAAGATTCAGCAGATTTTCTTAATTGTCTATATATTCCTTTAATAAGTGAATGATAATAGGAGGTGCCGTTATTAGCGGCACCTCCTATTTTGGTAGTTCTGACACTGTATTAGGTCTACATAAGATTTAGCTTTAAAATTAAGTTCAGGAATTTGGAAATTACGAACTCCTGGTCCCGTTTCGTCCCTTGCTCTCCCTCCCTATATCGCCAGTTTTGCACACATTTTGGTCTGGGTGAACAAACATTAAAAGGATTTTTTACTTTTCAGGAATTCCGAAGTTACCGTTTCTTTTGTTGACGATATCTACAATTAACTTGAGAGTGTCTGTATCACAACGCGAATCTTGAACTGTTCTCCAAAAATTTTGCGGATCATCTTTGCAACTATTAATGGGATTTGATTCCTAAACCACGCAGGCGCGTGTACTTTCATTTTTAAATCAGTCAGTGTGTGTAGTTCGTTAGACGGCTCCTTGGTTGGTACCAATATAAGGAAGCAACAATTCAAATAGCAGTATCAACAAACGAACGTGAGAAATTTTCCCTGGATTTTCATGGGATAAATTATCAAGACACACACCATTATCACTGCTTGGCAAATGTCTCGCTGGTACCTCTGCTATGGACTCAGATCGGTATTGTCAGTAAAAATGACTTCAGTCTCAATTTTCTTAAAGTCTACAACAGGTAAAAGTTGTCAATTCTCAAGCTGTGTTCCAATTGGACCAAAAAACGTTTCAGGACCACTTGTAAAGACATACAAATGACACGTTAAGTGCCTGATGCGTAATTCACTCAAGTGGAGCTGGTGCATAAACCAAGGTAAAGGGTTTTTCTATCACGCAGCATTATAAGCAGCTCTATACGACAAATACACATTAATCAAAAGCTTTGTATTAATATTTTTCATATGTTTTCCTAACGTGTCAATGCTAGAGCAAAAGTCAAAATCAAAAATAATAAAATTTACTTAGTTTTTGGTAAATTTCGCAAATTTATCCCTCAAAATGGAACCGGAAGAGATATGGAGTAATTATAAAATTTTTGTTTATGTTTTTGATACATCCTTCCAGCTGCTTTGCCCTATCATAAAAAAGAAAATTAAAATTGAAAATTCACAAATTATTAAATTTTACCTCATTTTTTGCTATTCTTCCTTTTTTTGACCCAAAACTGGAACCGGAAGATATTAATTGATTAAGTTAAAAATTTGTGTGTATGTTCCTCATGTCATTCCCCAAATTGTATGCACTCCTCTCAGAAACAATTTCCAAAAATAATTTCTTACGCTCCGCCCTAATGTATAATGTACATATATTTAAAAAAAGCCACACACACTGGATAAAAATGCACGTAGTTTTTAAAGTAATTAGTCAGGGTTCATGCATACGAAATTACCCTCAACAACAAGTTGGAAATTTGAGGTCAAAGTTCAACTATGCCAAAACCTGGTTACTTAATCCCACTTCACTCAATCTAAAACGTAAAAATATTTCCAGTTTCGTTATTAGCATTCCTTTATTTGGGGGGGGGGGGGGGATTATGAAGGTTCACGGTGTACGATGGCTATCTCCTTGCACACTTCTGTTACCCGAGCTACAATTAACACTAAATAGGAGTTAACATTTGCCTCAGATGTTAAAAAGAAAAGTAAAAAAAGGATTTTAATCTATTTCAAATTGCTTCTGCTTTCCATTCAGCTCTCCAGGACAATGAACTTTTTACTGAAAGACAATTCATATGGTGACAGAGTGACAATTTCATCTACATACGAGAGTAAACAGCGATAGTTAATTTTCAAGAGCTCTGACTCCGACAGTCGTGCTCTCATCGGCTATTTTCGGAAAGAATCGAGGATCGTCGGGCGCCAGCGTGAGCTAATCGATTGCTTCTTCCGTACCTACTAATGCCCTTTCCTACGGAAAAGAAACAGGTGGTTGTAAACTAATGGTAAAAGGCGTCACACCGATGGGCTGATCCTGAAGAAAATTGTGTGAGCTTATCTTTAAATGCGAACGTCTAACGAAAGAATTAAAACAATTTTTATGACTATAGCTGCATTCATTGTTGCGATTATGACATTTGTACGTATATATTTGCGCTGCAATAAAAGAACTTTGAACTTTTGCGTTTAATTTTTACATTTCATTGATCGGTTGGTTTTAAAGATCACCCCTAAGGCCACGAGCTAACAGGGGGGGGGGGGGAGTAGAAAGGGTGGTTAAAAAAATTTCATAGCTTTTCATAAAGACTTGGTCTCTTTTCTGCATTTCGATTGAATATTTTTACAGTGCATTCTACCAACAACAATATCGTGATTACCTCTTAGAACTATAAATGATAATTTAACGTACAAGTTACTTTTGGAACTGTAACAAATAAAAAGTTCTCTTTCTTGACCCAACAAAGATCGATATATGACAACTTTCTTACATCAATGCGAATTTATTCTTCAGCTAATTGTTTTATCTTGACGTTTTCAAGCATTCATTTATTCTCTCAAAACTGCACAAAAGTAATATGAAAAAGAAAAATAATTTTTTCTGCAATAATATATAGGCTAACAGACGTATTTGTTTTATATGTTTAATTAAAAATAAAAATTATTATTCTGATGTAGGTATCGTACTATGGGAATTTTTTTTTTTCGAATACCATATTTCTACGAAAAGAATACTAAAATACTACAGGAAAAAAGCATTTTCTACGGTACAACTGTTGTTCCCTCCTCGTAGTGAAAAGGTTAAAATACATATGTATATTTATAACTATAATAATAACAAAAAGTAACATACGTTTTATTTCAATTTTAGTAAATTGTCTTTCCGCAAATGTGTTTAAAAGAGCATGAATTAATAAAAAATTAAGTAATTTTCTTACAATTCATTCAGAACTTACTAAACTTTATTACTATCTTGTCTAAATGGTAACGCAAGTGGATCTAGATTGGATGTACTCGAGATCGAATTGCTGAGTTGTTCACACTGCTGTTAAGAAAAGAAAAGTGTTGAAACGGTTACAGATATATATCCAAACAGCATGGCATGTGTAAGTTTTTTTTCAGTCAAAAATAACTAGGCAAACCCTCCTGCTCCCCCCCCCCCCCAAAAAGGGCGATTCTTTCGTTACGTGTGTTACATTTACACGGCATTTACCCTCTTTAGTGCGCTTTCTAACAAACTTGTTGGGTACTTTTTAGGTTTTTAAATTTTGGCCATTTTCCCCCGTAAATATTGTACTTTCAGATTTACATTTGCATTTTCATGTCCATAATGTATCCAAGATAGAACACTTCCCGTTCAGCAATAGTTTGTAACTGACTATTACAATAACAGTTGTTATGATTTGAAATATATTTTAGTTGAGCGTCACTGTTATTTGGAACTTCAATATTAGTTGGCCGTCAATCTAGAATATCAAGAGGAAATTCTAGCAAAAATTGATTGTTTGTGGGCCATTGTTTTGGAACCTGATCAGGAGATACTTGTATCACATGCATAGATTTTATGCCGTGGATAACAGTAACATTTTCCCATGAATTGAATGTTTTATTAAATTTAGTGATTTTATCTTCACTTATATGCAAAATAGTTGTAGCAGGCATTGATTGATTGGCTAATTTTGCTAAGTCTTCAGTACTTTGTACAACAATGCTGCTATTGCTTTGACTTTGCACTTAGCTTCCAACTGATGATTTAACCTGTCATTTATATTCCGCTTGTGGGTGAAATTCTTAGCTTTATCACATTCAAAACAATAGAGAAAATAGATTAATTTTAAATAGTTTTAAACTCTTAACAAACAGAATTAAATCATACATCATAGATTCTGTGTAACTGGTGTTTGACTTTGTGAATAATTTTAAATTTAACGAATATTTTCTATTTCAACGATTTTCTAGAAATTTTAATATTCGGCCGCCGAATATTCGGCTTCGGCCTATTCATCCTATAAGAAAGGATAGAATACTCGGCTTCGGCCTATTCAGCCTAGAAGAAAGGACCGAATACTCGGCTTCGGTCTATTCAGCCTAGAAGAAAGGACCGAATACTCGGCTTCGGCCTATTCAGCCTAGAAGAAAGGACCGAATCCTCGGCTTCGGCCTATTCAGCCTAGAAGAAAGGACCGAATCCTCGGCTTCGGCCTATTCAGCCTAGAAGAAAGGACCGAATCCTCGGCTTCGGCCTATTCAGCCTAGAAGAAAGGACCGAATACTCGGCTTCGGGACTCGACAACAACAAAAATTATTTAATAATATTTTATATATTCTCAGATGCCCATGAAAATACACATTAGGAAAAAAAATGCAATAAATGAAAATGAATGTTCCACTTATTGTCAAAATTTTAAGAAATGTTGTTTAGTATTTAAAAAATACCACTATTTTTGGAAAATGCACAGTTTGTACAGTCCAAATATGTTCCATTTTTAATATTGCGACAACTTTGAATTTTGAGTCACATATAGCACCACTTTCTGTTTAATTGCCCAAAAGACCTCCATCACTGCCGTTTTTATATGAGGGAAAAGACAAAAAAGTCGGAGTTTAGCTGTTCTCATGGTGCATTTACATAAAGGGCCATAGACACATTTTGCGTATGTCGTAATAGCTTTTTGGTATAAGTGTCAAACTAACAGAGACAATTTATCTGCTTCATAGCGTAATTAGCAAATTATGGTCGTCTGGGTGAAAGTCACTTTAAATAACGCAATACAAAAATTCAAGTCAGTCAAAACGAGGTCATGGTTGCTAAATTATCTAGAACCAATGTGGAATTTTTTTTCGCTGCAGTTTACCGTCGCTGTTGCTTTTGGTGTAAATATACTATCACTGTCTCCGCGGCCTTTCTAGGCAAAGAACTATTTCATTCAGTCAAATAAGTTTAGGGAAAAGAACCCGTCTTTATAACAAAAAGCTATATTAGACATGGCTCCAGTAATAACATTGGATATCGCAACTGCAAGAATTATTTTTGGAAAAAAGTGTCAAAAGTTCTTATAGAATTTATTTATAAATAGCTTTTCCGATCCTGTTTTCTTGGTTCATTTTAATGCAAACTAATAGTAGTTTCATATTTGAACGAGCAATTTCCAGGTTTGCACTTCGATGAATAATGTTATATGCCATATTATTTTTTGAGTTAACTTGTGATTACAGAAAAATAATTTTTAACATTTGTTGAAATTAATTGTCATTTTTTTAGCAAGACGCATCGCTACTATATTATTTGATAAGCAAATTTTCACCAAGAGTGCGCAAAATTTATATTTGTTAAATCGCCTTTTCCTTAAAATTTTTATTATGTTAGATACTGTTTTCTATCAACAATTTCACTTAAAAATTTACCAAATTATTTCGTGGCATCATCCGTTTTCATATACACTTTTTCCATCAACTTTACACAAATGAACAGGACACAGAGAAATTTAAAATATATAGATGATAAACAACCACTTACGAGAAAGTGCAAAAATTCAGATATTTTTAGGCTTTGAATTAATCACTGAAGAGACAAAAGAGCAAATAATGCAACTCCTTTTCCTAATGAGTTTTAAAAGTCAAAGTTGAAATAAACTAATCTCTTTGCTAAGCAACAGTAACTTGTATCTTTTTATCAGTAAACCGATTTTACGGTTTTACCGATTATACGGTGGCATATGTTGCTTCCATAAGATAGTTTAACATAATCAAAAGCTTTATCTTTTTTACACGGTTTTATTTAACTTGATTTGTCACGGAAGTTTGTTACGCGGTTTTCGACCACTATTACTGCATAAATTATCTTCAAACTTTGCACACAAGTTTATCCTCCGATGACAATACAATATTCCATCCGTTTTATAATTCATTATGACGTTAATTAGGAAAAAAATAATAATTTTGGCTCTGAGGAAATTTCAGAATTATTATCTGTCGAATGGCAACGATAGCTTTGTTTGGAATGTTTGGATAATGCAACGATGTTTTGAATACTCAAATCATGGCGAAATTGTTTAGTTTTTTTAAAAAATAAAACCGTGTAACTTAAAACATTTTTACTCGGTTTTAATTTACTTTTTTGTTATTGAACCTTAGCGATTAACTAGACGAAGGAACGTAATTTAATGTAGAATAAGGAAAAATACGTTTTGCTTTAGTATTTATTCGTTTATGTTTGGTTTTGCTTTATTTTGGAAGCAGTGATTCAGTTTCATATAAAAGCAGGAGAAATGTATATATTTTTTATAAATTATGTTTTAATACGTGTTCTGATTTTGCTTTCTTTTTGACGCTGCTATTCAATTTCATAAATATCTTATAAAAGAAAAAAAATCAGTCGAATCTAAAATTTAAAAAAGTTTGACGAAAACTAAAAACAAAGTATGAAAGTAGTTTTCCCATTAACGAAAGATGTAGATTGTTTAAATAATTTATATTTATTTTCAAGAATTCCATTGTGATGTACTTAGGAGAATGAGAATAACGATCATACTAACTTTTGCTTGAAACATTGGAATCCCTCATTACCTACTGAACATGCTCCTTCAGCTTACTGCTACACCAAAAAAAGAAAGATAAGAGTGGTTGGAATTAGATAACTGTTGCGAGTGCGTGAGCATTAAATTTTTTATTTTTTTTTTACGTTAATAACACTCAAATACCTTTTTACCTGCTTCGAATTCAATGCAAATATTCGCATAGGACGCTGGCAGTAATTGATTTTTCTCGTCCAGTTGATTTTATAGTAATTGATTTTTTTTTGTCTTGAATGTGGGAACTAAAAGTATTAGTGTAATTCAGTGTCTGGAACATTTATTGCGCATTCTTCCAAAACATGCTTGCCATTATTGCTATGCTACAAACTTATTCTTGCTACTGAATATTTTTTTAACAGAGAAAAACAGTAACAGAAGAAGGATGAAAACATACTCCTACAGACACCGATGTTGTGTGTGTCAATCGCTTTTTAGAGCATCTCCTATTTTTTTTCTACTATGAATTTCAATTTTCCAAAATAAATGTTTGCATAAAATATTTTAAAACTCAAAAGAATGGCTTTGTTTTAATTAGGGATTTATCTTTTACATTTTGGGTAGCAGTGAGTGCATGAACAATTTGTCTGTCATTGATGTTGATTTTTAATACACGGTAAAAAAAATCTATAAAAATACAGAAAGGAGACTGACTGTTTCTGTAAATTTGGGATGGTTAAATATTTATAGGCGAACTTGTTTAAAATAAAACAATAAAGTTTCTTAATAATAAATAGTTCCTCCATAAAATTCTTGTTTTTCCTCACTCTGTAACTGCAAATAAGGATGTCTTAAGTTAACGTCAGTACTTGTTAAAAAGCCACGAATCAAGTAGTAACAGATCCGCGAATACTGGAACACTTGAGAACTGTGGCTAGCAGTTTGAAAATTGTAAACAAATGCACTATATGTTGTTGACGTACAGTTTATTTTAAGATCTAGTGAGCCTTAGCGATTGTCGTGCCTTCGGCAGCTAGGAATCCCACCTCCATAGGCATCTTTGGCCAAGTGGCCTAAGGCACAGGTATCCCGACAGGGCGGGCTCAGTTTCTAAATCATCTTCGGCTTTGCGCACCAGAAATAGTAATTCACAGATGGCACCACTACTGCGGCACATAATCTATTGCTGTCAATTTACAGAGTGCTCTCTTATTTTTAATCTCTGTAATTTTCTTGTTTTTGACTGTCTGTAATTTTACAACACTCCGGATAAATGATTTCCAGGAGGTGTATCTCCAATATTTTCGGGCAAACACTTTTTACAGTGCGTTGCAAAAACATTTTGACGTAAAATTCGAGTTATCTAGAATAAGAAAGAAACACTTCGAGTTAAAGAGATAAAATTGCATTAAAAAAGCAATAAGGGGCAGTTAAAGTAACTTTTTTGAGACACCAAAATTTTTTTATTAATGTTCAAAATATGTAATCTTTACTGCATGTTTCAACAAAATGTAAAAAAATGTATTTTTTTTCTTTTTGTAAAATTCTCCACTTTTTTTCATCTAGAAGACATTATTGTTTTTAATTCTTGACTGTTATTTAGAATTTGAATAATACAACAATTTTAAGAGAAATTAATAAATGAAATTCACGTTGTCTCCAGAAAATAAGAAAACGGTGAAAAGAAAATATATAAGTAACTGATAAATAAAAAAAAACATTTTCGTTTAAACAAATTATAAACCTTCTTTAGATCTAAGTGAAGACAATGGGTAGGTAACGTGTGGCATCTTTAATTAAATTTGAAAAGGGGTTTGTTAAAAACATTTAAAAAAATACATGCAAAAAAATCCACTTGAAATTAAATTTGTCTTTTTAACAACAATTTTGCATTTAATGCTGCAAGTTCTTTTAAACTACTTTGCATTCTCAGAATTTTCTAAAAATATCACGGAACAAAGAAACTTCTACAAGCATTGTTTTCGAAGACGGAGAAAAAGCTTTGTACGGCTTCTTCTATAGAACATTAATAAAAAAGAGTAGACAACATTGCAAATGAATGTTTAATTCTATTATTTCAATTGATAACAAACAATTTTGTCCCAAAAGTTGTTTCGCTTGTTTAATTATAAAATTGTGCAACGAAGCATCAAGCACGAAAACTAAACTAAGATATTAAATAGCATAAAATAATGTTAAACGTAGTAATTTTTGAGTTTGTTTTAGTTTTAGTTTCCCAAAATTTTTGAAAGTGTAACATCATGCATCGTGTGCATAAAGTGTAACATCATACATTGAAAGTGTAACATCATGCAAAAAGAAGTGTAACATCATGCATTATGCAACATAGAGTGACATGTGACAAAGGGGGGAGGGGGTCCGCTGAAGTGTGACAGATTGTGACAAGGGGGGGAGGGGGTCAAATATATGGGAAAAAAGCTTGACATCATTCATGAACTGCCCCCTACAGTTAAAAAGCATTTCAAACGTTACTTTTTACAGAGTGATTTCAAACACCCTCAGAAGGTTTGGGGTTCAGTTGCACAGACAGATCAAGAAACACATATTTACCTATCAAGTTATCCTATCTTTATTTTTTTTAAATTGCTGATATGTATTGAATTAATTTATTTCGACAATGGAAATATTGTTTATAGATTGTACTCTTATGAGAAAGACATTTTGTCCTACTGTTTTTTTATGTACTTTTGATTTTTAACTTTGATAAGTAAAAAAGTTCAAAATTAAATTGAATGACTAAATAATACCAATAACAATAATGATGCACTTCGTTTAAATCTTGTATTTCGAAAAATTTGTATACTTATTGCATTTTATAATTACTTTGCTTAATAAGAAAATAGCTTTTCGCCAATATATTTCCTTGTTTTAATAATAATGTACATTTTGCGAAAACTTATTCGCATAGACAACTGTAATTTGTACGTAATTGGATATAACACTATATATTGATTATTACAAATTTAGAATTGTAACTAAAATAGGAAGAATTAACGCATAAGAGAGAAAATTCTATGAAATAATTTTAAAGAATAGGATCAGGCCCGTCATTTCAAAATTTTCCAGGGAGAAGGCAAGCGGAATATTTTCAATGCATATAAAAGGTAAAAAGCAACAAAATACCATAGAAACAAATATAAATTCAATGTGTTTATAAAAGTTGGGGGGGGGGGGGGGTAAACGACCCCCTGATCACCCAAATGACGGGATTGAGAAGGAATCAAAATGGAATTATTCTTGCAATTTTTTAATATTAAATCGTCTTAAAATATGAATTAGCGTTAGTTTGCTTGGAAAGAAATTTCATAGTGAAATTTATTCTTAAAACAATATTTTCGTTCGTTGTTTAATACATTTTTTATTGCGCAAATAAAGAGCAAATAAAAAGTTTGCTCTTTTAGTTGTGGGTCAATGCTCAACTTCTTTCTATCTTTCATTATTTTCATAAATTTAATGTTTAATACGTATCTATTATAGTCCTATCGACTCGTTACTAGTTTAAAGATGCAAAATGACACTGTAAAATTTGTTTAAACTTTAAACTGATACATGATACAAATTTTCTAGTTTGCATCGTAGATTTAGTGGTACAACTTTTAAATAGTGTTATTGGTTTATATTTTAAATAACTAATTGTAAATTCTAATTTCTTGCAGTCTAATAAGGATTCTTTTGGACTTCAGCAGAAAATACCAATAGTATAAAAGCTGATGAAAAGACCAAAGAGAGAAACGAAGGTTTCCACAAAGCAGAATTTATTATAAGAGTTAGGTATGAGAGCTCGGTTCTAAGACAAAAGTAAATTCAAGCAGTCTTAATAAAGGATTACTGTCCGTTTGTAGCAAAGACTCTATGTATTTAAAAATAGATCCGCTCTTAATTTGAGAAAATCAAGAAGAATCTGTTAGATAATAAATGGTTGTGAGTGAGATTTCGCTTTGAAATCAAATCCATATAGTCTTAATGAAATAAATTAAAAAATAAAGTGCATGGAGCCTTGTTATTTCTAAAACTATTTTTTGTGGTTGGACTTATTTACAGTAATATTAAAGAAACAGTACTTAACTACCTAATATTTTTGCGATTTTAGAAGTTAATGTTAGATGTTATAACTTCAGAATAGCGTTAATGCACTAAATGATGATGATTGGTTTACTTGCTAAACTTAACTTAAAAAATCAACTAATAACAAGATGTTAATAATCAAAACACATGTGACTTTACAAGATAATTTGCACATGAATTATCAATTAAAATGTATCAGCATCACTCCTTAACCATTACCATTAAAATGAATTCGCGACCTTAAAGTCCAGACGCACAATCTTTGCACGACCACTTCATGTTAATTTGAAGCAATGGGCTATCGAAAACTTTCCCCAGTGCATCAAACTCCCATTTACTGATCCTGTAACTCTATGAATAATGCATTTGCTTGCTAGGCAACAAGTGCGGATGTCTTGCGTGATTAAGGCGCAAGTTTGAAGACAGCATTCTCGAATTAAGTTGGAGAATTAAGTTCACTGAATTGCACTGGGAGGAATTCATAAGGAGACAATATGGCGATTTCATTGTGTCTGAAATGGAATAAATTCAAAATTTATCTTCAATAGATCTATAAGTTATTAATTATTGGTAAATCTATGTAACTATTGCGAAATGTAATTAATTCCAAGTTTGGGTAATAATAAGAAAGAACACTATGGCGATAGCACTGCACCATTTTCGTCAGTTTTTGAAGTTAATGTGATGGTAATCTTTGCACCACACTAAAAAATGATCAGTCCAATTTTTATGTTTGAGATCAAACTCAATTTCACGAGTCAAAAGTTTTTGGCAAAATTGCATTCACTTTTCACTGCGCTAATGCAGTAGCGTCAAAGAAAACGTGTATTCAATAGAAGGATTGTCCAATTTATAAGTCAGTGCAAAAATTAAAAATAAATAAACAAATGAATAAAAGTAATAGGCATTACAGGTAAACAAGATGTTGTTTAATGATTTGATTAAAAACAATAAAGAATATTTAAGTGGTATAATAGATATAGATGATTGATACATTGAGGAGTATTTCCAATGTTTGATTATCTAACTATCTCCTCTTGAAAAGCGAAATTTTGATTTCCAAACTTTTATTCTCCTATTCTAAGCTTTATTAGGCAGGTGACCTTTCCACAAAATGCTAACTTCAGTTGAGAAAACAGAAGTCTGTGGCAACCTTAATCTTCTGACTGATAAGCGTGCTCATAGGGCTTGCAATTTAAATAGCCAGAATGATTAAAGAATGCAATCGGCGAAGGTTTTACGATGAAATTTGGAGCATGGCATTAACACCGCATCACCGCATTAATGCAATCACAACACTGCATCAATGTGATCGGTATGGATAGGTATATTTTACGGAAATGAATCTATTTCCTTTATCTTCATTTGTTGTAAAGTTGTTTAAAAGTTTGTGCTTCGATAATTGAATTGATATGAGAGGCATAAACGTTTAGAAAATCCATCTATCTCAGTTAATAGGATCAATAGAAATAAATATAGACATATGTGAAAACAAAAGCAAAGAATATCTGTAATTCAGGCAAATTTTATTTTGGGTTTTTTGATGCACATTATACTCGCGTTTTATTACGTACGTTAATAAATACTCGAAACGTTAAAGAAATTATGCATTAAAATATTTTCTCAGAAAATATGCTTTTGTTCCTCATTAAAACGTAGTAAAAATTACGAACTAAAAATTTTCGCAAACTGAGATTCCCGTAATCAAAGGTTTGATTCTACTAGTATACGAGGCACCCACGAGTATTATTAGAATTTTATCTCCAAAGAGCCAAATGTGCTTCAATTAAATGTTTCAGATTGGGTTCTCTTACTATTTAACGGAAATTTTAATTTTATACTCTTCAGTAAATTTTTACATGGAATACAAGTAGGTGTTTGTGTTTTAAGTTATTCTTAATTGTGTTTTCATCCTATCCCTCTCACCCACAATTTTTCAAGTTAATATTCCACCAGCGCCAAGTCTGGACTTTACATTATTTTTCAATTTATTAATAAATAAATAAACAAATCAATAATTAAAATAAATAAAAAAGGGGGGACTACTTTTAAAACTTAACAACAGAAAAATGCGTACATATTATCTAGCATACACCACTAGCACAATCTGAATTTTCTGCTAAGGTTGTGGATGTGGGTTGGTTCATAAAAGTCTGTACATGCAAACTGTTAATGAATTTAAGTTGTTGAAATTTTACAATTTTTAAATTTATTTTTCTCGTTTTTATTTGATAAATTCAATTACCTGTCTTGCAACGAGATCACACGTTAAGCAACCGCATTTGTAAATTGCCCGGACTTAATAAACCCCCGCCACTTTGCAACGGTGTGCTTCATTTTGATCCATTCAACCAGGCTAAGCTTTTTTAAGCGGCTCACTTTGAGCTTGCCTTTTTAGCCGAAGGTGCGACCCGTTAATCTTCTTTTCAGTATGTTATTTCAGAGATCAATTATTTTATTTGAGTTCATCACTTGTAAATACGTTATTTATCAATAAATGTCATACATTTTTACTTACATAATTTCCCTTAGACAATTTCAACTAAATCGCTTTTGCGCAAAAATTTTGCTCAATCTGCTACGGGAAGAGTTTGCAAAATGGAGTTTAAGGTTATTCTGACAAATATAACAAAAAATCCTTAAGTGATATTCATTTCAGTTTTATAGCCTTAGCTGTTATTCTGCAGTTGATATACGCATGAATATATTTAAAGCTGCGAACTATCCCATTTTGTTCTACGGCAGAACAAACTGAATTCTGAACACAGTGCACAAACTAACTTATCCTCGTCAATGCCCTGCATAAGTCCGTGAGTTCATTTTTCACATTCCCCGCACTTGATCAACCATTTTGCTGGTGTTGATCTTGCACATCGATACAGTATAAGTATATAACACCTACATCATACGGATCATAGTTTGATGATGTGTCATCTATTAGATAAGGTGAAAACAGTCTCATTCTGTCCGAGACCCGCTATTTGCCTTCTTTGTCTCTCCCAGGCAAGGAATTCGCATGAATTTTATAATGGTCCCCCCCCCCCTTTTGCCCTACATGCAGCCATGTAACAAAACTAAGGCTACATGACAAACCACACTGAATTTCATGCAATTTTCTAAAAACAACTACTATAGCAAAAGAAGAATGTCACGCTCATCTGCACGCAAACCTAATAATGAAAGTATCACACTTGCTTTAAATCAGGGTAATAATTTATTTATGATCCTGATTTAAAGGTTTTCTGTAGTGTGCATTTATTTTTAAAAAATGCACACTACAGAAAAACCTATTGTAATAAAGTAATAAATCTTTTTAGAGTATTTGCCTCTGCAAGTAGTATCCCGCTTGGATATCAACACCAGACATATCGACCTATTTCAATGACGGGCATTTTATAAGCAAGATTATCAAAAATACTGTTTTTCCCTTAATTTTGCCCATTTTTGCCTTAAGTTTAGTTTTACCACCGAAAATAGCTTTGAACTAAGTATATTATTCATACAAGAAGAAAATAAATGCCATTTAAATTATTATGTCTCACATAGCTAGCAAAAAAGATTTTCGAACTAGAATTCTGTGAAAATTCCTCTAGGTAGAACAATGGGAACATAGGAAGCAACACGTTTCTTTCTTCATGAAAGACCAACTGTTGCAGGGAAAAGACTAGATCGATGATTTTTCCAGAAGTCAGACCGGCGCCAACAACGATTATTCTTTAGGCGTCAGCTCTTGCAATACCACTGGGTCAGGGTCTTTTGGAATGTCTTCAAAAAAGAGCATTTGCTTTGCAGTTTTGATCTATTCACGCGTATCATAGATCTTAAAATTTTAGTGCGTTAAATCTTTAGCAAAAATAAAACCCAGCGAATGGAATATAGCAACACATTTTTGTTACTTAAACTTAACAGAAGCTTCAAAAATTAATATTAAGGTCTTTTGGAGTATTAATTTAAATTTATTCGTTCCGTTTTAAACATTCAAACTATTGCTGTTATGCTGGATAAAGAAGATTTTCTATCTTTCCTGGAATAAGATACTATAATTGCTCAGTATTGTTTTAAGAAATTTTATTTTAATAGAAATCAGAGATGTTTTAAAATTCTTTATTATAATGCTTACGTTATAAACGAAAAAAAAAAAACTCATTTTAGAATGCACAGAAGGCAATGTATAAGAGGAGTCCTTGTGAAGAGTATTTTTCAGGATCTCTAAAGGAACGCTTTTCAAGGTAGATCATTGCAAATTTTAAAAATATTGATAAAAAGAAAAAACGAATATTTACAAAAATGTTGGTATATATATATATAACTCTGACAAAAATCACGATGATGGAAAACAAACTCTTCAAAAGCTATTAAAGTTCACCACTATGAATTAATCTTCTTAAATGCCCACTCTTTTTTATATCCATTTTCATACAGTTAATTTCATATTGGGTTAATTTATCTTCTAAATGCTTATTGATTCAACATTTCTCTCGGAAGTAAAGAAGTGAATAAATAGATAAATGAAGGAATATAATAATGTGAAAGAAAAGCATTAAGTTCAGGTGAGCTGCCTTCATTCAGCCGCGATGATGTCAAGAAGTTCCTTGTGACACCGAAACACGTGTTTGCGATCATTTGCAAATTTTGTTTTATGATATGCAAATATTTGGTAGTTGAAACCTATGTGAGGGTAAATTGTTCATGCAAAATATACTAACAGAAGTTTTAAATTTTAATGCAAAATTTGTAAACATTTTGAAATTATCTGTTTTTGTTAACTGAAAATGCTAGTAACATGTGCTTATTGAAGGTTCATGATACACTTTTATGCTTAAATATATAACTCAATGAATTTAGACCTTGTGTTTACGCCAATTAACAAATCAAGTTTTAGAAATTAAAATTTCTAATAAGACTGTTATCAAAGTTAAAAAAGGAAACATTAAAAAATGGAAAATGCCAAAATCACAAAAACAAAAGCGAAATTGGGAAGTAAAAACAAATAATTAAAAACTGCATAGTTAACTATGTTAACTATGTAACCATTTAAATTAACGTAAACGTTTAAATTCTTTAAAATGAACGAATCGTAAAACGATTAAATATTTTAACTGTACAGCGTAATAGTTATTTCTCTCCAACAGTGCTGAGCAATAATCGGAAGTTTTAACTTTTTTCTTAGCGCAGGTCTTTAATTATTTCATAAAATTCAATGTAATAATTAATGAAAATTACATTATATTTATTAGACTTGTACAATGAGTAGAAGAAAGATGTATAAAAATTTATGAGCACTATATTTTCAAGAATAGTTTCGTTTCAAGAGTTATATTTAAAGTATATAACTCTAATCTACTTGAACTGCACATAAATGTTAACCCCAATAATAATAAAAAGTTCTCCCAATTTTTATTTTATAATAGAATAAATCGCTATATTCCAGTTTTTAGTAAATAAGTGAATTCAAATATTAAGATTATATTAATACAAATGTATCATTTTTTTTCATTCAGGTTTTTTCTCCCTCCTTTTGTCCAGTCAAGTTTCCCTTTTTTGAAAAAAATCCAGTACTTGATTTCCGTAGTCAGATTTAGATAAATGCATTTTCATATTTATGTGAAGGTGACTTGAAAACTACTAGAAATTATGACACGTATTTTGCAGTTTGAAATATTAATACGTTAATTTCTTTGGCATTTTCCGCAGCTATAAATTCTTAAAAGAAAGGCATGCTAAACGTCTATGTTCTACCAACAACCCGAACTCGCGCATGTAAATGAATCTTTTTTGTTACGTTAATTCAAAAAATATGAAAGTGAAAGCTATCTTTTTACACACACACAACCACACATAATGACCAATACATAAGTTTTATTTAGAATGTATAAATAGGTCTAGATATGTATGGATAGTTCTATGACCGCCATTTTGGATCAGGCCAGTTGAAGGGTTAAAGCACTTGTCGTGATGTTGCACTTTAAAACTGCTCTCCAAATTGGAGCAATGCATCATATTTTTTTCCTAAATAGTGAAAAGTATTGAAGAATTAACAATTATGGGCCTAAAGGAATTTAACGTCGCAATGAGACATGAACGCAGAAGAAGGATATAAAAGACTTGAACAGTCAAAGGGAAAAGTAACTTAATTTTGATAATTTCAGTTTACAAATTCATGTTCTCAAAGCTTGTGTCATTAAGAAATTTCATATATTTTTCCATATTAAAGTTGCGTGTACATACCATACGAAATTTTTTGTTTATACTGTTTTACTTTGAGAAGTTTTGGGATCCTTCATTACTAAATTTCCTAAAACTTGGTGGCAACATTTAGCGCGATAACTTAGCAAGCTTGTATGATTAAGAAATTTCATATATTTTTCTATATTAAAGTTACGTGTGCACACCATACGAAATTTGTTGCTTATACTGTTTTACTTTAAGAAGTTTTGGAACCCTTCATTACTAAATTCCCTAAAATTTGGTCGCAACATACAGCGCGATAACTTAGCAGTCGGTGAGAGCACAAAATGGAGCAAAACTAAAAGTAAATGTTTTATGTTTTGATCAATAACTAGTTTATTTAAAAAAAATTCAAAAACAGCAAATAAAGAAAAAAGACAACCGTATTGAAATAATAATAATAATAGCAAGTGGATTTAAAATCGAAAATATTTCGGTTGGAGCTAGATATTACAGCTTCCGTCGATTCGCGTACTAGTTAACTATAAGAATACATGATAATTAATGCCCTTAAATTATGTTAAATACATGTTCGCGTATTAAAATTCGTTAACACTATGTGAATTTCTACGAAAATTAATTATCCTTATTTTTGGCAACCTTTCAGTCTTTCGAGTTTAGTAGACAAGAGCAATTAAATTGTACATTAATAAACTGAATGTCTTATAAATTTTTAGACAAATGCTTCTAACCACGTACAACAATGTTTATATATTTCGCACTGTCAAGCTCTATGTCCAGATTTGAAATGAGCACGTCAGAAATTAAATGCTTGTATTCATTTTCCCCTTTGTTTTTCGATCACAGGAAAATCTAAACAGACGGAATTCTTTCTGTGTACCATTAGTACAAATCTTTGGGACATAAGCACCCACTTTTACAATCTTGTGTTCTTTCTTACCATAAACCCACTCAATGGTGGTGGATCGAAAGCTGACGACTATTTTCGTGCAAGATGGCGGGCACTTCTGCCCCTTAGTGATAGGGGCCTTATATGCAGAAGAATCCGCTTAATTAGACCACCGGATGATCGGACCAGCCGCTTATTCGGACCGAACTCTACAGAACCAAAACATTTCTTATTACATAAGCCTAGTAGTATTCGTTTATTCGGACCAAAAATCCATTTAATCGGGCCGGAGAAATGAAAGCAATATAAAACAGGAGCCATAAGTTGCCCGCGTAGAACGAATTTAAAGCGGGTCTACGAGCATAAAAATTAATTACAATTCCTGTAAATTCCAAAGCCAACGATATTTACAGAGGACATGTTTAACAAAATTCCCATTAGATGGCGGTACTATTTAGGAAAAGGTCAAAGTTCAATTGAATTTTCGAATTTACTCTGCTCAGCAGTCAGCACGTACGACAAAATTATAATTTCAATAAGATTCTTCGGGTGCAAAATAAGAAATTTATATTTTAATGGAAGTTTTAATAGATGTTGTGTGCTTTTTTAAACTTAATTTTCTGTGATATTTGTAGTTATGTCTGGATATTGAATTGAATCGATATCAACCGTACGGAATGTTACCGAATCCATATTGATCTGAACACGTTGTTGAATCAGGGCGGCACACATGAAAAGGATTGTTTGATTTGTCTTTTCTCCTGCTGACAATCGCATTGAAATTGTTTAAAATAGATTTTGTAAACAATATATTATTTCCTCTTTGTATGAGGCCATAAATGTATGTCTCAAAAAATAACAAAAACTCTTTAATGTGTAACGTATAGTATGTCCGGTCTTGTTACACAGGCCATATTCGCGTAATCGGACCAGCCGGTTAATAGGACCAAAATGATCGCGTCCCGATGTGGTCCGATTAACCGGAATCGACTGTATATAGTTCTATGTATCTAGAGTTACTTAAAAAGGAAAAATTCTAATTTTGTGTATTTACTGCCCAGAATATGAAAAAGGATTAAATTAATTTAGAAGTTCGAAGTGAGTGGGTACTTTTCTTCCATTCCCTACGTGTGTATGATTAGCTGGGCACTTACTTTACAATTTCTAGCGTCCGTGGAAAAAATAATGCTGGAATTTCACATTATATACCAGCATGTATGCAGTGAAAACTTAATTGCATAACTGTTTTCAACTAGTAGAGTTAATGAATTTGGATTGTGCATGATCATTTAAAAAGTTACAGTTTGACTAATTATTTCGTAATTTTCTTTTTTCCCTATTATTGCATACTGTGAAAATGCATTTTGTACTTGATTTAAATAAATGCCTTTCATTAGTCAAATCCATTCAAATAGCACTTAATTCTAAAACTGAGGAATAATATCTCTGCTTTTCGACAGCTTTTTTTTTTTTTTTTCATTTTCTTTTTTCTTGAAAAGAAAAAAAAGTTTGTCACTTTCATGCTGAAAGGGAAAAAACTGTGCTGAAAGATGTGTTCGATGATTCGATTGACAGTGATCAGCTACTTGTTCTGCGGACCACTGAGGTTTATTTCATGGTGTTCCGAATCGGGTTTTGGTGGTCTCGAAGCTGCGGATCACCAAGTATTTCCGACGTTCTCTCTATATATCTTTTTTATTTATATATAAACCGAAAATACAAACAACGTAAACTCAATCTGCAAAAAGGCGCGCGAGGTCGCACACTTAAACAGTTGTAAAATAGTTTAATATAAAGAAAGAAATTAAAATTAAACTAGTGGATATGTAAATTTCTTTTAACAAAATTAAGCCTATAAATTTAAATTTGAACACATTTGAAATGGCAGAAGACAAATAACAGAAATAATGTCTTCTGCCACTTCAAATGTGTTCAAATTTAAATTTATTGGTTTAATTTTGTTAAAAATTTTGTACATGCCCACTAATTTAATTTTAATTTCTTTCTTTATATTAAACTATATTTTTATATAGATATATATGAAAAATAACGGTTACGAGCAGCCGTTCATTTAATCGAATGTCTTTCTGTTAATCAATATTGGCCGAAATTCAAGGAATCATCTGTTTATTTGAAGCTTCAACATGATTAATACACATTCAAAACAAAGCAAGAGGACAACACAAAACATTAACGTTTTATTTACATATTTACATGTCACGAATCCCCACGAATTTCCTGCGAACTTGCTTCAAATAATCTTTCCAGCTATATGCTGTTTCGCGCGGTGAGAAAAAGGGGACCGGTTTAACCTCTTCAGACCCCAGAACTAAGCACAGACAATTTTGACGCAATTTTATGGTTCTCTGATTTAAAAAATGATTACAAAACAAAAACACTAAAAAAATTTTTTTTTAAATTTTAGTTAATAATTAGTTTAAATAATAATTAATGCCAATTTCCATGTTTAAAACGAAGTAAACTATCTGTTGATTAATTCCAAAAACAATTGGGTGTTTTAGCTTTCAAATTGCACAAACAGTAGTTAATAAACAGTATTTTAAAATGAACACAATTCGGTACACTTGGAATGAAGAGGTTAAGGGAAAGTATATAAAGGGACTACAATTGTCTGTAGCTCGCTTTAGTTTTTGTGTTTTAAAATCAAAACTAAATTTAAAAAGGGATCAAAAGAGTTATTTATTTTTTAACGTTATATATATAAATACATACACATTCATGCATATATTATAGAGTACCTAACAATTAATACAAGATATACTTTTTATTTGTTTTCAGTTAGAAGTGGAGTAAAAACTGAGCATGTGAGTTTAATTATTGTTACTTTTGCTTAAGACTGAAAATCAGTCTTTTAGTACATCGAATAAGATAAGAAAAAACTTCGTGTTTTAAGTTATTTTTAGGAAATACAAGCAGTTTTTAAAATTTTCTAACATGAAATGTGTAATTCATCTTATATACATTTTTCATGAATAAATTATGGAAAAAAACTTTTTTGAAAATCGATTTCATACATGTAATATATCGTTTCATACATGTAATATATAATAGAATTTTCCTTGTATTCAAATTTATAACTTAGCTCTTCTTTTCCTTGAAAAAATATACACCTGTTCTCCATTTTTGAGTCAATCCAGGAACAAAAAATGATATTTTCCTTTGAAGATGCTAATTTTTAACCATTCCAACAGGTCTCGTACGTCTTGCATTCGACAGGCTATCAAGTTTTGTCCACGACGTAAAAGGTTTGCGTGTCGTGTCTTGAAATAAAAAGAATTATTTTTAGAGTTTAGAGTAAAAATTATATTTATCTTCAAAATAATTTTCTATAAGTAGTCACGGAAGGATTCCAACAGCAAATGTATCACGATCGCATGAAAAGCTCTCCCTCATTCTTCATTCTTTTCTTAAATCTTGATGAAATTTTAATGTAATCCACGCACATTAGTATTTCTTTTGTTTGAATATGAAAATTTGACTCGAAAAGAAGCCAAAATGAAGTTATTTGCTTTCTAGAATCATTTCTGTCGCTAGAGCTTTCACTAAGAAGAATATATGACGCGAGCAGCTGCGAGGCTTCGTTGTATTTTCTTTTCTTTTTTTCTTCGATTTTTTTACTCGCCGTATTCTGTTTTTACTAGGTCATGTGACAAAAGTCGTCATCCTCCGAGGCGTTATAAACTAGACAACAGTTGGTGGAGCACACGCCGCTGAATCTGCAAAAATATGCAAGCAGTGTTTTATTTTTTGTAATTTTCATCTGCCCTTGGCTTTCTCTCTCCGTGAGATCGTGATACTCGGAGGAGGTTTCATGCTTGATAAATTACTAGACCGTGCAAGAAAAAAAATATAGTGAAATCATTTAACGATTATGATACTATTTTACGCTTGCCACTTTTTTAATATAAAAAGTTCGGTTTACAGAAAGTTTTTTTTTAACGGTTATTTTGAAAAGTTTTTTTTTTTTTTTCGCCTTGAAGTAAGACAGTTCATAACGTTAAATAATTAGATGAAAGTTTTATTTACAGGTATTAAATAATGTTCAGCCCTCTTAGATTTTATCATGAAAAATAAATGATTTAAAGAATGCTACAGAATATTCTGACAAGGTTGTTTAGTAATTTTTAGAGGATTTGAGAAATACAAAGTACTTAACACAAAATCGGGAAGTTTTGGAATACTTTTACGCATCGGCCGTAATTGTTAATACTGCATATTAGAAATTTAAAGAATATGACATAAAATTTTAGCGAGAATAAAATCAGGGGAAAAAATTCTTGATTCAAAAGCAAAAAATACTGTCTTATGAAAGAAAAGGATTTTTACATAAAACAAAAAGAGCGATTTCAAAACGCATAAATGTTTTTATCTTAAATGCATTTTCTTTTTGGTTCAAATGTTTCCATAACTAGTAAATTTCTGTTAAATTTTCAACCAGCTATAGTTTGAAGTTATATGCTTGAGAGGACAAATAGTTCCAAAAAAGTGCTGTAACAATATTCATATTGTTATTACACAATGACTCAATAGCTTTTCTTAGCAAATAAATTATCAAGAAACAAAATCCTCCGGTTTCTACGGTAAATTGAATCAAAAATATCATACCTAACATTCAGAAATTTTACTGTTGAAAATCTACGTAGATGGTGCAGCGTTAGAGACACTTCTACAATTTCAGACTTAAACCTCTTATATTTTGATCTATATATAATCCCATTTTTTACATTAAATTTTGAATACCACTTCAGCAAGATGACGGCCTTCAGCAGCAATACACTGATGCATTCTATTCTTCTATGTAGAATGCTCTTCGTGTGCATTTCAAAAAACCGCGTAATGCTACGGTCCCTAGCGGAAGACTTTTTCTGTGGTGTTATTTGAAGGCGAAAGTTTGGAAACATCGCCCCATACTTTAGAAGAGCTGAAGAACCGAGGAAACATCCACTATACCCCTTGAAATGAGCAGAAAAGTTTCCCAAAACTTCAGAAATAGACTTGTATTGCTGCTAAAGGCCGCCACCTTGCTGAAGTGAAAATCAAAACTTAATGTAAAAAAATGGGATTATATACATATCAAAGTAAAAAAGTTTTTAGTCTCAAATTGTATTAGTTTTTATAATGCCCTATCAAAACCGGGTTATTACTTCGCCCACCCTGTATTACATAATATATAAAGAAAAAATGTAGGAGATTTATTAATGACAAAAGAGATTTTTTTTTTAAAAATGTTTTATACAGGTAAGCCTTTGTGCAATTCTTTTATTATGTAAGTATGCAACTTCTGGCCCGCTATTCATCTAAAATGCATCACACTGTAGCACGTTTGGCTTTACTTCACTTTTTAATTATGCCGGTGTTTGGATGCTCGTAAGTATCATAGGCAAAAACTGAGTTCTTCTTCTGACCATTTCTAATATTTCTTCTTTCTTTCTTTCTAATGGGGCTGCGTATGGTCATTAACATTTCCACACTTAGTGCGTACCCCGGTAATCGGCATCCACTTTTTCAAGTGGCACCACTGACGGTGCATGCCATTGCCACTGAGAATTTGAACGCTCAGTTTCCCCTAGATGGTGGAACCTGAGCTCTCATTTGATACGACTTGCACTAGGTATTTTATTTAGCCGAGAGTATCCAAGCCAAACGGATACTCAAGAGATCTTTAACCTGCCGCACAATCACGTGACATGGGCACAAACGATTTTCTGATCTTGAAAATCCACCGACTTGGGCCAGGTTCGAACCTGCGATCTTGGGCGTACGAGACTTGCACCTTACCCCCTACGCCACCCTGTCGACCCATTTCTAATGTAGATGACATTAAAAGTTGGAAATAGATTACATCTGGGGAAACCAACAATCATGTTTATGGCAGTAGGCATGGATTGCTTAAATATATGGATTTCTGTCTGCGTTACATAAGACAAAGAGATAAATTGCGTTTAATTACACAAAAATGAGAACGGTACATCAAATATCGTAAACTTTTTACTTCAAGTTTTCACCAAAAAGATCATTCTCATACGCTGCAAGGGAAAAAAATCTTTATCGATTAAATTACTGATACATTAAGGTTTATAAGGCAAACCATTAATCAAGGAAAATATTGTTCCCAATACTAAATTGGCTATGCTTTGATCGGCTTTATGCGAATTTCGCCATTTGAAAAATAAGATTAATTGTCCTATATTTTGGAGAAATCTGGAACTTGTATTAGGTTTTAAATTGAAATAGTAATAACATTCTCCTGATCTTCCAATCAGTAAGAACTTTTAAAGCTACAGTTGTTTTTTTTTTTTTTGGTTAGGTTAATCACAGAAAATGATTGAAAATGTTTTAAAATTGTCCTTCCCTTCGTTTTTGATTGGCCAAACAATACGTTACAGAATGCGTTTTAATGGTTAGCTAAAACATTCATTTTGACTCTTTTTATACCTCTTCTTTATGTATTGCATTTTAAAAATATTATTTAATTAGTTGACAAAAATACACAAAAAAATTATTGGTGAATCATCTTATTGTGAAGTAATATGAGTAGAAAGCTATACAGATATAGAAATTTCAAACATACTTTGATAAAATGGTTTGTGATTTTTTAAATAGAAATTAAATGTTTGAAATAATTTAGTTCAGCTTTTAAATGACTATCCTAGAAGTCTGTTTCAAACTAAGTTGTCATGAGAACAATCATAAAAATTAATATTTTTTGATATCACTAAATTTTACTCTATAGCTTTAAATTTCTATAACAATGCATTTCTATGGTTGCTAAAGTATAGTACTTTCTTTGCATCATTTGCATTTCAAAAGAAATAAAATATCGTAATTAGTACGGTTCCCTTTACATGTAGTTCTAAAACCGTTCTAAATTGAACTAATTAAACATCAGCGAGGAGAAAACTCGAATGAAAATTAAAATGTAGTAATTTCCACTTTGAAGTCGTGTAAAAATGTATGCGTTCAAAAGTGGAATCGTCAGCGGAAAATTGAAAATTTTGGAACAAAGGAGGTTCATTATAAGTTCTTTATGGAAATTTAAAAAATAAATTGCCGAAACAAGTTTTAAAATAAATTGCCAAAACCTTTCCTTTTAGAACTAAAAAAAAAAGAAATAAAGAAAGAAATGCAACACAATACTGTGAAATGAGAGTGTACGTATAAAAAGTACTTCTATCTAATTTAAGCCAGAATTGTTTAAATTCAATTTAGAACAAAAAATTCAGTCTACAACGATGCGAGCCTACGTTCCCGTATACACCCAGTTTCAAATTTATAATATAGATATCTCTCTGTCTCTTTCTTATTTAACTTTAGTTCTTAATTACTTCAAATGTACCTTTTTCAACCGCTAATACATATTCATTTACTCATTCATTCATTCCCTCATTTACGTTTTCATTCATTCATTTATTTATTTATTCATTCCTTCACTCATTTATTCATTAATTAATTCACTCATTCATTAACTCATTCTAAAATATCCTTAAAAACCCAATTTAAAAACGTGCATCGGAAAATAGGCTTGTTTAGTTTTGGATGATTTTCGTATAAGAGCTTTCCGAAAAAGGTTGTTAGCGTGATAGATCAGGGGTTATATAGGGTTGAAATTTTCCCGTAGGCGCTAATGTTAAAGTTTTTGAACTGTTCAAAATTGAACAAAAATTGTTCAAATCAAAAAATATTTCAAGCCGAGAGCTCTTTTAATATGTTTGTCTGAAGGAACTTGGATCTTAAGTTCAAGGTTTATATACTTTGCTCCATATTTCCTTTAAGATTTTTTTAACTGTTCGAAATTGTACGAAAAATTGTTCAAATCGAGAAATAACATAGAAATGAGCTGTCCTTGCCGAGATCCCTCTTCGAATACAAAAAAAAAAAAAAATCTCTCGAATCGTAAAATTTCTGCAAAAGTTATTAGCCTCACCCCCAATATATATATCTGTATAACTTATCTGTATATTTGTATAACATATACAGACAGACTGACAGACACGCGTTTTCTCCATTTCCAAACTCAACTTACAATTTTTAAAATTTTCATTCTTTATTTAATTACTTCACTTATTTTTGACTTTTCTTTATTTTTAACGAAGTTAGTAAGATACATTAAGCTTTTTTAAATACTTTTTAAACACTTTTACGGGGAAGTAGACAAAAAAAGGTATTTTTGCTTTGGATAATACTTTTTCATGTGAATTTGTTATTTTGCCGAAAATTTGTTTACAACAAGATTCAAAAAGCGTTGATGCTTCTAAATTTCCTTTCGTAAATGTGTACCCCCCCCCCCCCATTCCCCATTAAGATATCCAACAAAAATCGTGAACTTATTTTTATCGGAAACACATCATAAAAAAAAAGAAGAGTTTGTTGATTGAGCAATAATTAGGGCTCGAGCTCTTAGGGCTAGAGACTAAATCACAGACAGGAAATCTTACTGTATTAGTTACTTATAAGTGATAAATTTAAGCAGTAATGCATTTGTATTAATAGTTTTAACTCCAAATTCATATACCCTAAAAAATAAAATAAATAAGTAAATATATATATATATATATATACACATATATATAATATATATATACATATATATATATATAACATTAGAAACAAAACGTTCTCTTAAACCGGTCCCTTTTTCTCACGGCGGGAAAGAAATTACGTAACGTAAGGCTTAGATGATTTTGCAGAAGAACGAATAGTAAAGTAGTTGCTTCATCATGTGACCGGACAGCTCGAGGTTATTTAAAGGTGGATTATTCGCAGGATTTCGCAGGGATTCTTCAGATGTACATAAAGTATAAACTTTGATGTTTGGTGTTTGTCTCCGTGTTATTTTTTACTGTGTATTTACCATGTTGAAGCTGCCAATAAATTAATAATTGATGGATTTTGGCCAAGACTGTTTTCACAAATGGACAACCACCGCCAAAAGAAGTTGTGACGTAACTCTGATATTACACACACACACACACACATATATATATATATATATAATTTTTTTTTTTTTTTTGAAATTATAAAAGATGCTCAACAAAATGCTGATTTCATAGCTTGAAACGTTAGGACATATTTTCGTAAAAATATTTTGGGTTCTCAATAAAATTCTTTTTCATGGGAAATGAGCAAATGTAGACTCATGAATATTTCTAAGCACTATACCATTCTCTTTAATGAATTTAGTTCAAGATCTTTGAAAATACAATACTGAAAAAGAGACGGAGAAAACTGCAAATTAAATATTGAAAAGCTCCTTGGTAAATTTGAAATATACTGCGCGGATAATGCCAACGAAACTTCTATGCAAAGAAAATGCGAATTATCTCAAATGTACTTGAGGAAATGGAGTTTAAGTGAAACGTTATAAGTACAATTTGTCATAAATTATTTAATACAGAAACGCTTCTGAAATTTTGTTTCGCCTAAATATTTAACTAAACTTTAAATTGCTCTACCTGCTAAGCAATATTGTACTTTGAATTGTTTATGCATTGGACTTCTAACATTTGCTGCTAGCAAATTCCTAAGCAAAATAATTTCACGGTCTTATTCTTCCCCAGCAAAATGCATTCGCACTAATTTCTGCTCAAGTTCCAATTACAAACTCCACCCAATGGAAAAACAAATTGTGTTTCTAAGTGTAAATACAAAGGAGACAGATATAATTAGTTAACATATTTGACAGGGATGAAAAAGAGACTCGAGGGAAATTAGAGTAGAAATAGAATGGAATGCTTTTGTGGCATTTTATGTATGCTTACACTATAGTGTTTGAATGCATAAAGTACTTATATTTATTTACTTTGCTGCCAGAATAAGGCCAGTCATTTCCATTTCAATTCGTAATTTTTCAGTTATGTAAAGTCAAAGCAGTCTCATTACGTCGAGTTGTTTTATTACCATCATAAGTTGTACCATTTCTCATTTGTTTTTATCTTTATCAGCATTACGCCAACCAAACAGGCATTAATAATTATTAGGACAATAATCTTTGTGTATAAAGGGCGTGGTCCACGCATCTTCCATGCGAGGGGAAAGGGGTTAGTTCCGAAATTCAAATTTGCGCTACCTTCAATTCTATGCTAAATTGTTCTCGAAAATATTCGTGAAGAAACAGAAATGTATATTTAACGTACAAATTGAAATTAAAGTTATTTTTACTATTGCGTATTTCTTTTTCCTCTTGAATGTTTTAAAAAAAGAAAGTTAACATTGAACTCAAAGATGTGGAAATTTGAATTTCGAATCTTTCCATGGAAGATTCTATGTCTCAATAGACAAAACATAAATGACTAAACTTCAATAAAAACTTAAGTAGACAAATCCCTTTTATTTATCAAAAAATGTTTCTTAAGTTTAAACAACTCTCTTTTTTTTTTTAAATTTGGATTTGTCGCACAAGAACTGTTCTTGATGTAAAGCAATCTTTTTTCAGAAATCCAGCTCGCTACCTTTTGCAGAATAAATAATAAAGGCAATTTATATAATCACTTACACAAAACATTCACTATATTGTCACATAACCACAAATTCAGGTTTTATACCTTTTTGCCGAATATCTAGAAAAGTTCTTGATGATTTATCATGAAATTTTTAGGCTTGTAAAGAAAAAGTGTATTCAATCAAGCCAGTGTATTCCAACCAAAATTTTGGTCTACATGCTAACAAATTAACCTTTTGTGAACAGTAATGCTTGAAATGCATTTTAACTGTAGCATATCATTCTTTTAGTTAGCATTTAGTTTTTTTCAATAATCGAAATTGTTTTGTAAGTTTTTTGTTCATCACACGCGGGATATTCAACCCAACGGTACGTCATTTTCAGAAAAGTTGACAAACTACAGTAAGCCATCAAAATGTGTAAATGTTAAGTCTTCCAAATAATATGATTATGTTTACTAAATAATGTTAACTGCGTGTCAAAACATATTAGCTGCGCATGTATAAGCGTTAATAAAACTTGTTTTGCATATTTTTTTTAGTTAGCTACAGATAGAGCTACTCTTACAAAACGTCCATACAAATATCGGGTGAATATAGCGCCGAAAGATTGAGTTGAACTTCGGTTGATCCCAAAAAAGGTAAACGATAAGGTTTTTCTTCTGCTTTCTTTTAAATTCAAGATAAAGTAGTGTTTATTCAAAATAATAACAATATGAAGGAAACGGCTCCTTGGTTTCAATCTTTTATAAAGCAACAGAAATTCAATCAACTCTATCGACTGATCTTTCTGAATTTCAATGACATTTGCATGAAAGTTTTGTAAAAGTAGCTCTTAAAAATTATGCAAAACATTTTTGTTAACGTTTGCGATTATACAGCTAAGCATTATTTAGTAAAAATGCTAATATTACATCAAATATTTAATATTTCTGTATTCTGATTGCAGAATATTGTTTCGACTGTAATTTGTCAAATTTTCTGAAAAGGCATTGCAGTGAAAACGCTGCCTGTTAAAAGGAAAAACTTACGAAGCTTGTATGACTTTTTAAAAGAAACACTTATATTTCCATAATAATACGTGCTATTCTCATAAGAATGAACACATATTGAACTGAAGGAAGTATCATAGACATATGCTGCAGTTAAAATGCATTTGCAACATTCCTTTTTACAGGGTGATTTCAAACGTTATTATTATTATTATTGTTTTGTTACATTTATTGCAGTTTCCTTTTTGGCCTTAGGCACAAAATCTCACGATCATTTCCATCACGGAAGTTTCAGAAAAAATCGTCAAGTATTTTTCTAGATACTTGACAAAATGTTGAAAATCTAAATTAATCTCAGTTTATCTCAGGCAACATATTTATTGCAACTTCATGCACGATTAAAGTATTAAACTACAAGTCCTCATCTTAAGTTCAAAATTCACTTTCCACAACAAGCGAGATGAGATAAAATTATATCTTCATTTTAACCAGTAAAAACTAGTTTTAGCAATTGGATTCCATTCAAACTATTTTCTAAACGCTCTCGAGACTGAACGAACAAAATGAAATCGTCAGCAAAATCTTTCTAAGGGTGTTGGGTCTGCAGAGACTGCACATACCGACATAGATTTTTATTTATGTTAGTGAAGACATGCATTTATTAAACATTTTAACGTAAAGCACGATTTTACAAAATATATGGTTCGTTGTCTTTGTAAATTTCTCATTTTCCATCCAATAAAAGTAAATGAGAATTAATTAAAAATTTCATTCAATCCAAAAGAATTAATCTGTTACGTAAGAGTTTATATACTCTTCCAACATGTCGCTTCCTATGCAAAATGAATTTATTTGAGCAGCTGTAAACATGAAGCAGACAGAGCATATCAGAAAATAATTACCTTATTTGGAATAGAGGAAGAGCAGACCCAAGGGAAATCAGATATAGTAGGGAGTTTTCGTTTATTGCATTGCAGCACATAAAGTTAAACATTTAGCTGAGCTTTTATGCTGAGAAATATTACTGATTCTAGGAGAGCTCTTTTCTATTGATTTAGTTATTTTTTCGCCCAAATACATGTTGAATATTTCAACAAAATTTACCTTTTTACAACATGTAATCAAGGGAAAAAAATCTGTATAAATAACAATTTGAAACATCTTTTGAAAAAATGGAAAGGAGAGGATTTGTTTGTCCTGTCTGAAGCTCCTAATCTTTTTATTGATTATTTCTTTCAGAAAATAACACAGTAAAGTAAGGCTTGTTAGTGTCTTTATACTGTGCAAAACGGAACAACGTAAAACACAAAATAACCAAAGTCTTAAAATGATAGCATATTTATTTTTTCGTGTGTTAAAGATGACAACTACATCATCTTGGTATACCCATGCGTGTTGTTACTCCCTGCTCTGGTATTCTATTTTTTAGAGCTTGGATACACAATAAAAAAGCAGTTTAAGTAGAGACAGCAAACATTTATTATGATATTAATCATATACTAAATAAAAATCCTTTTCGAATGTATTTATTCCTTACATAATTAGTATAAAAACATTAAATTACTATGTGAGAAAGTTTTAACTTGTTGCTGCTAGATACTAGAAAAAATACATAATAGGGGAAAAAATGAGAGAAAAAAAAATCGGCAAATTTTCCAAGCGTGTTTTGGATTTAAAAAATAACAAAGTAAAAGAAATATTTACAAAAGGCGAACATCTATTTTTGAAATGTGTTTACGTTAGGGGAATATATATCTGCTTTTAAACTAAAAACATTTTAATACAGTGATTTTTTTTTTGGACATTATATACATTTTTAATCTTCTGTTTAAGAAAAGAATACTTAAAATAGATATGAATATGTCCTAGCATTTAAAACATTATTTTTACCCATATTCAATAGTTTTGAATTGCAACTAACCAAGGGCTCTTCAATTTTAATAATTTTTCAATTACGTCTTAAATCGTTGCAAAAGCAGTGGACCATAAATATTGCCTAGTCCTAAAGTAAACATTTTTTTTTTTACTTTAGGGATCAGTTTTTTTGGATCAGTCGAAAAGTTTCTTCACCTAGTAAGATTTTCTGAAGTTTCTTTACTTTTTTAAGATCAAGAAAACGGGTTCAACAACTGCTCAGGAACGCAAAATAAAATTGAAAAAACAAAGAGTTCAGAAAATAAAAATAAAGCTAACTAGTCACCAAATGATACATTGCTGTAAACTAACTCCTTTGCCCCACATTATTTAATAAAGCATCTAAAAAACTCATGGCAGCTCATTTGACGACTAATCAAGATTTAATAATCACAATTTATGCTTGTCTTATCTACTACAGAAGCGAAGAAAATGATAATTTAATATTCCAATCTTATAAAGTTATATCAGACACAAAAAGACATACTTCTTTCAAAGTGAATGTCTTCAACGTCACAAAAGTCTTCATTCAAATATGTCTTGAAAAAAATTTTGCATTTAAAGTTAAAAATGCAGTAATTTGTGGGTTATGGAGATGCATCCGACTCTAAAAATAATTATTCAATAGCTGAAATGTCATCATTACAGATTTTTTCCTGATGGAATTTCTCTGAGTCATATGATGGGGGAGATTCACATCATGGAGTAGGTACGATCTTGAAACGTCATTCATGGAATAGAGTGTTGCAAAAGCAAGTTGCGTAATTAATCCAAAGATTTTTTAAAATGAATTAAATTTAGCTAATTTAAATGTTAGGTGCATTAATGTGCAAGAAGAATTATTGGAACCTAAATTTCTGAATTAGAAAAAGTATGTATGCTAACACAGTCGATACACTTCTATTTGCTGAAAATATAAATCTATAAGTCAAAGATAGAGAGATTACGAAGTACAAAAAAGGTAAAAAACGTTAAATTTAACGAAATATATAAATAAATTATTAAATAATTAATTTCTAGAGCGCATTTATTGTTTATAAATTTTCTGTTACGTTGAATACACGGGTTTTATTAGATGTTTGCTTAGTGTTATCATTGGAAAAGAAATGGAGGTCTTTACTTTTCTCAATCTTAATTTTCAGATTCTAAAGTTTAAAAACATACAATTTTATTATTTTCGAGCTGCAAATTTCAGAGAAATTCTCCTGAACATAAGCAAACATTTCATGGGGTTGCAAAAATTAATAACATATTTACCTTTTTTTTAACTATAAATGTTACGTTGGTCGCAATGGAATGATCCATATTTACTGAATGATAACCTATAAACATTTACTTCAGATGATGACTTGATTGTATGTGTAGTAAAAACTGCGTCATAGCAGACGACATATTCTTTATAACTATGCACATATTGATTTTATGATTATCTCTTTTAAATTTTGGACACAATATTAGTGGTGTAACCAATTCAAGAATTTAAAAACTTTTCATCAAGATTTTTAAATATTCAAAATCGTTAAGAACTTAGGAATAAATATTCATCTTTATTTGCTGGGAAAAGAAACTCAATATAACGTAGCAGAGCACCATTTATGCTTCGGTAAATAATTACGCAGTCATTAAACAATTTTCATTCGTCCGTAAAACATTTTCTCAGACAAAAACAGCCTTATGTTTACGTTTGATTATACGTTCCAGCAATTTTAATTTATTACAGTCACAAGCGTAAAACATCAAGCAAAGAAAATATAAACACAGTAATTAAGTATCGGAGCAATTTCATTTTCAAGCATCAAGTATCGAGATTTACGATTCCCAAGACAACCGTAAATCATTGTTTATGGAACACTGCACAGCTTTTTCATCTTAAACACATAGTTAAAAAAAAACTCCTGCAACAATAAATAATAGCTACATTGAAATGTTTGTATCCGAACGCGGAAACGACGCTTACTTTTCTGATGTCAAAATAGTAACTGTGGAGACAAATATCACGACGAACGGCAGCTCTTCAGTATGCTACGTGACTCGCTAGCGTTATTTTCGACGACAGAGAACCAAGTTTAATCTTTAGCTTTAAGAACAAGATGCGATCGACGGGGATTTCTGTTCTTAGTGCACATTCCATAGCTACGGAAAGTTGGTGATAAAATCGCTTTTGCATCATGGTGGAGGTACATGCGAAAGTGGAAGCATAATTATTTTTAAATCCTAGTTCAGGCTATTTAATTTTTACAAGTTGCCGTATCTATGGATTTTATTGGTGAATTGTGTTATATGTGAAAGAAGTATTTTGTGTAAAAAGCCACTATACCCCTTATCAAAAAAAAAAAAAAAAATCTATGAAAAGTTCAGTTTTTGCAAAGGATTGCATCAAATTGTTGTTATAATAAATTCAATTTGGGTATTTAGTTAGGAAAAATGGAAACGCGAGTGGACGAAGACAACATTCTAACAAAGAATTTTTCGTTCTGATAGTTAAAAAAAATGACACTTTTAGTTTAGGTATTATAAGGTAAAATAAAGAAGAAAAAGAAAAGAACACTATAATATTAAATTTAATTTAATGTTCTCAAACTGCTATGGAACTAAGATTTAGCTTAAATAAATTCATAAATTCATACATTAAAACCTCTTACCTTAGTAACAAATCTTAGAAATTCTACTTTTTATATATATATATATATATATATATTATTTCTAATGGCTGATTCATAAACAGTTACAGGAGGTACAGATGTTAGGAACAAAAGAAACACAAAAGGAATTTAAAAAAAAAACTTATTATATAGTATATATATATATATATATATATATATCTTCATTTATTGTATATATATATATACAAATGAGAAAAAAAAATTAATTGAACCGAAAAAGTTGAATAAATAACAATTAACAAGGCAAAAACAAATGACAAAGCCTGCCTTTTCATCAATGGGAGGGAGCAGGAAGTATATAACCCAGAAAATATTGTTTGTACAGGTTTCTGAGATATGCCAGCATAGTATTTAAGAGCAAAAAAAGTTTTATTTAAGATACAGAAACCAAGAATACTAAAATTAATAAGAGTGTAATGCTTTAAAGCAAATTTTTGTAATAATAAGCAACGTAAAAAAAACCTAAAT
This sequence comes from Octonoba sinensis, assembly GCA_038502835.1. Taxonomy (NCBI): domain Eukaryota; kingdom Metazoa; phylum Arthropoda; class Arachnida; order Araneae; family Uloboridae; genus Octonoba; species Octonoba sinensis. The sequence goes on from CM076599.1 coordinate 71,142,232, forward strand.
AAAAAGTGAAAACTTCTAAATAAACGTACAGACATCAAATTAAACGAAACCGTGCGGATCTTAATAAAAATTAAATAAATAGAAAAGGAGAAGAAATCTGTATTAAATAATGTCTATTCATAAGTATAGACTTTTAGTTGTCTAGTTGGCGAAGGTCCATTTTAACAGTTCGTATCAAGTAATATTGGGGCATTAACTGATCATCCATTTGTCTGTTCAACAAATTTAATTCCTACATAAAATAATTTATACATATTATATAAATAAGTGAAATATTCATAAAGATGGAAATACGAAGTAGTAAGTAGGCGAATTTTACTGATCAACTGATGTAATCACCGATATATATTGTAAAAAGAAATAAAGCCACGAACGCCTTGACATGAAGATTAAAATATCTCGAGACTAAAACGGCTTTGGAGATTATGAGATCGTTATTTCTCCAAGAAAATCTTTTTATCACAGTAATTACAATGGAGTTTAAAAAGCGGATTATGTGATGACAGAAAATCAAGTCACGTAGGAAACATTTCCAGTTTTTATTCTTGCTTTTTTTTTTTCGTTTAGCGCTGTTGGTGCCAAAAATGGGCAACAAAGCATTACAGCTTATCACGATTGCTCTCTAACACAGATAATCCAATGAATGCGTGCTCTTTCTGCCACCTTAGCTAGAGAGAGTGATGGTTGTAATTGAAGAAAATAGGCGAGCCCATTAGAGGTAACGCAAATTTTCTGATTTCCAGATGCGAAAAATTAGTAGCACATCATTAAGCTTAATGAGATATGAGCGGTGAAGGAAAGTTTTAACACTTTCTTGGAGTAAAGGAAAGTGTTAAAACTTTAGAATGTATTCCTACAGAACAAAAATCTTTACAGGGAACTCTTTTTAAAAAATTGGTTTATTCGTCTTACAGCGCTGCTCTTTAAATCTTTTCAAGCTATAGTTACTGAGAAGCATAATGTAATTGTAGAAATCATTAGATAGCGAAGTTATTACGGGCTGTGATCGGGGAGTAACGCCGGGCATGGCCGAGAGGGACGAGCCCCCCAACCCAGAAGGCATCTAGTAATTTGCATAATATTACAGAAAACGATTTAGCATACACTCTCACTCTAAAATAAGAGCACTCTATCAAATGTTATTACTATTACAGTTGCTGATTAGTCAAGACTTAAAAAGAAACATTCTTTTTGAATTATTTGCGTGGACTGAAAACACGACTGCAGAGGCCAAGTTTTCAAAAGTGTTTCAGAGAAAGGAAATACAGGGTCAATAGTTTACAGGTCCCCTTGCCCAGTAGAGTTCTCTGAACAGCGGTTAAACACTCCTCCTCTAGCACAAAGAAAAATTATCGGTGCGCTATCTACAACGTATTTGTTCAAATTAATTGATTGAACAATCAAAATTAATGATAAAATTTATTAAACTTTTATTTTTGCTAAGAAAGCTTTTTAAAATAATAATTATGAACATTCAAGATTTTTCGGGCACACAAGCTAATATTGAAATATAAGTTACTTGATTTATTATATATTACCATATTACTTATGCAAAGGATCGATAAAAATTCTCTTCTTTAAAAACGTACATCAATTAAGTAAAAAAGAGCGTTGAAATCCTTTAGCAAAATTTTCGATGAAATATCAGCACGGGCAGCTTTTTCTCAGTTTAGAAAACAATGTAATTCAAAAGATTAAAAGGGTTTTTCAGTTTCATATTGGGGAAAGTGTGGAAATAATTAAGTTAATTAGTTTAATTAAATTAAAGTGAAACATTATGACGATTATACTTAGTAAATAAAATTAAAAAAAAAAAAAAAACAAATTTGTTGTTGAGAGCGTCCCAATGTATATTTTTCAACAGTATGAATGACTTAGGGCCAATCTTTTCCCCCGAGTCTGTCGAAGGTTCTACAGTGCTCAAGCGGACAAACACACATCCATTCAAATTAATTTATGTATATCTAAAATAACAGATAAAACCTAATTTTGACATTTTTCTCATCTGGCGTATAACACTCAAGCTAATTCATTGACTGGGCACTAACTATTCCCATTCATTGCAACGCTTGTTACTTAATATACCATTTTTTGCAGGTGAAATTCTTCGAAAGGATTTTTAATGATAATCGCTTCTATTTATAGGTATTTTTAGCATTACAATGATATTTCTGCTTAAAATCGCTTAACCAATATGCGCTCCTGTTATTCTTTAAATAGCGGATTGTATTTTAATTGCAAAACGTCGTTATCTGTAAAAAGAAACAAAATATATCAGGTAAAAACTTATCATTGAAGTCAACTTCATTCTTCGTTATCAATATTTAATGAAGGCAATTTCATGTGCATGTGGCAACACATAACAGATACGTTTTTAGAACAACATTTACGTAGCGCTAGCTTTTCCCTCGGGATGATTAACTATTCATTTCGTAGTTCGAAATGTTTGTTCAATGCGAAGTTGTGCAAGTGAGGAAGATGAGTTGGCAGAGCACAAAAAGGACACGCCTTTTACTCCGAGAATCCTCATTTGCCGTGACCTACGAAGCGAAGTTCTCCAGAATGTCAAGAGAAAATGAAAAAGAAATAATTTATTGCCCGGGTAATAATGTGCATTGCGAATGTAGCTGAAGTGGCTTAAGTGTTTTAAGAAGATACGCTATGGAAAGAAAATGACACAATGCAATATATTTACTTAATTTTTGAATAGTTCAAAACGTTTTAACCAAGGTCTCTAAGAATTAAATTAAATCTTTGAAAATTTCAAACAAATCAATGAATCAAACAAATCAATTGAAATAAAACCTTTTGTTTTTACAGAGAATATGTGGACAAAAAAAAGTTTTGATTTGATCTTATTAAATTATTTTTGAACAATGAAAAAGTGAATCGGAAAGTTTTCATCCAGTTTTTTTATTCAAAAACTTTAAAATAAATAAATAAACCAAGGATAAAAGGGAAAAAAGTAAAAATAAATTACTCGCTAATTTCAAATTCACTCGTTTACGAACATGCAAAATTTTTTAATTGCTGAAAAATGCATCACAATGTAATCAAATTATAAAAAAAAAACATTTTATCCATAATTCACTATAATTGATTTATAATTCAACTAAGAGCATAAAGCATTCTTAATTCATAAAAGTGATACTTTTTATAAGAATTAACATTATCAATTGGGATTTATTTGTACATTTAATTGATTTCCGATGACACGACTTTAAAATTTCCTCGTAAAACTTTCTTGGTTTTTTTTTTATTAATGTCCACTTTTTCTTACTTCAATGTATGATTTTGTGTGCCTCTTTTTAAAATATTAAGGGCAATTTCCAGCTCAAAATACACATTAAAGCACATTTGAAAAGATTAATAAATCTAATAAAGTTTATTTAACAAATAAAATCACTAATATTTTGATTATAAACGTAAACTTTCATTTCTTGATCGTAATGAACAGCTTAAATTTCAGTTATTTTGATAGCATTCTATCAAAACAACTGACTTCTATTGGCTGTCCCAGCTCTGGACCAGGGTTGCCAAATAAAAAATATGGAAATGAGATGTCAGTGCTGAAATCAATCGAATCCAAAAAAAAAAATGGATATGAGATGTCATTGCTAAAATCAATCGAATGTAAAAAAATGTGGAAATGAGATGTCATTACTGAAATCAATCGAATGCAAAAAAAAAAAATATCTTTCGAATCACATAATTCCCTCAAAAGTTATCAGGGAGGGGCGGGGAGGACAGACCGACAGACACACATTTTCTCCGTCTCAAAACAATACTTTCAAATTTTTGGTTTTTCAATATTTATTTAAGTCACTTATTTTTCGCTTTGCTTTATTTTCAACAATATTTTATGATACAGCCTAATTTCATACTTTGTTATTGTTTTCTTTTTAAAACTTTTACGGGAAAGTAGGCTAAAAGCAACGAAACACACATACACATGCATAAATAAATAATTATATTTCTGAAAGACAGGGGCAATTCCTTTTCTTGATCCATCAAATGGCGGTTCTATGTTATACAGCTGACAGTTTACCACTTCGTTTTCTTCAAAAATTGCAAATGCCCGCTAGGTAAGAAAAAATTACAAATAACTATTCTCATTTTTGTCGGTTACCTAAATACTAGCTAGTGAGGTTAATAAAGTCAGGTACAACATTTCAGAAGCAACAATATCTACTCGACGATAACATCCTGAAAAATAGATTAACAACCATTTTCTGGCTTTTATGCTAGTTTGAGATTGACTGAAAACATGCTACTACATCAATGTTTAAAAAGCTAGACACCTAAATTCACAACATATTGAAAGCTGTAGCTTGAATGAAAACAATTGAACGATGCGGCTCGGATAAAATTACAGCAATCTAAAACCATCAGAACTCTTTAATTTATAACTGCTTCATTATTCATGAAACCGATTCTAATTTTTCATGACATAAACCGTTCTTTAACTAAAGAACTAGTATTTAAGCTTTACAGTACGAAATGTTCCGTTTCACCAAAATCAGGGCGTGCCTTCATCGCTCCGTGATCCCGTATTAATAAAGAAATTCGTGCATTATTGAGTACGAAGGCTGGGATCTAGCCAGCTTTTTTCCTCCTGAATAAGTGGTGACACTTTGAAGATTGCTTTTTAATGTAGGTTGGCAGTTAGGGTCTTTATGAGAAGAGTGATGAATGGAATACTGCAACCGTTTTTTCAATGTTTCCTTCCTTTGTTTAAGGTCGCCTTAGTGTTGCCACATGTGCGGAAGTATGGGAATTAATTTTAGTCAAAATGCATTAGTACTAAGTGATGTTTCTTCTTAAAAAAGGAGATAAAAATAAATTTCTTGTTACGAAATTCTGCTTGATAAATAATCCGGGTTAGGAATATTTATAAATGTCTTCTTGAAAAATCGTGTGTGGGCAATATTGGTTCATGAGAAGGCTTCCATGAGGGAAAAAAAGAATTATTAAGAGCTACAAAACTTAGTAAGAAAATACCTTCTAAAAAAGATGTCTTTCATTAATTTTGAATAATTAATATCCAACACAACCTTAAAAAAAACGTAAGCTAATGTTTTCTACAGTTTATTACATTTTTATAAATGTTTCTCTCCACAAACATTATAGAAATTTTAAATCATGAGCTTTGACCACCTAATTAATACATTTTTACCCATAAAACTTTGAAACACATATTCAAAAAATGAATTTCCCAATCCGTACGTAGGTAAAAATGCGGATTAAATGCTAAAACTTAGTTAAAATCCAATTTACACTACTGTTACGTGACAGAACTTGCTACCCTACAACACCACAACGGAAAATGATCGATTTATTTACTAGTTATTTAAATAAAAGCAGTTAATTAATAAATTTTTTATTATTATTACTACTGTTATTATTATTAATATTCATGACCAACAGATTAATTAAGTGCGAAAGAGCGAGCTTATATAATGCAAATGTTTGAAAGCTCACTTTTATTTTCGTACTCAATAATTTGAACAATATATCAAGTTCAAAGTGATCAGCGTAACACGATTTTAAATATGTACATACAAGGCTGAACTTAATCCAGTTAACAGTTACTGTAGGGTAACGTTACGGTCAAGTTCAGCCTTGGTATCTTTTAAAATAATTTTGGTAAGTAGAAATTTAAGGATTGTTTGGAATAACTAGCGGTCTGGTTTAATTTGGAGTAGATTGAAATAGAAATATTTCTGATAGAATAACTTAGGGACCGTTCATAAATAATGTCCCCCTTTTGACGTGAATACGACTTTAAATTTGCTACCATACGGGAGCAATCCAAAAAAAATCCAATGACAACAAAATCGTCATAGTAGTAGGAAACTAAAATTATTTTGAAACTGCATGCCTTGAAATATAATATTTCAATAGGCCGTTTAATCGACACTTCCGCTGTTGCTTTAAATCATTTAGTAACGTCATTGGAAGACTTAATCTCTTGTGCAAGAAACAATGACTCAAACACAGTTTTATCTTTAATTTATTTTATTTTAAATCCGGCAACGATAGATAAAATGCTATTTCATCCGATGGAACAACGAAACAATTGAAGATCTCTAGCGGGCAAGAAGAGGCCTTATAGTTATGTTGTTCGATCAATATATATATATATATTAATGCACACTTGCACTTACGTCATAGGGCGTTCTCTACGGAGAAAATAATTTTAGTCATAAATTAGCATATTCTAATTTATGACTAAAGGCGTTGAGATCACAATGAGAATGTGGTAAACAGAGGAGCATAAAGACGTATTCGTATGGTATGTAATCAAATTTAAGAGTTCTAGCATTTAAGTTTGAATATTTTCGAGAATAATATTTAAGGCGGAATAGAATGTACAGCCAGACAGTTGCGGGTGTAAGTAGTTCAAACATTTTCTGACTTGAACAGAATGTGTTGTGAGTATATCGTCAAATAATTCTAATAGTAACTAATAAAACACTACAAAAAAGATTAAGATGTTTGTTACGTAAAGGTGGTTAGAATAATTGATCCGACACTTTCTGCTTCTCAATGAAAAGTATATAGTTTTACAAAGCTTTATTATGCTAAAGAGAAACGCTTTTTGAAATCAATATCAGCAAATGACGAAGTAACATCTTTAAGATGTGAAAATCCAATTATCTGAAGCAATTGTCTCGAAAACACAAGACCATCAGGATTCTCTGAAACAATCTGTTGAAAGAGCTTAAAATTTAACGAAACCATAAATTGTTTGTTTCTAAGCTTTAAGTAAAACAGAATTAAATATGATCTAAGGAAAAGCGGAGAGTTCTGTAGCAACGTCAATAACCGACATATTGAGAAACAATGGGAATTCTTCCTGAATTGCTAAATGTTTCTCTTGATATAACGTTACTTTTCCATTAGCATTCGTCATGCCAACACACATTCTGAACATTTTTCCGCATTGTGATACAAAAAGTATTTTTTAAAGGTTGTGTGACCTATTTCTGGTATTTTAATTTCCGTTTTAAATGTTATTGCAATTAAATTACTTGCAAAACTATCACTATTAAATTCGCTTTTCGCATACGAAATGAATTTTGAATACAACTTCAATGTGAGTGATGGGGTTAATTACAAAATATTTAAAATGGGACAGTTGTGAAACACATGTTGTTGAGATTTCTAAAACACGCTATTTTCTTTATTTCTTTTTTGTTGAGATTGCATTTCCCATGCACATTTCAAAAAATTCATGCATAGTTTGAATTTTCATCTGAAGCCCTTAATCAAAGCACGAAACACCGACCACAAATTATAATCGAGTCCGCAAGTCAATGAGAACTACTATTTTGCCTTCACCTGAAGTCTTGGTAAATTGAAATAAAAAAGCAGAGGGGCAGTTCATAAATGATGTCATGCTTTTTTCCCTTATATTTGACCCCCCTCCCCCCTTTGTCACGCGTCATGCTATGTTGTATAATGCATGATGTCACACTTCTTGCTACCCCCTCCCCGCCCCTTGTCACACTTTGTCACAATTTCACGAACCCCCTCCCCCCCTCGAAGCGTGACATCATTTATGAATGATCCCTGAGTAGTATCAGTCAGAGGAGGCAAAGAGAGACGAGATGCAGAAATGGATATGGCACGAGGAAAAAACGTCTTGCACCTGACAGCAAAAGCGATCTCAAGGTCATCAGATGAAGAGGAAGAATTCTGCATTATCTGCAAAAGTGCAATGCCAAAGAAGTTGACCCGATACATGGGTCGATGAGCATTTTTTTACAGGGTCCGCTTTTTTATGACTTTCAAAGAGATTTCTGTGAAAAATCAAATAAAAATGTGAAAATTGAAACATATGAAAAAAATTATTATTACTTACCGTTTTTATGATAAATAATGGTGTGAAAAGTACGATTTGGAAACTTGGAAGTTTGGGGACGAGTCCGTTTTGATTGATTTGAATTTTGTGAAGGGTCCGTTTTGATTAATTGAAATTTTGTGCAGGGTCCGTTTGGATTAATTGAAATTTTGTGCAGGGTCCGTGTGGATTAATTGAAATTTTGTGCAGAGTCCGTTTGGATTAGTTGAACTTTTTGCCAGGGTCCGTTTTGATTAATTGAAATTATGTGCAAGGTCCGTTTGGATTAATTGAACTTTTTGCCAGGGTCCGTTTTGATTAATTGAAATTTTGTGCCCGGGTTCGTTTTGATTAATTGAAATTTTGTGCCCGGGTTCGTTTTGATTAATTGAAATATTGTGCCAGTGTCCATTTTGATTAATTGAAATTTTGTGAAGGGTTTGAAAACGGACCCGAATTTCCTCTGGCCTGAACCCTGCGATAATTACAAAAGAATTATTTTTGATGGATTTTTTTTCCAAAGTTTTCAAGTGCATACAATGTGTAGTTAATTACTTTTTTCTTTCAATCAGTCATCAGCAATTTAATTTCATTATCTAGTTTTAATGTGTTTGGAAGCAAGGACACAATCGAAAATAAATTGCAAGTAGAATTTCCCACTGAAGTTAAATTTGTTAGAAGTGAAAAGAGCACACTGTATCCAATTTTGAACTGTAAAATTGTTATTTTGTTCTTAGATCAATTGTGAATTTCAAGAAATGAATTGAAGAAGTACATTATTTTTCTTCAAGAAAAAAGGAATGACTCGTCCCCCCCCCCCTTTTTTTATCGTTAGAACATTCGTAACAGAGAAATCGTCAAGAAAAGCAGATACAGGGATAAATAAATAGGTCGGTGAAATACAGCAGGTATAACGTGCATCACAAAATTGAAACATTTCTCGAGCAACGTAAGGAAAAATTAAGTAAATAAATAAATCATTAATAAACAGCGGCAGGCAGGCATTTACCTGAAGACGGTAAACTTCATATTTGAAGAATTATTTAAGAATATCGTCATGGAAAAGTGAATGAAGAGCCCTCTATAAATTCTTAATTTTTCTCAGCCTCTCTGAAGTTTTCCTTCTCTCTAAAAGAGAGAAACGAACTGTTCTGGCAACCATAAAAGTTATTTTGAGAGACAACACGTAAAGACATTAACAATGTTTTTTGGAAAAGGTTCACTTAAACAAATAGTCGAAAAACGTTTTAATAATAGGTTCTTGTGTGTCATTGTTTTCAAGCGAGCATGAAATCGTTAACTTTTTTTTTTGTATCTGAAGGAGTCGATAAGTAGTTGGTTCGATTATGGCCAGCTGAAGAGTGACTCGACAGAGCAAATTATTTTTTCCTTGTTCCTCTGAACATTGATATTTTTCTTATTTTCTCTTTGATAATCTCTATTTTTCTGCGATTTTTTGCTGTCTTATTGGAAACTTTCTAAAATTTCATTTGTGTTCGATCAAGTAAATAAGTACCATTGAGTGATTTAAATCTCAAAAGGGAATGATAAAATATTTCGTTTATATTTATTTCATTGCCTTCAAAGGTAAAGCACTCTTACGTCTTTCTTCTTTCTATTTATAGATTTACATTATTTCAATGTCCCACAGTGAACCAGTCGGTAGAAGCTCGGTTCCCGCAGAACACCGAAAGTGAAGAAACATTGACTGAGGTCAGTGTTTTGGAGAGTGACAACCTCTCGCGGCTGGTTGCTGCGGTCCGTGTACGCTGAAGGTAGCTGGTGCACGTTAAAGAGGTCGTGGCTCTAATGTCCTCCAAGTGAAACGATACCTCTGGGGTGCCAATCCCAGGTGACGGTCTCTCATCTTAGAGCTGGTTCACAAAATTAAGAGACCTTTTCAAAGGGGCGGAAATTGGACTCCTGGCTACAAGGGCCCCGTTAGACTCAGGAACAGCGTAGCCAATTTTTTCCCCGCCACGTGCGAGGACGCGGCAACAACAACAACATTATTTCAATCTTGTGGCAAGACTGCTTTTACAAAAAGTAACTCTCTATGATTCGAAAACTCGGATTTATTTGATTCTTTTAATTTTAGATAATAACAAAATAAAAACCAGGTTTTTCAGGAATTTTTATTTAAAAAAAATTTATTTTAAATGTCATTTTTACGTTTTTGAAACCCTTTATCACTAATTAACTCGTGTTTTTTTTTGGACTCACAATAATAATAAAAAAATAAAAATAAAATAAGAGTACACGTATTTCAGAATTTTTTTAAAAATTATTTATTAAGAAAATTACAAAAAAAGCAACCGAACGGTATGTTGACTACAGTCTAGACCAGAGGTTTTTAAAGTGTGTTCCGCGGAACCCTAGGGCTCCGCAGAAGGATCTCAGGGGTTCCTTTGGAAAGTTATGACTACATAAAATTATTTTCAGTAAGTCATGTTCAGAAAAAACCAAAGGGACGCTGATGAAAATTTATAAACATTAAAATTTTATCTGAAAGTGTTAGTTAAGCACTTCCTGAAAGTAAAAATACATTTAAAGGATTAAAAATGATAAATGAAAACTGTTCAAAGGATCTTCCAAGCTACTTATATAAAGCTAAGGTAAAAATCGTAAAATGACTCGTTGCTCCCCTTTAAACCACTCCAAAACTTTAATGAGGCGGGTCACGTCGTTTGGTCGTTTGATGATAAAAGGTTGACAATTATAATCAATTATATTGACTAATGACAATGAGTACAAAAGGGAATTTAGTTGGTTTTGGATATGATCTCTGAAAGGAGTTGAAGATTACTTTTAGTAAACAACAAACTGGTGTTTAGGTAATGATGGCATTGCAAAAAAAAAAATGTTGAAATATTAAAATACATTTAGTAGTTCAAAGTTTGAAATTCATGCGCACAATCATATCTCATTTGTTTCCTGTTTATGATTTTTACACTTAAAAAATAGATGTTTCCACTGGACAATGCCGCAACTCATACTTTCAACTCACCGCTTCAATGACATTGCTCGAACAGTGTATTGGCATTGCATTTTTCCTTTTCAATCTGATATAAAGAATGTAGAGAAAATTTGGGCATTCTTAAACAATGGTTTTATCGAAATGGCAAGAAGTCATTTGGGGAAATAAAACTTACCATGCGGAACACTCGATTTGGACCAGAAATAATACATAGAATCTATATATAAATAGGAAAATACAAAACAGTTATTACAACTTTCTACTCTGTTTGTCAACCGATTTTTCTTACTTTTTTAAAAATTGTTATTTGGCGTTATCAATATTTTTTTTTTTGAAATTTGTTATTTTTTTCCTTCTACTTTCGACGTAGATTCGAAGCAATTTTAAAGAAGTATTTATTTATCGTATTTTAATACTACTCCTTAAATCTACAACCTACAATACTTGTACAATACACAATAATTTTTTTATTATTTATAATTCAAAGAAGGAGAAATATTAAGGACAAAATAAAAGAGAAAATGTAATAGATTAAATAAACGTCAATGCAAAATAATAGTAATCTTAAGGTGTCAGTTAATCAATTTCCAAAGTATATATATATATGATAAATCAGTCAGATTGTTTGTCCAGTACAATTTTAAGGAAAATAATAAACAATTTGAATCTAACAATGTCTCATATAAGATAAAGTGAGGCAATACGTACGGTGACGCGTTATTTTGCTTAGAATCAATGTTTCACGAGTTCGCAATTTTCAGTAGCGTTTTTAAGTTTTTATGAAATTGAAAGTGAGTGTTTGTGTTTCTAATTTATTTGACATTAATAGGGTGGAGTGTATATTTTCTGAATACATATTTTCTTTACACGAGAAGGAGTGCAGAGAGATGAAATTTATGTATAATATGTGTTACAAGTTTTATTGAGATCTTACTTTTGAAGCTCAGTGTAATAACTTGACGTAGCTGAGTCATTAATACAAGAAAGCTGTCCTTGCTGAGCAGTAGGAATCACTAATAGATTTTTATAGTTCATCTTATTTGAATCAATATTTTCGTTATATTGCAAGATTTCAAGCAATGAGTTTTTGTTTTGAATTTTAAAAAACGAAAACGCGTATTTAAGTAAGCAAGCTGTGTCAATACTTTTCCCCTTTGGAAGAAACACATCGAAACAAAACAACAAGGTTTTTGGGGCCTACGCGTACTAAAACACGAATTCAGATCTAAATTGGACGCTAGTGCAAGCATGCCTATGCATTCACATTCATTTATTAACAACACAGTGAAACAATTTTATTTTTCAAGTTAATGGGACTTATTTTAAAATTGTAACAGGTGTGATAAGTTACTATTTTTTCTTAGTTTCCATTGCAATAATATTTTTTATCGATAGCCTGATAACTTAAAAATAAGTTGAAAAGGTAGAATTCAGAAGGATAACCAATGGTCCACAGTTTTGAGGATTTTAGTTAACTTCTAAATCCAAGAGGATTCGTAGAAATTTATTTCGATCGGCAGAGGGCAAAGAGCAAGAGACATATGAAGGGAGCTTTCCACAAATTAGGTCTGTACAATAATAAAACCTTCAATTCAAAATACATCGATTTAAATTCATTCCCGCCCCTTTAAATGAGCCTTGTCCAGATCATTAAATTTGATTTTCAATAGGAACACTAATGGGGGTTCCTCAAAGTAAAAGTGAGTCGTTAATGGCTCCGTGGTCAAAAAAGTTTGGGAACCGCTGGTCTAGACTATGATACAGATGGTTATATATTAATCTATTGTCCTTTTCACCACTTATTTATTTTTGTTTGATTGCATTTATGGCCCTCAGCTGCTAAAAATTAATTAATGTTTGAACTAATGTTAAAAACTAATTCGTAGTATTTCAATAACAAAAATAAATCAAAATTCAAACAATGTCACTTCATCTCAAATTTTATTTACAACATTATACACCAAAAAATATGAAATTGTATGTGGATGAACTAATGAAGTCTTAAAAATCGAAATTTTAAATACGCATTTCGTGATTTTTTATATAGATTTCAGCGAAGCACAAACGCAAAGGACTCGGAGAATTTTTAGATTTTCATTGCGTAAAAAGAATAAATAAGAAAATGGTGTTAATTCTAATTGCACACACATTTCCTTATCTTAAACCAAACATTTCCAAATAACAAATAGTCATAATAATGAGGATTAAAAAAATGAACAGCACTCTTGACTTTTTGTTTGCCAAAGAAAAATAGCGCAAAGCAGTTGCAAATGTTTAAAGCATAAATATAACGAACTAGTGTAAATTTGCTTTTGTAAAAAAAAAAAAAATTCTTTTAAGTGCACAAAAAGAAATGTATCATAGCATGTGTGGGTAAATTTCGTTGATGTATTAAGACGATTTTTCACAGTGGAACTAATTTTCTACATTTGCATTTATTATGAAATGCCCATAATATGATAAATACATGAGTTCGTCAGTTATTTTAATATGCGTTTTTCTTTAAATAATTGCGTCGAATTTCACAATACAAATTGTTTTGAACTTCCTTTTCAGGAAATTTGTCTTCCTAACGCCCTTTTTAAATATTCTTACCAAATGAGCATAGAAAGGCACAGAATTACTTAAAATATCTCGCAATAAGATTAAAGCTGTGCCTCGGTGGAGTGAATCGTTTTGAATCTTTTATTTTGTCGTCTTTGAACTGTTAACAATGAGATACACATTAAAATATCACACTGTGAGATTGATGTTGTACCTCGTAGGAGTGAATCGTTTTTTCAGTATTTTGTCGTCTTTGAACTGTTAACAAAAAGATGCAAAATAATAATAATAATAATAAGTTTTAATGAACATAGATTTGCAGCAAGTGTTTTTTTCTTTTCATCAAAAATCGTTCATTACGTATAGAATTGCCCTAACTAGTAGATCTAAACAGCGGCTCTGGTAGTAGATCTACCAGAGCACTTCTCGAAACACAAATATTACAACATCCACATAACTTTTAATCATTTTGTCAGAAATATTGAAAGAAAAGTTGCCACAGAAAAATCTTTCTGAAAAAGCAAACAGAATGGCATCAGATTGCTCTAAACTTTCTATTACGCAGTTTATCCAAACACTCTGTAACTTTTTTTCTTCCGTAACTAAGAAAATATTTCAAATCCTTCTAAAAAATAACTTCTTGAAAATCCTTCCAAGAAGTTCCATTTCAGAGGAGAGAGAGGAGTAGTTGAAAAAATAAATAATGGCACTGCAAATCAAATATGACGTAAGAAATGAACTATTTTAAATCCGTTTTGAGAAATTTTTCTCGTGGTACAAATTTACGAAATGTTTGGCTTAAGGTTTTCCTTACTTTTGTACAGTTTGCTTTTTTTAATGCAAGATAAATTTTACTATTTTCCTTCGTGATTGTGGCTTTGCTGAGTTTATATCAGTATTGATGCCGTCGCATACTTATGTCTAAGTGAACGTATTTTGAAGTCTATAATTAAAAAAGAAATCACTTTTATTCTAAAAAGAAACTGTGGCTCATATAATTTGAAAACAGCAACAAAAATATGTTTATTCCTTGTTATTACTATTTTATTAATTGTTGTTAAAACAGTCAGCAAAAACGCATAACGAGCAAAAAAATCAGTAAGTCGTTCACTATAGGACAGCGGTATCAACGGCTGATAGTGCTGAACTATATTGCAAACTGAAAAAAAAAAATACACAAACATATATTATTGTTCTATAATTTTAATCGCTAAATGAGAATTTACAGTGGAACACGTTATTTTGAGGATGTTTTTTTTCTTTTTTGTTATAAGAGAAAAAAATAAACGGATGAAGTCATACCTTTTTTTCAGACTACCGTACATTGTCTAGCTACTATATGTAACTAAATATTTCACGCAATTAAAACCCAAAACGTTTCATTTTTAGATTTGTATTTATTACATGTGCTAGCTATGAAATTAAACGAGCTGAAATAGAGCCTGAGCGAAGATTCCCGTCATTCTAAAAAATATATTTTTTGGTCTAAAATGCGAGAGATAACAAATTACGTTATTGTTAGCATATATTCTTGTCCCTCTAAAACTCGTGAAGAGTATTTAATTATTTTCATTGTAAATTGAAAATTGTCCCCGATGGTCGTGCTATGCAAATGGATTTCCGAGTGAAATTATATTTTAAAAATGCCTCTGACTATGTATATATATGATTTAATATAATACAACTTAATGCAAATATATTTTTCCAGTTTTAATTTGCTTATAAGCGTTTTTAATGAAAGACGAATGCAAATTCACGATATGCAAAACGCATATGAAATTTGTCTGGATGTCTGAACGTATTTAAAGACATGGCCGTATTTAAGCCTGGCAACTATCAGATCTCATCTATTCCCGTGCCTGGTTGCTCATCGCCGCCTGCGTTGCAGTGCGAGTGAGGCCTGCGGTCCGAAATGATGTCAGCCTTGGTCCGTGCGCTCGAAGATCTTCAAATAGGATTTGAAAGTTCTCAAACTACTTCTGTGCTTCTTTCCCGGAGGTAGCTTTATGATAAAGTTTTTTTTAAAGTCAACCGCAACTGAATTTGAAGATCGCTAGCCGGCAGTTCGCAGATGAGTTCTATTGATGGACTTAAGTAGCTGTTTTTCCTTTTCTGTATCACACTGGATTACCCTTGTTAGTGTTTAGGAATTTAACATAATTGATTTATTTTTATTTTAAGAATGTTATGTTTTTCATGTTGAACTTTGTCAGACTCATTCATACTCTTAACCACATTTAAAAAAAAAACCTTTTAAGTATAAATGTTTTCGGTCTTGTGAACACACAAGCGTTAATCCATTTCGTCAGCCTTTAAATTTTGCCGACAGTTATGTAAAGTTGCAAAGAACATGTTATTAGTCATTAAAAATCATGAACTTGTATCCTTAAAATTGAAAGACCTTTCTTCTGAAGTCAGGTTTCGAACTGATTATAATAAGATTGACAGTAGCAAGAATGTTTTTTTTGTGTTGTGTGCGTGTGGAAAAGGAATTTTTTTGTTTGTATAACAACGTAGACGACACATAAACCTAGATAATCAGACATGAATGCCAGTTAAGTGGATTGGTGTATAATAGAATGAGTAAGTTTAAAAATAAGAAGTAAAAAATAATTAAATATACAAACAGGGTAGATAAGGCTAGAAAAGAAATTCCCACGTAAGTAGAGACTAGAGAGATAGATCTTTAGACATGTAAATATGCCTGAATAGATAAATGTAAAAGAGAGAAAGTAGATATTTGAAGCCTAATTATTTTCAGGATCGTATAATCAATCAGAAAATATTTGCTTTTACACTTTACTTTTAGATTGTCTGACCGCAGGCACCCCTTTTCTGTGTCTTGATTTTAGTTTTAAAAATTGCATTGTTGCTTTGAACTTGTTGATAAAACTGCTATAAAAATTGACCGGAATAAAAATTGCATACTTTGGTTTCACGCCAGGGAAGGATACTTTCAAACCACACCTATGTCGACTTCCATAAAGAAAATAAATAAATAAAGGCTCGTTGATTGATCTTTAAGCTTGAAATGTAAGCCCCAGACACTATTTACGAAAGAAAAACTCTTTTACTAAACAGAATCTTTCTAAAAAGAGGAAAGAATAATTAATTGAGCTGCCCACTCAAACATGTCTTGTCATTCCGGTAAACAATTTTCTGCTGAGCACCGACTCAATTACCAAATTCGAGTGCAGGAGAAGCATACCGATAAGTGGGCAGGGAGGAAAATAGGGAATTTCTTTTAAATTAATCCCTTGATTCCGGAATCTTGTAGTGGAGGTCCCAAAGGCAATTATTTTGTATGCATCGTGGGTAAGTTCGGGAAGTCGCTTCCAATTTTTTTATGCTTATCAGTGATTTCTTCGATTTCGATTCTCGAAACGCTTAATAAAAGAATAATGCTTCATTTCTCACAAAGTACTCCAACAACTTAATAAGTTTTTAGATACATCATATATATATATATATATATGGGCAATTCCATACGTGACGGAAGGACATTTTTACTGAAAAACAAAAGTTGCAATGATAACAATGACGTTATTTTCATTAAAACTATTTCTTTGCATTTTATTGTTAAAAATTTAAAAAATAAACAAAAACTGAAAAAGAATTTTAATCAATTTATTATTTTATTTTAAAGCTATTTTTAGGTTTGTAACGGAAGGACATTTTTGGCAGCCGAGCTTTTGGGTTTCTCAGTACAAAAAGAAATTTCAGTAAATTATGCATACCTTCACTCTTTAATCTGATGAGTACTTTTAAGTTACATAACAAAATGTTAATTTTAATGACTTTTTTTTTTTTGCATTAGAGTGAAATAATTAAAGTTTATGTGCCGTGATGGAATGACAAGAATTCTCTATATTCCTTTATCGCAATAAAAGTTTTAACACTTTTATTGCAAATTTCATAAATTTCATTATTAAATTTCATAAAAATTTTTTTTTGCCTAGCTCATTTAACGTTACTCAGTCAAACGTAATGATTTAAAAACGATTTGTTTTAAATGACAGATTTTCGTAAGCGTAATAAGTTCGAAAAAGTTTTCATTTTCATGAAATTGCCCATATGTTATCGAACTACAATACTATCATTCGTTCACAGTTACGTTGTATCTGCTAAAAGGAAAGTGGGAGAAAAATAATGCTTCGACGGGAACACCTAGGATTATTTTAGTTTAATAAGAAATTCGTTCATTATCAAATATTTTTCAGCGATTATATATATATACGTTATAGTAAACAAATTAAGCAAATAGGATATTTCACGCTATATTAATACAAATACTTTTCATAAGTTAATTTCTGTAATCACTAAATCTGCCTATTAGTTTTTATACACAATTCGTAACACATCATCCGGCTGCGCTACAAATATTTTTAATTGGGGGTGTTTTTATAGGGTTTTAGTGTCTTTTTGTGGAATTATCTTTCTTGGGGGAGTTCCATAGCTCTTGGGGGGGGGGGTGCCATTGATTTCATTGCATTCAGGTAAAATAAATGACAAAGAACCGTTTGTGGTGAAAACAATTTAATTTTGCTTATAAACGAGTTTTGTGTTTTACATGGCAATATAGGTCTATCAATACGAACTTAATTAATCCACATAAGCAATATTTTTTCTGATAAAGTTCATTGACTGATAATTTCTAATACTCTTTACATTCTCCAAGGTATTATCTGCACCAACCTACCTAAGATAGTGGTGGCTCCCAACCTACACCCCAGGTTTTGGAGCCAACCTGCCTCTAT
The DNA here is from genome assembly GCA_038502835.1 of Octonoba sinensis. Taxonomy (NCBI): domain Eukaryota; kingdom Metazoa; phylum Arthropoda; class Arachnida; order Araneae; family Uloboridae; genus Octonoba; species Octonoba sinensis. The sequence continues at coordinate 71,160,356 of CM076599.1, forward strand.
AAACTGATGGGGTATTTCGGTTCATCTTTCCGGTCTTTCGAAATTAAAAATTAAGATTGCCGGTATTCATAATTAACCGGGTAACAAATATGCAGTTGTATCTAAGGTATCAATACCTGCTACATCTCAGTTGTAAACGTTACGGAAAATGTTTCATTGAAATATTCAAATGCCAAAAGAACTACCATCCCCGATCTCCTCAATTATTTAAACGAATAAGTAAATAAATAATTAAAACCTCTCGCTACAAAAATTTACCTTGTAAAGCATTTTTCTTTTTATTATGCAATTAAATATTGGAATTGTATCAATTAGAAGATGTATGTTTTTTATATAAATTATGTAATTGTATAAATTTAAAACATTTTGGAATTGTATAAAATTATTTTTACAGCGAAACCCCGATTTTACGTTTCTCAAGGGACTGGGTAAAAGAAACGTAAAATACGGGAAATACACAGAATGCACAAATCAAATATAAAAAAACTAAAGGTAGTAAAGATGACTCTTTCAAAAGGTATAATATCTATATTTTACGAAAAGAACATTAGTATACATACCATTTTAAGATAATTTTAACACATTTAGATGCGATTCCTGGCGTTTAGGCTGAAAATAATCCGTAATAGTGGATTGTTTTTTAGTCATTGAGTTCTAAGTGAATGCAACATCTTCTAGGATTGAAATACGTTACAAGTTTTTTTCCTGGTCTTTATAATAAGAAAGAAAATAGTCTTTCACTATTTGTAAGCTCTTCATTGCAATAGTGAAAGAAGGGAAGGGCTGTGCTTCCGGTTCTTTTTGTTGATCTTCATCGGCTGACGAAAAGTACGGACGGAAAAATATTGCTTATTTTAGAACATTTTTTTTTTTTCACTTTCCAGGGAAAACGTAAAATGCGGGAAATTTCATGTATAACAAACTTACAATCCGGGTTAAATTAACATTATTAGTATACGGAAAAACTGGGACCTGATGAAAAAAACGTAAAATGCGGGAAAAACGTAGATTCGGGGGACGTAAAATCGGGGTTTCACTGTATTAGAAAACAATTATTTTAGATAAATTTGAGGTGAAACATTTTTCAAATAGCACTATTCGCATTGAAAGAAATCAAAAATAATCTTTCAAATTGTTTTGGAGAGACAATTGAAATTTTCCAGTTACCCGCCCAAAGTAACATGCAGTTTAACTATCACCACTTTTCTCAATAAGAGTTTTTGTCTGATTTTTCAACTTAATATGCAGATTTGGGATACACTGATTAATCGGCAGTAATCAATAATCGGCCACATTGCCGGGCCAAACTTCTCCGAAAAATCGGCGAAGATTTTTTTTACTAAAAGTATTTATGTCAAAAAGAAGAAACCTTGTTAAAAAAATTCATGTATGATAACAGAGATTCTCCTAGAGCGATGATGCACTTATTTCCTCCGACCGTCGGAAAAAACTAACTAAGAAAAGTATCAGAGTAACATTTATCAAAATATGATTTCACAACGAAAATATAGAAGATATAACAAGGGAAACGGAAATTTACAGCGCTGTTTAAATTGATTTAACAGCACCCTAAAATTTTCAATGGTGCAATCTGTGCCAGGACCCCTCCCCCTTGTGGGTACCACTACAATAAGTGAAAGTAATTTTCTGCAACATAAGACGTCATGTAAATACACACATATGTATTTTATTTCTTCAGCTGAGGGGAAGCATTTTCTCCCTCCTGACTTCCCCAAATAGCAGGACTGGCTGCCACACATTAAGATAAAAAGTCTTATTTTGTTAGTAGAAATTCGTGTGAGTAAATTAAGATTAACTACCAATAGTTTCGAATTGTAGCTCTCCTTGCCTTCATTCCATTCAATGCCCCCATTACCCGTTCCCAACATTCAAAAATACTACCACTGCTCAAAATTTACCAAATATCATAGTCGGGGTAATAACACATTTTTTTAGAACGAAAACTCTTAAAATAAGCAAGCACCCATTGAAATTCGCGAACTTTTCCAAAAAGGAGAAAAAAAAAAAGAATTAATTACACATAATAATAATAAAACAATTCTGTTAAAAAGATCACGTATTCATTTTTCTAAATATTTTTTGCTTCGTATTTAAGAAAAAATAAGTTCAGAGTTACGTGATAAGGATATGCATGTCTGTCGGTCGCCCCTCCCCCTAAACTTTCGAAAGAATACTTCACTTCAAACAATTTCCTTTTTTTCAATCTCGATACATAAGTAAATTTCAACATACATTTTACAATCTACTTTTAAAATTGCTAATTATTCATTCAACAAGAAATTTAACATCATTGAATATCTTTTTATTGTTTGAAATTTGTGTACACGTTTTTAATGTTTTTCGAAATTGATGCTTGATGCAACTTCAGTTAAAAGTTACAGCTAGTATCTGCACTAATTTACCCTTCGATTATTTTTCGCCGTAGAAGGTATTTTTTATATTTAACATTAAAATAAACGTCAACCTCTTCGTCTACGTTTGGATACAGCGCTGTTGTGGCGGTACGTTTATTTTGACATGCAAGAAGTCTTTACGTCTTCCTCAACACTTTGGGGTGTGAGGTAAGGTTTAAAAATAGATAACATGCTCTGTTCTTTATTTACATTTTCTATTTTTGATGAATATACGACATAATGTAAATAGCTGTTACCCTGACCTTATACACAGAAACAAAATAAGGAAGGCCGCTTCAGAAACCTATTTACAGTTGTTTACTTTTTGCCATCCAGGAGTTTTGCACTGTTGTTTATTCAAAGCTGCGAAATATATTCCCCCGTAAAATTGAAGTAAAATATACAATATAGTGTTAAAATAACATATTTGCATTAAAAACTTTGAATTATCGACTCTATTAGCAAACAGTTCCTCTGCTATCAGAAAATGAGCTCAGTAATTGTTTAAATGATTTATTTCGTGCTGAAAATACTGTTCACATAGGAGACTATTCATCTAGCGCTTGCGGTAGTTTTAACGCGTGTTGAAATCCATGCGCTTTAGCATACACATGTGTGTTACACGTCGTTAGGACTCGAAGTTAGCTCAGAAGTATTTTTATTCGCGGTTGCCAGGTTTGACTTATTTTAGCTAATTTTGCTATTTTTTTTATCACACTTAGCTAAAAAAAAGTTTAAAAGCACGAGATACACCAATGTTTGGCTATTTCTGCAAGATTTAAACTTTATATAATTTATTAAAGTGAATTTAAGTTTTACTTAAAATAATGTAAAAAGCCTCCAAACTGAAAGTAAAAAAGAAATATATGCTAAAAAATAATTGAATACGTATGGCAGAAGTTGTTAAAAATTCTTAGTGTTAGTATTTAAGAAAAAAGCGCGCTGCACATATTTTGATAACATTTTTTTATTGAAAAAAAAGTGTTCCTCTAATAAACTTATAAACGATGTTATGAATAAGTTTTAGTAATAAGGCAAATGACAAGTAGACTTTGTTAAATTCATTTACATGTGTAAACTCTTATGGTTTAAATTCATTTACATGCGTAAAATGTTTAGTTTGGAAATATTTCTCAGTTTTTAAACTAGATTTAGGCATTGTCATAAAAAACGGTTGTAAATAATAAGAAAAATATTTTCATTATTTAGCCACATTTTTTAAATGAAAAACGGATACATATGTTTTTTTGTATCAAATAAACTAAGCATTAAATATGACATTAAAAATATCATGGTATTTAAGTAAGTTTAGGGACAGTAGTAAATCGTGTGGTGCTTGGGGAATAATAGACACAAAGAAAAAAAGTAGGAAGTTATTTCCTCTTATAACGAATGTACTTAAAAACGCTTGTATTTAATTAATGGTCATCAAGGAAAGTAAAATTACTTTATAACACATTTCGTTTTATAAATATTGCATTTTAAAAGCAAAATACAAATTTAGATGTTATTACTTACCAAAAACAAATAAAGAAGCAAACACTGAATAATGTAACTTACCTAGAAAAATAAAGAGAAAGGATTTCAATGCAAAATTTTAAACGAAAGTATTATTAATCTACAAATATTTTGTTAAGATATAACCAAACGAAAAACAACAACTTAGGGGCATAAACCATTTTATATCACATGTTGTGCGAAGTTAACCGTTTCTTATATATTTTAAGAAACACAATGACTTTAAACAACTTTCGAAATCATCTCTAGTGGACCACACTGACAAATTTTTAACGTTTTCAATCTTCAATCAGTACCATTTGGCGCCATCATATTCCTTATTTTTTCTCCTTTTTGTTCGACTTCTAAACTGCCTCTTATACAAATGAAGATCATTAAATTTAGTAGAATCATAATATTCATTGTTTTTTGTTCGGCCTCTAAAGCTGCATTTGCTACCAAATGAGTATGATTAAACTTAACAGAAATTTCTGAATATCTTGGAACTGAAAGGATTAACGCAATCCTCATGCAACTCTTTCAAATCCTTTTCTTTATGGTTACCAGATTACTAAGCACAATTCATCCGTGTTCCAAGAAAATTACTTTTTTGCTTATTATTCATCAAGAACTTTAACTATTACGAAGTTTAAAACATAATTTTGGGAAAACTTGTACAAGAAACTCTCTCGAAATTTCCTCGCATTTTGTTGCTTTGATCTTTTTTACTATTACGGCCGTACATATATATATTCGGCAGTAATGTCATCTAGGTAGTTCACTGGCAGAATTTTAGGACATTTCATGGAACAAGCTGTACAAATTTGCTCGAACCTTTCGAGAGAGGTTGATTTTATGAATGTTGTCTTAACCCTGTCACGATGACATGGGGTCCATGAGGAGCCCAGCACTGTCAACTGATAATAAAAATCAACAGTGTATGTCGGAATGAAACATGGCGCTGGCAAAATAAATAAAATTGATCAATAATATATTTAATCTCCAAAAAATGTTTTAAGTTATTATTTAAAAAAAGAAACTAAAATTCAGAAATAGTAATCAAAAACCGCGTAACAAACTTCCGTGACAAATCAAGTTAAATAACATCGTTGCATTATCCGCAAACAAAGCTATCGTTGCCATTCGACAAATAATAATTCTGATAAGTTCCTCAGAGCCAAGATTATTAACTTTTTTTCCCTAATTAACGTTGTAATAAATTATAAAAGGGATGGAATATTGTATTGTCATCAAAGATAAGCTTGTGTGCAAAGTTTGAAGATAATTTATGCAGTAATAGTGGTCGAAAACCGCGTAACAAACTTCCGTGACAAATCAAGTTTAATAAAACCGTGTAAAAAAGCATTGCTTACTTTCAATATAATTAAAAGAATACAGAATTAACTTTTAACTAATTAAACCAAATTAATAATGTCCAATTATCAATTAGCAGTATGGGAACCATATAGAGAAGGATTTGGTAAAGTTGCATCAGTGCAAACTAGGATTGGCTGTAGTGCTTGAGAAGAAGAATATTGTTCTGTGTCCTATCGAAACATACCATGCGATCCATGTGGACTCCAAGGTATGCTTCGATAGGACACAGGGATCGAGTTAAAAAAGAATTTGTTATGATACACGCTCAAGAGATCTTTATAAACACAACAATGTGACGTTCTTAGAACAATTTGGGAGTAAATATTAATTAATTAGAAAATTTTGAAATTCTTGACACAATTACGGTTTTGCCAAAATTTTCAATTAGAGAAAAAGATCGCTGAATTTCTAGAAGCAAACAAGTACTAGAAACACAGCATGTAAACAATCTAAATATTTTTCTTAAAAATGTTACAACTAAACATGATTTCCTTCCAAGTCAAGGGTGAAAAGAAAAACATTAATATAGTTAAATTAAATGATATATTTCTCGATGCATTTTTTAATTATAGTTACCCCATTTTTTAAGCTGTAAAATTGTACTTATTTTCATATCACGTTCTTTGTTAAGTGTTTTACAGCAAACATTTCCATTGAAACAGAAAAAATATCTCCAGAGTTCAGAATGTTTAATTTTTCCTTAAAGTAAATTATTGATTTCCTACGTTCTTCTTGGAGTTGGGAAAATATTTCTCCACTCATATTCAATATCACAGTCAACAAATTACACGATTCCCAACCGCAAACACAATATCGGCCCAAATATATTTGTTATTCTCCTCTTTTTATTCTGGAAAATAAAAGCAGTAAACTGTTTTTGTCTCTTAGTATTTCATCACTGTCCTGTCACATTCACGTGAAAGGATAATGGACAGAAGAGGAAAAAACATTTCAGTCAACATCGCTGTCTTTCAAGCTTCTAAAAAATTGTATTCTTTATCGATGAATTATACATACCGAAGCAGTATTTTGTCCTTGTCTGAAGAGATTAATTCTAGCGAATTTGACAGTACATATAATAATTTTGCGCCTTTTTCGTTGCAAAAAGAAGTTCAGTTTGACGGTATAAATTATATCACATTTTTGTACGATACTGTGCCATTCAGAAAAATTCCAAATAATACTAAACTGCTGATCGTTTGTACTTATTTTGGGCCATTTATTCAAGCATTTAGTCAAAGAAGCAAAATTAAGTGAATATTTTTTTTTTAAATTTCATTAGGAATTTATTTATTTATTTTGAATAAGTGCTTTTTTCGTATTTTCAATAGCGGATAAAGTTTGTGACACTGAAAACCAAAGTTCATAACGGGATTTCTGCTTGTAGATTTTTAAATCAGCTATTGCAAAAAATAAATAAATAAATAAATAATAACGGCAGTACACTAAAAGAGTTTTTATTAACAGTCAGCAAGTAGCAAACGATGGTTAAAATCTACGGAACTTGATTGTGCAGGACATGCCAAATTCTATAAGAGCAAAACAAAAACATCAGTGCAGTAAAAATTATTATCCTTCAACAAGCAACTACATATTGTTAATTAATATCTATGAAACTAAAATATGTAAGAAATGCCACTTTCTAAAGAATAAGACATCTGAAAAAGTTTTCGAGAATCAAGATTTCAAAAGTTCGACTTATGGCTCAATGAATAAACTCATTGTTGTGACACATGACCTAACCCATATGGATCTGGATGATGGGGGTTTCCTGGTTTACCCCTACTCAAAAAGCAAAACAAATTTCGGAGTAAAGCAGCTATGGTATAAGTGTGCCGAAGAAAGAAAAAAAAAAGTGACTTGTGTGAAATTGGGTAGAAGAACAACGCAGCATACTGTTTTATCACGCTGCTATAAACAGTAAGCTTCGCACCCAAGAATACAAGACAAAACTCTTTAAAAGTGAATGTGCTTGATTTTAAGCTTAAGTACAAACTTAAAATGCAACACAAGTTCGAGGAAATGTCAATGTTCCCGTAACTAAGTTTTGGCAGATATGCTAGCTAACTAAAGAAATGCAAATATTTTACAGAAAACGAACTTGAATCATATGCTAAATAACTTCACTTCCACTTTCGGAAATGATTGTTGGCACATGAATAACATAATTTTAGCTTTCGCCGTCTTTATTAAAACAGAAGCAATCAAGCACTACTTTAGGATGCACTTACAATTATTCAGCAGCTCTTGAGCGGAAACAGTTTAAATTATTAGTTAGACAATACTAGAACAAGTACTGGATTACATTCGCTCGAATGTCGACGCATATTTCTAATGATATCCTCCATGTTCAAGCCGAAATACTCGGAATAGCCGCCGTTTCTGTTCCTGGCGAATCGATACAACATTTAGTTTCGTGTTTGCTCTTTAATGAACAATGATTGAAACTCTAGTTTGCTGCCTAAAGTGGACTATAAATCACATTCAATAAATAATAAGAATACGAATGAAATAATCTTGTACGCTATCGAACGGTTTGCAGGAATGATAGCTTTTCTGGTAAAGGTACTAGATGATTGTATATTATAAAAGAGAGAATAATTTCTGAAGGAATATTTTATAGGCTATATTTACAATTTATTGCTTTAATGTAGTGTTTCCCAATTAGGGTTAGACGAAATTTTGTTAAAGGTTTCGAATAAATAACCAACGAAACAAGGAAAGTAATGTATAAAAATGTTTTTAAATTATTCGAATTTAAGTAATTCGTATTGATATGCAAGTAACAAAGAACTGATACGCCTTCTCCGGAAAATAGTTTAGCTTCAAGAGTTGAAGCTTTTTTTTCATTTTCTTCCCCAACTGGGTCATTATTAGTAGCTACTTTGGAAATAAAAGTCGCAACAATATAACGTTATTGAAAATTACTTATGCGTCAAAGAAGTTATTCTTCGATATTACCGCTGAACTTTAGTCTGACAATCAATTCTTTTCAGGCTAATCGAGTCCTATCTGCAAGCAAAAAGTTCTTTTAAGGTCGTAAAAATAAGTTTAGATCACGACTGTAACTTTTTTTTCACTTTCTTAAGTGGGGGGGGGGGGGGGGGAATACTAGTAGAGGTCTCAAAAAATTAAAAAAAAATTCTTCATAAAACGATTCTACAACTATTCAATAGTATACCCTGAATATTTCAAAGCAAAATTCCAAGTCGTTTAAAAGTTATAAGCATTTGAACGAGCGCCTCTTTTGGAGCGGTTGAGCAGGTAGTCCCTCATTCCTGAATGACCTGAAGGGTATTAGCCAGATGTCCTTTTATTTCTTTTAACAGTTGAGACCTCGGATAGGAATTTCTATAAGTATTGAAATAATTATTTATTATTGCCTTAAATTTATCTTCACTACCACTCTTTTTTTTAAACGCGTTTTCTCGAAACTACTATTTTCGACATTTTGCGTACACTCTAGCTCGCAGAGTTTTTGATCAATCCTTATCAAATTTTATCACACAGTTTCTTTATATATATATATATATATATACTCTAGTTGGACTAGAATCATAAACATATCTTTATTTTTACTTTTTTATTGTAAAAAAAGAACAAAAAACTGTTAAAAATCGTACTTAATTTTTCCATTCTAAAAAAAATAGAAATTTTCCATTTTTTGTAATGATTTTAGTTTAACTAGAGGAGACACTTATAAAATAAGTACATTTTTAAAAAATGTTTTCAGATAAAAATTGCGACCTCCAGGATGTACGCAAACTGCCGATCCGGGTGGTGACTTACAGTGTGCAGCAGCTGATATCTCCGGGATTTTTCAAGATAAATGTTTGAAAATTTCAGTAAATGTTCTTCAATATATCTCTAAAATAATCTCAATATCTCAAATGAAATATATTTATTCTTTATATGTTAAAAAAGTCATGAAAATCGCTCTTAATACGCCATCCTACACCTATTTTCCCCCTTAATCGGTTGGCTGCTCACAGAAGCTCGGCTGGCCACATGCGACAAGAAATTTACTCTTGAAAACTTTCACATCAGTATAAAATAAAAAAAGAATGATTCTCGTTGTATTCATTTATGAGCTATAATGTATCAGGTAAAAGAACGCTTTTTAAAATAATAAATTATGAGAAAAACGGCAGTTCGGAAAATTTTTTTCTTTCCGGAGAATTGTACTTTTAAACGGTTGGTCCGGTGTAGAATTGAAAAACTAAAATAAAAACCATTTTTTTAAATTTCCAATGGCAGAGGAAATGAAAATCATAAAAGGATCCTTTCTCTTGAATTATAGGTAAGAGTTGTCAGTTTAATGGAAGCAATGACAACAATAAAGCTTTTTTTAATTCACAGAAGTACGTGTTTTAAAAAGAAGCTTGAATTAATTGTGTGGCTGTTTCAGAGATGCAAGCTATAAGTTAATTTTAGAACGTTGATTTCTCAATGCATTCAACATTCTTCTATAGCACTTACAATTTAGAAATAGTTAAGAATGAAATTTAAATTAAAACTATGTGTCTGTAAGCATCATATTCTCTACAATAAAAAGTCAGAGTTTTATTTTTCTAGTTCAATAAAACGATTTCTGGCTTTACATATTTACCTAAATATTACGTGCTTTTTCATAATACTTTGTAAAACTTTTTTGTCTTATTTATATTATTTTATTTATTTAGTAGTGTATTTTTTATACCAAAAAGAGTTTTTTGTTGAACTTCAGTTCTGCGTTTTTCTATATATTGAAATAATTCAGTTTGGTTTTAAAAGTTCTCCAATTAACAATTTTAAGGGTTAGATAGGATATAACTCAAATATAATGCCCAAGAGTGTGAAAGAATAACTTTTGATACCGTATACATAAGGAGTAAAATTTTTGCTTTCTCATGAAAAGAGATGTATATTGCTTCGATATTTACGAATTAACGGTAAACAAGTGAGAGAGAGAGAGGTTTACGATCTTGATGTTGGTAAGCGTTAAACGAGGCTCGGATTTTTCTGAACGGAATTTCTTATTTAAAATCTGGAGTAATGAATCGCCTTTATTATTTTATTTAATGTTTTTTTTACTTATTTGAAATTCCAAAATAGAAAGAATAATTTCATGTTTTGAAAGTTGAACATGGCAGGCACAAGTTTTCTCCATCTCATTTAAGCGTACTCGCAAATTCTATATTTTATTTTTTAATTAGATTTTTGATTTATTTTTATCTTTACCGAAATGTTAACGAGATATAAAGCGTTCCGTTACGTTGTTATTTAATTTTAGCTTTAAAAACATTTTACGGGGAAAAAGGCTGAACAGCAATTGAATAATTCAAGATTTTCCATTATTCTCGAATAGGGAAGAAATGAAAAATTCGACCAAATTAGAGGAGGAATACCTTGAAGACATCTAAAAAGTCAAGTGCCGGCTTTCAAATAAAATCTTCTCTGAAACTTGTTAAGGAAATCGTCAGTTTTTTGACATGCGTCAGAAATCATAGCCAAAGATCTTAAATGCAAAGAAAGAAATGAAAGCTGTGTGAAATTGAAAAAAACTGGAACTGTGAATAAAAGTTCTTTTTCAACCTTGGCGACACATAAAGCGAGGTGTGCCGATGAATAAAAAAGTTACGCGAAAGAAACAGGGTTAGTGTGAGAAAAGTTCAAGATAGATCATTCTGGACGTTCGCCAAATTATCCACCTTTTGAACAACAGTAACTGAAAGGATTTCGGTGATAGTAACCACAAGTTGCTAGATTTAAGAGATATATATCTCTCTTCAGAACACACGCTTGCTGAAATTTAGCTTATATAAAATTAATGATTTTTCCAGATAAGAGAAAGCTAGGATTTCATTTTTGTATACATTGTAACTTTATTGAAATCATTATTTGATTTCGAAAAAGAAACATGTTGAATACTGGCACCTCTTAACATACTTCTACGAAAAAGTTTTAAAAGAAAGGGGAGGAGGGACATCAAAACTTCCGGAAGAAAAAAAATTTAAAAACATCAAGAATTTACTTCAATGAATTCAAAATAAAATGTTGGAAAGTAGGATTTTGAAATGATAAACATATTTGGATTTGATATGCATATACGTGTGCTTGTCGGTCACCCCTCGTAACTTTTGAGGAAATGGTAAAATTCAAACAAAGCGTTTTTATTCGAAAGATCTTCGTCGGGAAAACACACACACTATGTTCCGTGCTACTACAGAAGATTGATTTTAAGCAGTTAAATTAAAGTAAATAAATGAATAAAATAAAGTAATTAAATAAATAAGCATTTAAAAACATACATATTCGCACGTTAGGTTCTATAAATTTTTATCTCCGAACAAACCGTCCGAAGAACGGATTTTATTTAGACAAACTTTATCAGAAAGAACTCTTAACGTGGAGCGTGCAGACAAGAACTTTTTACTTCATTTGTGAATATTTTTCTTTCTTCTGAAAAGTTTATTATTATTATTTTTTTTTTTTTTTGGCTTAGCACTTATGGGAAAATTCAAATCGTTTTGTTTGAAAAAAAAAAAACAATAAATGTACTAAAACATAGAGAAAATCATATAGATTCTGAATATATTTCAAATTTTTTGTTTTAAGTAAAAGAAAAAACGTTGTAATTTAAAATCAAAATAAGTTTTTCCATAGACTAAATATTGTGGAAAGTATCTGTTTGATTCTTTGAAACTTTTTATTCTTCACATTTAAAGCACTAAAGTAAAGAAATACCAACAAAAAATTTCATTTTTGAAAATTTATGTTCCCAGAAATTGTTGCTGTTATTCAGATTTAATGTTCTTCCTTCCTACGCTTGGAATCCTTCTAGAGAAATTGTGTTGTTCTTTTTAAAGTTTTTTTGTAAAAAAAATTCGCTTAGAAATTATTGAAATATACAGTTTGGAAGAATGCATTTGACATCGTTTTATCGTTTTTTTTAAAAAAAATAAGATTTCTTTTATTATTATTATTATTTTAACATGAACACAAAATAAAGTTCTTTTTTAAAATATCTGGAATCCAATCCCGTCGATCACTGCAAAAAAAAAAAAAAACGATTATCCGGCATGTTAAACTCGGTTTTTAAAATTTAATTAACCAGCATATTTTGAAAATAGAATTAAAAACTACGCACTTGGAAGCTTTGGGACGGTTCAAAATATGCATAGAATCACAGCTTTCAAACCGTAGTTGTATGAAATTTCAAATTGAATTGAAGGAAACGATAAAATGAAATAAAAAGCTTTGCATTATATTTTTTTTATCAGTCAAAACAGGTTAAAGTTCAGTTTCAAGGAAGTAAAAAATGCTTATTGTGGACTTTTATAATTCATTTTTTTCTTTATGTTTTATAAGCGCACTTTAGCATTTTCGTGGTCGTTTCTTAATACATCGATGTGCTAGAAACTTAGTATCCTTAGAGTAAGCAAGTTGTACAAAAGGTAAACTGCTTCTGAAATCGTACCTCGGCAGGTTTGTAGATTCCTTAAATCCGGAAGTTGATGCTTGTCCAAAGATGAAATAGAAAAATGATGGTGGATGAGGAGAACAAAGAGGGTTGTGGTCGATAACGGAATCTAAAAATAGCTCCCAGTTGTGCAACGTGTATTTTTAGAGGACATTTTTGTTAAAGAAAAATATGTCAGCGAATGGCAGTTGTCTTCGCTATGCTCAAGAAGCAAAGGAAAGAAAAACAAAAAAGAAACTGGTAACAAGCGTCTTCCGAAGAAATCTAGGAGGGTATTGTTAACTAGGAAATGCTATCTCTTGTCTGGGTTGTCTCGAACGTAATTGCCACCACTTGGAATGTAGATTTATTAGAATTTCAGTCTTTCGAAAGCTATTTGATTACTTTTTCAATATGTGTCACATTCTCCGAGAATTTTAATAGCTTTTATGAGTTGAAAATAGAATTAAAATATTTATTAATTCTTTTGCTCATTTATTAATCATTTATTAGTGGTTAAAAATTAATGCTATTTTTATCAATATAAAGTTTATGAAGGGACATTATCCTACAAAGAATGATGGCAAATGTAGTACTTTGGATGCAATATAATTTTAAGGGAAATTTTCCCACAAAACTATTTTTTTGTCATAAGAAGTCATAAAAAGATGGTTATCAATTAAATCTAAAATACACGTGACTTGGAAAAATACTTACTGTTGCCACACGTAAACCGTTAATGACCTATATGAAATAATAAAGAAAGAAATAGCTCACTGAAGGAAGTTATTAACATGAACTAAAATAAATCGCATTAATCCAGAAGAAAAAAAAAGTTGAAATACAGGGACCTAGAGCGTAGAACAACGAGATTTTGTTCTAAACTGAAGCAGAGCCGGAGCAAAAAAAACTTGTTGTGCTCCGCGGCTTCAACTACTTATTTATTTATTTGTTTGTTTATTAAAGAACGATTATAGATTTCAAAATAGATAAATGAGTTTCTTTCTTTTCTTTTTTCTCTCCCCAAATTTGGGTGCTGAATTCTTTTCACCACGCGGTGCATGTAAACATTATATATTTATTGATAAATAAATAATCCATAAGTAACTTTCTCGAATTCACCTGTACACTCAATAATAAATTAACTAAAATAAAGAGGTAAATAATAGGATTTCTTTTAAACATTTGGAGCATGGAGGCATAGAAAGTATTTGGAAATTGGATCTGAACAACTCAAAAAAGTTGCTTCTCCAGATCCCTGATGAAACGTTAAATAGCCAAAGAATAGGAATAAACTATGTCTGGTGTTTAACAAATCAAATAGTAGCTTCGTGCTTTAGAAGCTATGCCAAAAACAACTTAACGTAATAATTTTAAACTTATTACAAAATTTCTATAGTTGAGAACCAACAAATAGTTAATTATCTGTTAACATGCAAAAGGAACCCAAAAATATTGCACATGTATGAACGAAAAACTTTATTTTTAAATTTATTTTTAGAGGAGTATGTTATATTGAATTTAGAAAAGTTTATTTTTAAATACAGTAAAATCAAAATGTGCAAAAATATAACTTTTATGTAGCACACTGTACGTCTCATGTGGAGAGTGAAATAAACTATATTTCTACTTATTCTTCTGCTGTGATTTTTAAGATTCTAGTATGTATTGTACGGTATTATGTGTCGTTGTAATACAACGCATAATGTAATGCATGTTATAACATTCACAATGTATAATATTCACGCATAATGTATTATATTTTATGTGGTTTGTTATTTGAAGTAAAAACGGCATTTCATTGACTGTGTAATGTAATATCCACACATTTTAGCATACAGGGAAATTCGGGACGGAACGGGATACAGTCCTTTAAAATGTCTAATTATTAGAAATATGTGATGAAGAAAATAGCGTTCTTGCGTGAACGAAAGGTTTGTTCTTAAACTTACTTTTAGAGGAGTCTGTGACATTTAATTTAGAAAAGTTTGTTAAAAATACAGTAAAATCAAAATGAGTGCAAAAAATATAATTAATTCTTTTTAAAAAAATACTTTTGAAGACATAGTAAGATATATTTAACGTTCTGTAAGGGGGTATAAGGTTAATCGTTACAGAAATCAAACCAGATAACTTCAAAATACCAAAAACAGTTATTTAGAGAGCGGTATAATGGTGTTAATAACAGAGAAAAAAAACAAGGAGAAGGAAAATATAAGTTTCAAAAAATAATTTACAGAAAACGCCATATGAAAAATGCTCGTTATCTTCAGTCTATACCAGCGCATGAGTTGTGAGCATTTTTAAAACTGCTCAGACACAAAAAAAAACCACCGATGTAGCGCAGAAATGTCCGCTGCGTCACCGTTTTTGTTGTAACTTTCTGGATAACTTTTTTCCTTTTCTTCAAAATTTTCTTTGGCTCTTTCATGCCCTTTCTGTTTTTCAATTAATATTTTCTTTATGCTTTCTCATCTGCTCCTTTTCCTTTCCTTTCTTATATTTCTCTTCATTTCCATTTCTTTTTCGCTCTTCTTCCTTTTTACTAGAGTTTTCGAGTTCATTTCTATAGGACTGTTACTGTTTGTTGAGATGCCAAAGTAACACATTTCATGTAAGAATATTACTTACATAACCAATTTCATAGACTTAACGTCCCACTGTTGCCAATTTCTTCTGCCATAATTTCGAGCGATATTCAGCGATTAAAAACATTCGTGCCGAATGTAATGTAGCAACAACAAGAAGTTCCGTCTAGAACTATACGAGCCTACTTTCCCGTATACACCAAATTCAAATTTATAATCTAGCTATCTCTTTCTCTCTCTTTCTTATTTATCTTTAGTTCTAATTATTGAAAATATACCTTTTTCAACGGATAATACATATTCATTCACTCACTCATTCATTCTTTCATTTATTCAGCCATGCATTTATTCATTCATTCGTTACCTCATTCAAGTGTTTATTCATTCATTTACGCATTCATGTATTTATTCACTCATTTATTTATATTTTCATTTATTCAATAATTTATTCATTCATTCTTATCCTCATTCATTTATTCATTGATTTATTCTTTCACTCTTTCATTTATTCATTCATTCATTATTTCACTCATTGAGTCACTGAGAAATATCCTTGAAAATCCCGATAAAAAAATTTCATAGCAAAATAGGCTCGTAAGTTCTGGATAAACTTTCTATTTCTACATGTTCTACGTTATAAGAGCTTTCCGATAAAGTTTGTTCCAAGCAAATCGGTCCGTTAGATCAGGATTTATATAGGGTTGAAATTTCCCCGTAAGCGCTATGTTAATTTTTTGAACTGTTCAAAAATGAACAAAAATTGTTCAACTTGATATTTCACGCCAAGAGATTCTTCCAGTAAGCTTGTTCATTGGAACATGGATCTTGTACCCAGAGTTTACATAATTTGCCTCATTTTCGCCCATAGGCGCTAATGTTAAATTTTTTTGAACTGTTCAAAATTGAACAAAAAAATGTTCAAATCAAAAAGTAAAATATAGAAATGAGATGTCCTCGACGAGATCTTTCGAATGCAAAAAGAATTTTTCCAATCGGACAATTCGTTCAAAAGTTATTAGGGGGGGACAGACCGACAGACAGACAGACAGACCGACAGACAGACAGACCGACAGACCAACAGACCGACAGACCCACTTTTTCCCCATCTCAATACCCTACTTTCAAATTTTTTATTTTTCAATCTTTATTTAATTACTTCACTTATTTTTGACTTTTCTTGATTTTTAACGATATTTTCACGATACATTAAGCCTTCTTTCATGCTTTATTATTTTTTTTTTTTACTTTTACGGGAAAGTAGGCTAAAAATGGTAGCAGCAGAATGGGATGACATCCCGTTCTGCCCCACTGTGATACGTTTGCTTTGATGCTTTTAAAATCAATTTGGTATTTAAAAAAAAAGGCCATCTAACTGCAGGTCACGCACTTTAAGACTACATTAAAATTACGGTATCATAGTTGATACTTAACGAACTTTGAATGGAAATTACCGGATTATTATGGAAATTACTGAACGGTTTAAAAAATTACAGCAAAATTGGAGCCATGGTTCCCGCATATATTACACGACTCTTTTGTCAAGGTTCCGAGTGCAGTTACTTAATAAAATACAGAAATTCCATTAGGCTCCGTGATCCCATACTGCTCCGAGTTCGACTACATTTAAGTCATTAATATAATTTAACAAGAAGTTCCGTCTAGAACTATACGAGCCTACTTTCCCGTATACACCAGCTTCAAATTTATAATCTAGCTATCTCTCTCTCTCTTTCTCGTTTAGCTTTAGTTCTTAATTGCTTCAAATATACCTTTTTCAACGGTTAATACAGATTCGTTCAATCATTCATTTATTCAGTCATTCATGTATTTATTCACTCATTTATTCATTCATTATTTTGTTTATTCATTTAATCTTTCATTAATTCAAAAATATTCTTGAAAATCCCGATCAAAAAATTTCATAAGAAAATAGGCTCGTTAGTTCTGGATGAACTTTTTATCTGTACATGTTCTACGTCATAAGAGCTTTCCGATAAAGTTTGTTCCAGGCAAATCGGCCCGTTAGATCAGGATTTATATAGGATTGAAATTTCCCCGGAGGCACTATGTTAATTTTTTAGCCTACTTTCCCGTAAAAGTAAAAAAAAATAATAATAAAGCATGAAAGAAGGCTTAATGGTATCATGAAAATATCGTTAAAAATCAAGAAAAGTCAAAAATAAGTGAAGTAATTAAATAAAGATTGAAAAATAAAAAATTTGAAAGTAGGGTATTGAGATGGGGAAAAAGTGTGTCTGTCGGTCTGTCGGTCGGTCTGTCGGTCTGTCCCCCCCCTAATAACTTTTGAACGAATTGTCCGATTGGAAAAATTCTTTTTGCATTCGAAAGATCTCGGCGAGGACATCTCATTTCTATATTTTGAACAATTTTTTGTTCAATTTTGAACAGTTCAAAAAATTTTAACATTAGCGCCTATGGACAAAATTGAAGCAAATTCTGTAAACTCTGGGCACAAGAGCCAAGTTCCTATTGCACGCTTATTGAAAGGAGTTCTCGGCGTGAAATATTGATTTGAACAGTTTTTGTTCATTTTTGAACAGTTCAAAAAATTAACACAGAGCTTACGGGGAAATTTCAACCCTATATAAATCCTGATCTAACGGACCGATTTGCTTGGAACAAACTTTATCGGAAAGCTCTTATAACGTAGAACATGTAGAAATAGAAAGTTTATCCAGAACTTACGAGCCTATTTTGCTATGAAATTTTTTGATCGGGATTTTCAAGGATATTTCTCAGTGACTCAATGAGTGAAATAATGAATGAATGAATAAATGAAAGAGTGAAAGAATAAATCAATGAATTAATGAATGAGGAAAAGAATGAATGAATAAATTATTGAATAAATGAAAATTATAAATAAATGAGTGAATAAATACATGAATGCGTAAATGAATGAATAAACACTTGAATGAGGTAACGAATGAATGAATAAATGCATGGCTGAATAAATGAAAGAATGAATGAGTGAGTGAATGAATATGTATTATCCGTTGAAAAAGGTATATTTTCAATAATTAGAACTAAAGATAAATAAGAAAGAGAGAGAAAGAGATAGCTAGATTATAAATTTGAATTTGGTGTATACGGGAAAGTAGGCTCGTATAGTTCTAGACGGAACTTCTTGTTTTTTTTAACTGTTTAAATCAATATTTCACGCCAAGAACTTCTTCCAGTGAGCTTGTTCATTGGAACTTGGATCTTGTACCCAGAGTTTACATAATTTGCTTCATTTTCGCCCATAAGCGCTAATGTTAAAAATTTTTGAACTGTTCAAAATTGAACAAAAAATTGTTGAAATCAAAAAGTAAAATATGGAAATGAGATGTTCTCGCCGTGATCTTTTGTATGCAAAAAGAATTTTTCGAATCGGACGATTCGTTCAAAAGTTATTAGGGGGGGGGACAGACAGACCGACAGACACACTTTTTCCCCATCTCAATACCCTACTTTCAAATTTTTTATTTTTTAATCTTTATTTAATTACTTAACTTATTTTTGACTTTTCTTGATTTCCAACGATATTTTCACGATACCATTAAGCCTTCTTTCATGCTTTATTATTATTTTTTTTACTTTTACGGGAAAGTAGGCTAAAAACCATCACCGTTGAAGAATTGAACCATTTTTAATCCGACTCCTTTTCTCTCTACCCAATTAGTACGAATTTAATGAGACTCCACTTGAGCAAAGAATATTTCTTAAGCACCCATAACAGTACCCCATCAGTACCGCAGACCTTTTCACGTGTTGAAACATTCCCCCCACTTTAGTGGAATATTTTGGCTTTTCCAAATGAACTCCTCTTCATTCAATAGTTAATTAAGCATTTGACAACTGCTTAAGCACTATCCAAGAAGAATTCTTCAGGTAGAATCCACGACACATGCCGAACTTTCATCATAGCTTCGGAATGTCTTTCCCTTTACTCATACCTTACTGCCTCTTTGAGAAAAGGTAGAATGCTTGCGGCGAATGCTGGATGCCATCAAGAAATTGTCGGCATTGCTGCTTTAGTTTTAAGTGGCCTTGAATCGCCATATGATGTCTGAGGCACACGCATCTGTCACTGTACTCCATGATAAATTTGTGTAACATTTAAAGCCTTCGTGAAATCAAATTATCCCTAGACTTTGATGACATGCATATAATTCTGTCGTGCTAAAAAAACTCGCATTGTCTGTCAAGTTCTTTGCCTGATAGTACTATAATTTCAACCAGCCTTTAAACGACATTTAATTCAACTTTTATTGGATAGTGGGAGAGAAATTGAATTATACATTATGAATAATATTAAAAGTACGAGTGCAAAGGTAAAAAAAAACGTAAAACACGGATTGGTCTTCTTTATTCCTTGCCTTTGTTATTATTGGTTAATCTCTAATCCGACTCATTTTGGTATAAATACCGGCTGTCTTTCTGGTTCTTGCTTGTTCACTCACAACTTTCTAGTTGTGTGCTTTATAAATACCGGCTGTCTTTCTGGTTCTTGCTTGTTCACTCACAACTTTCTAGTTGTGTGCTTTATAACTACCGTCTGTCTTTCTGGTTCTTGCTTGTTCACTCACAACTTTCTAGTTGTGTGCTTTATAAATACCGGCTGTCTTTCTGGTTCTTGCTTGGTCACTCACAACTTCTAGTTGTGTTCTTTGCACTTCTTTTCTGCACTGATGAAGACGCTCCATTGTAGCCTCGAGATAGCTATTTTCGTTATTTGTTCTAACAATTTGTGTTTGTTTAAGTTGTTTTTATGTTTGTACTCCTATTTTAGCTCAAATCATTTTGAATTGTTGTCTTATAATATGAAAAATACTTTTTTTCAAGCTATGGGGCAATAGTACATTCTCAAAATAATCTCCAAAAAACTACTGCACCCTATACTTTACACACTACATGAGTGGTTACGTGTGTGAACTGACACTGTGTCAGTTTCTGGGGAGGGGTATTACTGTGTGAACGGACACTGTGTCAGTTCACGCACACAATGAGACTGACGGAAAGTTTTGATGAGAAACTGTGAGCAGCGCTAATTCAATTTAATAAATTGTTCAATTCGATCATCTTGTGTCTTTCTGATTTTTTAAATTCCAAAATATTTTTTTGGCGGGCGGGACGCTCCCGCGTTTCTAGATAAGAAACAAACAAATAATCAATCACACAAGTAGATGAAATATTAATAATATGCACAAACATTATGCTTGCATTAATCTCCATAAAAGAATTTCGTTTATTAATTGAATCTTACACATCACATTGATGTTCATTTTTGAAATCTTTTTTACTATTTTCATATTTATATGAGATTTAATCCCACACTAAATGCTCATTCATTACAAATTCTCCATACAAAGCACAGTTGCATTCTGGGAAGGAAGATGCGCACACATAATTTTTTCGATGGAACGAAAGAAAAATGTGTATCATTCACTTCTGAAATACATGAGAAAAAAAAAAGTTATTTTTGTTAAACCAGAAGTTGGATGCCACCCAATAGGAGCACTGAGAAGTTTGCTTCTTCAGCTGAAGTGCCACTGAAAAGATGAATTACTGAGATAGCTCACAACAAAGAAAAACTATCTAAAGTGTTTTCAATTAACCGGGAAAATATTTCAGATTACTACGAGTCTGAAGTGCTCTCTCAGGAAAATTTTAAGCTTAAAAATGCATCTGTTTTTAAAAATACTGTTTTAGGTTTGACTTTTAGAACTACATTAAAAACATCAAAATCTTTTTTATAAATAATTTTTTTAGACAAAGAAAATATGTTTTAAAGAAGATGAATTTGAAGAGGTTTTTTCGTGATTGATGATGATTAAATATGTTGCTTAAGACATCCAACTAAGCGACGTTAAAATGTATTTTAGCTATATTACTTTTACGACACTGACTATATGCTTCTACAAAGAAAAAATATATTAAAAAAATCTATGGACATAAAAACACACATATATATGAGTACATATATATGTTCTTTACACAAATCTATACTCTACAGTGAATGTTTACTAAATTTAGCTCTGTGGTATACTTTGATACGCAAAAACTCTTTCTTGGGGGGGGGGGGATTGAAAATTTAAGCCAATATATGTCCTACTGTCTGCAGCCTTTGTATAGCATGGGCAAGCCGGGAATTGTTCCGAGTCCAACAAAATTTTTTCTTTAGTCGACGTTTAGACATATGTGCGCATCGCTTGAATGGCTATGTTCGTAGCGTCGGCCTCGCACTCCCTTATTAACTTCTCTCTCAATTTCAACCCTACCACGTAATGAATTTGCTACCTGATTGGACAATAGAAAACTCTTTTGTCACGCGACTGGTCAAAAACGGTAGCGAAGCTAATCCCACGCCGACGAGAAACAGGTTGATTGCTTTCAGACGAGTTTCCAGCCATCATTGCACCTGAGACAAAAGCGGGACTGATCACTGAAGACAATAGCTATCCATTCTAAGACCGTCGTGTTGTGAACGTGTACACAAAGCTTGTAATCCAATTTCATGCAAACGTCTTTTGATTGTTTGTACGACTCCGTTGGAAATTCTGAACTTGAAATGGTGTCGTCCAATTTCCCTCACAACGGTGTACAAATCAATAACGCCATCCTTTTAATGAGACGGTTTTGTTTTCGTTCACTTTTTTCTGAAATTCGGTTTGTTCATTCACTGTTAAAAATTTCCGTTGGAAAATAGTAAAATAACCATTTATTTGATTGTTATTTTACCATATTTAATTACAACAGTTGAATAACCATTAAAAAGATGGTACTCAAACCGCTGATTGCGAAAACAATCGTTTATTCTCTGTTTATCCTAAAGAACGTTTAACAAACCGTAATTTTCAAGCGCTCAATAAGAATCGGGCGTCCATCTTGGTTGCGAAACCTTACCGGTCGTACGTTGTTTTAGAATAGGAAGACGGATGTATCAGTTAAAATCTCCATGTGTATATAAAAAAAGAAGAAAAAAAAAAGTGGCTTAAGCAGTGGATACTAAAAGAAACACATACACACGTAAATCAAAAATTAGAGACATTGGATTACCAAACTGTTTGCGAATGAGCGAACCCATAATTTGAGCTGCTGAAGCTTGTTTGTATTTTAATTTTTGCAGCAAATAATATGATTTTCGTCAATATACAGTTAATTTAGACCAAAAATAAATTTAGATCCAATCAAAAACTGAAATCCTAATTTTAAGGTTGTTTGCCTGTTAGAAAAGAAGATTTATTGATAAATAAACGTCCGCTTTACCTGATGACGGTGGCCGAGTGGATAGAGAGCAAGACTAGTACACCACGCATTCGGGGTTTGAGTCCTGCAAGCTTCGTTTATGGTTTCTACGCCTGAAACATTCTACGCCTCAAAGTGGTTCAAAAACGGTGAAAATTTTGTTTTGAAACCATTTTTAAATGGTTATAAAACCGTAAACTTTTGTATTTACGGCTTTTTAACCAAGTTAATTGGAAATGGTTAGGTCCCGTAAAGATAGAAAAATGTTCCAAACTGTAAATTTAACGGTGAATTAGATGGACAGACTGCTGCCGGTTATTTAACTGTAATTTCATGATGAAATTTCTAACAGTGTTGTTGTCGCAACCGCTGGGGTACACAATGTTGGGTAAAACTGACCTTCTGTCTAACTCGAGGTGCGATCTGATAGAAGCTATAAACCATTGTCACTCCGTTCAACTATTCTATGCCTCTAATTTTGCGACAAGTGGGTATAATTCGCAAGTCTCTGAACATAAGGCAATGTACACAAATGATTTCTCCTGATTCTAAGCTTAAATCGGCTACTGAAGATTTGTTTTCAATGAACCAATTTAACGCTTCTACCTGCCCTGGGCAAAAACTAGGAGCTCAAGATCATTGGAACGTCTCTCGTTTCTTTACAAATCCTGTGATTTACATAGTTCAATAATTTTTCCTTCTCAAAGTTGCAACTTCGGGGTTGAAACGGCGTACATGGAATTTATGGAGATTCCCCTACCGCACACCTTCTCTACTTCTCTACGCCACTAGGACAAACCAAAGTACTTCTTTTAGACTTAGTTAGAGTTCGTAAGAAGTGTGGCTTAAATATGTGCACACACGTATGCTTTCCTCGTTCAATAAATTCGTACACATACAAATAGGAATTTTTTATTGTTTCTCATGAGTCATGTCCTTACATATAAGCGTAACATTTTAGCGTAACATAATTTATGTTACGCTAAAAAGAATAATAATACTACACGCATACAAACAAAACTTTTTATCGTATACCGTTTATTCAAGAAAAGAAAAGTTAGAACAACAAACGCAAACCTGTAGCTGGAGCATTTTAAACTATGCAAAGACATCCAAATGGAATGAAGTCCAAATTTAGTTTTTGTAGCTCCTTTCCTATTCTTCATTACATAAACAACGTTTTTTCTCCGTAAAAGAAAGCTTTGCGTAAATTTATAAATTAGAGCTTTTACAAAGGAGAAAAATGATTTTAAAAATATATTTTATTAAAGCTTTCATACTGTTCCTCCAAAACATTTCAATAAAAATGCGTCTGAGGAAAGATGATGTTTCATATTCAGTGAAGACTTTTCTATTGCATTGGCTTCTTTGCTTCCTTTTGTTGAACACGAATGGTATGTTTTATGTTTCTCCAAAAATGCTTCTCGAGAATAAAAAGATTGAAATCGAGACAAAAGATGGAAATTCAACTATTTAACATTTTTCAACTAAAAGCTTTCGATTTTGAAGCACCATACTCGTATGTTTTATGTGTGAGTACTAAAAGGTTTCCAGCCTCAGTATGTCCTGTTTTAAAATTCAAAAAGAAATTCCCTGTCGTAAAACATTCTAGGTTTTCGATATGCGAGCATTACTTCAGATCAGTCAGTGCTCTGCAATCTGTTTACACCTGCTCACCCTCTTCCTTTAAGAGGAAATTTTTTCCTTGAGAAGACACAGGATTAAGTTTTTTGAATTCTTCTAGAATTCAATGCTGATTTAATTAGTTAGCAAAAATTAATTTAAATTTGGCAGTAATTAATCAATATGGTTACAATTTTTCTTACAGACACATGCTAAAAGAGAGACGCTCACTTTTCGCATATATCCAAAATGAGTAAAAACAGCGTTAAATTTTTTTTCTTCTTTCTGATGGGCTGCAGTATTGGTCCTCAACCATTGCAGACCTAGTGCGTGCCCAGAGATTAGTACCAACTCTTTCAGCGGCACCACAATAAGTGTGGTACCATTGCCGCAATTTTTTTGACCCTCAGTTGCCCTTAGATGGCGTTCTGAGCTCTGGTTAATGCAAACGGCACTAGGAATTTAATTTAGCCGAGAGTTTCAGTGCCAAACGGATACTCAAGGGATCTTTTACATGCCGCATAATCATACGACATGGGCGCAGACGATTTTCTGCATCTTGAAAATCCACCGACTTGAGCCAGGTTTGAACCTGCGAACTTGGGCGTACGAAACCTGCGCCTTACCACTACGCTACCCTGTCGGTCAACGCTAAATAGGCGCAAGTAAAAAGATTGAAAATGGCACACCGGTTTTAAAGGCAATCAGCCCCCTTCGTCAGTACTGAGTGTGGAAAAATAACACACTTTTTCCACGCTCGTTACTGACAAATGAGGCTGATTGCCCTTGAAACCAGTGTGAAATTTTTAATCTTTTTACTTGTACCTTTTTAACGTTGTTTTTACTCGTGTTGAACATATGTATGCTGTTTATTTAAATTGGAAATCATTGGAACATTTCTAAAGAAAAAAAGAACATCCTTTGATCCTTTGCAGTTGACTGTTGAACTATGCGTAAACCCAAAACATGATCCTAAAATAAGCCTAAAACGGCGCAAGAAACGCCAACAAATCGTTAAAGCGAAAAGCGATACGCAGGTTACAGTTCGTCGATATGGTCTTTCTAAACATACGTCATCTATCTGTATATGTCATTCGTTTGATATGGCCCGCCAACTGTCAAGATGTAGTTTATGTTCCATCAGTCTCGTCCGTATCGGGTGTCTTTCCTCCCTGATGCAATACGTCGTCGTGATACTGTTTTCGAATTTTCTTCATGATCGTGGTATTACATTCCAAATCACGAAGGCATTATTAAACCAAAAATTTAAATTAGTAAATAAAAGTCATTGCGTTGTTAAATACAAACAGCATATGCATCTGATATTTTCGATGACATTTATATATAAGACGTTGGATTAAACGAAACTTGGGATGTAAGCAAAAAAATATTTTTTTTAAAGCCGAAATTTAAACGTTCTGATATTGTTGTATTTTTGGGACCAATTTATAAGTAAAAATCAAAATCACTTTCAGCGACAAATGGCACATCTAAAAAAAAAAAAAAAAAAAAAAAGGGTAGGATATATTTGGGGGAAAAATCAAGGCTCATAAGTTATACTAATTTTAATTGATATATGTTCCAAAAATGAATGACATATTATGATCACTAGTTTGTTGTTGCAATCTAATTTGATAGCATAATATTAATGTTTACAAATTTTAATTCTAAATTGGGAAATTATAAAGATGTGCTAGCATTGATTATACGCTTGCCTGCCCCCACGTACCACATATGTAAATTAACTTTATGCCCGCATGATTGCGGAAAAAGCATTAAATTCAGACTTTAACCCGTTCACGCCGGGGCCGATTTTCATGTTTTTCGCTGTGAGGCGGCGCTAGAATTCATGTTGCGCTTCATCTGGCGGCGCCGGCCGATAAGAGTCTAATGCGGGCCACCGGTGGAATGCGCCGGCGTGAACGTGTTAATAATTATAACGTAATTTAGAATTTTTGAGATGTGCTGCTTTGCAAAAGCGTTAAACAGTGTTTTCTAAAAGTGTGTTTAATTTGGTAGCTGTAACAGAATGGTAGAATAAGGATGCGTCTAAAGATCTCATTTCTGCTGTCAAATGTAACAAAACAGCATAACTGCGATATTTAAGACTTCGTCAAAACAAATATGTCTTTAAAAAATCCATTTGGAATCAAGCAAATAAAGCAATAAATATTTTTTTTAAATCGACAGAATTAACTTTGAAAAAACTGTTTGATTAGATATAAAACAAATATTTAAATGAGAAATGTCAATTTAACTTTATATAAAAATTTTAACTCTAGTCTTTTTTATATGTAAAATATATATTATTTAAAAAACAGTTTTAACATCAAATAACGTTAGCTATTAATTTTATGCTATTTAATTATATGTTCCTTGTATACTACTTCACAGCGTATTTCAACTAACTTTCATCAGAGTTTGCTTTGTCGTTATATGTATGGCTGTCAGTTTGGGCCTAATTAGTAAATGAGACGTAAAATAAAAATCTGTTCTTTGATCACTTACATATTCATGATTTTTCGTTTGGTTGTGGAAGTTTTTTTTTTTTTTTTTGTTGAAATAATCTAACAACTCTATTAGTTCATTTACTTAAACCATTTATTTATTTTTCTAATTAAAAATATTTTAGAATTGAAAGTTTTTGATGTTAGGGGACAGTATTTGACACTTATTGTTTCTGATGAAAAGCAAAATATCAAGACCAAAGACAAAATTATAGTGATGATATGTATATTTAAGTTGACAACTCCATATATATTATTTCTATAGCTTCTTTTCTGTCTCTCCGCGGTATCTATATATATATTATTTCTATAGCCTGTTTATCTGTCACTCCACGATACTTTCCTTATTCTTTTATCAAATTCCATGATTTACCCCTCATTTTAACCTTATCGTGCCGGCTAATGAGGAAAAATAGACCCACGGT
Source organism: Octonoba sinensis (assembly GCA_038502835.1). Lineage (NCBI taxonomy): Eukaryota > Metazoa > Arthropoda > Arachnida > Araneae > Uloboridae > Octonoba > Octonoba sinensis. Next base: position 71,187,476 of record CM076599.1, read on the forward strand.
CTAAAAAGGTACCGCTTCTCTTAAATTTGAGATTTAAAGTTATCTAGGAAAAGGTCATTTAATGGATGCCAAATTGGTGTTGCGTCTGTTTGCGCCATCTGTTATCAAGTAAACAAACAAAAAACTCTTCTGTTTTCATTGTGTAGAAAATTGGACAGTTTTAGCTGCGTCTCTGTGTTAAACGTATTCCATCGTTAGGCTCTACACATTCATTTATATTATGAATGTGTAGAGCCTAATCAACCAACTGTAACTATATTTTAAGTAATGGAACTGTTTCGTTGTAGTATTTTAATGCTATGTATACTAATAATAAAAATAATTATCATTATTATTGTGATTATTTTATTATTTTGAATATCTAAATAATAGTGAAAAACAAAATTGTAACTGCTATTTGTACTGATGTCTTCAATTACATGCCTTCTTTTGTACCAACACCCGTTTACTTTTCTCTATTCTTCTTCATAAAGTCCTTTCTCCCAAATTAGTGTAGAATTACGCACGGGTTGACTATTATCTATATATAACAGTTGTATTTATTCCATTGTGATATCACGACTGACACCTTAGAAGGATCAAAGGAAAATGGAGTGCATTTAATAAAAACAAAAAAAGAATACAAAAAAAGAGGCGTTTTTTATGCAGATAGTTGATTTTTGCTTACGCTACTTCGTGTTGAAGGAGAGAAGACGTTTGTTATACAAGAAAACAGAAGCATATGAAATATCGAAAACAAATCAAATTAGAGTATTTGACACAAAGGAAGGAATAAAATACTTTCAATAGAGCTTTTAAGTTTTTAGCTCGAGCTCAGGAGAACAGACGGATAAATAGAGACTTGCCTTCATGCATGCAAACTCCCTCCTCCCTCCCAAACTTATTTCCCTTAATTTATTCACCTACTGTAAAAGTACTAGTTCGATGTTATTTCAGAATTTTCCCAGCAACTGTGCAGGAAAATTTGGCTAAAACTAGTTTCATAAAACAAAAAAAAAGTCATTAAAAATGAGGTAATAATTGTAGAATAAATTTCTGATTAAGCTCAAGAAATGACTAGTAAGACGTTTATTTTGCAGTTTCAAAAGTAAACCTGTCCAAAAATTAATCACCCAATTTTGAAAACAGTCATCTAGTGGTATTAGTTATTATTACAAAAATTAAAGTTTTCTGTAAAATAAAAATAAACTTGGACAAAAAATGAACCAATGCAGATATAAATAGAAATAGATATATAACGATAATGCTTACTGCAAAAAGTAGAAAATCTGTATTAATTCGGAATGTCTCCATCAACTGCGAAACCCAAATTTTTTCCCAAAAAAAAAAAATATGAAAAAGTGCACATTATATAGCAGTGATATTACCACATACAAAATAGATAAAAATATGATTAATCCGAAGGCTAGCAGATTAAAACACCATATTTGATCCGAGCGTTCGTCCAGCATAGGTCAAGGGTAGGCGAAAAGGGGAGTGATCGACGGAGTTGTTGCTATTTTTAGAAACCAGCATCCCACGATCCGACACTATCGACCGATTTCCTCCGTCGCACTCTCCCTACGACCACCTTGCTTCACTCCTTCGTCCCTCTGCCTCTGCCCCTCCTACGGTAAACCCCGGTGGAATTTACAACTGAATTGAATGAACCGGTGTATCAGCAGTTCCTGCTTGTCTTGTTTGCGTCAAAATTTATAATCCTGGAACGTTCTAAAATGAAAAATGTGACATGCTTCTGGGATGTTCACCTGGCTTGGATGTGAACCAGTTGCGCAGCAACGCGTTTTCCTTGGAGACTATCAATCGATAAGACAACAGTCAATACAAGATATACGCGAAATAGCAATTGATAAAATTGACGCGCAAGATTTAATGCCGTAATTTCAATGGCGAATTTTTTAATGAGTTTCAAAAAGTGCCTTTTAAAAAATTACTATGCTTAAGAATTAGATATTAAAACTGATGCTCATCGTTTCATTTTTTTATTTTTTTGTTAACTTTCCATACATGTTTAAATAGTTTCAACGAAAATATAGCTAACACTATTACGCAAAATATATAAATAAATAATAAATAAATAAAAAAATAAATAATAAATAATAAATAAATAACTAAATAAAAAATAAAAAATAAATAAATAATAATAAATAAATAATAAATAAATAAATAATAAATAATAAACAATTTATAAATAAATAAATGAATCATAAAATGTATTTTTGTTATTTTTTACGACTGTTACATATGGACGTTTTTTGTAAGTTTTATATGCTCAAGATGCAATTTAATGCAACAGCTAAGAGAGAAAGAATAACAACCTAGGAGAAATGTTGATAATTACTGCAAGCCTGAGCTTTTCCATTTATATACGTGAGCAAAACAAGACTTAGTCTCTCAATTTTCCCACCTAAGCAAAAAGCAATAAAACTTGTAATTTGACTGGTTTTTTTCAATGAAATCACTTTTGGATTACTAGAGAGACTCGTATTAGAAATAATGCAAAGTAAAAAAAAAGGAAAAGTTCGGAAAAATAAGCGGTTTGGTGCAACAAAATGTACTGCCCAATCGGTGCTCGTGCAAAACGAACACTACCACGACTTCAGACGAACAAATTTCAGGCCAAAGGGGAATCAACTTTACTTAATGTTTAGAAATGTAAAAACAGAGTGAACAGCATCTCGAAAAAAACTTTCTATAAGGAAAGAAAATGTTTGTACATTCAAAATAAAGTTCCATTAACATTTTTCTGAATGTCTTTATTTTCAATCCGACCATGCCCCCGTGCTTCCTATTTCAAGATATAGATCATGGCATAATTTGCAGGAAAACTGAATCCGCTGTCATTGTTTAATAATAGCTAGAGTTCGCCCAACAGTCGAAATGTGACCGTCATAATTGAATTTAGCATTAAAAAGATTATGCTATTTATACAATTATGTAAGTATTATTCATCAAATTTCGGCAATTATAACGTCGAGTTTTTTTTTATCATCCTCACTTAAAGCAAACGTATTGTTAATCATTGTCACCGCAGGGCCAATCACGCTCCTAAATGTAGCCGCTTGTACTTCTGTCAATTTCGTACTGACAGTTGAATAAAACTTAAATGTGTTCTTCCGTACACCTATCCTAATTTTTCATTCCATTGTTTCAGAGAAGCCTTCACTCAAACTCTTATTACCATTGCTTTTAATATTATTTCTTAATGGCAACAAACTCTTTTTAACAATGAGTTTTGTATTTATTACCTAATAATTTACTCAACGAAGACATGTTTCCATCTGCTAATCTATAACAACATAATATTACGATTATAAAAGAGGCTTGACTGACAAAAGAAAAGAGAAAATAATTAACTGATAATAAACTGTTTCCAAAAGTTTCTAATTGATATCACTAACTCGTCAGTAGCTACAAACAAAAAAAAAGTAAGAAAATCTTCATAAAAATAGAGCAGAAAATGGTTCTTAACTGCTTTGTCTTTGTACATTTATGTATAGATATTATTAATAATAATAACGTAATAATAATAATGATAATAACGTTAGCGATGAATAAAAGTCGTTTTTTTATAACTGTAACAATAGGCTTCATTTCCAAACAACACGCAAAAAAGTAATTGGTTCGTTAGACGATTTAGATTATGAATGGTTTCTCAGATGCCTGACGCTTTGGCAGAGAGCTGTTGTTCATTTAAGCTTAGGGTCGGTTGAGTATCATTTAAAAAGTTCAATTGTTCCCTTCCACAGAATTGTCCTATACGTTAGTTTCGTTTGTTATATCTATTTCTTTGCGAATTCCAAGCAAACATATATCCGAGCTATACATCCGAGCGTGAGCAAATGCATTCGTAATGTTCTGCTGTCAGAAGTTAAAATTTCTGTCCATATGAGACTGCTGTCAAAACATAAAGAAAGTGAAAGCCAAATATTTTAAGAATTCCTCCTGTAACAGCAAAATTGAAAACGAACATAACTATAGTTTTCCTTTTATTGTTTTTTTAATAAATAATATTTTCTTTTGTTAGTGTTGTCTAAGAATATGTGTTTTGAGTTTATAAAAAAAGATTCAACTATCTTTAATAAAAGCCTTTTCCCCCCGGTAGTTAGAAATGCTTGCTCTAAGATTAATTTCATCCACGAATATTTCTAGGATGTATGGGATATTGATGCCTAAGGCTGCATTGTGGGCGAACTACTTAAAATGCTCCGTATGAACTGTCTTAACAATGAAATGTAATCTATACCGCCTACGAGAGGTAAGAAAGAGGAAAAATCGATTGTTATAGCAATTCAACGTATTTAGTTATAGGAAACTCGTAATTCGGTTGCAGATGTGTACGAAATTTTACATTTGCCGTTTGTATTCTAGATTGTACGGATTAAGATTGATAATATTTATGATTTAAATATGATACTATGCAAAAATAATGCTACATTTTCAAAAAATATTTCATAAGAAAATATGTTTTCAGTGACTATGGATAGAATTTCGGATAAATGTAGTGATAATTTGAAAAAGTAGAGTTTGAAAAAATAAAACACACTCTCTCACACATACACACATAACTACGCACCACGCTATGGAACGTTTAGCTTTCTTAGAAAAATGGCTTAACATTGCTTCATTGAAAAGTCTCACCGAGTATTTTACTGCTTTGAAAATATTTTATTAAAAATATTTCATGACAATACAGTAAAACCCCGTTAAAACGCGGGTGTCGGGGGACATGTTTGGCCCCCGCGTTATAACATAACCGTGGTATAGGGAAACTTCCGCGGAACCATATTACGAAATAATACTTGCTTCTGTTGCCATCATTTTTACCTTTATCAATTACTCGTAACTTTTCTTCCTATAGTACTTTTTTTCTTCTTTGCTGTCATTTTATTCACTGCAATTGTTGTGTAAGAAGCACACATTTCAACTGCGCAATCAGTCTATCGAGAGATACTAACTGCGTTCCGAAAAAAAGGGACTTAAAAACCTCTTTAGGGTTACCAACATGGGATTATGTAAGGGGAGAGATCCTAAGAAAATGATCGATTTGGAAGGGTAAGAACGCCCTTCCCAAAGAAACAATGCTTTAATCCTGCATACACTGGAGAATAAGTTTACTTTTCAGGAATGCTAAAGAATCTGGAATACAATGGTTGATAACGCTATAAAACAAGTTACACACGCATAACTAGACTTTTCAAAATAGTTAAGCATTGAATTCAGCAGTTCCTGACAGATTGAGCTCCGCCTGTTACAATTCAATGTGCAACTTTTCTTAAATAATTGGAGACAGCCTGTCCAGATTGATAATCAATGATGAATCCAATTGATTTATATAAAAAGAACATTTATTACAACACATTTACTTAGATTATAAACGAGCACCTCACTTCTTAACGTTACGTTTCTTTTTTCTATTCTATCTGTTTTGCTCGAGGTCTTCTGACTCGGGCTCGCGACATCTCGTTGCCATCAAAAAAAAAAAAAAAAATGAAGGAAATTTATGCCCGACTAAAGGCTCATCTTCTACATACTCCCCACCTTGAGTTTTTAAGATCTTTAGGAGAAAACTCAACAAAATGCACTTTAGAAGGTCTTTGAGAATACCCGTTTAGTTTCTCATAAAATCCTCCGCATCTTGGGCGGATGGAGGGTTGAACTTCCATCTGATCTGGTTTATTTCTGTTTGGATTTTTGCCCAATCAAGCTGTTCAAAAGAGGAGTTGGACTTTAAACGAAGCATATTATAATGATCAGCAAAGACTTGGAAATTCTTCAAAGATCTTTCGCTTTCTTCTTTGTCAACTTCTTCTTCGTTGATATTTTCAGTTGAATCAGGCCAATGGTCCTTGGGATGTTTCAGCCATGTTGGCCCTAGCCACCACTCGGACTTCAGCACTTGTTTAGCTCCGCATCCCCTAGAAAGAAGATCCGCACGATTCCGGTCTCTTAGAACATGGAACCAATTCGTAGGAAAAGTCGATTTCCTTATTTCCGTGATTCGGTGGCTCACAAATACTGACCACTGTTCCTGTCTCGTAATCAACGTTAACACTGTTAATGAGTCCGTCCAAAAGTACTTGTCATTATTTTCATCACAAAGCTTTAGAGCACAGTTCATGGAATCAAATCACCGTGCTCCAATTGCAGCTCTCCTCAATTCAGGGTGAGGGATCCTACTTTTCTTAAAAGGAGTTATTCTTGACTTAGCGTGAAGTAGCTGCACCTTTACTGAACCATCAGAAAGTTCGCATCTTTGAAATATACAAGCAGAATAAGCTTTCTGGCTCGCATCAACAAATGCGTGCAGACTTAATTTCGATTCTGTCATGTCGCCAAACCATCTTGAGATTTCAATATCATTCAAACAATGCAAACCTCTAAACCACGAAAGGAATTTCCTTTTTATGTCATCAATAATTTCTGAATCCCAACTTTCTTTTGTCTTCCAAGTTTCCTGAAGTAAAAGCTTAGGTTGCATCAAAGCTGGAGCAAGAAATCCAATTTGATCAAAGACAACTCGTCTTTGTCTGTAAGTCTTGACATTTTCTTCGTCATACAATAGAAATCGTAAGAAATTTCTATCATCTTCACTTAAAGAAATTTGTAGGAACGTTCTTCTTATGACAGAAATCTCTTCTATTTCATACTGGCGAAATCTGTCTATTATATTTAAAACTGTCTCAATAAAGTTCATTCCTGTCTTTAAGCAATCATTCAGTGATGCATAGTTGGGAATTTTAGCAGAAGTATCGAAAACGGGCTGAATTTTAAAAGATGTCAGTGATGTTTCTTTAATAACTGGGCGATGGGGAAGGTAATGTGATTCATTCAACAGCAATTCGTCTAAGGGAACTTCTTCTTCGACCCATTCTTCGAAGACTTGCTGACATTTTTCTTTATATCCCGTTTTCTCTAATTTCTTATAAGAATCATCTAACCTCCTGAGGGATAACTCACTGGTGTCTGGCAAAACGGCATGATCTTTTTTCCATGGGAAATTTACTTCATACCTTCCGTCAGAACTCTGTTTAACAGTGTCTTGAAAATGAATCCTAACAACTTTTTGTAAATCTTCTCTAGTATTATGCTCAATCGGATCTCTAATGCCTATCAGCTCCAAGTCTCCCAAAAATGAAAAAGGTAGTTCTTGGGAGAGCATACTAATAACAGTCATATTCACATTATGTTGTGCTAGCTGAGGGACCTTTCCCATCAATGTCCATCCTAATTGAGTCTCTAAGGCGACCAATCCTGATGTCAGTTCCTCACGCTTACCGGTGAGAAGTCTTCCAGCAACACCGGCACCTAACAGTACTTCAATCGGTCGTAAGTTTCTTTGAACATCTGTTATATGAATGCCTTTCCTTTTCAGTTCCTGTAACCAAGGTCCTTTTCTAATACTGGGAACATCATTGCAAATAATATTTTGATCTAAAGCATCTAGACTGCAAGTGTAATTGCCTTTGAGATCCGTTAAGAGAATTTTATAGCAACGATGTTTCTCAACCTTTGTTTTTGAACCGCCAAACAATGAATCACTAAGTTCCTCCTCTCCCCTCACTTCGATTCCCATTTCTCTAACAGTGGATTTCAAAATATACGATTTCTGCGAACCTGTGTCAATGACTAAACGAATAGTTCGTTCGCCATTTTTGCCGATTAATTTTACAACCAAAGTTTGCAAGAATACCTCTGTTGAAGTCCTTGAATGCAACGCATCTGCATTTTTCTTTAATGCACTGTCACTTTCTGCAGTTTCCTGTATTTCATTCTTCTTAATATCAGAACACATAATCTCATAATGACGATGTGAACAAATGCGGCATTTTATAAAACTTCTATATTTATTAGCTAAATGTCCTTTTTTAAAACAAACAAAACAACAATCAAGTTTCATTAGAAAAGCTCGTTTTTGATCCATTTGCTTTATCTTAAATTCCTTGCAATCTTGTAATAGATGTTCATCATTTTCACAGAAAAAACATTTAATTATTCTATTACTTGATTGATTCAATAATTCAGATGCAGTTGAAGGGCGATTTTTGTTTCTTTTATGAGATAATTCATACGGGTCACCTTTACTGTGAGGAGGGAAAAAGCATTCGGTGTTCTGAGTACTTGAACTTGAAATTAAAGCAGCGGCTTTTTCCCGACTTACCACTCCTGATTTTAAAATGTTCATAATTTCTGAAACCTTCCAATCATCGTCTGTGCAGAATTTTTTAGTAATTTCCAATATTATATCGTTTGGTAATAATCTGATCAAAATAGGACAAAGTAGGCTCCCATAATTATCTTCCGTTACTCCCAGCGATTCCAAATTTCTTATCTCGGTTTGACAAGTGTCAAATAATTTACGCAAGGAAGTAACATCGGTCGATTTTCTTACGGCGGTAAGACTGAGCAATTTGTTAAAATGAGAGTTAATGACAAGTGTTTTCTTGACAAAACGGTCCTTCAAGGTATCAATAGCTGATAGATAATTATTGTTAGTCAAGCTAAATCCTTTGATTGCGTCAAACGCTAGCCCTCTCAAATATGAGTTTAAATAATTAAATTTATCGACATTAGAAATGCCTGTCTTCTTATGGATTGCAGATTCGTATTGATCCCAAAATCTTTGCCAGTCCGAGGGATCACCATCAAATTTATTAATAACTAATTGAGGTAAATTAATGTGAGGTGACTCAAATCTCTGTAATGTAACTCTTTTTTCTGAATTATTTACAGTCGTCGTTGGCATATTTAAATCCGCGCCAAGCTCTAACTTAGATTTGGCGCGTTTTATTTTTGTTTTCCAAATTATCAAATTAGTATTGTATTTATCGCATTTCAATACTTCTGATTCTAAATCCTTCAATTCAATGGTTTTTTGAATTTCAACGTCAAGGTAGTTAAGCTCCTTTTCTTTAAAATCTAATTCCGCCAGAAATTGTTCTAACTCATCTTCATCCGCATTACCCTCTAAAAATTTCGCTTCTATTTTCGTAATTAACTTCGTTGTTTGACTTCTTAAGACATTACGTTTCACCTTATTAACTGCATCCATTTTGATAAAGAGAGATTATAAATTCTAAAAATACTTCTTATAATAACTAAAATATATTTATAAAGACTCAATTCACCAATTCAAAATAATGCAGTTATCTTAAATCAAAATGTTCAAACACCGCAAGTAATTACATATTACCGCTAAATTTCGAAGAGGATATCAGAATCAAGCGGAAAATGGCGACTTCTCATAATTTCATCTGTTTTTACCTTCTAGACAAGCAGCCCACCCGGGGGCGCCAAATATTACAATTCTTTATGCAACTTTTCTTAAATAATTGGGGACAACCTGTCCAGATTGATAATCAATGATGAATCCAATTGATTTATATAAAAAGAACATTTATTACAACACATTTACACAGATTATAAACGAGCACCTCACTTCGTAACGTTACGTTTCTTTTTTCTATTGTATATGTTTTGCTCGAGGTCTTCTGACTCGGGCTCGCGACATCTCGTTGCCATCACAAAAAATAAAAATATAAATGAAGGAAATTTACGCCCGACTAAAGGCTCATCTTCTACACCGCCCATGTCAAGAGAAACAAGTCAAGGCGATTGCACCCCATTTTGAAATCAAGCTATTTATTGTCCTAGGTTGAAAGACGGAAAAAACGTGAAAAAGGTTTACATCAGGCCTATTACAATAAGGCTTTATCTGTTAGTGTGTGGGGGGGGGGGGGAGGGAGGGGAGCTCTTTGACTACAATATGGGTGTGCTCGTGTTGGCTTTATTTACAATGGTAAATAAGGAATCACCTTTAAATGGCAATGATAAAGGATGGTTTAAACGTCGGAGGACATGATAGTCACAGCGGTATATCCGATTCCCCGGTATACCGAGGCGCGGTATAGTGGGGTTGTGCTGTACTGATTAGAGCAAAATCTTTTCATTATTTGATTCAGTAAAGAGCTAATAAAAATAGTTAAAATAAAATATTTTCTACGGCGATAAAATAGACTGGACTTAAGATAGGCTGATATCGTAAATCAAGCATCGATAACAAATATTTGTTGCAGCAGCTGTTGGTGTGGATGAACTAGATCTCTGGGTTTTCTTTGTCGCATAGCAACGAATTTATTTAAAACACAACGAGCCAGAATTTTATTTCCGGGCATTACAGAAAATTGAAATGTTTTTTTGATACGGGCTCAAAACTAAACAAAATCAACATTGTGGATAAAATGTGCAATGGAAATTGTCTTCACGTGTTTTTGAGTTACAAGGAGTTACTTCAGCGCTACAAAGCGAGTTATATGCAAAAAATAATCATTAGCGACCCAATAGTTTCATATTATTGCAGATAAAAAGACATTTCTTGTAAATCTGTATTTTTTACTGAAAGTATATACTTAACCGCTTTGGATTTTAACAGTTCTTTTTATTAGTGAGAAATAATCTTCGGGTTCATTGAGCATTAGCTATATATTTAGCATGATTAGTGACCACATTATTAAGTAAGGGTTTCCAGAAAATTCAAACTGTTTTGTCGTAAAGTGGCTTGACTTCTAACTTTTGTCCTGTTGAGATGACTTTCATTTGCTTCTAAAAGAGCAATTCATGTTACATTTCTTTTGGCTACTTCAAATAAGCGATGATCATTTACTATTCTGAGCGTAGTCATCCAATATTTATTTCCAAGAAATTCTTCACTTCAATTCATTTTATTTATGAAGCGTTAGATCAGTTGAACTTATACCAAGAACATAATATGCAGTTCAATGAATATGCATGCAAAACTCTTTTCAGAAATCTGGCAGTTTCATTGCGAAATATGATATACATATATGCTTCTATTTTTTACAGAGATTATTATATTCTTGATCTTGGCATTCGGAATATAAAAAATAGAAACATATTTTTGGCACTGAACTGACAAAAAGAAAGAATGATACTTGAACTAGTGCGGTCAGAACTTTTTGTTGGAGAAAAGAAGACATTCCATCCCTTCTCCCGCCATTTTTTTTTTTTTCAAGTTTGAATTTGGCAATGGCCAAGAAAGATAAGAATACATAAATGTACGATACTAAGATATCTCCGAGCACAGAATAATATTTCCATAAAACAAAAAATATATATATGTCCAGTAGATTCAAATTTTCACAAGACGAACTATTACTATTTACTAAACTAATATCGAGACTAATGCATTAGTGCTACTTTTGGCGTGTCCGTGGAAAGAACTTAAACGAAACTAGTTATGGTGACTGCGTTCAAAATTGTACTTGAAATGCTTGCATTTAACATCCGATGATGTGGGAAATTTGATTCAGTCGAAAATTTGCAGTTTGCTTTCATGTTTCGAGTGTAACATCTTCAAAATCATTTGACACAAAATTAATTTTAAAGAATTTTCGAGAGAAACGTATAATTTTTTTTTTCAAATTACTGTTGTTACTCTGCTCTTAGTCAAAAGTGCTACTTTAAGATCAAAGAGGGTTTTTTTGTAGAAATTTTTTACAAAACTAAATAGAAAACAAAATACTCTGTTTTTATGGGATTTTGAATATTTTTAAGCGAGATTTAGATACACCACCTCCTGAAAATAACAAAATCTGCTTTTTTTTTAATAATGAGCAAAAACGCATTCTCATAAAATCCAGCAAGATAATTATTGAACTTTATAATGCAATAATAGCTCATCGGAAAATGCTTCCTGCAAAAAGAAATTACATTTTCATTTCTCACTTCTTTTTTAATCCAAGCAATGAAATTTTCTCTTCTTAAAGACTAAAACTGTCAAGCATCCATCAATCAACACATCTGAAGCATATATTTCCTTCGACGCTTTTGACAGGGTAGTGGTTCCACGCGGTTCTTGAAACAAAAATGTGGAATAATTCAGCTTTTCTAATATAGCAGCCTCAGTCACGGTAAGACCGGTAGTACAAGTCTGCAGAAAATAGTTACGAGCAAATAGCAATTTCACCAATTTTATGTTCAGCGACATGTTGACTAAAGCGTAATTTCTACTTTTAATTTCTATACCAAGTACAACTGTTTTTAATCTGTATTCGCACACAGGTGTTGTCGCCTTGCTGTGCAGATACAAACTGAAAATAGTTGTACGTTGTGTGGATAGCATGGAGAAGCATTTTCTATCTCGCTTTTTTTTTCCGATAACTTTTTTGTTATTTCAAGAATTACAATTAAAACCTTGAAAAGCATCGGCGTTTTATATACAAAATGAAATCAATGAAACTCTAAAATCCAATTATAGAAATAAAAAACACATAAATAATATTAAATTTGCTGATTTTGAATGTTTTCATAGAAATCAAAATGTACGGTGTCACACTTCTTGTTACCCCCTCCCCCTCTCAAAGCGTGACATCATTTATGAATCACCCCTAATGTAATTAATTTTTCTTTGGTAAAGTGCTTTAAATGTTGCAAATGTTCAAAACTCACGAAAATTCAGAATTTTTTATTGCGCATACTTACATTATACTTATACTTAAAATTGATTTCTTTTCAATGAAACAAATTCTTTACGTGCGGGTATATTTAAAAACTTTCCATGTTTTCTCTAAAAATTATGCAATTTCCCAAAAAAAAAAAAAAGAAAAAAAAACAACCAATACAAATTATTTCTAAATATGCCAACAAACATGGCTATAAAAAACCAACTGCATAAAAAGAAAGACGCTCGAAAAACTCTTCACGAAAAAAAGGACGAAAATTGAACAATAAATATTCGAACTCGTATACTTTGAGACAACTATATATATATTTTATTAGGAACACAAAGAACACTAGTATATAGATATCCAATGCTCCATAAAAAAAAAATATCAAGCAAAGAGAAGGGTGGATATTGTCCTCTCTTTTGATGTTCTCGGTTTCGTTTTTACAGGCCAAAGCTAACCCGTTGGAGACGAGAAAAAGAAAGATAAAATTTCTGATGAAATGCAAGATGGTGGGGAGAGGACCACGTTGGAATGTGTATGATTCTTTGTATGCCCTGAAGAATAGACACGTCCATAGTGGAATTTGTTTTATTTCTTAAGATGAAAAGAAACTGTGAGGATAAAGGAGCAGACGTTTTTGTTAACTTTAGCCCTGCTATGTCTCTTTTATGGGTGAGTTTCAAGCTTCAAAAAATTTAAACTTAAGTATGTTTAAAAATAAAATTTTCAGCTTGCGATATTGTATTTCGAACGTGCTTTAATATGTAAATGTGAAGTAAATTTTATTCATTAAATGAGAAATCCTAGTTCAGATACTAGGAGTAACTACTCGTAAAAATTAAGTATACTAAGAAAAAGCCTATAGCATAAAAAGAGAAATGAATTCCGCTCTCTAATAACCGTAAACTTATATATATATATATATATATATATGTATATATGTATATACATTTTAATATGATCACATAAATTTAACGTTCAGTTTGGAGCTATCTCTCACTCACAGCTATTATGACAGATTTTTTTTTGTACTTATTAATAACGTATTCTTATTATAAAAAAGTATAGTAAAAAGTTGAGAAAATGCGAAGTGTAAAAGTGGATATAATTCGCACAGCACCTTATTTGTGGACGGAGTATTAAAATTTTTACTCTTATTTGTTTTTCAGCACGCTCTAGAAATCGTAATTACAAGAACTTTTCGGCAATTCACTGGTTTCTATGCTTAATTGCGAATAACCCCTCATTAACTTTGTGTACATAAACTGTAATAAAAATTCACGTTAAGAAAGCACAAATTAGCATTAAAATGCAGACATATGTTTCGGGATTGCTTGAAATCCCTTTTTCAATGCAAAAAAGGAGCTTCTAGATGCAAAAACATCCAAACTAAGCCAATATTTTTGCATCTAGAAGCTCCACTTTTGCATTGAAAAAGGGATTCCAATCAATCCCGAAACATGTATGCATTTTAATGCCAATTTGTGCTTTTTTAACGTGAAAATTTTTTATTACCTTTATATATATATTCTACCTTTTTGTAACTTATATTTCTTCCTCCATGTCAATGTAATCTTTATTTTCATTCTTTAGAACATATTTTGTGCTAAATATACAGAGTATTTTAGCAGCATCGATTTTGTTTATGAATACACATATTCTAAAAATATCTGGTTAAAAATTAATAATAACGACCCCTAAAAAATGAGTATTGCTGAACACCACTTAATACATTAGTCCATTGAGCATAATCACCTCAAACAACTACCTTCTGCTACTTTCCTAGCAATCGGTATTCTTAATCCAAATTAAAGCTTTTCTTCTAATTCCCATGTAACCCAGTTTCCGAGTGATATAATCATGCAGTATCTCATTAAAAGCCTTTTAAGAGTCGACGTAGACCCCATCAGTCTGAATTACTGAGAAATAAAATTCACGGAATGATTAAAAAATAGTTTTCTGTGTTTCCTAAGGCTTTTGACCATTCTAAATGTCAGTTTAAAAACATTATTTTTTCGAAACAGTTGTGAAAGAGGACTTGACTGTCAAATATTCAGAAATCGTACGAAGTGTCGATGAAGAGGCGCTCAAAATTTTGTTTAAATCAATTATATTTTTTTTATCATCAAAGTATATTGACCTAATTTAATTCAAAAACACTTTTTTGTCGAAGATTGCATCGTTTTAAACTTCAAAACAGCTGTAATGCAATTCCTTCAACAAATGGTTTGTTCAAAATATGACGAAAACAATAACATGACATTCATGACTATACGCGAGGGCTTTTGAATGTGCATCTCTTATTTTATTTAATCTTGATTAAGAACAACTTATTTTTGAAAAATAATTAATTACTCATTAAACACCGTCTTCAGTGTTTTCCGGCAAGTAAAACAAGACTGCGTCCGTGTTACGTAAACTTAGATGCTAATGAACATTCGGGTTATGAATAAAAGCGACCAAGATTAACAACCGTGGCAAGGACTATAATAAACTTTGGACGACAAGATTCTTCATTAAATCCTTAATTAACTTCTCCCTTTTAAATCCGTTCTCTTTTATACGAGCGCGCTGTTCTGGAAATTTAAACTATCATGATGTAATTATCTTAAATTTCTAAAATGTTTTACATATACTTAAAGTATGGTGTTTGCTTAGTTCCACAGTATCTCGCATTTGTTTAAAGGAAATTGAAAAGCATATGAACTTAATATCTTTATTTTACAATGAGATGTATTGGTAAAAAGTATTTTTAACAATAGCTAATATTTTCAAGAAAAACATATTTTGTACTTAGCTTTGTTCTTTTACAAATACGGAAAAGTAATTTCTGTGCTATTGCCGTTCGCTCATTAATCTTTTTAATAATTTCGGCATTTATAAAATAAAGGGTACTTTCAAAGAAATACGAAAGGAAAAACAAAAGGAAGAAATGACAAATTGCAAATACTTTCCAGAGCAGAAAAATAAATAAATTGTAAAGACTTTTTCAAAGCATTTACAACTTCATTTTTTCCCCCGGAATACTGGAAATTTTGTGAATGAACGAAATTTAAGCAAACATTTATGTTTAAAAAAGTCAAATTTCATTATTATTCTGCCATGTTTATTTTAATACCTTTTTTGAAATTTGCTTTTAAAAATCACATTTTTCATAAAATTTAACATATGAAGTACCGTCAACCGGTGTGACTGCTACTTCCGGGGTGAACTTTTCCCCACTTTTGAAATTTTAATTTATATCACTTCTGAGGGGCTTCTTTCACCAGTTTCCCCGGAAAAGGTTGCACCTTGTATTGGATTAAACGTTTGTTCCTTACGTTTGTTATAGCATTAGTTTTGTCAGAAATTGTACAAACTAGTATCTGAAAAGTGGGTAGGGCAAAAGGGGACTAGTGGGGCCTTTTTGCATAAATTATGCTAAAAAATGTACTAAATACAATTTTTTTACGCTATTTTTTACAAGAAGTTGGACTTTGACCTTTAATTTAACAGACATATGAAACTATCCGGCTGTACACTTTTTTAATAATATATACTTTTTTGTCCACACTAGTCCCATTTGGTGGGGCCCCAGTGTGGAGAATCTACAATACCAATTCAGACAATATAATAATGCTGTTAAAAGTGTATGTAAAATCTTAATAAAATTAATTTCAACCTAAACAGATTGTTCTTTAGTACTGTTAATCATAATAAAGTATATTTTAAATAGTAATGTACCTAATATGTCTTTGTTATGAAAGAGTGCTGTTGGGTATGTCAGGACGCTGTTTCTAAGACAAGCTTATGCGTAGAATTACACACACACACACACACGCACGCACACACACACAGACACACAAAAAGAAAGATAGGGAAAAAGCCGGTAAATTTAAATGTACAAATAAAATGTTGGAATTTATTTACTAATTTTGATTTGCGCCAATTGATGAAAAGTTTAACCCTGCAATTGGTTTTAAATCTGTTTTTAAAAATAAATTTCTTGTAGAAAAAATAGAAAAAACCATAATGTGTGTTACATTGGTGTTTACACACTTACAACGCTACATAATAAGCAATCTTTTTTCTTGAACAAAGCATGAAATGTGCCAAGCCCCTTGCAACGTATGAAGATAATCAAACAAAAATAAGCTTACCTATTCTGTTTTCTCATTCTTTTCCAGTTCTTCAATTGTTAATTTCCCAGTTTCCATGTAAAAATAGGTTGCTTACACTGTGTTACCACACACCATATGGTCATATTAAATTAATATTTTTACCCCTGAAAGCTGAATAAGGCTAATTTTAAAATGTCCACACTAGCCCCGTGGCGTCAATTATAACTTATCGCGTAACATTAGGAAATTCAAGCCGCGCGAAACGAAATGGAGTATCAAAACACATGGTTAGTATATTCATTTTTAATATACCATCCCCTTTTGTTTGAAATTTGAAATCAAAATGCTCAAAACGAGCAGTCGAAAAACAATTCACGAACTTACTTTTACACCATATAAATCTTATTTTATTAGTTTTGAGTGAACTATTGAATGAAATTTCATGAAACTTCATATGGAGGTGTATTTCAGTGTTGCAAAACAGCAAACAATTACTCAGAAACCTAAACAGAAAAAGAAAGAAGATTTTTTCCCGTTGTCCTCACTAGCGGCCTTCTCCCCTAAAGTCACTCCGGTTGACGATAACGCAAATTACACAATATTTTTAAAGTTCTAAAAACTGAATAATAATGAAGATTGAAAAAAAAAAACGCGTAAAGTATCAAAAGGAGAAAAGGTTTTCAATCTGATTGACAAAAAGTTTTCTGAATAGAAAAAATGAATTAAATATAGATACCAAAAAATGGAACAGATTCATAAAATCGAGAACTTAGTCAGAATGAACCGTTAGAGACACTAAAGAAAAGAAGATAATGCGAAAATTGAATGGAGAAAGTCACTGAAGATAGAACGGATAAGTTGCTGAAGCACAGAACAGTGTGATTCAATACTGACACTGAAGAGTATTGATTGATTGGACGCTTTATAGGAAAATCAGAAAGAAATATTTATGAAGGGACCAGGTTTTCTCAGAGTCGTTAAAATTCTGACTAATCCTGCTAAGCTTGTAAAATACTGACAATTGTCATCACAATTATTAAAATAAAAGACGAAAAAGGTAAATGGTGAAGATGTTTATCAATGCTTACTTGTACGGGTTAGATCTTAATAAGTTAATCTTAAGTAATACTGAAAACGTTGAAATGAAAATACATTTAAAATTATAGGTAATTTTGTTTATATGTTGTTGAAATGAAGAATAACTTTTTTTGTTAGCTCAGTCACAATAAAAAAAAGAGCAAATACTAAAAATATTCTGTTAAAAAGCGCTAGGAGAGGAAAAAAAGTTTTGAACTTGACAAAGATCACTAAATTCTGATCAAATATTTATTGTCATTAAAAATGTGACTCTCAAGTAAATCTTCAATAAATATATATATATTTTTTTCATCTATATAAGATAACATAAAATATTTTTACTGACTAAAAGTGATAAAAAATAAGTTTCCTTACTGAATTTTTGTTTTACATTTCACTGCTTCGTTACCTTCTAAAATTCCTAGCTTTGTAACGAAAGTAATTGGCATTACTACGTAGAAACGTAGGCTTTCCATCTCCTAATTAGGACGGATATATCTTAGCTTTAGAGTTTGTCTAAATTTCAAGATCAAAGCAGATTTGTTTTAAAATCCGATTAAAGTTTTCGCTATCATTGCAAAATAAAACAAAAATGTATAAGACGATTTAAGAATGTCGTACTTTCAGAAGAAATTTCTTTCGATGTATTTAAGAAGCTTTTCGATGACATTATTTTCATTACAGAACTTCCTCTGCAGCAGAGACGTTTCGAGTTTTGCTTTTTGAGAAGTGTTAAGCTCCATTCTTTCATGTATGCATTATGTATTTGGAAAAGAAAATAAAGTTTTAAAAAGGAGAGAGAGAATTGTTTTAAAGCACAGCGCAAGCTCTATTCAGCGAAAAATGAAAGATTGATAGAAAAAACAATTGAAGTGAAAAAAAAATTCAGTACGATAAATACAAATCAATAACAACAAAAGGTCTTTATTTTTTCCTTAAAGTGCAGTTTCTTTTCGAGTTTCACAACTGACTGTTCAGTTCTCACTCCAATTAGTTATATAGGAGAGTGCATGGTACTGCAGTATCCGGGATGAGATCTCTCGAACGTACTCAGCTTTGCTCGCATTGGATGATTCCGACGGAAGTTATTGTGTGTGTGTGGGGGGGGGGGGATGCAGACACCTATTGTGATAAGAATAATCTCAATTTTTTAGTTTTTAGATGATTATTGAATCAATTTTTTGACATTTTTGTTTTTTCTATATTTTTACGATGAGCCTTCTTTCAGACTTTTATTTATTTTCATTTTCAATTTACAAAAAAAGTAGACTAAAAATGGAGGTTACACGTAACTCCCGTTTTATCCAGCATTTTCGGTAACACATGAACAATCAAAAGTATTCATTAGCTTTAAAATTCAAAGTAATTATTTCATTTTTTATTTTACTTCAAAATTGTATAATAATCTAGTACAATACATCAGTAATTGTACAATAACATCAGTAATTGTTTTATGATTATTCCTGAAAATTGTGACCTGAAATTAAATTTGTATTTTGGAATGAAATTCTAAAATAAATTTATATGTTTCGTTGTTTTATTTTTATGATCATTAAAAATTCTATCGCGAACTAAAAGGATGGATAAAATGATCTCCTAATGCTGTGAAATTTATTTAAACCAAAATTAAACACTTTTTATCCAGAAATAAATTGTCATTTAAAGTGGCCTGTAATTTTTTGGTATCGGCCGTATTACCCGATGCATTCAATTCCTTCGGAAATATCGCCATTAAAATAGCTTTTTAAGTGCATTTAAATTAGTTAATATTGCAAAAATTTTAAAATTTTTAAGTGCATTTAAATTAGCTCCAAAAATTTTGTTTTACTATGATACAACTATCAATAACTATATAAAAAGTTCCGTCTAGAACTATACGAGCCTACTTTTCCGTATACAGCAACTTCAAATTCATAATCTAGCTATCTCTCCCCCCCCCCCCACCCCTCTCTCTCTTTCGCATTTAGCTTTAGTTCTTAATGACTTCAAATGTACGTTTTTCAATGGTTAATACATATTTATTCATTCATTCAATCATTTATTTATTCATTCACTCAATTACGTAACTTTTCCTTCATTTAATCATTTATTTATTAATTCACGCATTAATGTTTTTATTCACTCATTCATGTATTTATTCACCCAATTACATATTTTTCATTTATTCTTTCATTTATTCACTCATTTGTTCATTCATTCTTTCACTTATTTATTTAATCATTCATTCATTCATTCAAAAATATTTTTTACATGCTCTACGTCATAACATCTTTCCAATCAAGTTTGTCCCAAACAAATCCGTCTATTAGATCAGGATTTATATAGGATTGAAATTTATCCTTAGGTGCTAATTTTTTTTTTTTTTTTGGACTGTTAAAAAATGAACAAAAATTGTTCAAATATAAAAAGATCTCATGCCGAGAGCTTCTTCTATTAAGCTTGTTCATAGGTTTTTGGATCTTTTCCCCATAATTTACAAGATTTGCTTCATTTTTGTGCATAGGCACTAATATTAATATTTTTTGAACTGTTCAAAATTGCACGAAACATTGTTCAAATCAAAAAGTAAAATATGGAAATGAGATGTCCCCGTAAAATCTTTCGAGTGAGTGCAAAAAAAAAAAAAACCTTTCGAATTCAACAATTTCCTCAAAAGTTATTAGGGGAGAGAAGGGGGAGACAGACTGACCCTACCCATATATGACCCTACCCCAACATATGTTCTCCATCTCAAAGCCCTACATTTAAATTTTTTAGTTTTCAATCTAGATTTAATAATTTCACTTATTTTTGACTGTTCTTTATTTTAAACGATATTTTTACGATACATTAAGCCTCTTTCATACTTTATTTAATTTTTATTTTTGCGGTAAAATAGGCTAAAAAGAGCATTGGCAAGTTTTTGCTCACTTCAATAACTAATAAAAATTTATAAACGATTTCCCTTAAGTTATTATTACCCGCAATTTCCACAGTAGGATTATGCAACAAATTTTTATTCCTTATCATTTTATTTTCGTTCTATTAAAACCTTTCGTAAACGGGCTAAGATATTACATTTTTCTAACCTGGTAATCCCTCGCTCATCAATTTGCATCGCTGTCTCCAACTCATTTGGAGTTATGCCATTAATTGCATTTGGAATATTTTGTTCTAAGACACATGTTACATAATGGTCCATTATTAACAAGACAAAGGGAGCCAAATGGCAAAAAGATGATGATTTATTCGTCTCGTTTGCGAAAGATTTACCTGGTATTCTCGAGATAATGTTACTTATGATAAAAAAGCAAAATGTATGTGACGGCATGATAATGATCAGAAATTAGTTCATACATCTTTAGCGTGTAATGTTTTAAAATTTTAAACAGCTCTTAAACCTTCTTGAGATTCTAAGGACCGTAAAAGTGTGAGAATGTCCTTTAATTATGACTTTCAACACAATTGAACTTAAAATTATACTCATGTCGTCATGCTATGGGACGTTACATTTTTCAACACTTAGATTAGAACAGCATGATGACTGTAGAAACCTTTCGTTCGCATAAGCTTTTTTCATCAACGCACGCAGTCAAACTTTCTTTCTTTCTTTCCAACGGAGCTGTGTGTTGTCATTAACCTTTGCAGACCTAGTGCATACCCCGGTAGTCGGCATCCGTTTTTTCAAGTAGCACCACTGTCGGTGGTTCCATTGTCACTGAGAATTTGGACGCTCAGTTTCCCCTTAGATGGTGGCACCTGAGCTCTTATTTGATGCGAATTGCACTAGGTATTTAATTTAGCCGAAAGTATCCAAGCCAAACGGATACTCGAGGGATCTTTAATAAGCCGCACAATCATGCGGCATGGGCGCAGACGATTTTCTGCATCTTGAAAATCCACCGATGTGGGCCAGATTCGAACCTGCGTACTGGGGCGCACGAGACCTGATTCTTACCACTACGCCACCCTGTCGACACACACGCATTCAAACTTGTTGGCGGAATTTTGTAGTCAAAAGAAATCGTGTGGCTGTTATTAGAAAAATATGTTAACCTTTAATCATAATATTTCTTCAAACAACACAACAAACATCTTAACTTCGAAGATATACTCATCTTGATGGCAATCTCAGATACGAGAATTTTTAATGCAAATTAAAATCAGATTAATGTGTTTAATTTTTAAATACACTAATTTATATAGATTGAAAATATATTTTTTCGAAATCTTGATATTCTGGTAATAACAACAAAAATTTAAAACATAACATCTACCACACTTAAAAACAAATGCAAACAAGCATCGGAGTTTCAAAGCAAGCATGTGCTTCTTGAGAAATTCTTTTCACGGAACTTGATGTCGTTATAAGTTTTAATTACGAATGCTCTCCCCTCAATAAATTCCAAAATAGTTCTGAACACATTCTTGTTGAATCAGAAACTTTAAACAAAGTACGTTAAAAACATAAAATAAAAATCTTGAGATCAAACTTTCTATAAAGTAAAAATTAATAGAACTCAACTGAGTTGAGCGGGTGTGAGTAACAATTTTAGTTACAGATATTAGGCTGTAAAATTAAAACACGTTTCGGTGACAGGAATTCCCCGAAATAGTTTCAAACCACAGAAATTAGTAGAAAATTGTATGGTCATAAAAATGTTAATAATTGGCATGATAAGAAACATTGCAAAAATGTGAACCATGCATAAAACATCTAGATATGTTCCGATACGAAATGACAAAATGTAAAGATGATGGTTGGTCCAGAATTTAGTCCGAAAAGAAATCCAGTCCAATTGAATGTCAAAGAAATCTAATTTACTTTCCCGTGAAAATTCTGGCCACGCCACTACATTTAAATATTCACCGAAATCCCTGACTAGGATTTCTCCCTGTGGCACTTTCAAACAAGAGGGATTAAAGGGTGCTACCTCAACCATAGGCGTAACTAGGGTTGGGGTAAGGGGGGGGTCACACTAAAAATGTACAGACTAAACACCAATAAGCAGTGCAAAAGAGTTCAAAATTTACTAGTCATAAAGACTTGTCATTACAGATATACTCCGTGTTTATTTCAGGCATCTCTAGGGGGGGGGGTACCCCCTCGGAGCAAGTCAACTCCCCCCCCCCGGGCGAAAAAAATCGGATCACAGTTTTTAAAAAAAGAAAGAAAAGAGAAATTACGCTTTTAAGACACTTTACTTTCAGAAACACTTTCGGGGAAAGGACATCGAATACTATCACGAGCGACACCAAAAGTAACCTAAAAGGTATTAAGACATTATTTTGAAAAAAATTGCCGGGGACAGAGTAACCAAACTCCTTTCTGTTTCCTCTAATATCACCAAAGAATCCCGAAATTGCATTGACAAGAAAGATTTCAAAAAGTTTCCAGGGGAGAGCCCTTGAATCCTCGCCTATGGTTTTGGACCTACCTCCTGTCCGGATACCTTGCTGAATACGCTGCCCTTCCTTAACATGTCCCCCTTCCCCTGGAGCCAAGGCATAGAAAATTCAATATTTAGCGCTAAGCAATCTTCTAAGTCCAGGTATTCATAATATTAAAACTGGGAAATTGTGGAATTTTAGAGAAAAGAATTCCAAATTTCCCTACGAAAATGCACATCCCCACAATAAATTTCTAAAATTTTTGTTAAATCTATAGCAAAACATACCTCAGAAGTGGAAGCGTCTGAATCAAATTTTCTTTTCTTTTTGGATGACGAACGTATCCATCGCTGGAGTGCAAACATTATTATATATCGAAAATAATTAAAAATTTAGCTAAAATATAAATAATACTTTGATTGTAAATTAAAATGCAGCATTAAATCGTAGCAGTGAGCTTGGAAACGTTGAACGGATGATTTCCAGAGTCGTAATGCAATTAGAGATGGACCGTAAGAAAAAAAAACATTTAAAATATAAGAGATGAGAGAACATCTGTAAATGAGAATGCAATGCAAATACAGTTCATCAGTTTTCCAATCAGCCCATCTACAAAAACGATTTTACCAAAATGGGTGTTTGGACAGGAATAAATAAAAACTGCTGTTTTCTTAAGTTTCCTTGATAAGCATCCCTTCCTGGCTTGAGGGTTTAACCCATTAGGACAATTGTTGGTTAGGGGTCCTTCATTTTCAGACCCCAGCGCCTACAGCACCATTTTATCAGAAAACAAAGCTCCATCACAGGAGAATATTTTCCTGGAAACTTGTGCGATTGTGTTCCCAAATTGCTGCCTTTGGGTAAAAAAGCCATCAAGAAGGAAAGAAAACCCTCTGGAGTGATTGAAAGGATATCTGTTGTCTGTCTGTGTGTGATATGGTGATTGAAGCCACCTTTCGCTGTAAAATTCCTAAAGGTGATAAGGGGGTTGATTATAACCAGATGAAAAGTCCGCTCTAATATGAGCTGCGTACTTTGGTCATGATCACAACACTTCAGAAAGAGGAAATAAAATCATATGCATATGTGTTTATTTTTCTTAGGGAAAAAATAGATATATGCTTTGCAAGGAGTAGTCAGAATTTTTTTTGTATGCCTAATAAATGTGCCTAAATAACTAAATACCGAATGGGGGATGAACCCCCAAACCCCTGGTTACGCCTATGCGAGCAAAATACCATTTTACAAAAATTTTAACAGGACTTTCGTAAAAAAAAGTTTTTATGCATTTTCATTATTAGTATGTACACATTAAAATCTTAATACAGTAAAACCTTTTCAAGAAGTTTTTAATTTCAATACCAGTTTCCTTCCCATGTCCCTAATGTTAAAATAACCCTTTTAAAAAGTTTTGATTTTATTTTTTTCCCGCTGAATGACTTTTCATATCAAAAACAATACCAATTTAGAAAGTTTCCGTTTGCTAACTCAAGATCGGAAGGAAAATATTAAAACTTACCTAATTACAGTGCAATAGCGCAAAGAGGAATAAAAGACAATATATACACATAAATATAAAAATTTCATTAGAAATATATAATATATATATATATTAAGTACTTTCATATTGTACGTTAATTGGGATTTTGTAGGAATATTGATAATATAAGTCAGCAGAAGTCACTTAAAATTATGTTTATAATCCTTTAATATTACTGTTATTAAACTGAAAAGGTAAGTTAGGGAAGGAAAATGCTACGCATTTTGATACTAAATGAGTGATGCATGAATCTGAATTTTTGAACTGCAGAAACTGAAGCACATGACTCTCACAGTACATTGGTAAAAAAGAAAAGAAAGACATTGCACATCTGTAACTATTTTGTGATTTTCTTTCAAGGCTATAGATACAAAAGACTATCTCGTTGCTTCTTAACCCCCCCCCCCTCCCCAACAAGCTCACATCCCTCGGTTTTCTCGGAAGCTTAGTTGGCGAAAGCAATAGCAACCCCTCCACCATTTCCGTTGGCTACAACAAGTGCAGACGATTGACACCCCTAAATGACGATTGACAGATGCATCCCCCCTTATCACGTGACTCTCCGTTTTAGTTTCAGTTTCTCAACGAATATGAACTAGCGGTGTACCGTGCTCCGGGCCCCGAGGGTCTTGTCCTTCAACGTCCATCTCCACGATTTTGCCCGAGGAAAGGGATGAGGGGAATTCCACATCTTGTCGCCTATGTTGTTCACACGAAGTAAAAAAAAAAAGGTTTTTCCAAGCCCACAACCCGATTGACTTGACATGATTTCCACCAAGTTGAGGGGAAAAAATGAATAAATAACTAAATACCCAATGGGGGGGGGTTTGAACCCCCAAAACCCCCCCCCCGGTTACGCCCTTGACCTCAACCGATATTGATGTACCAAGAAGAAAAAAATAAAGAAATCTGGATATGGATTTATGCGTTGTTTCTCAAAATTATTTATAAATAACGAGGGCAGTAAGAGAGGATAAAGACGTTTTCTACGAGTATCATCAGTACCTAGTTCCTGGTTTCTTTAAATATATGACTGAAATAAACTATATTTATGATACACATTTTCTAATTTAAGTTTTTTTTTACTCATTTCCATTAAAGTTGAACCTGAATTTGATGAGAAGTTCGGGACACAAAAATTCTCGTTAAATCTGATTGATCCAACAACTATTGAACTCAAATAAGGTACAAAATTTGAATACATAAAAACTTAAAGGGGTTGCTATTTCAATACGTTGAAAAAATAAAGAATATGTATCTGAAATTGACACTTCATCTTCCCAAAGTTTCGTTACTCCTAGTTTTCGTCGTGAAATTTTTATGTAAGCGCTCCATCGTTTGAATTTTCCTTTTCTTAAAAAATAAAAAATATTCAAGATTTAAAAAAGCAGTGTTTCATATTTTGTTATAGCTCTATGACGCAACCACGTATTTATATTTTAGGTTTTTCGTTTCTTTCCATCTTGGTTTTTTTCCCCTAAAGAGTTACTACACTCTTTTACGCGTCACAATTTTAAGGAAAAATTTGGGATATCGCGTGTTTCATTTTTTCAAAATTTCTTTTCATTTCTATGTAATTATTCATGCTTCCATTTTCTTCGTTAAATCCACAGCTAAAGACTGCATTCAGGTTAATAATCAGGTATTGAAAACGGTTTCACTAAGCATACCAAGGTAGGTTAATTCCACTTTAATGAAAAGTAAATTCTTCCAAATAAAAATTAACAATAGGAAGAAAAAGATGTAATATAAATGACATCAATAAAATAATTATGTTGATGGAAGTCATAGTCAGTGTTTGATGATTAACATTTTGTTGAAGCCATTTTATAGAATAATTTAGTAAAAACTTTTTATTTTTCAATTTTAATCGCACATGATTTTAATTGCTTTATTTCAATGGTAGCACTCACTTGCAATCACTTTTTTAAAATTATTATTTGAATCTTATAAAATTATATGTTTTAAACATTTCTAAAATGAAGTTTTTTTCTAGAGTTAGGATAATTCTGCACTATTTTATTAAAATTACTTATAATAAAATTCCGTTTGAAACATTATTCTTTGTCATCCCAAAGTTGTAACACAGGAAGCCAAAGCGAATGTATCCACTAAAAAAGTTTTTCGCGATTATGTGTCGACCGCTCCCATCTGTCAATCAATCATTAAATGAGTCAATCTGCGCCTTTTCATCTTCCTTATTCTCACTTGAATAACTTTTACAAAAATTATGATACAACCTCAAGTTATATCTTAAAATTCATCGGTAATTTAGTCCTATTTATTGATACAAAACATTTTAAATTATGTCAAGAACTTCGAAGTTTTTGAAAATAGAAGCATCTTTGCAACTCTGAGAGCTTGTGGCGGTGCGATTCGACGCCGTCATAAGCCGACTTCTGTCCTGGTCATTAGGTACCTTTTGGCAGAGCGTGGAAATACTGGCTTTCCACCGCAGAGGTCCCAGGTTCTATCCCCGTCTCCGGCAGACCTCGGGTTCACAGCACCGCCGTGTTCTCACACGTCGTCGACTGCCACAAGTTGACGCTTACGCCATATGCACAAAGCTATTCTAATGTAAACTTTCACAAAAAATATCTTTCCACTATTTAGCCATCCAAGAAAATATAATGGATAAAAAACGTCCAAAATTTTGATCCATCATTTCACCCACGTTTGCAGAAAAAATCTCCATTCCTTTGCAAAGTATGCTTCTTAAAACTATTTTAAAGAATTTAGATGTTTCGTGAATGAGCCATATTTTTCTGCCGTAGCCAACATTAATACTCTTTCGTGCTGTAAGGTTTTTTTTTTTTTCTTTCTAATGGGGTTGCAATATCGGTCCTCAACCATAGCAGACCTAGTACGTCCGTAGAGATTGGTACCAACGCTTTCAGCGGCACCACAATGGGTGTGGTACCATTGCCGCAATTTTTTGACAATCAGTATCCCCCAGATGGCAGCACCCGGGTTCTCATTGATGCAAACGGCACTAGGAATTTAATTTAGCCGAGAGTATCCATGCCAAACGGATACTCAAGGGATCTTTAACATGCCGCATAATCATACGTCATGGCCGCAGACGATTTTCTGCATCTTGAAAATCCACCGACTTGGGCCAGGTTTGAACCTGCGATCTTGGGCGTACGAGGCCTGCGCCTTCCCACTACGCCACCCTGTCGACTCGACTAATAAGGTAAATTATTTGATAAAACGAATTTAACGGTTTAAACTTTCTGTGTAAGGCTAAACTAGAGCAAGGTACAATTACTAAATTATCTCCATTACGTCGTTTATTTTAGGTAGTCTCAGAGATCAACACTGAACCATAATGAAAAGCTATTCCTGCATTTTTTAGACGAGTTTGATTAAGTACAAGATTTTCATCAATGAAGACGATAACTTAATATGCTGGTATTAAAATAAATTTCTTCGATTGTTGGCTTTTAATTAACAAGAGAATTGAGTACGTGGCTGGAGCAACGTTTCATATTACAAATTACGAGTTTTACAAACAAGTGGAATTTATGGCACAGGCAACGTTCCTCCAGAAGTTGGGAATTAGGGCAGGGCAAACATACTTCTCTGCTACCTATTGGTACTTCTGGAGACTAACTCGTATTCATTGGAATCCCGTTAGTTTCAACGGAAGTTATTCGACAAAAAGAAAAATACTTAGTCAAAAAAGTAACAGTTAACGTTACCCCAATCATCTATTAAATTTCCATTTTCTGCGGTCAAACTGTTAACGTCGCCTAATTTTCTCCTTTGTATTTTCTGAAGATCTATTTCCTCTACAGGATTACAATGTGTTTTTCTTAAATTCTGCAGGCCTGGTGGTTCCTCCCAGAAGACGATAGAACAAAGTTAGAACACTAAACGTTTCTGGTGAAATTTCTGCTGCAGTTGCAGACGTTTAGAAGACTTCCTTAAGGTGATTATTTACCTTTCTCCCAACACTCAGCTCACGCATCCGATGAAAAATTTATTTCGGAAGAATACTTCCTACTATGCATTTGGTTTATTAGGGGTGATAATTAAAATCTCATTAAGACTTTTTTCAACATTTCCGGAAAAAGATTAACAGAAAGGAAAAAAGAGGGGAAAAAAATCACTCTTTCTCCCACTCAGGCAGATTGTTCTTGGAGCCAAATTGATAGCAACACACCAGGGTTAATTGCTTTGGTGGAACGACATCGGAAGTTCATTCTGTTCTTGAACAGCATTATGAACTAAGGAAGAATGAGAAATTCCTTTCTGATGGTCTTTTTTTTAATCAATATAAGAACTTAATAATTTGCTTTGAAGAACTGTTTAGAAGAACGTTTAAACTATGTTTTAAAGAGCTTTGTGATACATCCGAATCACATGCATCAACGCATATTCTAAAATTAATAGTTTTTCCATTTTGGAACTGCTTAATTGATATTTTATGTCCGAAAGAAAATGAAAGAAAAGAAAGGAAAATAAACAAAAAAAGCTACATGAAAGTAATTCTTCACAAATGCTCCAAAAATACCTTCACAAAACACCCTAAGAAATGTGATATATATATGTGTGTGTGAGAACCCTTTGAAAACAATCTGCGTATGCCATAACGAGAATAATGTGTTAAGACATAAAATTTGGGATATTAACTGAAGGAAGCTGTCGAGTTCTCAAAGCATTTATTTTCCTGTGTAGGAATATTTTTATAAATGGATCATCATAAGGAAGCATCTTTGCTTATCACATTTCTATATCTTTATAACTAAAAAAAATTGTAATTGTTGACTATTTTTTCAAGATTTGAACTAAATATCCCATTAATAACCCCTCAACTGGTTAATTGTTTTACCACAAATGCTCCTAAAAAAGCATATTTTTTATTGCATTAATTAAAGTCCTAACTTGGTATAAAAGGAAAATGAAAGAACTTTTCAAAAATTTCATAAATAATGAATTTAAGCATTTTTTTTATTTTATAATTTTGAAACACAAATGCCCCTGAATGACTCTCTTTCAATCTATTAAAAATACGGGCAACTCAAAACAAGAAAGGCGGAAATTTCATTGCCCGTACGCGGTACGGGCAACCGGTTGGGACCAACTTTGGGTAGCCCGTACGCTGTACGGGCAAACCAGTTAAGGGGTTAATATAAGGGCTAGTTTAGGTTGTACATATAATAATCGATGATGATGATATTAATAATAAGTAAATAAAAAATCGAACAAAATGAATTTATTTAAAAAAAATCCTAATTTAAAGTTTTAATGAAAATTTAAAAACGCAAAAGTGTCCCAAAAATTACTATTTTCCAATATGTGGGAGAGTAATCCGATAATGCAGTCTTATGAGTTACTTTTAGTTGAGTAGAAAAGAATCGTTAATGGTTTCATTTAAAATAAAATTGTAACATGAAAGTCAAAGTTTAAAATCACTTAAACGAGCTATAGTACGTATTAATCGACTGTTTTATTAGCAGGGGTCG